>JBAJHW010000006.1:86056764-86781764 GCA_037013535.1 Intellagama lesueurii
TTAAAAAAGTCTTCAGGATCAATTGTTCAAGGGCGGAAAACTGTTGACTGTGATTTTTTCACTTGCTTAGCAGTGCTTTTTACATCTGGCATTTGTGACTTCTTTATTATTTCATGTTGAATGACATTTCTCAAGCGAAATCTGCTCTGGGTAGAGAGAGGATAGTTCCATCATTCATATCTCCTTTCCATTTGGTCCAAAACCAAGAATTCATCTATAGTAAAAGAGCTGTTCCACCTCCCACCAATATGGCTCTTTATCCTCTTTTTTTTCTCATCTTGCTATATCCTGTGTCTCTGGATATATTGATACATCTTATCATTCATAAATTATACTATCTCTTCTCTCATACATATTTTTATTCATGTGTTAACTATGTTGCAAAAACCTAGCTACTGTTAACAACTATAGCAGCAGCAGCAACAACAACAACAAACAAACAAAGCTGTAGCTCTGAGTTTGATTCACATTTTGCACATTTCTTTGTTCCTAGGATCTGAACTGTTCTGCTTTGCAATTTTAACAATCCTCAGTTTTGTTGCACAATCTATTTTCCTGTCTTATTTGCATTATATATCACCTTGCAGTTTTTCTTTGCTATGTAGATTTTCTTGCCTATAAAAACCTCTTAGTCAGAAAGGTATGCATGATAATAATAACCATGATATCCTTCCTATCTTTCTACCTGGTTTCTCCTTAGGCAACTGCATCTACTGTATGTTGTGCTCATCTTGAGATTCTCTTCAGGCCTCTGGTTACATTCTTGCTGTTGCAGATCAGTTCCTCAGGCTTATAAATCTGGAACTCTTTGCATCTTGGTATCCATCTTTCCTCTCTTCTGTTCTCTTCCACTAAGGTTTTTACAAGTCTCCTATAAATTTCTTCTTCCTGCCATTATGCTATTCTGTGTGTAAACTGTGTGAGGTTTCCTTTGTTCACTTTTCCTTCCTGTTTCCACATCTACCTCTTCACTCTTCCTATTATATTGATTTTAGACTGCAAGCCCATGGAGAAGAATAAGAATGGTCATAGGAATTTGCTGAGAAAGGGGCAAAGCTGCACAGCTCTATGTTACCATAATTAGTGTGTATACTATGTGGGACTATAACACAGTGACTTTTGAATCAGAGCGAATTACAGAAGATTTGGGCCAACTCAATGTGATTTATCATGCTAAGAAATAGGATTTCAGCCACTGTGTCTTTTTATAAGGAAATAATAAACATGTTTAGAACTGGGTGGCCAATACATATAAGGGAGAAAACTGGCTTTCTAAAAATGGACTTTAGAATACTCAGAAGTGTTAGGTGCTTTAGAAATAAAAGATGACTGCAATGCTTTGTCCTCTGTATCCAAGCATTCAGTTGTGAAAATCGGTGGAGAGTCCAATATTAAACTTCAGAAGAACTATTTAAAAAGTGCAGTTACTTGGGTTAAAAAAATGGACTAGCTGATCTTGATTTGTAGCCTTTGTACTGTAGCAATGAAAGTCAGTGGCAAAACTGGTTTCTTCTCTCTGTCGCCTTTTCCAATGTCCATCTTTCTGTGATATTACTAGATACAGATATGGGACAACATATCCTCCAGGAGTTTTTAAAGAATTCCAATGTTCATTTAGTTTTGGGCAATTCCTTTGTTACCTAAAGTACTGGTAATTGTCAGAGGATACTATGGTCTCAAGAATATCTATATAAACATCAATACGTCTAAATGGCAATTTCTATTAATATCGAGGACATTTCTTCATCTAAAGAGGAACTGTTGGCTACACTTTGCCACAAACAGAAATGTGGCATCCTTTGTGTCCAAGAAACTCACAGAGAAACTGATCAGCATCAACCAAATGTTTCTGGGATATGTTTAGTTGCTGAGAGGCCCACATCCAATATGGAAGTGCCATTTTTGTAAGACCAGGCAATGCAGTCTTAATGAACCATGCAGGATTATTACTGGCTGCCTGAAACCTACCCCCATTGAAAAAGTCTATTATTTGGCTGGCATTGCCCCTTTAGAAGCATGTAAAGAGGCGCTAGCAAATAATGAACAAAATAAGGTAATACACCACCAAACTCATTCACTTCATGGACACCAACCCCCTAGAGGACAGCTAAAATTGAGGAAATGTTTTCTGCACACATTTCAAGATCCAAATATGAAGCCAGAAGTGACTAGGCTAAGCCTATAGAGAACATAAACAATACACCTTGCCAAATGAATGAATGCTGAAGAGTTTCTCCCACCAGGACAAACCTCTAGCTGGACCATCTGGAAATCACTTAATAGATTTCAAAGTGAAGTAGGAAGATCAAAGAATAATCAAGCAAAATGGGATACAGGACAAATTTTCTGTGACTGTGGAGAAATTCAATTCAATCAATGCCACACTTAAATGCATGCAATTTATACCCTATTGCACGTACAAAAGAAGATCTAGCAAATGGTTGAGATAATGCTATTGAAGTAGTCTGCTTCTGTTCAAAAATAGTCTGATTATTTTAAGATTTTAATTTGTTTTAATTTTACCTATGATTCATAGACTTCCATAATTTTAAATTGTGCAATGCTAATAAATAAATAAATAAATAAATAAATAAATAAATAAATGGGATGTTAACTTATATTTTCTGGCTATGAAAAAGAGCTCCCTTGCTTAATAGCATGTTTGTGTAATAAGGCATATCCAGCTCAAGGGTACATCCAGCTGATTTGTACAATTTTCATTCAGGACACAATCACTTTCTTGTAATCTGGTGTTTGGTCTGACATTTTTCTTCTTGCAAAATGTCTAACTTTGTGAGGAAGGTAGAAAAGCAACACAATCTGTTTAATGTGGACAGGAAAACCTGCAATTCAAGCATTTGGTGGAGGTGTTTTTTTAAAAAAAAAACTGCAGTGATTTACTTTTCTTCTGATGCTTATACATATGTTGCAGCCTCTGCACAGTCTCCAGACTCTTGGCACTTCTCTCCCTCCCCTGTTCTGACTTATTTATAATGTGGAAGAACATTTCTGTAAAACTCTTAACTCCCTCTCTGCCCTGCTTCTGATCTCCTAATGCTCCATAAAGGTGTTTTGAAGATTTTATTTCCCCTTTGCATTATAATCCAGTGTTTTTCACACACCCGGTTCTCCTCTAATGGGAATTTAATATAGAAATACACAGCAAAGCTTAATATTGCTGAAGCATTATAGCTACAAGTTGTGTGCGTGTGGTTTTTTAAAGGATTGATGAAAGGGAAGTGGTTAAAAATTCACTGCTCCAATGAACTAGGTTTTGCTCTTGTTTGTCCACTCAGTAATGTCTTTCCATGGGCAGAACACAGCAGGATATATTCAAGATCAAATGCAATCTCCCTGCTAGGAAAAAAAAGTCAAGCAGAAAGCCCATTCCACTTCTGGTTATTCCTCTCAAGCAGCAATGAATAGGGAGCATTAGGAAGTCACCACCTGAAAGCACACCTGCAGGATAGTACCTGCACTGAAAATTTCAACAAACTTGCATATGGTTAAGATATCTTTGGAAGATTGATTATAAGGGCAGTAAAATATGAGCAGATACTATAGAATGGTGCTCAGTAATAATCTAGAGTCAGCTATAAGCTTAGATGAAACAGGTATCTCAGATTCCATTCACAAACAGGCAAAGCAGGGCCATGCCATATTTTGAAGGAACCGGCTCCGGTGGAGCTACAAAGCTTCCTACTATTCCCAGGCATGATAGAGTAGTGGTGGTTGTGAAGAGGAGAATCTCAAGCTGCAGGAAATTCTGGAAATGAATATGAAGAACATGCAGAAGCATAAAGTGGTAACAGTAATTATGGTGAGGAACACTGTCAAAGGAAGTATAAAATATCTGGAACACATTGCTCACCCTGGGAAGGGCACAAAGTGGTATGAGATCCTGAACAATCTCATACATGGGTTCTACCTCTGATCATCGAACGGAACTGGAGTTCTCATGTTCCTCAGCCACTGTGGCCAGCCAATAAATGCAAAGGAGCATCCTAGCATCCTTTGCCCACCCCAAAGTAGACTGGCTTCCTCCTACTTGCCATACAGAACAGGAACAGGTGATAGGGAAGGTCCAATCAAGGGTAGGAGCATAAGCAAGATTTTAGATCCTTAAGAAGCCAGTGTGTGTAACAAACAGTGTCTCTGTATCTATTGTAACTCTGTAACTAGTATACATTGGTTCAGGACTCCTTGAACTAGATTTGATAGTTGCTACTTCTCTCTAATAAGTACCTTGATTATTTTAGTACGATTGACAGATGAATGGTCATTTCTTTGCTGTGATGAAAAAGGGCTACATCTGAGATAGCTTACATGGCAAAATAGCCTACAACACAGTGGAAATCAGGTTGTATAAAAGTGTGTTTCTTTTCTACTCATAATACGAATAGTGCTGAATCACTGCCATAGCATCTTTGCTCATCAGTCAGTGCTTTCTAGTATACATAGTAGGCTTGGGCAAAGGAAGGGCCCCCAGATGTTGTCAGACCGCAACTCCCTCCAGCTCCCACCATTGGTCATATTGTGATGGCTGCTGGGAGCTGTAGTATAACTGGAGGTTGCACTTTGGTAACCCCAGTTTATAGGAAAGAAGAGTCGTGCTTAGATTGTACTATAATCCAGTAAGCAGCAATTGTACAAATTTGCAATATGGGGAAAGCAGTAAAGAGCACCCATCTAGGTGAAGAACAGAATTCATTTTAGTAACAAAGGAGACTGAGATACCTAAGATACGGGAGGGAGACAATGAGTCAAAGAAAGACTGCAGTTATTGCTTTCAGCTAGGGCGTATTCATAATTAGGAACAGGCGCTAATAATACTTCTGATGTTCAGATATTGTTTTCTATGAATGGATTCTTCTCTATGAAAATTTCCACCATTATGACAGAAAGGCTGTATTGTTTTCCCCATGAGAGTTTACAGAGCTGTGGGAGGAAGTGAGCTTTTGACTGGCTTTGCATGATAGACCCATCCTATTACAATGAAGAACTTTTCACCTATCTTTTTCATTTTGTTTCTGATGCAGCTTTTTTACTGTATTTATCTCAAATGATGGCCTGTTTACTTCGTTCCACAGATGTCCAATGGGAGAAACTGAGAATGATGTGCTCTCTGTGTAGTTAAACTTTGGGTTTCAAGGACTCCTTAGGACTAAATTAGATGCTTAAGCTCCAGCATGCCAAAGGGGAATGAGAAGAGGTCCAGCTATAACAGCAGAGAGGCAAACTCCCCCACCGTCTCACCAAGAGTAGTTTTGTTTCAGCTGGGCACTAGCAATGGGGCTTTCACATTTGTGTGAAAGAAGCAGCACAGAAAAGAGGCTCTCTTTTTTCATTCAATTATGGTAAGAAGTTACTTAAACACAAATAATTCATATTAACAAAAGAGGAGAACAAAGGGGAAAGTTTCATCTTTGTATTCTTGAAGGCTTTCACGGCCTTCATGTCTCTGTCACAGAGTTCTAACTCCTGTCCTCTGAAGATGCTGGCCACAGAGACTGGTGAAACGTTAGGAAGAAAAAACCTCCAGAACAGGGCCAAACAGCCCGAAAAACCTACAACAACCAATTTCATCTTTGCTTTTTTCTCTTTTGCTTAGCCTTTCTTTTACTCTTTGTCTATCAAATTGCCTGGAAATTTTTCCATCCAACATCATAATGAGGGCTGCTGTCAGCAGCAAACCAGAACATCCAGGAGGCACAGAAATTTTGATTCCATAAAAGGGCCTAGAACCCTTTGGTTAGAACCCAGTGGAACTTTTGACTTCAGTCATTCCTTCTGGGTGTGAGAGCTCCCAGTGCCCTCCATCTCAGATTCTACTACCTGCCTGCCTGCCTGCCTACATCTGTGATCTCTTCAATTTTTGCCATATTTCTTGTTTATTTAGGAGATCCCCCCCCACCCCGCTTTCTTTCTATTTTGCTGCTGCTGTCAGGCAGCCTGCCCAGTGCCAGCTTGCTTCCTTGGGATTTTTATTTTTATTTTGAATTTCTTTGGGGATTTCCCTCTCCTTTCCTTTCTTGGATTATTTTTTCTGCCTGCCTGACCTGCCTGCTGCTGGCTACTGGACTGAAGTAGTGTCCATGTCTGCATTCCATGTTTGCTAATTTTAAAAAAATGTTATTGCTTAATTTATTGTATACTTAGCACCTTAAAAGTGTATATTTTGTTAGGTTTTGGGGATGGCTTGTTTGCCTCTATGGGGGTTAGTGGGTGGGGGGCTGGACTTTGTGACTCTGCCGATGTGCTACAAGTCTCTATAAGTGGTTATTGTGGTCAGTTGGGCACAACTTGGGCCATTTCTTTCTTTTTTGTTTGTTCTTGGTGTTGTGATGTTGGTTGGTTGCTCTGGTGTGTGGCCACCTCTGTGTGCCTGGCAGCCAGCCCCTGACTAGTTGGCTGCTTCCTTGCCTTCCAGCTTTTGGAGTAGATTGATTCTCTGTTGTCTTGCCACTTCTTTTTTGGAATATTTTTACAGGTTCTTTAGGGCTTCTGGAAAAGCACCAGAAAGCAGAAAAGAATGTATGTTATATGGAGAGCAAAGAGCAGCAGGCAACAGTACATGGTGTGTGTGTCTCTTCCAAGGAGGTGACAGAGAATGTGGGACAGATAGGAGTGAACTTCAGAGGGGTTTCAATGATGTCTTTGTGCAATCCAGCCAGGCCTAGGGGCCAAAAAGATGATGAAGAAGGCAGTTTTCTCCCAACAAGTTGATGTGCAAAGGAAGGAGAGTGGTATCAGCACTCAGGCCAAAACTGTCAGCTTGGGTAGCAGCACTGCTGGTGCTTTTGTGGTTGGAAAAGAGATTTATGAAGAGATTAATCCATCATAGCTCCATCATATTCAAGGCAGGGTTCACCCCCAGCCCCCATTCCCAGCAAATCTCTCCTGTGCAAAGCAGATTTGTCAGTGGTGGGAACTCTTCTTCAAGTACATATACATCTGATGTGGGAGAGGAAGAGACTGAGGGGATTCAGGTGGACACTATTTCAGAAGCATATGGAACTGAAATCACCCATGACCCTTCAGATTGTATAACTCCATATGTAAAGCTACTAGTTTGTCTAGTATCTCTGGCTTTGCTAGCTACATTTCACAATGTCATTTTGTTTCAGTGTTGGGGTGGCTGTGGGTCTGGAACTTTTAACCCAGCTATACATGTTTATGCCCTGAAGGATATATTCAAAATACATCCTCAGAGCTGCTGTTGTGAATTACTGGGGACCACAGAAAAATTAATGAAGGGAATGATGAATGCTTCAAATTCTACAAGTATTATCCTATAAAAGTTTCCAACCATTAAAATCTTTCTGTCAGTATTTGCAGGATAAGAGGTATGTAATGGTGACGATTATGGAGAAGGTTTTAGCTTAGAGTCTGTCTTGAGGGTCTTGACTGAACAAATATAACAAATGCAACAAATACACTTAAATTGTATAACCCTAAGCACTTGTATTCAGAAATTAGTCCCAATGAATTCACTGGCAATTAACCTCCAGATAATGGTGTACGGATCTGTGATTAACTGTGTAGCACAGGACCAAAGACCAATACCTCTAAAGCCCTGCTGCTTGCTTATTCAATTATGCTGAAGGTGCCAAATACAATACTACAATTTTACACCACGAATGAAAACAAACCATAAAGGAGAACAGAAATGATCTGATAAATAAATACAAAGTGCAACCATTTCAACTGTAGAGGAAAACAGAAGATAAGAACCTCCTATGTAAGTGGAATTAATAATAATGCTTATGACATACCATATCCACTAATTACTACCTACCAAGTGCTACTTTGGATGAGCTTTTAGGAAACTGCTTTTTAAAGCTTCTGATTTAATTATAACTGACAGGTGGGAGATTTGTTCAAGACTATTGCATAGATTATTTCTGACAGCTTTGGTGATCAAAAGGAACATATAACTTGACCTTTTGGCCTCCTCTTAACCCACCATCCATGGTTGCCCAGTTTTCAAAGATCATGAAGTTCAAGTACATGGAAAACATTTCCTGAACAATCTACTTATCACCTGTACAGATCAGTATGATACTTAGATATACTGCTAAGAGCCAGAGAGGCACTCTCACCATAGATCACTTCAAACTATAAAAGATTTTATGATGATCTTCTCTAAACCCATTAATTAACTGAGCGTATAATGTAGGAGATGTATCACTAAAAGTGGTGTTGAAGAGATGTAATAAGTTTACCCAAAGCTCCACCAGCTTAAAATTAATTTCATTTTTCCCAAAGGAGGTAAACAGTCCAGAAAGTGAGAGATGTAGAATTGGTCCGGACACCTATTTTAAGAAATCATAATAGCTACAATTTCACAGGTAACAAGATGAAATGTATTGAATCCTAGGGCTTTTCTCTGTACAGGTCAAACGTCTAAATATGATCAGAGGATGTGCCATGTTTCACTTTGGGCTTGTTGTTTTTTTCAGGTTCCAGAAGGCAATGCTCAGAGGAAAAAAGCATTGGACACTAAAACGGAATCAAGTTCTCATTGTCGATCCCTGAAGAATTACAATGATGAGAAGGACAGAGTAAGGAAGAAGGTAAGAACTATACAAGAATCTCCTGATTTGCTTTCAGTTCAAAGTAGTTATGTGGTTTTGGGCCTGATTTGGTTCAGACAGATTCAGATCCAATCCAATTCAGACCAAAATCTGAATAAAAATTCAGAAATCTGAATCTGGATACACCCCTTCGTCTTGCATTTGGATATGAAAATGGTTGTAACCTTTTTGTTTCTGCATGGAATGTGAAAACAGGAAAAACACTCAGAAAATTATTCCAAACAAATTCCAGACAAATATGTCCAGGAAGTTTTGTGCTAGCCAATTTTAAAGTTTTCCTTAAAAACAACCTTAACCTTTTTTCCCAAACACATACATGGAATTGGGGGCATTGTAGATGGATTACTGACCTTTTTCACACAGGTAAATCCAAGGTTTTCAAGCTTTCTACCTTTAAAATATGCCTTAATATGCCTAACATTTGCTAATATGTGTGCTGCTTTTCTGCATTGTTGGAGTTTATGTGCTAAGACTTCCTTTGTGAAGTCTGTAAAGACAGACACAACAAGTGAGATTGAAATCAACATCAAATGTAACTAACTAAATAACTAGGACCAAAATGTGTGTAGAGGGAGTGAAAAGGAATTAGAGAAATTGCCTAATACTATACACTACACTTGATCTTAGCCAAAAGGCTGAGAAGCAATACAAATACAAATATTGCTAAAATAATGCTGAGACCAATAAGCAAACTCACTCAAATTACCAACAAGTATAAAGAGTAAGGAGGAATGGGACTAGATTAGAAAATACAGTAATTAGGAATGGAGGGTTGAAGACTGATAGGAAAAGTAATATGAGTTACAGTAAACACAAAATGGCCACCAAACCCCAGCAAAATTGTTTCTAAAACTGTGATCATAGAGCACTGCTAAAAATCTTCCCCACTACAGATTAGAAGTTGGGAGGGCAAATAAGTCTTACTACTTAATGTTCACACACAATAAACACATTACTGTTGAAATAAAAATTATCAATAAAGAGAAAAATAAGAACTAGTTTAGGCTATTCTAGCTAAGAAGACAAAGTTTTGGAAATTAAGAGAAAGAGATTTAGACTAATCAAGATACCCAACAACCACCAAAACACTCACTGCATATTTTTTTCCCACGATCTCCTGCTAACAGCTAAATCAAAACAAAAGAAGAGAAAATTGCATCAGAGTTGAATGTGAGGGATGGGACTTTTGTATTGAATGGTCTTTGACTCCCATAATTTGGTGGAAACTCTCTAGGCCAAATTACGAGAGTGAAAGCCCCACTTTCGGGCATTCAATTCCCTCACCATTCTTCTAGTTAGCTGGGGAAAAAGCCCCATGAAAAGCCCCATAGGAGGGCAAGTTCCAACAGAGGCTACCTCTATACTCTCAGAACTCCCCCCCCCCCAATGGGGCTTGGCAGGTCCAGGGAATCTCATGACTCCCACAGTCAAGTGGGGTACTTTTCTCTCTGCTGACGAGAGGAATGTCGGGGGAACCAATGCAGGTAGAAGGGTTGTTTTACTCTATCTGATGCTGCTGTGGGGCTTTCACATCCATAATTCAGCCTGGAAAGTTCCTGTCAAATAATGGGGTGGAAGTCCATTAAAGATGGAAGTCCCATCCCTATGTATAACCTCAGTGACATCACAGAATCCCATGCTACAACTATGGCTGGAAAGTGCTGGTGAGATTCTTGTCTAGCTCGTCTCTTCTCCTTCCCTATCGCGTTACCTAAGCATTTTCCTTATATGGCATTGTTTTGCAACACTTTAGAGATACTCTGATTTTCTTTTAGTGTTTGAATTGTCAAATTGGTCTGAAACAATTTGGCCAGACCTGGATCCACTTTGGACCCAATTTAGACTAATTTAATCTGCTTCAGACTTGATGCAAAGTAGTCTGAATCAGCCCTTTATGGTTTGGGTTTTAGCCATACAGGTTCCACTGCCCTAGAAGAAACCCTGAATTTCACTCCCATCAGCTACAGTATTTAAACAGCCGCAAACTGAAATCTATGAAGCAGTAAGTTTTGCCCTCACTCTAATTTGCATTGTCATCCTATGGTGTCTGCACAAAGCTGACTCAGAGAAAGGGCAAGGCTCCTTGTCTAAACTGTGCAGGCTTTTCTTTTTTAAGTCTTCTATATGGGGAATGCTGGTGTCTGCCAGCTGTTGCCAATAAACCCACCCACATGTCACTTCTTTATGTTTCCCCATTGACCAAGTTCTAATACACTTTGCAGCTTGGAAATAAGGTGATAGTAGAAGGCTAGCAATTCCAGCTCAACTGCACATAAAAAAACCACACAACATTATGATATCAACATGTGAGTAAAAATCCCTTTCTTTACCTATGTCCCAAGTGTAGGGTTTTTTGTCCATTTCCTTCTTTCCAATGACGTACCAAATGCAAGCCATCCAATGAGCTAGCAATGCAAACATAGACATAAGTAGAGTCAGAACAATAGTACTGTGCTGGGAATAACGATCCAATTTCTGAAGAAGACGTAAAAGACGCAGCAGTCGTACAGTTTTTAGTAGATGGACAATGGACACCTAAAACAATAAGAAGGAAGAAGAATATTTAGCCACCTTTCCAAACAGATTTACACTTGCTTCAGTCCTGTCAGCTGTAGAGCATCATAATGTGTATTTCATCTGACAGGAATATAAAGAAGAGGTAGATATATTAGATATTTTCAAATCTGAGGTGCTTTTTTTTTTTAAAGGAATTCATCACATGACTCATTTCTCAGGAGCCAGGTTGTTCTCATCATGATTATTACAGCAATAACAGAAGTAACTATTTGCACTGTAAGTTACTAATGTGATGCACCAACTTTACTAGTATGGTAAGAATATACTCTCTGGTTCAGTCTAGTGGCCGATTCTGATATTGCACCTTGAAAATATTTAAAATAATAATAATTACATGCTGTCGGCTCAATTCCAATTTACAACAAACTTTTCCAGGATTTTTTTGGGTATAGTGTACACAGAAGTGTTTTATCATTTCTTAGTTCTGAAGGCACACTGAAACTATGCAGTTTGCCCAAGACTAAACAGGCTGGCTTTTCTCCAGGGATTCAAAGTGGAGACTCAAACTCCCAACCTCTGTCTCTGCAGCCCTGCTACCCAACTAACAAAAATAAAGATAAAACTAAAGAATCCTTTCCTTGCCACTCAGAATTCATGAAAGAATGGCGTGAAACCTGAAAATTTCCTGTCAAAATGCCTCTAAAATATCTTAAAATGTCCTGAAAAGTAACTTTTGATAGCAAGTAGAAAACATTACTCATTATACCTAACAAATAATATTGCCATTGTTACATTAATTTCACTTTCATGTTGTAACTACTCATTACTTGTTATCCCAAAAGGGATTAGTTACGGGTAATGAAATTACTTGTAATGAATTACTTTTGAGACCTCTGATTGAAATGGGGAAGGGGGAAGCTGGTGTTGTATTTTTTGAAGGTGGGTATAATGTCATTAAAAATGGGGAGCTGGTATCACTTATTTTGTGATATTTCACTGATCTTTATCTAACTTTATCACTATGCTGTCTTATTAAAGATACTCTAATTTCCCATTATTTTTTGGACATGCATCTCATCTGCCCTGTTTCCTCTATTTTATTTTGAGTACCTCAAATTTATACCAAAAATATGATTCTTCTTGTACATAGAAAGCACTGATATTATTTTTAACAGAGAAGGGTTATATTGATCTGATTTTCTACAACTCCAGGTACTTCATGATATTATGAAGACATTTCAAGAGTCCCTCACATATTTGTACTGAATCAAAATATGAGTAAAGACTGATATATTTAGTAGGACCTGTGCATGTGCATGCTCAGCATTATTTCGAAAAAAATCATAACCTCCAGCAAACTAAGAGCTTATATAAAATATATGTGTCCAGGTTGTTTAGACAGCAAAGGGAAAACTGAACATAAATATATGTAAAGTACCAATCACATTCATTTTAATCATGTAAACTTTTTGTGTTAAATTATTATGAAGAAAATATTACACTAGTTGCTTACACAATCAACAAAATATAAGAAAATATGACTGTTACATTTGCTATACATTTAAAGCTGTCAATAAAAAAAAAACCTCAGCACTTCCTAAGGCTTTTGCCTATATTTCTGAAAATGTTCTTTTTAAAGTAAAATCCTGGTTCCTTGAAACTTTTATTTGTGAGCAAAGCATTAATAGTGTGACCAAAGACAGAATGATTTTCTGAATGAATAGGCTTTGTTACATTGTACATGAAGATCTTTTGGAACAGAAGAGTATTTGTGCAGTACACAGGAAAAGCTCAAATCATCTTCCTCAAATGCTGTTGTTTACAGAGCTGAGTCAACATCATGTGGGCAGTGGAGAAACATCTTGCATTTTAGCAAAACACAGGATATTACTTAAAAGCCTGTTTACCTTACAATCTAAATGTTCCAGGACACATCTCAGATGTGCTACTGGGCGTATGATCAGGTATGCAACAAAGACATGCCCCAGTACTTTGTCAATTACTACAATTAGGGCATGGCAAGTCACACAAACCTTACATGAACACTGAAAGGGTTCCAGCCTGTATATGTAAGAAGTTAACTTATTTGTACCATGACCTATTTCCAGTTTGTTTTAATGAACATAACTAAATCTGGGAAAATATTTTCACTTATAACAATTATTACCGCTTTTTGTACGGTTCCTGAAAATAGAAGGAATTGCTCACTTAGAACTCATTTAGAGGATACCTTCCTTTCGGTCTGATATGCTACACTTTCAGTACTACATTTTTTTTCCAATTCTGTCTTGAGCACTTCAGGTCAAAAAATTATACATACTGGGAACAGACAGAAACTTGCATTTGAAAGGAAACATGCACCTGACACCCCCCCCCCCCGCTCTCAGTTCATTCGCAAAAGAAGACAGCTTGAGACGAGTTCTACTAATAAAGTAGTAAGGCTATACTTACAACATTGACATTAAAAGCGTAAAGTAGATCAAAAGGAAGTGCAGCAATTAAATCAATGATGAACCATGTAGTCACATAGTGGATACAAATAGATCTTGCTTCAAATATTACTTGGCCAGACTTGCTGACGTAAGTTGTTCGGAAATTTAAAATAATGTCTGCTTGACAAAGAGAAAAGGAGTTGTTAGAGAGGGTTGCCACTTTCTTTAAATGGTAACTAGTACAGCTATTTTCTGTAATAACTTTAGGACACCTGTGTATATGAACAAGAGAAAGAAGAAATAAATTGTCTTATTTGCTTATCCACTGCCTTATTGCCAATTATTCATAGTCCTTGATTCATTCATTTTCCCAGCACTCACCACTTCCTATCATCCTTGTCTTATCATTATGAGTTACATTACTGGACTACAAAATGTATTGGTTGAGCCAGATGTAAATCTAATTCATGACTGGAATCACAAAAATCTAAAAACACAGTGTTTGTTGTACATTGATAGGATGCTAAAAATGAGACGAGCTGCTTTCATTGTATGTTTTCAACTACTCCACTTTATTGCTCACAATCATATACACTCAATCACATGCACACATATTCAATGCTTGGCTGCATTACAGTTAATAACATTAGATGTATTGCTCTTTGAAAAGAAGCAGAGCCCTCTGGAGAATCTTAGCTATATATCTCTTCCTTAATAATTTCTTTCATTACACTGCTGCACTCTCTAGCCATTCCCTTTGCTACCACCTTACTGTACTTCATCTTATCCAATCTGCATTTTAGCTTTTGATGCGCATATGAGTTTGCCAGCCATTTCATACTGTAGTCCCAGACCAATGGTTTTGCTGAGATAGGAGTACCATGGCTTCCTGGTTGACTACTTAATGGAGATAAACACCTCTTCACTGCAAACGATAAGAATGGCTCCTACTTTTGTTCAGTATAGTGAGTGCTTTGCAGAAAGTTGTTTGGTCCTAATCTGATTAAATTTAGTAATGATGAAGTGCCTATAGAGGTGTTGGGCAGTGTGTGTGTATGTTATGTGCTGTCAAGTCTGATCTAAGTTGTAGCAGCCCTAATAGAGTTTTCAAGGTAAGTGAGATATTTAAAGAGCAGTTTTACCAGTTTTACCTGAGTCCTAATTTGTCATTCTGTTCACTACACCAGACTGGTTAAGTTCCCAGCTTCTGGCGCCGTATACATTGGATCTGGCTAGTAGACTATTAGCTAGGGCATGAAGCAATTATTTTTTCTTTCCATGTGCTTGTTGGATGCAGTGAAGTAAAAGGCCAGAAACACAGCAGTGAGAAAAGGATCTTATTGGCATATTCCATCACTTCCTTTGTTTTGCGTTGGTCCCCTGGACCAGTTTCACTCGTGACTGACTTCATCCAAAGAGTTCCAATGAGATTTAACACCTAATACCCTGTCCATATTTATTCAGACGTCCCAATGGCCACAGTGGGTCTTGCTCCCAAGCAAGTATATATACAGTTGCTATCTTTTTCATAAGTATCTTTAGCTGAATTGAGGCTATTAGATACTTTTTGGGATACATTACACTCACAAACTGAATACTGCCTGTAAAGAAAACTTCATAGATTAGGCAAATAGTTCTTTACAAGAAACATATTCCATTTAAGTAGTCTTTTTTTGTTGTTGAACTGGATTATCAAAGCACTAGCCCACTCTAATCTAGAGTAGACCCATTCATTAGTGGTATTTATATAAGTACTGACTGCCCATTTAGCAATAGAGTCAATGGATCTACTCTACTGGGGACTACCAGTTAGATTTCAGGAACTGCATTTATTCCAGTACAAAAAACTGAAGGGAAAAACTGCTCAGCAATTATTCATTGGATGTTTAGCTAGATGTTTAAAAGTGACATCCCTTACCGCTCAGGGGAGATTTGCCCAAAACAGAAAAGCTGAATCAACTGAACATAACTGAATGGTGAGAGATGGTGGGAACAAATCAGAGCCAAGAACCTGCATGGTTATATGATTATATATTTGTGTTTATGGCTGCATTGCCTTTCGCCACAAGAAATCCTTTTGACATGGCATGCTAGAACATGTTAAAATTCAAATAAAAGTTCTGATTCTGACAGTTGTCTCAGTTATTTTCATGTTTTACAAGATGAGGGCCATATATTGCCCTCAAGCTTCACGTACAGTTCTTACTGATGTCAAGGAGAACATTGCTCCAACTTCCACTGTTATGTCAAAGGAATTTTGCTAGAAGCTGTGGGCACTGGTATCATTTTATTTGCACAAAATCAAAAATATTCAACTATTATGCCTTGCTTGCATTTTACTGTTTCAAGCCAGGGCCTCTTGGTAGGAAAGAGGGATTTCTTTCTGCCATTTGACCTGTGTGTATTCCATTGTTTTCCATTGTTTTTAGCACTAGGCTAAAGTGTTTGTTGCCTTCCTTCAAAGAATGAGTGAGATAAAAATTGCATTTTACAAACATTCCTCCTGCTCCCCTCCCCCCTAGTTTTATGTGCACATTCAAGAGAAAGAAAGAGGTTGCGGGGTTTCTAAATTCTATTAATATACATGTGGTTGGTCTTTACAAGTAGTATCACAACCAGTTCACACATTGCATTTTGAAATTGGATGGATGTGTTTCTTTGCATATAAAAGTATGAGCTAACAGCAATACAGAATGTATTGGGTATATCTGACAGTCTCACTGTTGTTGCTAATTGTCACATATAGTTCAATAGTTTCTATGGAGCTTTCTGTTTCCATGACTCTTCCTATACACTCAAGGGCTTGCTTGCACCAAACAGTTACACATTAGTAGCACAACAGCATTAAAATTCTTACGTGTGACATTTCAGTGGATTTAAGAATTCAAAAGTCCTCTTTGGAGGAATTTATCTGGGTGACTTGTTCCATCAAAGGTATTAAAAGCACTCCTCTCTAAGCTGTTGTTGTGAGCAATTCATGTGGTGCATCATATGCCTGAAAGGATCTAATTTTTGATTATACACTCCTCCCTTCAACAATGCTGAGGTTAGGGTTGCCAGCCCCCCCCCATGTAGTTCAAAATCTGTGTATAACTCTTGTGCCCCCAAAACATAACTACAAAGCATAAACAGTTGATTAACACACACACACACACACAGAGAGAGAGAGAGAGAGAGAGAGAGAGAGAGAGAGAGAGAGAGAGAGAGAGAGAGAGAGAGAGAGAGAGAGAGAGAGAGAACAGATGAATTTACTGTATTAACCACATAGCTGACATGTCAAGCTGTGGAGTAAGATGCCATCAACATGCCAATGACTCCCAACTTTGTCATTTGGTATCTCTCTTATGAACACACCATACAGATATACAGTATTCATCACTTTTCTGTCCACAAGGATCCCCAAAGTGATCATTTGAATCATGCGAGTCTGCTGTTGGTAATGGGATGGATAAGGGCCAATAATCTGAAGCTGAATCATGACAAAAGGTAGGTATTGAAAGTAGGAAGCTCCTGGGTCTGGGAAGCTCTTATGCACGCATGTGCACTAACCCTGAAGAAGTGGGTCTATCCTTCTCTTATGGTCTGGGAGGAGGGAGACTAATGTAACAATAAGAGATCCCAATGCTCTTGGTGGCTTGGAGTATATTTTATCAGCTTCAGATGGTTCATCTGTGACTTTTCCTGGACAGAGACAGCTTTTGTGCATTACTGCAACCACTGGTAATCAGATGGGATTACTGTAATGTTCTACACATTGGGCTGCCCTTTAAGTGGTTTGGAAGCTTCAAATTGAGTGAAGCTCAGCTATTAGAATTTAGAAGAGTTTACTCAGATTGAGCCATGTCACACCAACTCTTCAGAAATTCTACTGCCTGCTGCACCCCAAATGGCCTTTATCATTCTTAAAATACCTCAATTGCTCAGGGCCCAGATATTTAAGAAGAGCCTTGCTGGATCAGACCAAAGAGCTAAGTAGTTGATTGAATCTAGTTCTCATAGTGGTGAACTGAATTATGTAATATTTTTGTCCACCACCCTGGGATGCTTGTAGAATGGTGGTTTATACATTTTAAGATGTTTTTAACTGTTTTTTTTAAAGAAGCAGATTATTTTTTGGAAAAAAAATCAGATGTGGAAAGTGAGGAAATCTCGTTAAACTATGTGGCCACAAATGATCCCAACATCTTATAAAAATACATAGTTGTACATGCTGCAAAATGACTTTTAATTTTTGAGAACAGGATGTTTTGGAGGTCATTCATTCATTGGCCATCACAAGATGGATGCAATTTGATGACATGTAACAACAACAATTTTTGAAATGCAAAAATAAAATAAAATTAAAAAAAAAGATTTTTCTTCAGGTCATGCACCCCCTATTAATGAGAGATACGTTTCCTGACTAAAAATCAAGCAAAGGGCCTGTATCATTTTCAGAAGCATTTTGAAGTCACCAGTTTGACATTTACTAATTTGCAGTAGACCAGTAGCTTGTTATCTTGTCTGAGGTTTCAAAGAAGTGGTCACATTAGTCTGTGCAAGCATATCCAGACAAAAATATGAACAACCAACAAAAACCAAAAATACGGTGGCACTTTAAAGACTAACATATTTTAATGTGAGCTTACTTGTCCTAATCAGTGGGTGTATCCATGAAAGCTCACATTGAAATATAACCATCTTTAAGGTGCTGCAACCTTATGAGTTATGCATTCATCACTGGAAACATTTTTAATAACCTGGGAGAAATGTCCAATTATTTAGCTGTGCCTAATTAGTAAATCATAAACATGCGCTGGCTGGGTAGCTCAGTGGTTTGGGTATATGGCTGCAGAACCAGAGGTTGGGAGTTTGATTCCCCCACTGTGCCTCCAGCAAGTAGACCCAGCCCATGTGGCCTTGGGCAAGCTGCACAGTCCCCAGCTGCCCCCAGAAGGCACTTCTGAGTATTCTCTACCTGGAAAACCCTGAAAAGGGTCTCCTTCAGTCTGAATTAACTTGATGGCACATTATTATTATTAAATAACTGCAGTGGAATTCTATTCAGAAGACAGATCCCTGGATTCTGTAAGACTTGCTTCAAAAAGTTTATAATACACTTTTAGATCCAAAATATATGATTTCTGATGCATTCTTTGATCCTATGAGTTCTTTGACTTCTTATGAAAGTTAAATATAGGAATCGAATTGGTACAAAGCAGGATTCAATCTTAAAATGGGTACAGCTCTGGAATCTTTTAAAGTCTTAGTACTTACTAAGTACTGAAGTAAAAGAGGAGGTAATTAGCAAGGGGGAAGAAATGACTCAATTGATATTATAAACTATTTCTAAATTGTGTTCTCGAAGGCTTTCACAGTCAGGATCCGATGGTTGTTGTGGGTTTTTTGGTCTGTTTGGCCATGTTCTGGAGGTTTTTCTTCCTAACGTTTCACCAGTCTCTGCGGCTGGCATCTTCAGAGGACAGGAGCTAGAATTCTGTCTGTGTCCTGGTCACAGAACATAGGATGCATAGGATTTCCAACATGCAAACCATGGTATTGCAAAGAGACATTTCACTGGATGTAACTGAACAGACGATATAGGTTGTTGAACAGAAGAGAGATGGTACCCTTCCATTTCTGTGCACAGAGGTGTTCAAATATCATCCTTCAATGTGCACACACAGTCTCTAATGCTAATACGGTTTGTGAGAAGCATGTCAGGTTTTATAATTGCTTTTTCTCAGTCCAACATCCTGATTTGCTTATAAATATACATAAGATCCAGGTTCCTTTTGCGACCATCTATTATTCCTGCAGAGCGTTGCTACTGAAGAGCTCCTGATGAAAAGCAATCAAAACACTGGAACATTTGCACCATGCATATTGTTCTTCATTCCTTTGACTTTTCCTTCTTACAATAAAACAATTCTGGCAAAATTTATTTTTTTCCCCAACTATAGCTTTCTCTGCTACATGTTTTCCCTTACTGATATTGTATAGCCATCATGCCAGAAAATTCAATTCACAAAAAGATTAATTAGGCTTTACTTCCTGACCTTCCAGAAGAACATGTATATTTAATTGGGCTCTTAGACATTTCTACTGTTTTGTTTTTCAGACACAAAGATGCAACTTTGACAGATTACCCATGGACTTCCTGGAGTAAAACAAAGATAATCATTTTTGTTTTAGGTTTGTAAGTAATTTACATTTTCCCCAGACTATTTAGAAATAAATTGAGACAACTCTTAAAGTATGTTTTGTTGGTGAGTTTCAACCTACAAATAAGGAGTGCTGAATTTCACTGCAAGATAACAGAGAAAGCCAATCACTTCCACTGAGAAAGAACAGGTGAATAGACTCTTTATTCTGTTTTAGAAATAGAAAACATAGCAGCAGGGCTAAACAAGTGATTAAACCAATCTGTTCTACTCCAACTTTCATGCTCCGGTTTATTGAATGTTAAATAGATATAAACTAACATATATAAACAGATCAATTAAAAATGATTAAACTTGGAATTCTACAATATAATAAATGCATATATGTCTTTCAACACCTCTTCTGCAAATATGGTATTAAATCTGTCTATATATGTGAGGGTTTTCATCTGGTTTGTAATGGTCTGTGGACTTTATTGTGTTTTATTGGCTGAAATCCTTTTGCACTTGGCATAATGTAAAGTTACATCTGTAGACGTTTGCAGGAAGTTACACCCAGGCAGTCCACATGTCTGAGTATATAAATAGTTGCACAATTGTGGAATTGCTTCTTGGATACGATTTTCACTTTGGTGTTAATTTTGTGACAGCTTGTGCAACTTAATGTTTTTTTAGCAGGTGCAGCTACACAACAGGCTGTTGTGTCTCTATCTTGTTTTCAGTTCAACAGGCTTATGGCAGCTCAGCTATAGACCTACAAGCCTGGAAAATCCCTTCCCATTCTTCTGGGTTTAATGATGCCATGGCACCAAGTCACAGTGGAGCGCAGGGTGAAGGACATTACGTGATTTGGGAGGTAGAGGTTTAATGATCACAGTGCTTAGATTCAGCTTCCAGTTGACTGACATGTCACCCACGTTTTCTCTGGGTGATTTTCTCTGCCTTCCAGAGATGCTGCAAGTGTGGACACATGGCCGCAACATTATGTTCTGGGAAGCAAGATTTGCCATACCCATAACACAGGCAAAGACCAAGGGCTCAATCAGGAGATTAGCATCAGATGATTCAGGATGCAGGGGAGAACCTTTCTATTGCATCTCATGTAGCTTACCCAATATGAGCTGGTCTACATTCTTGTCATCTTTTTAGGAGAAAGCAACCTAGGCCATAGCCTTGAATTGACAAGGAGCCAGCCATGCTGCCTCACTGCTACTCCAACAGAGACAGAAAACACAGCTTGACATGGGTGTATCACACTGCTGATTATTTCAGCTGAAGTCCCTGTGTTTCTCTAGACAATAGAAAAGAACTGTATTACTACAACTGGCCAACTTTTGGGATTAGACTGAGGCATTTTTTGGATGTGTAGTGGGGTAGGAAGGGAGGCCAAGCAAAGCTAGGTCTTTCTCTGTACTGCAATAACTTCTCATATAGGGGTCATGTGCTCTTGTCTATGCACATGCTATTGCAGAGTGTGGCGTCCGCCCAGGTCATGAATATTCATATGCTATCTGCATAGACCAATGGGAGTGCTGGAGAGGCGGAGTCATGAGATATAAGAGACTCAGCAGGAGGAGGGAGAGTTTAGATAGGGAGTTTTAGTTAGGGAGTTGAAGAGATTGAGAGAGAGTTTTGGCATTTGGGCGGGGGAGTGGTGGTAGAGAGTGGATAAAGGAGAGTGTTTGTTTAAGAGTTAACAACATTGCTTGTTCTGTCAACACATGTATCAATAAACAATTTCTATTTGGTTCTTTTAAAATGACGTACGGCCTGGACCTCGATTATTAATAATAGGTAATGTTGATGTAATCAACTGGTGGCAGCTGAGGGGCACGTAGCGTGAGGTCTTAGTTTGGTGAAACAAACAGGGGCCACGTGGGGATTGTGACACAGAGTTTTGAATTTTTGGTTAAATTCCTCTACCTGCGAAGTTGAAGTGCAAAGATTCACAGAGCAGAATAGCTTCAAGTTCTCCTTTTTCTCATTAACTTGCACTTACAGTCTCAAAAACTCACTCTACTGACTGCCAACACACAACACAGATGGAAGAAAAAAGAGCAGAGAGGCAGGGCTCTCTTTGAATTCAGAAGCCAGAGGGAACAATTGGTTAGTGCCGAACAGATTGATAATCTCCTCAGCCCAGAAAAGTTCTTCCCAGCCAACTCCTTAAAGGCAGCATGCAAGATTGAAACAAACAAACAAACAAACAGACAGACAGACAACCCTCCAATACATGCAGCCCTGAACCTCATACAAATCTAAGAAGAGTCCTGCCAATTTAGACTAAGAGCCTATATAGTCCAGGAATCTTTTCCCCCCAGACTGCTTATGAGAAGCCCACAATGCCAGAGACATAATATAATTTTCAGCTTAACTCTGAAACAACCACTAACTTGATACATTCTTTTTTGCAATTAATTTTGTTTGCAGTTCATAATAATTGGTGCATTATTAAATTTGTTAGTGGCATCCTTTTTCTCTCTTTCACATTATTCCTTTGATGTGCACTCCTGGGTTAAAGGGCACATTTAATTATTTGCCAGAAAAATGATCATTCTGTGTGTAGAACCAATAGCATGGCTGTAGAAAATTAATATTGTTAAGTGTTCATTGTACTGCTTTGCACTGATGTTTAATGCCCTGTGGCTTCATAAAAGATTTTCCAGTGCAGTTCTTATAATAAATATAGCAGCTGTGGAGAAGCTGCTAAGCAATCTAAAGTGAGAGGTGGGAGGAGTGGGTTGTAAATCTACATGCCTTTCAGTCCCACAGCTTTCTAAGGGATTTTCGACCTTTCCTCCCCCCTCCTCTAGGATTTCCCAGCTAGCAAAATATTCTTGTTTTTTTCCCCCCTGCAAAATCCTGTCTGTAATTCCTTAGATACAAGAATTGCTGGATAACTCAGCGGTTTAGGTATCTGGCTATGGAGCTAGAGGTTGGGAGTTTGATTCCCTGCTGTGCCTCCTTAACACGGGCTGGACTTGATGATCCACAGGGTCCTTCGATCTCTGCAGTTCTGAGATGATGATGATGATGATGATTATTATTATATTGCATAGGAATTGATGCCATTTTTTTACAGGATTCCTTAATAAATCTTACCTTGCAGTGCAAGCAAACAATATTTGTTAATCAGATCACCTCTGAGCATTGGTTATTAGGAACTATCACACTATCATTAAAAAGAAAATAGCGAACAATGAAGGCTGTGATGACTCTCATTTTTCAGAGGCAAACCCACACAGGTAGCAATCATGGGTAGTTTTCTCCCTTGACTTCTCCTGCATTGTAGAGTTCTGTTTATTGTTATATCATTACCTTACATCACATAGTATTCTGAATATATGATTACATTACCTCTCTGACCTGCTCTCTGGGCTTCAAAGTATTTTTGCTGCTCTTGCCAATTTCCTGTAGTGGCTTAAGTCTGACTGTCCTGTGCTGCTTGTGCCTGAATTATTACCCTCTCCAGTATCTCTTTGTTACTGGTGTCCCTTTCAGGCTCTTACACTGGTTAGTTTCAATGGAATGGTACACACTTGAAACTGACCAGAGTAAGAGGCTGAAATTGACAAGGTATATAAAAAACTGGTAGAGAATAATACTTCTGGAAATGTAGGACTGTCAAATGTAATCTTGTGCAGAAAATTGATGGGAGGGGGAATAACAGTGTTCAGCCTTCCAGTTTTTGTGCAAAGGGCAAAATGTTAACAATTGCTGGGATTTAAATTTTTTTTTTCAGGTACTCCTTACATGCAGAAACTAAGTAGTGGCCTCCTGTACAAAAACCTCAATTATCACTGCACTACATTGGCCAGGGTAGCAACCTATGCCCTTCTCTGTGTGAGATTTAAAATATGTACACAAAATGATGCAGGAAAAGAACGGACAGTGAGATTTTCCCAGCTACTGTGCCCTCTGTATCACTCAGAGCTTGTCCTCTCCAGTCAACCGGAATGTTTTCTGGTGAATGATGTCTCAAACTCCGGATGTCTCAAACTCAACTGGAGGATTGGGGGCACTTCTGGAGGAGCTGCTTGCCCTCTGGCTTACTTTGGTGGAAGGTGTGGTGGCTCATGGTGAATTGGGGTGAGAGAGAGATGTTCTGGAGGTTGACAGATGGAATGGCACATCTCCCACTGCCCAAGGCAGTGGGAATACATGTGCCCCAGTATGTATGTATATATTCAATTTATATCTTGCCCAATTAGGGCAAGCTCTACATTGGGCAGTTTACACAGGATAAAAACTCACAAACCCTCAATACACTACAATAATAACAAATATAATTTAAAAACAATTCAGCAATAAAACAATCAATAGTTGTAACCATAAATTATGAATTGCCCTATAACTAATCCAAAATTAATTAATACATTCTAAAAAACTACAAAATTATTGACAACACTCAGGAGATCCAGGATGCTTTAAATAATTCTGTTTTTACCATCTTTCTAAATGCAAGGAGAGAAGAAGCATAATAGTGATAGCAAACTCCAAATTTCAGTCCGACTTCTCCCAGTGGCTTCATATAGATTTTAAAAAGAATTGTGGAGATGGCTGACCCTGTGGGACCCCATAGCAAGAGGTATAATCTGGGATCAGCCATCAAGAAACAAGTGGAACCACTGAAATACAGAGCCCCAAATCCCTAAGCCTGATAGCTGTCTCAGAAGGATACCATGGTCAATGGTATCAAAAGCTGCAGAAAGATCCACGAGGACCAGCAGAGTTACACTCCTCCCCCGCATCTGCCTCCCTTAGGAGTTGATCTTGCAGGGGAACCAATGCTGTTTCAGTACCATGTTGCAGCCAAAACTCTGATTGAAATGGATCTAGACTATCAGTTTCTTTCAAGAATGCCTGCAACTGATCAGCTACAATGATCAACTTGCCCAGGAGAGGATTATTTGGGACGTAGCTATAATGGTTCAAGTTATCCATTGCCAAATGGGCCTTATTGTAGCTTCATTTAAACAGGAGGGCACAAAGCCCTCCTGGAGTGAAGCACTGATTATATGAGTTGCCCATTCAGCTGTTGTATCCTTAGCAAGATGGACAAGGATTAAAAGAGAGGTAGTAGTTCTTCAGTGTGAAAATGCCTTATCCACATTCTCTAGCCTTACTACTGGAAACTAATCCAATATAACCTGACTATATGGTGCACTGGACATTTCAAACTGATCTGCTGGAATAAGTAAGGAGTTGAGGTCCCGATGGATGTGTTTGACCTTTGATCTAAAATGAGCTGCCAGTTGGTTGCAGTTCTCTACAATTGGCTGTAATTTTTGCTTTTGCTTGGAATTTATAAGGCCACAGACAACTCAAAAGAGTTCTGCTTGTTGACTGGAGGTCACATTAATTAATTGGGTGTTATAGCCTCTTTTTGTGGCCTTAAATAAATTACAATGTGTGCTGCATATTTCCCTGATTGCTGCCAGATTGCATTGCATGGGAACTTTCCTTCATGTGCTCTCTAGCTGTCTTCATAATTGCTTCATCACCCTCAAATCTTCTTTGAACCATGAGGAAGATCAGGCTCTGCACTGAAGAGGGCATTTAGGAGTGATTGTGTGTGTCTACTGCCCTGGTCTTCTCTGAATAACAGTGGAAGACCTGGGCTTTGACAGGAGCACCAACAAGATCAGTCGGAAAACCATCATGGACATTCTGGAAACCAATTGGATCCATGAGTTTTTGGAGTGGACCATTCCAATAGAGCTATCCATTCTATGGAGGGCCACTAATGTTCAAAACTCCAAATTTTAGCAGGCAATGAACGGACCATGACAAGGCAAGAGACTCAAGGTTTATCACCTTCAGATAATCTTTTCTCTGCCTAGACATGAACACCAGGTCGAAGAGATGTCTTGCAATATGTGTAGGGCCCATAAGATGTTGGGACAGGCACATGAATGCAACAGAATCCATGAACTCCAAAGCTGCCCAGGATGACTGTGTCTCTGTATGGATGTTAAAGTCTCCCAGAAGCAAAAGTCTGAGGGACCTCAACAATACTCCAGAAACATAGTCTGTCAGCCCTGGCAGGGAGATAATTTGGTCACAGAGTGAAGAGTACACCAACACAATCCCCATTCTGTCCCACTAATCTAGCATGAGATGGTCATTCCAGGCCCAGGCATAAATGAGTAGAGATCCTGCTAACATTAAGAGAATTTCTATGGACAATGGCAGCACACCCTCCCCTCCCCTCTGATATGCCATGATGCTAGATCGAATATCTTGGGAGTTATAACTGAGAGAGGGCAACCTCACCTTCCCTGGCCACCCAGATTTCAGTTGTACAAACCAGGTCAGTCTTTTAATCTACTATAAGATCAAATATTAGCTCAGATTTATTTTGGACTGATGTGGAATTTGACAGCAGCATGCACAGATCAGACAGTCTACCAGTAATAATTCTTATCAGATAGACTGGGGAAAACTGAATAATATGTATTACATTATTTTTTAAAAAATGAGTCAAATGTGCTTCATTTGTTGATATGAGGAAATTACATGTTTGAAACAATTCTCCCCCAATAGATTTATATTATTTATTAGTGTATTCTGTTCTACTTTGCCTTTGCTTCAGCCTCTGTCACATCATATATCAATATGTCATACAGGAACTAAATTTAGCCTTGTTTATTTGTTTTGCTGGCTGTCATTTCACTTCAGTTAATGTAAATATACAAACCTCTGTGGTAAAAACCGCTTATATACATACAGGTGTTAACTGGAAAATTATGTGGCCCAAAAATTCACTGCAGTGACTATGAGAACTATCAAAGTCAGGTAGTGTACTTCAAGGAACTAACAGAGCTTATACGGCTACTTTTAAGAAGCAACTTTTAGTTACAGTTACATTTTCCAAGGCTCCAAAAGTAGCGATTGCTATGTCACAGTTTTTAAGTTAACCTCTAGAAATTGCCATTGCCCTAGTGTTATGGGAGTCATCTGGGCACAGGGGCAAGAGGAATGGTGTTATGCTTATCTAGTCTACTTGCATTGATTGATAAAGTCTTAGCATCCATAAAGTCTCAAAGAGCACCCAATTGTATAGTAATGAATAAAGCAAGACCCCCACTCTCTTATGGTAACTTTCAGATCTTACAATGAATTGATGGAGAGAAGGTGCCTGCATACAACTTTTCTGCCTCCACAAATGCATATAAAAACTTTACAAGGTGCTTAGGAGCCAAAGAAATTTAGCAGTAGAGCTTTGGGTTTATCTAGAACAGTGGTTCCCAGCCTTAGGTAACCCAAGTGTCCTTGGACTGTAACTCCCAGAAATCCTGGCCAGCACAGCTGGTGATAAAGGCTTCTGGGAATTGCAGTCAAAGAACACCTGGGTTACCCAAGGTTGGGAACCACTGATCTAGAACCACGAGGCAATTCACTTTTCTTTTCATAAGTTATCTATAAAGACCACTTAGTGAGGCGGCATACAAATATGAGGGCGAAAACTCTATTGACCTCAGTGGTACCTGTTTCCAAGTCAGAAGGAACACAATTTGTCCGTCACTCAGGTATGCCCTAGAAAATGGAATGCCTTTGTCTTCTGACCGTCCAGTGTTCTCAAGTTGTCTCCAGTTTACAATAAAGGAATTACAGCTATTTTAAAGAGTCCATTGGTGTACAAGGATAACAGGAGTACAATTATAAACATCTGGTTGTTGAGTACCTTCTTTCAAACACCTCTGAATCAGAATTAATGCTTCATTGAATATTGAAGAAAACATTACAATAGAAATTTAAGATGTGATTTCACTTCAGAATAAAGTATTTAACAAAGGAACTGAGTTTTCACATTATATTGAGTGTCTGTTGTTTCAGTTCTCACTGAAATTATAGTCAGAGATATGTATGCCTGGCTACTGTCGGATAATAAGGCCTACTAAAATACTAGTTTCACAACCCCTGATGACCTGGAGCCAGAAAAGAAACTGCCACCTATCCATAGCAATTCACATGGATATCAGATGAAATATTGCAGCATAGAATGGGACAATATTGAAGAGGATAGCTAATAACTACATTGTGCAGATGCCTTGGCTTGAAATGACATTTTCTGGAAGGGAATCTGATGAACAGATGATATTCTAAACCTTATTGAAAAACTGACAACAGCAAAAACCCACTGGGTCCAGGCAGAAGCCTTCTTAGCCTTGTTAAAGAATTCAGGTTTGAAATTCCTGATCTTCTGTCAAGAAATATGTAACATGTCCCTAAATCGACCTCTGTACCAGAGGATTATTTGGAAAGTAGCTGAAGAAACACAATTTTTAAAGAAATGTATTTGTAAATCATTGATTTCAAGGTGAATCCAAAAAATTCTTGGCTGGTTAGCTTCCCTTCTGTTTCAAATAAATTGGCAAAAAAACCTTGTTAGAAAGAAAATTATCAAACATATATAAGAACAGGTTTTACAGAAAGGTAATCATCATAGATTTTACAAGGATAAGCCCTCTCTCAATAACCTTTTAGAATTATTTGAGCAGATCCTCAAACATGGGGATAAAGGTAGTGTGATAGGTGCTCTGTACATGGAATTTTGAAAGACTTTTTCAAAAGTCTAAAAGCAAAGACTCCTGAGCAAACATTAATGAGTGCAGGAGCCTTGTGGCACAGTGGTTAAATTGCAGTACTGCAGTCAAAACCATTCTTGCGACCTGGGTTCAATCCCAGGTAGCTGGCTTGAGGCTGATTTAGCCTTCCATCCTTCTGAGGTCGGTAAATTGAGTAAGTTTGCTGCGGTGGGGGGTGCAACATATAGCCTACATAATTAACTTGTAAACTGCCCAGAGAGTGCTTTAAGGACTGTGGCACAGTATATAAGCAGCGTGCTTTGCTTTTGCTTTTTTGTATGCAATGTAAAAACACTGGTTGACAAATCTGCTAATAAATTAATGTTCTTAATTTGGTTCTCCATCTTTTGGACATCCTACGGCAACTGACTTATGAAGCTTGTACAGGTCATGTGCCTCCCAGCAAGGGAGCCACTCCTTGTTCTGAAAAGACTTACTGACTTATTCTGCTCTCTGCAGAATTGGATTGATTTGTATTTTATCTTCTACCCAAAATGAGCTTCAAAGTGGCTCACAGATACTTGAAGGTAGCACACCTTTCCTTTCACCTTTTCACCCAGAAATCCTAGCCATTTTCAGAAAAAGCACATGAACATGTCAGAAGGAAATGAAGTGTGTCTTACCTATGATAAAAAGAATTTCCACTGCAATGTCACTGACAGTTGTGCTTCGAGTTGTAGATAGATCATCATTGCCAATAAAGCAAACGTTATAAGGTACAGTCACAGCAACATAAAACGTTGCCAATAAAATAAGCCAGTCCCAGCCAGCTTTAAAGGTGCTAAAATGCAAAAGTATGAATTTGGACTTTTTTGCATCTGAAACTTTATACTCCGGGAATGCTGGTTTATCTACAAAAACATTCTGAAATTGAGAGAGAGAGAGAGAGAAAGAGAGAGAGAGAATTAATATAAAATACAATGGTTTTTCTCTGATACCTAATGGAAACGTTTTTAGTAGTCTTAGATTTCATAAAAGCTTTTCCTCCAGCCAAAGCCTAAATTTTGGATAAATTTGACCTGATACTGTTCCTTTAATCCTCCTTTCGTGGTTCAGTATAATCATACTTTGCATTAATGTATTGTAGAGTTATTTTTATTCTCGGACAAGGAGAATGAAAACATTTTCTACTAGAAAGGGAAAAGGAAAATCCTCCATACAAACTGACTAAAGAGCCCCAAAAGTGTTCAACAGAACAGTTGTCATCATATAGCACTATTTCTGATATCTACCTGCTATCTACATAAGCCAGCATTTTCAGTATAACGTCTACCATTTCTGAAGTACACATTAAATTTTGTTTAATAATCTTGAGCTTACTTCCCCAGGTATCAAAATAGGCCCCGGGAAAGGAGTAATGTAGCACTTGAAGCCTTCTTTTTCACTTTTTATACTCATAGGTGCAAAAATCTTCAATGACTTGGTCTCTAAAATGTAGACACTTGAGAAGTATTTCAGAGCACTTGCGAAATCTGAGCACAATTTGACCAAAGTTAAGGAAGTGCTTGCATTTTATCACTATTACAACTGCCACTTCCTTTTTTCCTAATATATATATTGCTTTTGTTTTCCAAAAGCATCACATCACAGTCCATTTCAACATAATTAAAATTAAAATTTAGAGATTGACACAGCATAACCCAAATAATGTCCTGGTACTATAGGCTCCCATATGGAAGGAGGGAGGGAAGGGTGGAAAAAAACCTCATTGTACCACAACATTCCTCAGTCTTCATTTAAGCACAATAAGGAAACTGAATCTGAAATATTGTGCAATCCTGCATGCTTACTCAGAAATAAAGCTCACCGAGTACAGCAGGACTCATTCCCATGTATGTGGGCAAAGCATGGCAACATAAGTATATTTGGCAGCTTTACATATTATCTGTGGTTACTTAGAAAAAAGTATCATTTTTTTAAATTGAGTCTTGTAATTAAAGCACAAGTAGATCATATTATGTATTCTACCCGGGCTATGTAGATTCACTTCAAATCCAGAGAGAAATCTCCTTCTCAGTATATTTACAACACCGGTTATCTGATTCAGAATCTTACTGTGAATTAGGAGACAGAAAGTAATGGGTATCTATAAATAACTTTTGCTTTAAACCTGTAAGGGGCAATATGAATAAGTGCACTTAAAAGAATCAAAATCCTATTGCTCTCATCCAGGTAAGATCAATGTGTGCCATGAAAAGAATTTGGGTACATTAAAGTGGGAGCCAAAGAAGGAGGAAGAGGGAGGCAACTTCTATGTAAAATAATTGACTAAATTGATCTGTATGAGGGGTGCACTGTCAAAACAAACCCTTCCATAGCATGTTGTCACTGCATGGTGAGATCAGTTTTTACAATACATGGAGAAAAATAAGTGGTATCAACAGTCAACCTGAGACAGCGTCTCATGTTTTTCAAGGTCTGATGACTTGATGTGTTGTTAAAAAATTAATGTATAATTAATTTCAGGCTGAGGGGATAAAGAAGGTTGAACCATTTCTTCTTTGATGGTGGTTCTGACAAAAATATCCCTTCACCACTCCCTGCTGTGAGTTCTTCCTTCCCTAATAGCGCTAGATTTACATTAGACTGGAACAAGGTTTTTGTTGCCAAAGCCAGGATGGGAAAGGTGCTAAAACTGATTCCCTCTGGCTGCCCATCTGTAAGGTCCCTGCAATTCTGGAGAACTATGGTTGCTGTGCACTGCTATTCAAAGGCATCATGTAGGAAGAGAAGAAGGACTTGTAGCAGTGGCTGCAACAACCCCCTTCCTGAAAAAAGGAGGGTAAGGGCAAGGATAGCTCAGACCTACTCAACACAACTGGAGTCTTCCTGGTTGCTGGTTTCTTGGATTTCTTCAGAGTCAGGCCTTATAGGAGGAGAGACTTGCAAAATCCTAAGGGTCTAATTCTGAGCATCTTTAGAGCCAAGCAATCAGGAAGATTCCAGGTCTGTATACTAGAGATGAGCCATCCTGTCTCTCATCATCCTTCCTGGAGGAAGTGTGTAGAGGAAACATATATTGCCACCCCAAACTACCATCAGCCCATTTTTCTTTTCAGGTCTGGGACACTGAGACTCTCTCTGACTCTCCTTTGGCATGACTGGGTGCCTCTCAATCTTCACCTTCTCTTTCAGGCAGGAGCACTGATGTTGCCTCCACCTCCTTTTTTGGGGGGGGGGAGTGGCTGCAGCTGTACTCTTCTTCAGTCAAAGTGAATGAGTCCGTGGTCACAGCAGTGAAATGTCCCTCTGTGGTTCTGCGACTTTTAATCACGTTCCTGCCGTGCTTTGTGGTCACATGGTATTTATTATGTTGTATGTCCCACTGTGTTTTTGGGTTACTGAATCATTTCCTTAAATTACTCATCTTGGGCACTGCAACCCCGTTATTATTTTTTTAAAAAATCATAATTTTTTTAACAACAATATGTTGGGAACAGACATGGGATATTCATATTTGTATCCCTGGGGATATGAATACGAATATCAGCACCACAAGTCCCTGGGAAGTCCAGTCCCTCCCCTCAAAACTGGAAGGTCCAATTACCAGTTGCCAAGCAGCATGCATTCTCATTGCTCCAACCACGCAAGTAGCCCAGCCAGCATTTCCTCACCTCCCCGCGCAGCCGACCGCTCAACAGCTAAGCAGGGAGACTCATCATCCCACCTCCTCACTGGAGTGGTCAGCTGCACAGGGAGGTGGGGAAGCACTGGCTGGGCTACTTCTGCAATTGGCATGATGAGAATGACATTAGTTGTGCATGCCATGTGGCAACCAGTCATTGAACCTGAGGTTTGGGGGGACAGACTGGATTTCCCAGGCACCTGTGGGGCCAATATTTGTATTCATATCCCCCGGGATTACGAATACAAATATCCCATATCTAGTCGGAAACTATTCACGATGGCATCCCTTTTTTCTGTGTCCCTGGTGCCTCAGGAAACAATACATTGCAGCCAATGGACCACCTCCCCACCACTGAAGATCCAGTTCCATAGGTGCCTAGAGCTTCTTGTTGATACTGTTTGACAGAAGTTAACCAATGCATCAACACAAACACCACAGAAAAATTTAAAAAATTAAAAACATTTTAAAAGGACATGCATGGTGACAGTAATTCAAAAAAGTTGCAATAAGATTGTTGACACACAGAGCAATGCAACATTTTTAAAAAAAGATTTGCAACAAAAAAGGTAGAAGCCTCTGGCTGAGCAAGAAAGGATCTGCAGTCAACATGCTCGCCGGGTAAATGATTCGCTAATGGCTGTGCATCGTGTGACCACCAATTTATGACACTCAATGGGGGGTAGGAAGGCAACATTTGGCTTGTGTGACTGCGGCCTGAGCTGATCAGCAGGACATTCCAGTGCACTTCTGTCCCTTCCTTCCCTGGCAGTTTGGGGAGTCAAGGGAATGGGATAATTTCTTTTCTTGCTCCAGTACTATGGCAGGGGCTGCTGACACCGCTGTGCCACAATGCAGGGGGAGGGCAGCACTTTGCTTCCTGCCTCAAGTGGCAGGAGAGCTTGGGCCAGCCCTACTTTGATGCCAGTGAAGACCATGAGTGGTGGAGAAAGGAGAGTTCCTCTTGATTTTGGCAGGAGTGGAACAGCTCAAAAACTCATTTCTCCCCACATCCGCCATATTTTTCAAAGCACAAATGTGACAAACTTTACAAAGTGTAATCCAGGAAGCATGCACCCTGCACCTAACACTGTTATGCCTAAAGCAAAATTCAAAGCAAATTCAGTAGATGCTGTCCTCCTTATGAAATGAATAAATAAGAAAGAAATAATGCCAGAGTTAGCTCAAATAAGAAGACTAGCAAAATTCTTCAGGGCCCCCAGGCTGCTCTGTAACTCTTTACGTTGTTAACACCTATAAGAGGCATTCCTCCTTAGGTGAAACACTGGTGGAATTTTGAGAGTCCTATACATTTTGGGTGGGTAGGAAGGGATTGCATTGCTAACAGTGGGATTCTCACTTTGAGATGCTTTAAATCTATGCGGATTGGGTCCAGGCTATCTGAAGGGCTCTGTCTTCCCATATGAGCCTTCTGGGACCCTAAAGTCTTCAGAGGAGGCCCCTTTTTTCCCTTCCATTGCCCTCACAGGTATGTTTGATGGAGACATGAGAGAGGGTCCTCACTTTGGCTGTTTCCAGGTTGTGGAATGCTCTTCAGGAGGTTATGTTGGCCCCATCCCTTTTATCTGCTTGCCAACAGTTAAAGACCTACCTTTTTAGGCAGGTTTGTAAGGACTACATTGGGCAAGGCTGAGTTCATTTTGGATGCTGGGCCTACCTTCTTTTAAAGTGCACATTAAAGCTTTTTAAATAGTTAGATTTTAATTACCATTATGTGTCTAATTCCTTTTTTAAGTTGTAATTTATTGTGTTTTTAGTCCAACTTGTTTAAATTCAGTTGTTTAGGCCACCACACCAGGAGAAGGGAGGCATAGCAATAAACCAAAGAAAGAAAGAAAGAAAATTAAATCATTCTAATTCCTTACACTGATAATCTAAGGAATGGTGTGCAAACTGCAGGATGATCTCTTTTCATTATAAATTGGCTTGAAAAACTTTCTTAAGTGGGAGAAACATAAAAAGGTGTGCAATTGTAAAAATGTGAAAGTAAATGCTATTGATCTATAGAACTTTCTTTGTAGCGTATGTGAAATATCAGGGTCTTAACCTGCCCTTGTCTTTGACTTGTCTAATACTTTAATTCACCCATAATGAAAACATACTGTTAGTGTTTTGTTTTTCTTGGTGGGAGGCCTTCGTGTATGCTGTTGACCTTCTATATTATATTATTGAAAAGAAACTTTCAGAGCAAGATATCATGACAAATAAAATTACAAAAGATTAGTAGCACCTATTAGAGTAATTCTTCTGAGTAATGCGAAAATACGGTCTTCAAATGACAGCACAAAAGGAGCTTGGTGCTCTGTACCTACATTATTAATTTTTAATTTGTTCTTCTCTCTTCTTTGTAGGTGTCCGGAGATGTGATAAAGGACAGCTCTGCTTCGTCTGCGTGCTGAATCAAAATGTGATCCTGTTCTTCCTCTTCCTTTGAGTTTTTCTGGAGAGCAAAGGAAAGACACTGTTAATCAATGCAGGGAGCAATTTAACCTCTGGAAAATGAACCATTGATATTTGAGGTTTTACCAGTTTAGCACACTAAGTCACCATTTGTTGTTTGTTTTTGCTGTTTCTATTTTTAAACTCAGAAGAAAAATGAAAATCACTTTCAGTAGAGAGAGCCAATGGGGTATAGTGCTTAGAGAGTTATGTCTTCACGGGGGAAATTAGAGTTCAAATCCATACTTAGTTGTGCTGCTCACTGTTCCTCACTCACGTCCTAATCTATCTCATATGCAGTAATAATCTTATCACTGTATACCGAAAGGAGCTCAGTGGAGGAAAGCAGGATACAAAGATTGTTCTTCATCACTACCATTATTATCAGAAATCTAGCCATAACTTGAGGGAGAAAAACAATGTTCAAGAAATGGCACCATCACGGAATTATATTATGGCCTGAGAACATGTAGGTCTTCAGCCAACAAGGGTTAATATATTTTGGAGAGCATCTGTTTGGAAGAAGGAATTCCTTAAGTGGTGAAAACATGCATGATTGTTATAGCAGGAACTTTTCACACCTCCCACATTTTGCAAATTAGCTTGACATGTTTTGTCATTGGTTTGTGGACCAAAACACAGGCTTTGTCTGATTTCTGAAGCTGAAGCGTCTGCCAGAGTCACCTCTCAGAAGCCCTAGTGTGAATTCATCATCTAACAACATGTTATGTATAACATACAGTTTGACACTGAGTGTAAATATTTCATGAATTTGCTTGTCTGGTGTAATTGCTCATAGTTCCAATTCTGGCATCTTACAAGGTGGAAGCAGAAATAGTTGATGACCTTAAATTGCTCTTCTTAAATTACAGTAAACCTTGAATGTGCAACAGGACTCATTAATACATGGGTTTTTTTAAAAGAAAATACTAGATTTCATATAATGTTACACTTAAGAGTGTTGCTAGAAATGAGAAAAGGAATTTGGTGATCCTTGGACAAAGCTGTCTGTCAAGCAAGTCTCATTAAAGTTGATGTCAAATATACAGATGAAGTGAAGAAAACCCAGTTAGTAGTGCCATCAATTAGAAATAGCTACAAAGTGTACCATGATGTCACCACACAAGAAAACAAAGGACTTGATGTGTATGTGATTGATGTGAAGGCTCAGATGTAAAGTGAATTCACTAATGAGGCCAACTCAGACCAGTGACAACCTCTCTATAAATGATTTTGGCAATGTTTCATTCATCACACACAGCTGGCTAAGGAAGCTTTTAAACACAAGCTTCAAAGGCTTCTCTGCTATTGCACCATTTACTAGAATACATTGACTTCTACTTTTACATATTCCTCCCCTTACGGGGAAGACATCTTAACCATCAAAACACTATGTGCCAAATGTTAAGTATTGGATGGAATTCTCTCATTGGGGGAAGCAAGATACACTCACTCTTCCTGTATCCGTACATTTTATTAGTTCCCAAAACCACCCACAGATCTAGAACAGAGGTAATGTTATATCAGAATAATCTCAAGCCAATATCTGCCATATTTTTCCTGAAAAACATGCAAAGGAAATCCTCAAATTTCCTATGCAGCTTATGCTGTTACTAAAAGATTCTTAATATTAACCCTACAGTCCCCTTTAGACCTTGTTTGCTTTGCCATTTGTTAACTATAGCTGTGCACAAATGGTCTTCTAAAATTCTCCATCCTATTTCTATGAAGAGAAATTGTGGGTGACAATTTTGATGAATTTCCCCTGAGGGAAAGGGAATTTTCCAACAATTACGCAAAGGTGGGTCTTATAATTACCAGTGGTTGCAGCTTTGCACTCCCCCAGAAAGAGTTTTGTCTCTTTGTAGTGCCTCTACAAACGGCAGTACCAATAATTGTATTGGTAACCTGGCCACATTCTTCTTCCTTCCCAATGCCCTCTACCTAGTGTCATTATTCATCATTCTAATGGCAAAAGGGAGGAGAGGCAGCCACCAGAAATAGGAGAAGATGTTTTATAGGGGAGGGGGATATCTGCATAGCAGCTTTCCATTGCTAGAGGAATAAGAAAATCTCACAGTATTTCTTAGAATAAATATTTTCACAGATGTTCACAGAAACAAGGCAGAGAGGTTCAAACTTACCCTAAAGAATAAATTTAAGAATTGCTTTCATGCAGCTCAGAGTTCATTTGCATCTATCCCATATAAAATGAAAATGTTATGCATCTGATAGATTAAGAATACTTTTTGAAGGTTCACATTGATGTATATAGGGCAGAACTAGACAACCAAATTATACTGGCCTGTATCAGGTTGAATTATGCTTAGCAGTGTTGCATTCAGATATGGTATGTCTGCAAGCACCCTATCTGGCCTTTCTCTCCCTTTAAAGGAAAAGAAAGAAAGAAAGAAAGAAAGAAAGAAAGAAAGAAAGAAAGAAAGAAAGAAAACACATACACAAAATTCCCCTCCTTGTCCCCTCCTCCTTGCTTTGCTTAAGATGCTTCATGATCATTAAAAAGTTAAAAGTTTCCTCCCATTCTGCCATGGGGGGGGGGAGAAAAAGAGAAAAAGTTTTCAATTGTTACCCCCAAAGTACCATATTGCATCAGCACTGCCTTGGGGTTTCAAAAGAAACAAACAAGCAAACAAACAAACAAACAAAAACACCACTGCTTCCTCTCTTTTCTTCTCCATGGGGGAGTGGGAGGAAGTTTTCAGTTTCCCAATATCACCCAGTGGCTTAAGCCAAGGGATAGCTTAAGCCATCTGCTTTGGTTTGGCAAAATGGACTAACCCTACATCCACAAAAAAGGAGCCCCAGATAGACACACAAAAAGGCTTGGGTAGGTATGGATCAGGGATGAGCTGGTTTGTGATGGTCCATACGTCATGTGGTCAATCGGGAAAAGAGTGAACCAGCCCAACCCCAGAGCGGACCAAACTGTAGGACAAATCCCTGTCTAATCACACCTGTAGTCACTACAGAATAATTGAAGGCCCCTAGAATGATTTACTGCATTCCACAAAATCATCTAGAGTTATACAGGAGAGGGGGGAAATCCATTTGAGAAAAACCATATTAATAGATAAATTTATTGAAGAAAAGCTTCCAATATCTCTCGGAATTCATGATTAAATAAAGAGCATTGCTTTGCATAACTGAATTTCTAAAAGCAAATGGCTGAAATGCTAGGCTGGATTGTCAGAAAGTATGAAACTGATATAAATATGATGCAGAATGTAAATAGGATGGTATGGATCTTACAGAATGGCAGAACCTTTACTAAGTAAGTTTTAGTAAGTTTCATAACATTACGCCTCTAACAGTTTTCACAAAATATTTTGGGATGGGATAAGTGTAGTATAAGTGTCAATACTATTTTAAGGTACAACTTTAGCTAAACCATCTTGTCAGGCTGCTAATTGCGCTGGGAATATTGTGAAAGTATAAATCCATTTGCAGATGAAGTATGTTTTTCATAGTCTGGTCCTGATTCATTAATCACTGAATGATTGATTGAATAGACTTATATCAGACTAAATTGTTTTAAAAATCTATCATTTTATGAAAGACTTTGAGGCAGATTCTTTCTTTACACTCAGACTCAAATAAAGTGGCTAGGCCAAGTACAAAAACGTTATTAACTTTCAAAGGCTTAGCTACGTTACTCTGTTTCAGCATGTGCAACAAAACAAAACAGGAAACACACAAAAACATAGGCTAGAACCTGATACATACCAAAGTGAAATCCTATAATTCAGGGTGGTGAATTACCACTGATTAATGAAGTGGTTTATTGTGCTTGGGGTACTTCTGAAGAGTGTGTTTAACCCCATGGACTATTTGGTTCAGCCCAGTATACGGGGATATCCTTGGGAAGGTCATGTTCCACTAAAGTTTAATCTCTGAGCAAGACACCATGATGGAGAGGAAAGCAGCATGTATCCTCATAGAAGCTTGAGGTTGCAGAACCAGAGGTTGGGAGTTCAATTCCCTACTGTATCTCCTAGGAAAACAGCTGGTCTGTGTAGCTTTCAGTATACAGGCCCAGAGTGTCCCCAGAAAAAAAGGAATGATAAATCTCCTTGAAGCTCTTTATACATAGAAAACTCTGAAAAGGTCAGGTTTTTCCAAAGCAACTTGGTGGCACCTAATTATTATATTATGGATTTAGGTCCATGTATGTGTGCAAAGGGGCAATGGAAGGGTAAATTCCTTTTGATGGTATTCTATCTTTTTATTCCATTTTAGGGCTTTAAGAATTTTCTTATGGAGCCACATATCTTTTTGCCTTGGATCATTTTATGGAAGAAGACTGCGAAGGACAGAGATTCCCTGCTTTTAGAAGTAAAGAGATTCTGCATTGCTCATTTGAAGAAAAAAAAAAAAAGGGGGGGGAAGCTTCATGAACCAAAAGAGTGGATTCATGGACAACGATCTTTGTTGCTGATGCCAATCTTTTCTGCTTTTTGTTACACTTAAACTCTGACCCTTGGCTTCCACAGCTACCTATGACTCAGTAGTACTGACAATTCTGAGCCTCTGACATATACAGTTTAAATAATATTATCAAATCCTCAAAGGGCATAAAGTTCATTCAGAAACTTTCAGAATCTGAGGTCCTTAGCCTTTTGTTCTAAAGTTTGAATCTAGCTCTAATCTATGCACTTGGTGTTGAAAACAGGACATATATACATAGTCCCAAAAACTAAACCATAACTGAGAACTGTGTCGATCATCAGGTGTGGCTCATGGAAGGCATTCGTTTGTCCCCTTCTCCAGAGTTCTGTTTGTTTGTATGTTTTGTTTTGAGGGGGTAAAATTTTAGAGAACTGCATGTCCAGAAGTCTCCATGATGTGCAATCTTCCTATTAAACTCTATTTTGGGGTCCCTCTGCTTGTTTAGGCCTCAAATAGAATATTTGAATAGACCAAAACCTTTTCTCAAAAGGAAGAGGTGCGACCTTCTGGGGTTTGGATGGTTGGTAAGTGGCTTGAATGTTGCCCTCTGCAGTTGTCCACCGCACCTAACCTAAACCACACAAACTGCTTTATGCTGCGTTGTGTATCCTACATCTAGAATGCGGATCTTTGTTGTTGTTAAGTCGTGTCCGACTCTTCGTGACCCCATGGACCAGAGCATGCCAGGCCCTCCTGTCTTCCACTGCCTCCCGGAGTTGGGTCAAATTCATGTTGGTAGCTTCGATGACACTGTCCAACCATCTCGTCCTCTGTCGTCCCCTTCTCCTCTTGCCTTCACACTTTCCCAACATCAGGGTCTTTTCCAGGGAGTCTTCTCTTCTCATGAGATGGCCAAAGTATTGGAACCTCAGCTTCAGGATCTGTCCTTCCAGTGAGCACTCAGGGTTGATTTCCTTTAGAATGGATAGGTTTGTTCTCCTTGCACTCCAGGGGACTCTCAAGAGTCTCCTCCAGCACCACAATTCAAAAGCATCAATTCTTCGGCGGTCAGGCTTCTTTATGGTCCAGCTCTCACTTCCATACATCGCTACTGGAAAAACCATAGCTTTGACTATGTGAACCTTTGTCGGCAAGGTGATGTCTCTGCTTTTTAAGATGCTGTCTAGGTTTGACATCGCTTTCCTCCCAAGAAGCAGGCGTCTTTTAATTTCATGGCTGCTGTCACCATCTGCAGTGATAATGCAGCCCACGAAAGTAAAATCTGTCACTGCCTCCATATCTTCCCCTTCTATTTGCCAGGAGGAGATGGGGCCAGTGGCCATGATCTTAGTTTTTTTGATGTTGAGCTTCAGACCATTTTCTGCGCTCTCCTCTTTCACCCTCATTAAGAGGTTCTTTAATTCCTCCTCACTTTCTGCCATCAGAGTGGTATCATCTGCATAACTGAGGTTGTTGATATTTCTTCCGGCAATCTTAATTCCGCCTTGGGATTCCTCCAGTCCTGCCTTTCGCATGATGTATTCTGCATATAAGTTAAATAAGCAGGGAGACAATATACAGCCTTGTTGTACTCCTTTCCCAATTTTGAACCCATCAGTTGTTCCATATCCAGTTCTAACTGTTGCTTCCTGTCCCACATATAGATTTCTCAGGAGATAGATAAGGTGGTCAGGCACTCCCATTTCTTTAAGAACTTGCCATAGTTTGCTGTGGTCCACACAGTCAAAGGCTTTTGTGTAGTCGATGAAGCAGAAGTAGATGTTTTTCTGGAACTCTCTGGCTTTCTTCATAATCCAGCGCATGTTAGCAATTTGGTCTCTAGTGCCTCTGCCCCTTCGAAATCCAGCTTGTACTTCTGGGAGTTGTCGGTCCACATACTGCTGAAGCCTGCCTTGGACGATTTTGAGCATAACCTTGCTAGCGTGTGAAATGAGTGCAATTGAATGGTAGTTGGAGCATTCTTTGGCACTGCCCTTCTTTGGGATTGGGATGTAGACTGATCTTTTCCGATCCTCTGGCCACTGCTGAGTTTTCCAAACTTGCTAGCATATTGAGTGTAGCACCTTAACAGCGTCATCTTTTAAGATTTTAAATAGTTCAACTGGAATGCCATCACCTCCACTGGCCTTGTTGTTAGCCATGCTTTCTAAGGCCCACTTGATTTCACTCTCCAGGATCTCTGGCTCAAGATCAGCAACCACACTATCTGGGTTGTCCGGGACATCCAAATCTTTCTGGTATAATTCCTCTGTGTATTCTTGCCACCTCTTCTTGATGTCTTCTGCTTCTGTGAGGTCCCTCCCATTTTTGTCCTTTATCATGTCCATCTTTGCACAAAAGGTTCCTTTAATATATCCAGTTTTCTTGAACAGATCTCCAGTTTGTCCCTTTCTATTATTTTCCTTTATTTCTTTGCACTGTTCATTTAAGAAGGCCCTCTTGTCTCTCCTTGCTCTTCTTTGGAAGTCGGCATTCAGTTTTCTGTTACTTTCCCTATCTCCCTTGCATTTTGTTTCCCTTCTCTTCTCTGCTATTTGTAAGGCCTCGTTGGACAGCCACTTTGCTTTCTTGCCTTTCCTTTTCTTTGGGATGGTTTTTGTTGCTGCCTCCTGTACAATGTTACAAGCCACCATCCATAGTTCTTCAGGCACTCTGTCCACCAAATCTAGTACTTTAAATCTGTTCTTCACTTCCACTGTGTATTCATAAGGGATTTGGTGTAGATTATACCTGACTAGTCCAGTGGTTTTTCCTACTTTCTTCAGTTTAAGCTTGAGTTTTGCTAGAAGAAGCTGATGATCAGAGCCACCATCAGCTCCAGGTCTTGTTTTTGCTGACTGTATAGAGCTTCTCCATCTTTGGCTGCAGAGAATATAATCAATCTGATTTCGGTATTGCCCATCTGGTGATGTCCATGTGTAGAGTCGCGTCTTGTGTTGTTGGAAAAGAGTGTTTGTGATGACCAGCTTGTTCTCTTGACAAAACTCTATTAGCCTTTGCCTGGCTTCGTTTTGAACTCCAAGGCCAAACTTACCTGTTGTTCCTTTTATCTCTTGACTCCCTACTTTAGCATTCCAGTTCCCCGTTAATGACAAGAACATCTTTCTTTGGTGTCAGTTCTAGAAGGTGTTGTAAGTCTTCATAGAATTGGTCAATTCCAGCCTCTTCAGCATCGGTGGTTGGTGCATAAACTTGGATTACTGTGATGTTGAAAGGTCTGCCTTGGATTCGTATTGAAATCATTCTATCATTTTTGAGATTGTATCCCAGTACAGCTTTTCCCACTCTTTTGTTGACTATGAGGGCTACTCCATTTCTTCTACGGGATTCTTGTCCACAGTAGCAGATATGATAATCGTCTGAATTGAATCCACCCATTCCCGTCCATTTTAGTTCACTGACGCCCAGGATGTCAATGTTTATTCTTGCCATCTCCTGTTTGACCACATCCAGCTTACCAAGGTTCATAGATCTTACATTCCAGGTTCCTATGCAGTATTTTTCTTTGCAGCATCGGACTTTCCTTTCACTTCCAGGCGCGTCCGTAGCTGAGTATCCTTTTGGCTTTGGCCCAACCACTTCATTAGCTCTGGAGCTACTTGTACTTGTCCTCCGCTCTTCCTCAGTAGCATGTTGGACGCCTTCCAACCTAAGGGGCTCTTCTTCCAGCGTCATATCTTTTAGCCTTTTGTTTCTGTCCATGGAGTTTTCTTGGCAAAGATACTGGAGTGGCTTGCCAGTTCCTGCTCCAGGTGGATCGCGTTTAGTCAGAACTCTCCACTATGACCTGTCCGTCTTGGGTGTCCCTGCACGGCATAGCCCATAGCTTCTCTGAATGACTCAAGCCCCTTCGCCATGACAAGGCAGCAAGCCGTGAAGGGGGAATGTGGATCTAGTTGCCCCAAATTTAGAGGGAAAGCTATTGAAGTGTGTAGAGTAGATTTAGTCATGCTGGTAAGGAGAAAATTGGGGATCTCTACTTCTCAGTTGTTAGGGCCAGGACTGTACTTTATTTGTAAAAAAATAATAATTTCATCTGCCTTGATTTTTTTCACACAGTGACTGTATTCGGCAGCAAGATCCTATCCTCATTTATTCCACTGTGTATCTGAAGCATTTATCTTGACTTGAAAGGATTTTCTTTGTTTCAACATAGAAATACAAAAGGATCAGTTCACCACCTGAGCATATTTTTCTGTTTACTAAGTGACCTTTCTTGTCTGAAGAAATGTTTATACCCTGCAGTGAAACTTTAGTCTCTGGAAGATTAATAATAATAATAATAATAATAATAATAATAATAATAATAATAATAATAATAATAATAATAATAATAATAATAATAATATAATGTTGTGTGCTTATCCATAATTCAGGAGCCAAGCTAGACATTTAATAACAGCTATTTGTTCACAGCTTTGCCAGAAATCTCATGTCCTAAAAATTTGGCTCATTTCCTTTCCAATGCAACTAAATCTGTGGCATTAAATACTTGCAAATGGGTACTATAATTACACAAACAGTGACCTGAGCATAACCAACCATCTGAAAATTCAAGTTTGGAAAGTTGAAGTCCTGCATACTGAAGCTATTTGCATCTACCTATTGCAGTTATTAGTTCCTATTTGCCATTCCCTTCGGCTCCACTTCCAGTTCCACGTCATGTATGCCTTATATAAACGTGTGGCCCTGATATTCTATTCCAGGAAGCTGTCAATGAAAATAAATTTGTTACTTTGAAAGGTGCTACAATACTTTTTGTTTTTGTTTTGCTCAATTACAAGACTCTCCACAGTCAATCAACAGATAATGCATTCATTGTAGGTAGGAGAGCCACAGAAAGACTGAGCAATAATTATTTCCATTTCTGGAAGTCCCGTGCCAGTGTCTAGAAAGGGCCAAGTCATTTTGCTTCATTATAACAAATAGTTTGGCTCGAATGTTCAAGTGGGAGGAAATAAACCTTTTATTCCAAATTGCTCATGAAGGAACACAAGCGGAGAGGGGAGAACTGTGTTCTCTGACACCTGGGGATTGTTTCATAAGTGGGACATCATTACTGAGAAAGCTGTTTCCTGAATTACAACCCACCTTATATCTGAGGTAATACACTCTGTTCCTGATGTGGTGCAATGGTGCCTACACAGCATTAGAGAAAAGAGTTGCCTCCTCTCAGATCACTCAGATCATCACAGCTGCAGGTAGAACATGGGATCTGTCTGCAAATAGATTTGGACCAATGGGTATACTAAAACTGGCTGTTTACAAAATACAGCTACAGCGATAGTGGTGACAAGCTAGTAAGCTGTCAATTTGAGAGGCTTCTGAGACCATTTCTACTACTTAGTGACTGAAATCCTGTTGCTTAGTGTAGTAAGTCACAACTAGCATAGGTCCATTAAATCTGTGGAAATTTAGCAAGTAAACTGCTCCATAAATTCCATTGATTCAATGGACCTGCTCTAATTGTTAATTACTATAAGCAACAGGATTTTGCCCACTCTTTATTAAGGTATACAGGATATATAGCATTAAGTATGCCAGTTTTCATTCACTGCCTTGTGATATTGCAGTGCTCGTGCTTAACACTCCATAGGCACATCCAAGTGCACTGTCATATGCATTGCTGGCACTGATAATTCTAATGTCCAAGAGACAAAATTCAGAGTCCTCAATCAGATATGAGATAACATTGAAGAATCAGTGAATCAGGATGCAGCACTCATGTTATTTGTTCTTTCTAACTGGCCCACATGGGGATTAGATCAAGTAAAGATGCTGCAGATGTTCATGTCTAAGATCAGGAAGCAGTGAATGCATCTGGTGATTCAACCAGGATTAATCTCAATGAGAACACAGTTGACAAAAATGTAACCAATATTAGACTCGTTCCAATACATTACTCGACTTGGACTAAAATAAACGTGAAAAAATGCTACCTTTCCACTTGATTCAATGAAAGTAAAGTACTTTTTTTTCTAAAATACGATTTTGATTACAGGATTTTTTTTTAAGTGTGAAGGAACAGTTTGACAAATGTGCAGCACTGCATTATTCAAAACTGTTTGTTTGAAGCCCAATTAGTATATAATTTCTGTACTAATGAAATACAGTTTGGGGCTTCTTAAGAACAATCCCCTTTTTTTCATATGGCTACCATAACAATTTCAATTGTAAAAATTGTTATGGTAGTCATATAAAAAAATGAGACATCATTTTTAATCTGAATGGAAATCATTTTTTGGTAGGAAAACGATAGTGTGCTCAGTAGTTTGTTGACTACAGGACGCTGGGTTTATAGTATAATTCTGCTTCTATACTGCTTTGCCAGCAGTCTCATTAGAACTGTTAATTAAACTTGCTGGCCTCAATCCACTTATTAATATCTAATAATGATATGCTGTCAAATCAATTCCAATTTATGGCAATCCTCCCAGGATTTCCTAAGTATAAGGCACTCAGAAGTGGTTTACCATTCACTTCTTCTGCTGGTGCTCTGGGACCATGCAGCTTGACCAATGTCACCCGAGTGGCATGGCATGTAATTCCATCAGTGATACACACTCCAAATGATCTTGTCTGGTCCCTCTACTGGTAGGTTCAGAGGGGATTTGAACTCCTGGCTCCACAGCTAGGTTCTCCAATCCACTAAGCTATACCAGACACAAAATACAGTTATTAGTTCCAACTATAGGAGACTGACTGAATTAACAAAACTTGAATTAGCACCAACTCACTGTTCAACATTTGATTTGATGTGTCTATTCTAATTGGGACTAACTATTTTATTTAGGCTGCATCTTGACTGTTGTTTGATTGACTAACCAGCATTAACGATATCACTAACAATGCACCATCCCTACCCATCTGACTGAGGGACTCTGGGAGGAATTCATTCAAAATAGTAACTTTTCAATGCTTTGAATGCAGCACCACACCATCTGACTTTGCCATGACATGACAGCACATTTTTTTCTTTTTCTTTTATCTTGAAAAGGGACTATTTTTTTTACTTTTAAAAGGGGATTTAAGGATGACCACAGCCTACCTGTGCATTGCTATAGAATAGAGATGGGCATAAACCAGCAAAATGGTGGTTCATCTTGGTTCACGGTTCATCAAAGTCGATGAACCATGAACCACAAATTTCTGAAGTTTTTCCTTCTGAATCACAAATCAGTTCATCAGTTTGTTGGTGCTATATTTTTTTTAAAGACAGCCCAGTGGCTGTCTTTAAAAAAAGTCTAGCTGCCTCAGCTGAGCCCCCCCTCCGACAGCCTGCTCTCCCACGCCTTCCCACTGCTCCCGTCACCTCCCTACCTTGTCCTTCTACTTCTGCCACTGCTGCCATCTTTGGAGACAGTGGCCCAGCTGATAGGCAGGTGCATGCACAGAGGCAGCCCGCGGGGAGCCGGCCCAGCTGGTTCTCAAGAATAAATGGCCCACCTCTCAGCTGAGGCAACTGGGCTCTGTGTGTGTGTTTGGTTTCTTTTAAAGATAGGCCTGGGGCTGTCTTAAAACAAAAAGCCCGCCGCTCAGCTCTCTCTCTCTGTGTGTGTGTGTGTGTGTTAAAGATCATCCCAGGGTTGTCTTTCTTCAACATTTTTAATAATAAAATTTAATAAGATACAATATACCAAACCATAAACTAGTTAAAAACCATCAAACTCCACACAGTAGACATATCCAATGGTATTACTAATTAACATAATACATATTTTCATAAATCAGCATGAGTGGCTGGGGGGGTTGCTAAGAGAATCAGTATGATTATTACAATACTGAATAAAAGGAAGCCAGGTTTTATAAAACAAGACTGGAATTCTGGTACCTTAGTTGCGAGTGGACAGTGAGTTTTTCCACCAAAACTAATTTCCATACCCTAGATTCCCAAACATTCCTTGAAATTTCTGCAGCTGTCTTCCTACATTCAGCAATTGTTTGTCTAGCTGATATACACAAAAAAGTAATTAGCTCTTTACAGTGTAATCGTGCATTGGAATCTAAGAATAAATTCATTGATCTCTCTGCTAGACTTATAACAATACCTCAGGGCGATCTTAAAAAACACACCCCTGCCTCTCAGTTGAGGCAGCCAGGCTTTTTTTTTAAAGACAGCCACAGTAAAAAAAAAAAAAGGGGGGGGGGGTTGAGAAGCAGCCTGGCCAGCTCCCTGCTGGCCAGCCACCAATGTACATGCACCCACCTCTCAGTTGATAGGCAGGTACATGCACAGAAATGGCAGGCCAGGCTCCTGGAAGGGAAGCAGGGCTGCTGTTTCTAAAGATGGCAGCTGCAATGGTGACAGTAGTGGAAGGCAAGATAGGGAGGTAACAAAAGCAGTGGGCAGGCTGTGTGTGTGTGTGTGGACAATGAACCAGGAAATCCAGAAATCTCAATATATATATATATATATTGTGGTTCAGGTCAGTTTGGGTTCTCCAGTTTGGACAAACCTGAACTGATCTGAATCAACAAACTGGTGATATTCAATGAACTTCCTGGTTCATTGTTAGCTTTGCACCCATCTCTAATATAGACACTGAAAAGGAAAACAGAACAGTAAGCTTGAACAACCTTCCCTTCTCACTCCTGGCTGTGCTCTACTGTTCTCTATGTATGAGGCAGTTCACTTCAGTTCAGTTTATTATTATTATGGTCCATGACCAGCAAAAGACATTGAACATAACCCAGACTGAATTTATAAGACAGTCACAACACTAATACAAAGGAAAAAGAGAGATAAAAGAGATAGCTTAAAATCGTTACCCATTAAATCTTTACGTATCTCGCAACATCATTACTGCTCTGTTGTTAAGGCATTGTTTTTCAGTCACAGCTGGGATCTACTGTTTGTTTTCAAATGTATGAATATTAAACAATATCATCTCAAAGTTAATGGCATTCCCTTTTTTATATACTCTTTAAAAATTTTAGCATTGTTAATTAATAATACTGTTCATTATTACAGACAGCAATGATAAAGCAATAGTTTTCCTCTCTGACTTAAAAACTGGACTTTTAAACCTTTTAAAGCATTCTTTGAAACCCCAGTGCCTGTTTGAAAAATAAGAAATGGCAATTATCAAAACATTACCTCAGTAATATCCACCTTGCCTCATAAGTGTTGAACAACTCATAAGTCCATTTCTCTCTGTCCCGCACCTTCACATGTGTGTCTGATGGGGACACAGGAAAGGGTCTTCTCTGTTGCTTCTTCCAGACTTTGGAACTCCCTCCCACAGGAGGCCAGACTGGCCCCAACTTTGCTGTCCTCCCACAAGCAGGCAGACGTTTCTCTTCAGGCAAGCCTTCCCTCAGTAACTAGCTACCTTTGTGTGACTTTTAGATGGATTGTTACCCACCCCCTTTTCTGCTTCATGTCACCCCTAGCCTGCTTTTCCATTGGTAGGGTTCCAGACTATATTTGCTCATTTCAAGCACTAAGTAAGGAGGCAGTGTTCTGAAACAGAAGTAGCCACCAGAGAAAGGGGTTAAACATGCTTCTTCATTCCAGGCCACCCTCTTGAAGTAGCAAGGAGATCCTGAGAGATGTGCAGTTCACAACTTTGCCTTTTTTTTCTGCCCTTGAGGCGCTTGCTCTTCCTCACTTTTTGTCCCTAAAATATGAAGCACTATAGTTGCTTTATACGCAGTGCTTGAGATGGGGGGGGGGATGGGGTACCATTAGTTGTTACATAGATATAAAACACGGTAACTCTTTATGATAGGTATAAAACCATCCATGAATGTCACATAAACCAGATTATACCAGCATTGTGAACAGTTACTTGATCCAGAGCAGAACTCCTTGTAAAGCTAGGGAAGGCTGGCATTACAACACCAGCTTCTTCTTCCACCGAACAAGTAAACCCTTGGTGAAGAGTCTAGAACTTCTAACCATGGCCAGCCCCCAGAATTTTGCTACCTTCTGTCCATCACTCCATCTATGGCCTAAATCCAATTGTTAGTTCCAATAGAACTACTGAAATGATGGAACTTAACATAAGTGGTGAATTGCCAACTTTCTGTTGGTTCAATCGGTCTACTCTAGTTGGAATGAACAATAGGATTTATACAAATTGCATAGCAGAACCAGCTAAGTATTTTTTGGCATCTGAGATAAAGAATTTCAAAAGTACTTTTTCAACTTCATGGCAGTGCAGTCGAATCATGTCAAATAGAATAAACAACCACATTCCGCCCTCTTATCACAGTCAGAAACAACTGCCTGGGGTGGTTGCTTCATCATCCCTAAAGACTGGGCTGCCCTCCCTTGAAAAAAAGCTGTTGCCCGAGTAGTGCCCAGTGGTTGCTCTTGCTTCTTCCAGCTTCACAAGAAGTTCTAACCTAAGGCAAGCCTCTGTAATAGAAATACTACATCTTAGTATGGAAAACATAAACACCTGTGTAGGTGACAAACAGGAGGATGTGCATACAAAGCCTGATGGGAAGCTGAGGCCAACAAAGATACAAGGCCTAAAACAACAGGTGGAAGTGTCTTTTATGGAATATGATGACATAAAAGAAGATAAATGATCCACCCATTTGGTGTTAAGGAATCATATAAAAGTATGGAAGCAAGAATTAATTACCATGAAATATTACCACCTCTCATAAGAAATTCTGTGCTATGAAAACCACTATGATATTCATAAGCTTTGCTAGCCCTCAACTGCACAATTTAAAGCATAAGATTATGGAGAGGAATGCCGAGAAAGGGGGACATTGCCATGTTAACTGCATTTATAGCTTTGCCCCTGCAATAAGAAAATGGGTTTATCTGAAAAATGTTTTAAAGAATATGCCATACTTAAATTTCATGATTGTATTGGCTGAAATCATGTTGCTTAGTGTAGTAATTTATTAAATTTATACCCCGCCCATTTAGACAACGTCTACTCTGGGCGGCTAACAATAGTAAGTCACAACTAGAGAAAGCCCACTGAATCAATGGAACTTAGGGAGGATTTGATTGACACATTCAATGGCCCTACTCTAGTTGTGACTTACTAAACAAAGCAACAAAATTTCACCCATTGATTAATATGTAAGTAACATTAGGACAAACAGCATTTATTAAATATTTGTACTTCATTTATTCTTATATATAACTTTTGAATACCTGTTTGACCCCTACCCCTTCTGAGGACTAGTTCCATATTACATTTTATTGAATATGGGAATGTGAATGAAGCTGCTTCTATAAAGGATGCTCCAAGCAATCATTTGTGCTGAGAAGGTTGAAGGTACATATTGTCCATGTAATTTGCTCTTGGGCAAAAAACATTTTTTTAAAAAAGAAGCTGTAAACTGATGCCAGGTCTTCCAGCTTTAATTTAGCATTGAATTACAATTGAGCAAAGGTTGATCAAGGGTGAACCATGTGTTGAGGACACAGTAGTGGGGCACATTGCCCTGAAATTCTAAATTGCACTAAAAATCTAATTTGCTATATCTAGCATGACTACAACTCTACAAATGACTCATTGTCATGGCACATTTTATAGAAGTCACAATCCAATGATTTCTGATAACACTGTACATTATGCCTTCTGAAAAACCTCTCTCTTTATTCTGGAAATGAAACAAACCTTCTTTTTTGTCATCCACAAAAATCTTCACTTTTGTATCTGTGATGTCTTTGAAAGAGGACAGAAACAGAACTACATCCCCTTTCTCATTCTTAATAGGGACAATGTCCAGCAGGCACCAAAATGAAGACCCTGTAAATAAAAATAAAAAGCATAAATAGATAGATATATACATATTTGCCAAAGAACATGTTAGAAAAAAAATAACCTTTAATTCAAGCAGAAATAATTTTTCATAGAAAATCAATTACAACCAGTACATTTAGGAGGAAAAAAAACCCTAATTTAAAGGGCCAACAGTTAAAAAATCACAGATGTTCTGCTTCTGCAAATCTCTTTGCATCATCACTAGAGCTGTTGGAAAGCAACACATTAATTTAAATGAAGTATGTGTCTACCAGGGTCATTAATCCTCTAATGAAGTTCTTTACTCTTCTTACATCATATTTTCCTTTTACATTTGCCTGTTTCTTAATTTAAAGAAATACTTCAGCTCTGTCATTTGAAGTCTTCTTGTTTATTTTGCAATTCTATTATTTATATTAAAGGTTCTTCTCCCTACCTTGTTGATTGCAGAAGTTGTAGCATTCCACTGCTTTTAAAACAGAAACCAGAGTACAGTTCCTTAAAATTCAGCAGCCAAATGCAGGCACACAAAAACTCATTAAATGCTTGAATTTATGCAGATAGTAGATACTCTTCTGTCTATGGAAATTATATTGATAAATTGTTTTGATACTGTGTGTTAATTACACTATAGTAGCATGGCAGGATTGTTTAAATGTGCTTCAAAATGCATACAATTGCATTTGTTTAAAACCACTAATTTTGTAAATGATTGATTTAATATGCAGGCTAAGTCTTTTATAGTAATGACATTATTATTTAATGTGATTAATGCAAATACTGAGAAGCTTTTCATGCAGATACTTTATGGAGAAAAATAAAACAAACCACCACCACCAGTTATTTCTTGCATTACTAGGCCTTTGTTGAGATCAGTTTTGTGTACATTCCAACGAGTTCAAGCAAACTTCATAATGGAATGCACATTAATTCTAGATTTTTTAAAATATTAAGCAACCAACACTATTCATGATAAAATGTATTAATATTTTTGAGCCTAAAATCTTTTCAATTCTGTTGAGCCATTTGTTTGTTTCTGTGGTGTTATGCCCCTAATCGTGAGAACTAAGCAGGAAGAATCACCCTGTTCAGGAAAACCAGTGGAGCTGTTGCTGCAGATGTGCTGAGCACAGATTCGGGCCCTGAGATTATGCCAGTCACAGAAGAGACTGTTGAGAGAGGAACTGTTTCCCGTTAGGAAGCCACCTCTTTAGATCTGGATGCCCACGAAACAGTTGGTTCAGAATAAAGAAGCCAGGTCATTGACTGTGATTTGTTGAACGGAACATGCAGGAAGAAACACTGGAAATGTTTCTTTTTTGTGGAATTCCACCCCACCCCCCTCAGAGTACAATACTCTGATTCCCTCAGGCTGACTATCATGATGACTGCTGGCATCTGGGACTTCTAGTCCCAATGTTTACTTTTCTAAATTCTAAATAAAGGAACTTCATTGGCCACCAGATTCTTGGGGAAATTCAGAGATCTTTCTTTGTAACAGGCTGACCATCAACATAGCCTACAGAACACTGAAATATCCAATAGCCAGCAAACCTCACTGCAAAACAGAATAGTAAAACATCGTAAATAAAAACTGAATGTGATTTAATATGATAACTGTGGGAAAGAAGAAATATACCTAGATTTGGAAATTACAAATTTGTTGTATTTTAGCATATTATCAGGTAGCTGAAAATTAAGTCCTTAAAAAAAATCAGAACAGTCACATTCATCAAATTATCTGGGAGTAACAAATGTGCAAAGAATGGCTGAAGATTCTGCTCTTAACCTCTGCATATTTATTAGAATATCTGCAGAGGGCTGCCATGTGCAGATGAACTAATGACACATAGCCTCCTTTTGTTATGCCAAAACCAAGAACATAAGCACATGTGAGAGATATAGAATTGCACATATTGGTCCCACTTCTAAGAAACTTCTGTGCTCGCTACATCAACTCAATCTCTGATACACACAAATTGAGCCACATTGATCCATAGGGGACCTCTCATGTTTGGTTGAATGAATATAGTACTCCTTGTCTTCATCCATTGTAGATGAAGTACAACGTTAAAAGCATACTGCTTTTATCAGAATGTGCATGCATGCGATTAGCTTCACAAAAAGAAAGGATCAGAAATATTTTTCATAAAATGCAGAAACCTAGTCCAAGATGGTATTTGACACCGATAAAATTGAATAAAATTAACTCTAATTATCTGAATATCTGTTGGAAATGTGAGAAGGAAATTGGTACATACTTTCATATGTGGTGGGAATGTGAAAAAGTACAAAGATTTTGGAAATTAATCTTTAAGGAATTAACTGATATATGTGAAAGGGATATAGAATTTAATCCTGAGATAGCTTTGTTATCAATATTTGTAAATGTGGAATATGATATGATGACTAGAGAGTTGATTACCAATTTATTAACAGCAGCCATATTAATAATAGCCAGGAATTGGAAATAAAACTTGAATTTCAAATGGAAGAATGGTATAATGAAATATGGAATATTGCTATAAATGATAAATTAACTTGTAATTTAAAGGTCAAGAAAGGAGAGATAAAAAAAATAATTTTTATGATATATGGGGCAGATTTATTGAATATGTGCTAACAAAAGGAAAAGGGAAAGTTCCAAATCAGGAATCAATGCAGTTCTGGAGAAGAGGACAATAAAGGAAGAAGAAGAATAAAGAAAATGGAAGAAGAAGACTACTGCAAGAGGTCCCGACTAGGGTGGTGGGGAACACAATTGATTTGTATTTTGGTTTATGTATTTTATGTTGTAATTTATAATAAAAAAAAATGCAGAAACCTCACAGAAAATGTCTCTGTTCCTTTCTTTTCATGAAGCTAAGCATTCACATGTATGCACCTGCTCACATGCATATAAACACACACAGGAAAAATGTGCTAACAACCCATGGTGCAGTGGTTAAACTACAGTACTGCAATCAAACCTCTGCTCAGAACCTGAGTTTGATCCCAGCAGGATCAGGTAGCCAGCTCAATGTTGACTCAGCCTTCCATCCTTCCGAGGTTGGTAAAATGAGTACCCTGCTTGCTGGGGAGCAAAATGTTCTTTGCATAATTATGTTGTAAACTGCCCACAGAGTGCTCTAGCACTATGTGGTGGTATATAAATAGAAACAACAACAATAACTCGGTGCTTCTGGCTTTTAAAAGTCCATGCAAGAAGCAGAGGCTATAATAGTTGTGGGTTGTTGTTGTTTTTTGCAACTCTTCCACTGGAAATGAGGAATCTTGCTAGTTTTGAAAATTCTTTGTTAGATATTTTGTCATGTTGAGACAGCCTAAATGGACAAAGTGAAAAATTCTTAGTTATTTTACACAGCCTGAGGTTTTGCGGGGGGATCCCCAATTTTTCCACAAATAATTGTGCAGTTGAGCAAATTGAATAGGCAATATGAAGCTCCGATTCAGATAAAATCAGGGTTCCGATAAAACAGTTCCCTGCTCACATGGACAGTTCTACTCATGTGCATCTGAATACAAAGAAAATTTCCCTTCCTTCAAACTTTGCCACTGTACCTGGCAAAGTGGTAACAAGGACAGAGCTACAGACATTAGGAGTGTGGCCAGCTCACTCTGTTCAGATGCTAACACCTAAAGAGGATACTGGTTGTGGAATGGTACCTCCTGCTGAGATGTTGCTGCGGAGATTTTGCGCATTGCTCCAGGATGAAAATATGCAAAGGACTAACATTAAGTAGTTTGGCATGAACAAAGTATCAAAGCAATACAATAATGTACCAAACTAATTTTATTGTAGCACTTCTGTAATTTCCCAGAAACTGATTATATCAAAACTGGGGCAGTTCATGGACCAGGTCAACAGAGGCGCTTCAACACCAAATTTAGTCAGGGTAACTGGCACACCTTGACAGGATCCCCAGTGATCAAAATCTGTGCAGATCTTGCTTCACCATGGGACTGTGGGGTTCAGGTAGCTCTTATGAATTGCTGGATAGCTCAGTGGTTTTGGCATATGGCTGCAGAGCCAGAGGCTGGAATTCAATTCCTCACTGTGCCTCCGTGGCAGGGGCTGGACTTGATGATCCATAGGGTCCCTTTGAACTCTGCAGTTCTAAGATGATGATGATGATGATTGCTTTATAGACATCCATTTGTGGAATTCTCTCAGGGCTTCTCCAATATAGTATTTTACAGGAGTCTCAAGGCATTGTAACATGCAGCACTCTTTCAGCGCTTCAGAAATCGTGTTGCTGCCAAACAGCTTGGTGGGACAGAAATGGAATCTCAAAAAGGAAAGAAAAAAAAGAGTGGTAGTCTGCTTCGACATTGTTTCTTCTATTTCCAGTTTTCAGACAAGAGTATTGTGACTTAGGCAGCTAAAGCTGTAATGCCCAAACACAAGGGGGAGGTATCAGCAAACTAAATACAAAAATATGTAGAGAGAGAAAAAAAAACTAATGGGGAACAAAGAGGGTATTCAGTGCCCAGAGAATGCTAAAAGACTTGGGGGGGGGGGGAAGGGAAATCAGGAGTATGCCTGCTGCAACACTCCCTTACATGTCCCAGTTGAAAAGCTCATAGCTTGAGGCAAAGGCTGTATGCTCCCACACGTATGTGCTTGGCCTGTGAGATTTTCCTCAGCGGTATTGCTCCCTGCCTCTCAGATATTGGTAAATGGGGATCAGAGTTAGGTGTTCTTTTGTTTTTGTTTTTCCTATAGCCTTTCCACTATTTCCTTACTCGAAATGTCTAAATGCCATGAAGTTTGCCATGAAGATTAATATATTTCTGTTGTCTCCAGCGTACACTGGCTTATATGCTGCCTACTGTTTCTTGGTTGCATTTTATTTTCTTGTTTTTTGACTGTTTACTGCTTGAACTCCTTGTGAACCAGTATGAAGACTTTAAGGGTACAATAAACATTTTTTAAAAAAACTGAAAAGTTGGTGGACCTTGTTATACCTCCATCTATCAGAATCAGCATCCATCAGAAGCAGAAGCCTGGCTCAAGTTAGGTTGTTGTTTATTAATTATCATTAACATGTTGTTACTAATTAGCAATTTTATTCCTAAATCTTTAGAGTGTCTTTTGTTCTCAAATATTTGGAGTAACCAATGGGTAACCAGCACTGAATTATGTGTTTAATATTGAACTCCATCTACAATAGTTTATGGAACTCTATCCATGCACCAAATATGGACTTTCATAAGCCATGAAACTACCAATAAGATAGAACCCTGTGGCAACACAAAGAGTTGTTCCCCCCTCTCTCCAGTTGTGTGAGGATTAATAAGGTTGACCTACAACTATCTGCCAGAATTTTCTAACAGCCATAATTAAAGGAAATGACTGGGAGCGTTTCCTTCAGTACGGTCTCAACACACACAAGTATTAACACATATTCAAGACCTCTGTTGTTTCTTTCAGTCCTTCTCACCTCAAAAGAAAATTGCAGCACTCCAAATGCTTCATAGAAAACAAATTAAAGGTGTGCTTATCATAAATTAACTTCACTGACAGGGCGCCTCTGCATGCACTTCTGAACATGGGTCGCCTGTTTGTTTGCCCTTTGGTTGTCATTCCATAAATTTGGGGATATGAATGAACAAGAACAGGCTGTACCAGACATAATGAAAAGATCAGCAAGATCAAAAGGGCACTTTATGTGGGGCAAACACCTACTTATTCTCTGACCGTTTTTAATCCAAATGCCTTCAAAATCAATCTATCAGATCCAACTAACAAGCTGCAATTAAATGCACACTGAGATTGTAAAACAACTACCATAGCTCCCCTACAGAATCCTTGGACTTATAAGTTAGGAAGGCTGATTCTTGACAAATGAAGCCACTGTGCTGAGTTTGGAACAAAACAGTTTAATGACAGGACCTCTTGGGGAGGTCACTAATTCAGAGGGTTATCATAAGTCAACTTGATAGCACATCACAACAACAACAATAAAGCTGATGAAAATTCTGTCAGAGATCTCTGCTTTCTCATTACAGTATTACCACTACTAGGTTTCCTTAGATAGGACAAATTATTATGACATTTGTGTTATAATTATAAAAAATACAGTATGGTAACCTTTTCTATATACGATATAGGCAGATCTAGTGATATTACTGGGTTTACTGGTGCTGGTAACACTACAAGATTTCACATAAGAACATTTCCTTTGGGAATGTTTTTGTGCACAAGCCTTGTGCCAGACTGTGCATCAAAGTACTTTCTGATGAACGTTAAAGGGGTGGGGGATGTACATTTGGAATGCAGGAAAAAAAGTTGAAATCCTTTACATGCTCATTGTTTTCAAATCCTCAGTGATTTCTATTTTACCTCTACCTTCCAAAACATAGGCAAACCAATGTATTGAATAAGTGCAATCATTTATACCCTATGGGTAAGTAGGAAATCATTTGGATATCTCAAGTTATATGAAATGGCATTTCAAACAAAAAAATAAATTGTTTGTTCCCCTTTTTAGAAAGCTTTTCACAATAAAGGATTTTATTTCTTGCCTCAGCTAGTATATACAAAAGGCAATGCCACTGTCAACAAATCTTAGTCTAAGATCTCTTTCATAGATTTATATTAATGCATTATTTCTACTGCCTCTAGCTACTTTCTCTAGAAGAAAGATATCTCTTCTCCAACCCCCTCAACAAACACAGTCAAATCTTAAGGTTCGAAATACATTTGAACATCCGTAGGGCTCAGAACACTGTAAAAGTAAGATGAGATGTGCTGTGGATTTAATATAATAGAAAGCCATGATATCTTTCAACCAGAATACAAGCAATATAGATTTTATTTCAAACTATGGGGCAAAGTGGATACCCAGTGGGCTTAGTGGATAGAGTGATGGATTAGGACTCAGGAGGCCTGGGTTCAAATCCCCACTCAGCCATGGAAACTCACTGCGGGTGTGGAACCGTAAAAACCACTCCTTAAATATCTCACTTATCTTCAAAGTGCTATTAGGGTCATAATAAGTTGATTTCAACTTGATGGCATATGTTCATGCTACAGCATGCAAACAATTTTCTTCTAAAATATTTGCCATCTCTGTCTGTGGATGCCTCTGCCTGTCTCTTAAATGTAAAAATGTTCAAGTGCAGCAATGTAAAACAGAAATAAAGACTAAAAAAAACAGAGACAATGACTGAACAAGACAAGTGGAGAGCTTATTGTTTAAGGACAACTTGCTATGCAAAATTATTCATAACAAAAATTGTATAATAATTATAGTTCAGCTTGTTTCATAGATTCTCTCTCTGTTGTGTTGTTCATATTCCTGATGGAGATCTTAATAGCTTAGGAACTAAAAGCTGGGTCGGAGTAATGGTTCATCTAATGCAGTGTCGGTCGTCTTTCTCCAAGTTAATTAGATTTTCTAGTGCAGGGGTCGTCAACCTCTGGTCCGCGGCCCGGTGCTGGTCCGTGGGCTTGCTGGAACTGGGCCATGGATATGGATCTCCGCCCCCCTGCATGCGCAGTGGGCGTGTCACGCTCATGGGGGGCATGTTGTGCCCACAGGGAGCTTGTCACGCTCGCGCGGGGGGCGTGTCACACAAGCGTGACGTGTCCCTGCCCCCCCCCGTGCATGAAGCTCGCTCCCCCCAGCCGGTCTGTGGCCCCAAAAAGGTTGGGGACCGCTGTTCTAGTGGACTAAATTTCCTTATTACAAATTGTGGTAGCATCATTTTGTAATGAACTCCCTTAAAAACCAAGCGCAACTAAAATAAGGTATTCAAAATAATGGGTCACTTATACCATGTCATATGGAAAGGTCGTAGATCAGGAGTAAAACACGACAATCCAGCCTGACACCATGAAGTACTGCTGCCAGTCAATGGCACTCCGCAAAGGCGCAGAGCTGCCTGGGCGGGGACTCTTTGCCCGCCCACTTGAAGAGTGACAGGCAGTCCTGGCTCAATGAGAGCTTTTAAAAAGGGCCTAGTGGCCTGCTCAGTCCTCTTCCCTGCCTGACAAGCGACCTGCCCTCCCACCCAGGGTAAGAATGAGAGTAGCTGGTCGCTTTGGGGCCGGATGGGAATTTTTGACCTGCACCAAATTGGCTCTAGGCTGCAGGTGGTTTTTCGCCCATCCCATTCTTATTCCTAGGGAGCACATGGGAGCTAAATAGGTCACTGGCAGTACAGTCACGACGGCAGGTAGTGCTAAACAGGGTAGGTTCAGGTGAGTTCCAGGGTGCGCACCCAGAGGGTGCCAAGGATCCCTCCTCTCAGAATTGCATTTACAGAGGTTTGGCTGAGGGGAGAGAAAACAGGGAGACACCAGGGAACGCTGGGCACTTGGAGACTAGAGACTCGGGTAGAGGGTGGCCCCAGGTACTCTGTGTGGATGGCCAAGAGGGTGCTGGACAGTACAACACCACCCTCTCAGGGTAGGAACTCCCAGGGGCAAAGGTCTGGATCGGTTGGTCAAGAATGACGAGGGTTCCAGACCTTTTAGCACTACAGTTGCCCCCCTTGTAAAAAGGGGTAATTAAAAGGTAAATAGTTAATAAAGTTGTGGCCCTAGCTGTGACCCATATTACTGTGTCTCATCTCGTTATTTCTGGTTGGGCGAGCAATGTCAGCAATATTGGACTAGATTTTTCAAAGATCTCCTTCCTATGCTCCTTCTAATGTTTCTCCTCTAGAATAGTAATTTAGTGTAGTTACTGTGTTTCTCATTTCAAGGAAGTGAGTTGTTACGTTGCTTTGGATTACTTTCATATTAGTTCTAGAATATAGGGAGATTTCTCTCTCCTCTGCCATGGATCTCTTCTCTTCTCTTTATTCACATCACCAGCAGCACACAGGAACTGGGAGAAAAAAACAATCCAAGAAAGAAAAAGAAAAAAAGACATCAGGATTTAAAAATCCAAAAAGATAATCTCAAGACAGGCTTCTTACTGGCACCACAGGCAGGCTGCTTAATGGCAGCATCAAGCATCCTAAGAAATGAGAGGGGGGTCTCTTTAAATATTAGGGGAAAAGGTCAAAATAGCTCCATAGGCACAGGTGGGCAGCACAATCAAGATGGAGGGCACCATGGATCTCAGCAGAACACAGTTCCCACCCGCATGGAAGGATTGAAGCAAAGGACATTCTTCACTGGGTTCCAAGCATCTTACATCCTGCCTCAGGCAATGAATAAGCTCAGGCCATCCCCGTCTGAAAATTTTAGAAAAACAGTAGCCTGGTTTCTATGATGTAGTACTAGGATTGACAACTAGAGAAAAAAGAAAATTGAGATATTTTATTATAAGAATTATTTACGAAAGGGAATAAATAATTGCTTACATTTGCTGAAATAAACATACACTAGACACCCTTGGCTACCACTCTTAATCAGTAACAGAGTATTTGCCATCTAATAAGCTCTCAGTAGCTTTACCCCTCAGATCAGAATACCCTAAATCCCATGGCATCCAGTCCCTCACAGTCATGAACAGATGTTATATAGAAGTCTTCCTCTGCCTCCAGCTATTTTTGATGCCTCCGGCTTTTAATCATAATTCTGTTTCAGGGACTACTTGCTGAAGAGCCCTTTGTTCAGACCTCTGCCTGAAACCTTTGGTACATAATCCTGGGCTTGTCTGCCTACTTGAAATTTTGCCCTCACTTCATAGTGTGACTGCAGGTTCCCTGAGCTTTTGCCCATTCCAGCTCCAAGCACTCTCTCTTTTCCACCAGTCACCATTAATTATCATGAAGTGTTGCCAACTTACTCTAAGATAAATCGAAATGAGTGTAATTGTTTTAATGCTGATGTTTTTAATATTGTAAAATAATTGTATTTTTTAAATTTGGGGTGTGTGGGTGTAGAAAGATGGGCTACACATTAAATAAGTAAACAAATATATCCAGTTCTCGATGCCAGAATTGGATAGATAGATAGATAGACAGACAGACAGACAGATAGATAGATAGATAGATAGATAGATAGATAGATAGATAGATAGATAGATAGATAGATAGATAGATAGATAGATAGATAGATAGATAAAATAAAAATTATAGGTTGAGAAGCATAGATTTCAGTATATGTGCAGTGTCTAAAGTTGAATTATGAAGAAATACATAAGACTCCCCCAAGGTTTGTGCATTCCAAGAGAGTTTTGATTTTTTCTTTCAGCGTAGGATCTCTATGTCATTTCACATACTGCTCTTTCCAGCCCCCTCTAATTTCAAGAATGTTTCAAAGTATTGTTTGAGGCAAATGACTAAAATCATCTTGATTTATTGGAACTAGTTACATAGTTCTCTGAATTGCAGCCTACACTTGTGTCTTTGGAGTTTTGAAGATGTTAAGAACATGAAATCAAGCTGATGTCAATCTAGATATTAGAAGATATGATTGGTCCAACAAATAAATACCTCATCAAAGTAACTGGCAGTACAATCCTTAAAAGTTTTGTTAAGATTGTCAATAGCAGCAGCAGTAAAAACAACAGCAGCAGCAGAAGCACAAACTTAGACTCTAATGACTAAGACAAACAGCAAAGATAAAAGATTTCACAATGAACAGAATCCTCTCTTTCTAAGCAGTTTTTTTTTTTTTTAAAATACACATTATGTTCAATGATTGGGTTGAAATTTTATAGAAACAAAATATGCCCCAACTCATTGCATTGACTATATTTTCTGCTAGTTATTCTCTGCACGGTTATGTGCTTATTATTCAGCTTTTAAAAACATTATGAATTATGAATTCAGATTTGTGTCTGAGAACAGTGTTTGGTAGAAGGGCAAACCTGCACTCAAAGTATGTCACAGCTGTCAATTAGAGAAGTCAAACTTGCCAGAAGTTCTAGGTTTAACATTACAGAACAGTCTGACATTATTTCATATTATTTTATGGTATTATGTCCCAAGGCTTTCCCCTAAAATAGCCTGTAAAATCCATTAAAATATCTGCACTGTACTGTGTTTCATAAAAGACTTATACTGCCCCAAGTTTCATTATAAGAAGCAAAATATAATATTAGTTATTTAACCCCAGTTTTCCAGGAAAGAACAGTCATGGAAAGCTAAATGTACATTATATATGTAATTCAGAAAGAGAAGAGACTGTGTGCCTTTGATACTGCCTCATTGATGTGTCCCTGATGTATGGATGCTGCAGATATTGCTTTTCCTCTGAAACAGAGGGGACCAACAGCTCTTTCTAAAAGACAGGAAGTTGCCTTATACCAGATTGTATTGTATTTCTATCTAATCGGTAGCAGGACTTTTTGCAGAGTAGCATGGGGGAAACTGCCCCAGGCCTATGTAAGCAGGTGGCTCATGTACAGAGGGTGCTACATCACCTGATAGAAGGTGCTGTGAGAAGGAAGATGTGGGGAGTGGGCTCAAATAAACATTGTGCCCTAGCCTCTCAGTGTCTTAAATAGGTCCTGCCAAAAGATTATTCTGACCATCAGAGATTTTCAAGACAAACCTTCCTATCACATGATATCTGATCCTTTGGAAATACCAGGAACTGATGCTGGGAGCTACTATATGCAAAGCAAATGATCACAGAACTGTGATCTCCTCTCTTTGTAGTGCAGCTTGGTGGTTTTAGACTATAGACCAATGGTTCCTAACCTTGAGTCCCAAAATGTTTTTGGACTGCAACTCCCAGAAATCCTGGCCAAGCACACTAATGGTGAAGGCTTCTGGGAGTTTTAGTTGAAGACCAAGTTTGGGAACCACTACCCTAGACTAACTGGTGATAGAGGGGCTTTATTTAGGCAATCATATATGTTACTACAACTAACTTTTTTATTTCTTCCATACATATCTCTGTTCCCCTCCTTATATCTGAAAAATGCATAAACATTTTAGTGCTTCTGGCCTTGGTTCTTCCACTCACCTTAGCTTATGAAATGTAATCAACTCCTATGCAAATTAATACAGAATTGGGTCATAGTAACGACTATTTATGCTTCTATACTGTAAAGTTTAGTTGTTAGCAAGATTCTGCTGAATCATGGATCCTTATATTGGGCAACACAGTTCAGAACTATCCAGCACTGGTTTATTTGAAGCATAGAGGAGCGATTTGTGAACCTCCAGATGTTGTCTGATTGTAATTCTCATCAGCTCTGTCCAGCATGAACAGTTGTGAAGGATGGCAGGAAGTGCAGTTAATCAGCATCTGGAGGGTCCTATGTTGCCTGCCTCTAATTTAAGGGCAGCGCTTTAATACATCTTGTGCATTCAAGGTGAATTCAGACATGATGTTTTTTACAATGGTGTGATAGGAAACTGAAATGAAATGGCCATAGATCATGCACTAGCTTTTGTATCTCCTCACTTCACCACTCTTGCAATACTGTTCAGAGGTTATTCTCAGCTTCAGGTATGAACCGCAAATGTCATGTCCTGAAGTAATGAAATATAAAGTGAACCAACAGTACTGACCATATGTAAGAATGGCAAGGATTCTGTAAAATATCCAAAATACTGCTGGATGCAGGCAAGGCATCAGAAGTTATTAGAGTTAACTTTGGGAAGACTTCAAGTGCTGGATGCTGGCAGAAATCAGTCTTATAATGGCCAATTTTTTTTTACCTCAGATGTTTTGGGTGAGACGTTTGAAAGGTTATAAGGCTTACCTGAGTTCGACAGTCCTAGCAGGTGTTATATTTACATGTCTAATTCTATCACCCTTTGATGTCTGGTCTGGTTATCAGTTTGCTCATTAGTGAGATGCTTTGTTATAATTTTGCTAATTAGTGACCTCTAAACATCCAAGGTCTGATAGAGATGTGCTTAAAAAGCAGGTGTATAGTGTTATAGAAGAGCTAGGTGTCTTGGCTGTTGCTGAGGAATATAGACCAGACTCTGGGGAGTGCTGAGCAGCTGATTTATAGGGACCACCCACTGCCATCTTTCAGAGGATTCTGGTGTGTTGAAGGGGTTGGATTTTTCTCTTTATTTTACTCCTTTACTGTTCCCCCTCCCCCCCCCTTTTTTTGTTCTCCTTAATAATTTTCGGGGCCTTCCCCATTGATTCACTGACACTGAATTCAGAAAGGGTCATTATTAGCCTTGACAAAATGCCAATCTCTGTGTGAATCATTCTGAAGGTAGAAATGTGAGCTCTCACTTCTCTTGTCTTCACTTATGACAATTAGAAACTGCAGATTTCTCCTTTTTGCCAGTTAGGAATTAAGTGCTGCTTTCGCTAGAGAATTCACATTAGTGTGACCAATGCTTTGTGCAAAATTGTTCAGAATTCATTGTATGAATTGCACACATCATTCAACTGCCGTGAGCACTGTTTTATGAATCTGAAGCACTGGATGGATTGTTTGTGTCTTTCTTAACAATCAGACTGTCCTCTATGCTTGCTGTATGTGTATGTGCTTTGCTTTTCAAATGCAAAAGATATCTCAGTGGAAGATGTGGAACTGCACTCAGGTTTAAAATCTCTCAGTGAAATGTCTCTTTGTGTCTAGACCTCCTAAAACAATGTGAATGAAAAATTTTGTGGGTAGCAGTTCAAATGGCATGTTTCTATAAACATAGGTCAGTGTCTAGGTAAGGATGAAATTGTGACTTTTAAAAATATAATACACCTTAAACTGAGCTTAGTATAACTTGACAATGCAGTTTACAGCTTCAGAATATACCCTTGTTTTTTCACAGTCTTCTAAACATTCAGATGCAAAAGCAATGTTTAAACGGACATTAAATAACCATTGTACTGAAAAATGATTACATTCAGAGTGTATCTGGAACTAATTAAGCAGCGATGAATGAACTAATACTCACCGTTCTTTTTATAAAACATGATTTCTCCTTTGAATTCAATTTTTTCTTCCAGTGACTTTTCAATCTGAAGAATCATCTGCTCATTTGTTTCAGCACCATATAAAAATTTACAGCTGCAGCTCTTCTGCATGACTTCCGTTCGTGCAAATCCAGAAAGCTCACAGAAGCCATCAGAACAGTAAACTATGGGGAATCCCTTAGCCACCTGAGCATTTGCAAGGATGAAGTTACTATCTGTAGAAAAAACAGAAGTAAAAACATCTGTAAATGGGATTGCAATGCACGTAGTATGGTGTAGTATTCAACAATACATTACCACCTGACATTGGTTCAGGATAGATATGGTAGTAATTCCAAGTTTCTTAAAGAAATATAGAGCTTGGTGTAAGACCCTGGACTGGATGTCTTGATAAACTTTGTGATAGATTCATGGACATCTCTTTGGAGAATGGCAGGGTCCTCTTTGCTTTATAACACACATTGATTCACCCTCTTCCCTAAGAAACACACTAACACAAGAACTTCAGTGGAACAAAATGCTTTAGGAATTTCAATCATAAATTTGAAGGGGGCTCCTTCTGGGTTCATAGGACACATTGATCCACCTGAGGCTGTCATACTTCAGTCACATCATGCAAAGGCCAGATTCACTGGAAAAGATGATAATACTGTGAAAAGTTGAAGCCAGCAGGAAAAGAGGAAGACCAAATACAAGATCCTAAAGGAAGCCTTGAGTCTGGAAGAGCTGAGCAGGGCAGTTGAGGACAGGACATTTTGGAGATTACTTATTCATAGGGTTGTTATAAGTTGGAGGCAACTTGATGGCACATAACAATAGTAAAATAAAAAAAATCCTGAAGTAATGAACCCTTCAATCAAGCCCCATCAGTGGAAAGTTTCCACATGGAAAGTTTCCTCCCCCCACCCTGGATTCTGAGGCTCCCTTTAGCACTGGTGAAGCTTTTGAGAACTTTGAGATTGATGGGGGGGTGGGGTTAATAGTTTTTTTAAAAATTGCAGCTGGTGGTCCTGATCCCATTGACAATGATCTGACAGTGTTTTACTATTAAAGGTTCTGCCCCCCCCCCCACATCCCAAGGTTCCCAAAGGTTTCCCAAGCACAAAAAGGGAGCCTTGGAAACTGGAAAGGAAAGATAGAAAACTTTCAATGAGTTTAAATTAAGTTTGTATGGCACCTAATATGGACTATGCAACAGGATTTTGCCCACTATGTGATCTTCCTTCCCTATGTATTTTGCATTCAGTATGCTTTGTTTTGTTAATGATTAGAAGATATGCATAGGCTTAATACGCACGTCTGTATTACTGAGACATCTATCTCTGGGGAAATCCAAGTGTGAGAGATAAAACAGGGTAATTAGTGGGGAATATATCTTTCGTTTACCCTCACTCTACCTCATGGATCATCATTTGACAGTTATGTCAACCAATTACACCTCCATTCAATTCCAGTAAACTCTTGCTTTGTCTTTAAAAAAGGAAGTGATAAATGTTGTTTTTTATCTCTCCTAAAATGGGCAATACAATAGGGTAATTTTGAGTTGGTCTTTATTCCTATTTAGTCCCATTAAATCCTGCAAGTTCTGTATGCTGCAGCTTTGAAGTGTAGAACTTAAAAAATAATAATAATTAGTTACAATAATCATTCCAAAACGCCAGAACCACATAAATGGTTATTTATATTTGCCATTAAATTTGTTGTTTCTATAGAGTAGTCTTTTGCTCTCCTATTTCTAAAAAGTTTTTAAAATAGGTAACATTTGGTTTTTATAAAACCTGAGGGTAGGAAAAGTTGCACCGTGAGACATTACTTCAGAAAAGTAATATTCCTCCTCCACCATTTAGCATGGCCACTCCATCCAACTATAAAAGCAACTAAAAAGACAGCAAAAGTCACCATCGTTAATTTGCAACCATAATGAGAGCACAACTCCTCCCATGCATCCTTCTCTTTCACCCTCTCTTCGCAGCATGCTTAAGGGAAGAACATCCTGAGGCATTTGATAAACACCTGAAGACACCTATTAGGACTGGGATGGGAAATTTTTCCAGCCTGGATAACAAATCCAGATTTGTCAAAGCTGCAAGTGTGGGTCAGCTGCATGCAGCAACTGCACACCAAACCTCACTTCCATACAACAGCTTTCTTGACTGCAAAACACAGCCCAGTTTCATACCATAGCTTCATAGCCTTAAAATACCTTATCTCAGCTCAGTAATCAGAGACAATACCAGAAGTTTACTGACTGGAGGGCCTGTCGTTTCCTCATTCCAAGGCTGTGTGCCTGGAGGGGACAGGGACAGATCTTGCCTGATTCACCCGATAAACTCACAAGGGCTAGCAGTAGGTGGCAGGTGCCCCTCAGCACATTAAAATGAAGGCTGCCAATGTGGTCATATATATCTGAAAGACAAGCTAGTGGCCTTGAGTCAATGAAATGCACCTCAAAAAGACTGTCACAGGTCACCCATGTTGTTTATTCTGACAACAGGATCACAGTACCCAACAATGTCACAAACAACATCAAGGACACATTTACATGTTCCTCTGCTATTGTGATTTATGCCATCCTTTGCCGATAATGCCCCTCTGAACTCTACATAGGATAAATGGGACAACCTCTACACAAAAGTATTAATGGACATAAATTGGACATCAAGAATGGCAATATGCCCAGAAACCTTTCTCAAATCACTGCATTCTACCAGGACATTCTTCACAAGATAAAAGTTGCTAGTTTGGAGAACAAGGATCCAAAGGGAGAAAACTGAGATAAAATATATACACATACTGGGCACCTCTCTCAACAATTTGAATCTTACTCAAGGGTTCTTGGGCGATTACCAAATGTGAAATGCTACAATAATTATGTTGTTATCTGCTGTTAATTTTCCATAGTCTGGGTTCCTTCCCAACCAACCATTGCCATTTCATAGAATGAGCTGTGAGCCAGGAGTCGAGACAGAGGTACCTCTTGCTGGAGCACTGTCCATTCCCACACAGCAGAGAGAGAGAGAGAAGGGGATTATGGACTGTCAGCTCCCTCAAAGAATACTTTGGAGGATTCCCTCAAGGGGGCCAAGAGAGAAGAATTGTTCTAGGGCCTAGGGGGGATGGGAGAGCTAAGAGAGCAGTTAGAAAGGATGGGAAAGGAGGAGGAGGAGGAGAGTGAAAGGATGGGGATAAAAAGGGGGGAGAAAGGAGAAACAAGGGTAGTAGTAGAAGCAGGAGAAGGAGAGGAGATAAAAGAGGAAGAGACACTACCACCAGGGTGGGAATGGATCTGGTTAGAAGATCCCTGGCTTCACAGGTGGGAGAGATTGAAAGTACTCCAGGAAGAAGCAGACCATTGGAGGAGAGTGGTGATTCCCCCAAAACCTTCATACTGGGGAGAAACCGAGGCGAGGGAGTGGAGAAGGATGTTAAGAGAGGAGAGAGAGAAAGTAGAAGAGGAAAGGCGATAGAGGATAGAATGGCAAGCGTGGGCGATGAGGAGGAGGCCAGGACCGGGAGAACCTGGGAAATAATGGAACCCGGGGAGAGGACAAAATGGGAGGAATTTTTGGGAGAAGCATCCATGCCCCTGTTACCTGTGTCGACGGGGACAACAATAAAGGACTGGATATCGGCTGAGCAACCGGGCCCCTGGAATTCAAGTTTTGGGAACCCTTTCACTCAGGAAGAGTGGAAACCCTTTCCGGCCCAGTTGGAAGGAAAGGAGAAAGACTATGCTCCAGTTGAAGTAAAATTGTTTATTTTATAGTTCTAAAATAAATTTTGAACCATTGCAACCAAGAATGGTGTCTGTGTTTGGAGATGTAGGAATACGAGAGGAGGGGAGACCACTTGAGATTCAACCCTCACCCTCACACAAGCTTCAAAGGTAAAGTCAAGAATTAATGCTACAATGATTAAGTTGTTTCTGCTGTTGTTATGTCTAACCTGGGGTTCCTTTACCCAATAATCATTGTTGCTTTTTACAGAATGAAACTTCAAATGAAAATAAATGAATATGAAACAGGGATCTTACCAGGTGTGAAATGGCACATTGACTCAGGCAATTTGTAACTTGTGTCTCTTTATCTTGGAGCCATGTACAAAAGATTGTCATGTAATCTCGCTTTTATGTCTTAGCAAGTGGACTTGATCCATAAAAGCTCACATTAAAAAATATAGCAGCTAGTATTTAAGGTCTCAGAAGAACACTTTCCTTCAGTCTTTTCCTGCACTCAGACTGGAATGTATTATTAACGTTAGGATGCATTTTTATTGTTAAATCCTTGTGGATAAATGAAATTATTGCTCTTTTAAAACCAAGGATATGGGAAAATGCATGCAAAAGCTTTTCTTGGAATTATTCAGCACATTTAAATAGATTTTTTTCACTGCGTAGTGAAAAGCCAAAGCTTGAGTTCTCAAAGCACCACTTTTGATTCCCTAAATGGAAAATGAATATCATTATCAGTTATATGGGTTTGTGTGCTGATTCTGCTGTCAAAACAAAATCGGATTCCCCTACTAGTAAAAGAATTAAAATCATATGCTTGCCATGGAAACAGATGACAGTATCTCTATGTAAGAGCTAATGGCCATGTGTCTCAGAAACATCTGCAACCTTCAAATCAATTTATTCCTGGGTTTCTTATAGTTTAAAATACAATTACCTAGTGCAGGGCCATTCATTGTCTCAGCTAATTTTATGTGAATTACACGAAACAGAAAACAACACTGAATAGAGAAAAGGAGATTGCAGCTGGTGCTAACGCACTGAAAAAGAATTCTAATATTTTGTGTAAGACACGAATAGAAAAGAATGTGAGGATGGGGCAAAATGTTATAACAGCTGCATCTGAATAAATATGGAATATCTCATGTTATATGTCCTGGATCAAATCAAATAATCAGTCACCTCCCAAAAGAACATTACCACAATTTTCTTTCTGAATCAACATTTAACGTTTGTATTTACTTATACACTGCCCCTTCCAAATATGCTTAAGGCAATGTAAGGGTTCAGTTAATTCCCTCAAGCCGAAAACTTGGTGTGACAGAAGAGCAGTGCTAGTGTGTTGGAATGATACACATTTCCAACCCCTTGTTTTATGGACATAGCCTGAGTATAGTCTTATGCTTCTCCAGGTGTGCTTCTTGGTTCTATTTTAACTTAAGGCATTATACATAGATCTGGCACACAGCAAGCACTAAATAAATAATGATATTAATAACAACAAAATTAAAACACTAATACCTACAAGACTTTGGAAATAATAAAATGTGATTATAAAGTTCTACATATCTTACACAGATATGAATAGGATTCCAGCCAATGCAGCGCTAAAATACAAAGTTGTGCAAAAAGTGTATATTATGTGCATAATAGATATTGAGTATATATTATGAACAAAAGTAAAATAAATTAAATATATTAAATATATATACTTTACACAACTCTGTATTTTAATAATGTATTGGATGGAACTCACATATATGTTTCTATTCACATTATAGCAAGCAGACACACATGCACATATGAAGTAAATGCTATGATTGAATAGAAATTCAAAACATTTCACTGTAGTAGGAAATAATCTATCCAAGTGCTAACTGTTGGTGGGCAACATCAATGGCACTCCCTTTCTATGGCTCCTTATTTTTAAGCTAGTCTTTGAGTGTGACTACACTGGAAAAAAATGTGGGAAATATTATGGGTTTGGAGTGGGCTCATTCACTTTTTTTCCTTTGATCATATGACACAAAGGGAAATGTGAATCACTCCCTGCATCTGTAGTTTTTTCCCTCCACTGTTGGGGCTACTATGTTTAACAAAAACCAATCCATTTGCATCTATTCAGGCATGTGATAGCTTGAACCAGTGCAGAGAAGCCACCACACCAGCCCTCTCTCTCTCTCATTCTCTCCCTCTTTTTTTTTAGCAGAGGAAGAAAAGGGGAAGGAGGAGACAAAGAAGCCCCCTGCTGCCTCTACTTCTGAGGAGGACATGCTTGTCATTGGGGAAAGGAATCTCCTCCCTGGCTTGATCTTTTCAAATAATACAATTTCTTATTTTTTGTAACAGCTTGGTGCCTGCAGTGATGCGCTAGAGCAGCCATTCTCATTGGCCCCCTGGAGGCCCTGGCACATAGTCTTTTCCCCGGGCCAAAGACTAGAAACAGTTCTTTATACACCACCTTATAAGGTTCATCATGTGACTTATAAAATCCTGATCCGGCCTATACTTCATTCATATTGTGTTCATGGCCACGGCAAAAATAAATGAACAAAAATATAAAGGTTGAGAATGGCTGTGCTAGAGCACTACAAAGGGAAAAAAAGGAAACAGGGAGAAAATTAGCACAGCTTATTGCAGTTTATACAATCCTGTTCTGAAGCTGTGCCACCTGCTGGCTACAAGAAAGCTATGTTAACAAACTGCAAATATGGATTTCCTGTGTGGCCAGATAATTTGAACTGACCTGAGGAAGCCTGAACTCCCCAGTGGGAGTTCATGGTGAGTGCATTCATATTTGCCTCATTGTGTAGTTGTACCTTGCGAAATAAATTCAACATGCTTTCTGTAATGCCACATTGCTATGGAAAGGTAGATAAATTAAGCTCCATTCCATCTTGCCAGACTGCACTGGAAGAACCAGCACCTGGTAGAAGTCTCCCTTCAAGACAGCTATTGAAAAGTATGTATGATTTCTTACTTGGAAATGCCTTGTGGTACAACAGAATTTGTTGGGGTTTTTATAGAGCAGAAGTGAAAATAGCAGGACCATTTACTTAATCAGCTATTGCTTCCATGCTGACCCAACTGCACATTCTCTTATTAGGAATAGAAAGACTGATGAGCCATATAGAACTAGAGAATGAAGCCTTAGAAGAGGTACGAAGGCTGGAATACCACCAAATGATGGTCTCATGGGGAATGGGGCAAGGGGATCTGGAGACAGGGTGAGATCCAGGATGGCCAGATTTGGTGCCAGGCCCAAAGGTTCCTCACCCTTGATCTGTCAGATGGTGAATAAAATAAAGGTAAGAGAACACACTCGGCAGGTTTGATCATTGTTAATTTTATCAAATTTGTGTCTATTAGTTTCTCCCTGAACTTCACACAGAAATACATTAATGATAATATTATTGAGAGAGTAATTACTATAAACAAGTTTGATTTCACTTAGGAATGTATCTCATGCTAACATACAAGTTGCACATTATTTTACAGTCATCATTCATAGGACAAAATATTTTTTCCTTCTTTGAACATTGATTGTTAGCAAAGAATAACATTTCCTTAACAGCAGTTAGTTGATTATATATTTCTGATCCACAGCTGTTAACAGCTGATACTCTAAAGCTTTTTAACTAATTCTAATTGCTGGTCAAATGTTTGTACATGTGTATACATGTACTTATTTTTCTTTCTTTATCTATACTGTGGACAGCGTGTCAGGATAAGATTCAGGAGACATGGGTTCCAATCCCTGTTGAGCCATGGAAGCTGATGATAGCACTAGTTTATATACTTGAAAACCCTGTTAGGGTTGCCATAAATTGAATGCAACTTGATAGCACTTAACACAGAGAGGGAGAGAGAGATAAATTTTTTGTGCATTTGTTAACACACACACACACACACACACACAAGTGAATAAGCTGCTACATTTATTTTTCTGGTTCTAAGGACAATTTGCTGGACAATTTACTGTTACTATTAACTATGGACAACAGCTATCGGTAATAATAACCAAACATATTTAAAAACATACATTTCAGATTAGTGTTGTTTTATAAACTTTCAAATGTTTGGGGTTTTTTTAAATGTCACTTTCAAATTGATTGCTTTTCAGTGATGCTGAGATTTTACCCACAGTACGGAAATCAAACGGTGCATGTCTTCTTTTCTTTTGTACCTGCTTTTTCACTACAAATAAAGGAGGAAAACAATGTCTGCATTTACATCTAAGTCCTGTTATGACAAGCAGTTAGCGGATAAGACACAAAACTACAGTAGACAGAAATGTGAGCATGAAAAAAAATAATATTGTGGGATTGGAATAAAAAGAGACTTTGCACAAAATATGTGTTTGAAATGCTGCTCAGAAAACACAAATGTATGTGAGAGAGAAGAGAGAGAAAGAAAGTGCACACCTGTTAGATTCCTCAAGAAAAATTTGGTTGGTGCTGTGCTTCTCCTTAACACTTATTCCAAACTTACCTTTTTAAGAAAACAATTGCCAAAACCCCAAACCTCATCTCTAATGTAAGTCGAAGCCTAACTATACATTACATTAATAATCTGGCTGCAGCGACTTCAAGGCTTTTTAAGGTATTTTGATCTTGGGGCACATTAGAAGCAGACTTCTTTTCAAAGTCAACAGTAGACGAAGAGGGGATGATTAATCTTTTTTTCCAGCCTGGTTGTGATACTGACAAAAAACAACAACCCACACTTCATTTCCCACATTGTAGTTAGCTGGGTGGGATGAATGTCCAATTAGAACTCATGGGGGCCTTTTTCTGAGGATAATTTATCTTGTCTGGTCAAAATTTTCATCAAGATTGTGGCTCACCTTTCATGCTGAACAAAGTATTAATTCTAAAAACTCATAGGCAAATCTGTGCGCTATGCTTTTAATATAACATATAGTTTGGCCCTAAGCAACTGGAAACGATTATACTGTGCAGGAAACGTTCCTTCTACTACATGGTAAAATGCAATGAATTCTGATAACACTATTCCAGATTTCATTTTACGCCACTTACAAATCTGCTTACAGCTGAAGAATGAACTTCACTCTGCTACTAATTATGGCTGTCTTATCTGGATTTATGAAGGGTTATTAATAACCCAGGCACAGTAATGCAGGATTCAGGTGCTCATTTAACTGAAATTTGGCTGGAAAAATATTATATGTTGGACAGGGAGATAGAACTGTTGGGAGACAGAGAGCAATAGTGAGGAACGCTGATGGAGGTGGAAGGCTGGGTGATTACTGAAAAATTTATCTGGAGTCTGAAATAATTATATTGGCTTTCATATAACGGTATCTGTGTTTGGGAACACCTGCTTTTAGAAGTTTTTTTCAGAGAAGTAGCCATGTTAGTCTGTGTGCCAGGAACCCTGACCAATCTGCTTATTAACAGGGAAGCAAGGTGATTGATTGGCTGGATGGTATATGCAGCCAGCCAATCCTGGAGCCTGAAGGAGGAGTGATGAGAAGGAGAGTGTAATGGAAGAAAAAAGGTTTGTTGTTGGGTTGTGGTAACTGAAAAAGAACTGAAACTTAGATCTGTTCCCAAGTTGATATTATGTAATAAAAAGATACCAATTTCATTCTTTAGCCACCAGGTCTGGTGTTAAACATTTATTTATTTATTTATTTATTTATTTATTTATTTATTTATTTATTTATTTATTTATATACTGCCCATCTGGCAGCCAAGGCCACTCTGGGCAGTTTACAACAAATAGACAAAGTAACAAAATAATACAATATCAGTACATTAGGGGGCGCAAATCAAATATCATAAAGTGCAGTGATAACAAAGATACAGTATAATAAGTTACAATTAAAGGCATAAAAACGTAAAAGACATGAAGTGGTGTGATGGATGTTATATTATTGGGCACTGTTGTATCATGCTGTTGTTTGTTCAGGGAAGGCCTGTCTAAAGAGCCAGGTTTTTAATAGCTTTTTGAATGTGCCCAGTGAAGGGGCCAGGCAAACTTCGGGCGGAAGAGAGTTCCATAGTTGTGGGGCTACTGCCGAGAAGGCCCGATTTCTGGTAGCTGTTTTCTGGGCCTCTCTCGGGGTCTGAACTCTCAGCCGCCCTGCTTGGATGATCTTATAGGGCGGGCAAACCTAACTGGAAGGAGGTGCTTGGCTATTCAGAAACATGTGAATGGAAAGTTGTTTTAAAAAGTGAGAAGCCTGGGTTAGAGCTCGTCATGGTCTGTTTCAATAAAAAATATATTGTGGCACTACAAAGACTAATCAGCTTTATTTGACATGAACTGTCTTGGAGTGCTACTTGCACAGGCGGAGACTCAGATGTTACCACTCATCTACCTAACCCAGGAGGGAACAAAATGTGGCTGTTAACTCCCAGCATTCCTTAACTATCATTAACTATGATGACAGCTCATGAAAATACAATCCAACTACAGGTTTGCACTTTTCCTACCTCTAATCTACTCCATGACTCTCTGTTACATCAGTCAATGGTGCTCCAAGATTTCCAGAAAAGTCTTTACTGGCACCTGCTATCTTCTCCTTTCCAGTAGGAATCCCAGGGATGAACTCAAGACTTTCTGCTTGCAAAGCACATGGTCTGTCACTGTCCTGTGGTTGCTTCTCACACTTTTCCACAAGCATGATTTCTCCATACCAATAAAAGCCAATGGATAGTGAACTGGAGAATTTGCTACCCAATCTACATTCCTAGTCTAGCCAGAAAGTCCAGGTCCATGACTATGTATACATGTGTGTATCCACTCAACTCTGTGATTTAGGTATCTGGCTGAGAAGCCAGAGGTTGGGAGTTTGATTCCCCACTGTGCCTCCTTGAGTAGAGCCAGCCTGTGTGGTCTTGGGCAAGCTGCAGTCCCAGAGTGCCCCCAGAAGAAGGAAATGGAAAACCACTTCTAAGTACTCTCTATCTGGAAAACCCAGAAAAGGGTTGCCGTAAGTCAGAATGGCTGTTGTTGTTGTTGCTGTTGTTGTTTTTGTTGTTGTTGTTGTTATTTGGACTGCATTTGGTCAAAATCTGAAGTCTGAGCAGAAGTGGCCACTTCAGATTTGCTGAAGTGCTTCTTCAGGTGAAACTGGCTTTCTTCTAAAGCTTGAAAAATGAAAATTCGATCCTACTCAAATCTTCAATCAATTTTGTACTTTGGAAAGGCAAGCAACCTGTCACCAAAATAGCATTTGGTGTGGAAAACACTCTGAGGAAGAAAACACTCCATGGAAGTGGGGCTGACAGAAGTCTGTCTCCTAATTCTGTGACATGTTTTACAAGGGACTCTTCAATTGTTGTGCATTTGCGGATAAATTGAGACTGTAACAGTGGTTTCTTGCCTCCTAATGTCACCACAGTTCATTATTTTAAAAGGCTTCACTTGTTTTACATGAATCCAAGCTCCTTAGTCACTGCTTCTATTCTTCTGACACTCAGCAGCTTTCTTGCCAGAAGACACCCCACAATGTGTGCTATTTTCATACAAACTGCTACAACACAAAAGGGATGTGAATCACTTTCTCTCTTCGATACTTTTAAGACTTCCTTTCCAAGTGAATTGCTGCCTTTATCCTTTTGGAAAAAACTGAACATGATATTTAGGGTCACATCTTTGCTGTCTCTAAATTTTTATAGAAGTTCTCCACCAAAAAAGAGACATTAAGCATGTCTACTTGGAATACCTTTGAAATGAAAGGCTGCTTTTGCATAAATCCCTTCACCCATTCACTTGAAACTTGGGAACTCTTGTGTAGAGACAGCATTGAAGCACTTTGTGCTGGGTCATCTTAAGTCATTGGCTAACCCCCCCCCCCCCCCCGGCCAGATACCTCACTCACTAGCCAGAACGTGCTGCTTGTTCCTTCCTCGTGAAATGATCTTCCAGTCCCAACAGGAGCATGGACTTCTCTGCCTCCTCCAGAAGCCGCCCACTCAGACGAGAGGCAGGGCAGGGATTCCTGCAGCGCTGCCTTCCAAGACTGGAAAATTGCATGACGGGGAGGGAATGGGCAGCATGCACCAGCTGGTGAGTAGGGGAGCCGGCGGGGGTGGGAGTAGGGAAAGTGCAGCACCTGTGGGGCCATGTCATTGACTTAAGATGATTCAGCATTGAGTGCTTCATTCCCATCTCTACTATTGTGCCTTCATGTTCAAAAGATGAAATGATCCCTGTAAATTGGCTTCAATTCTGACAATAACCTTTTTAAAAGGTTCTTTACAATTCCATTACAAACCAAATCCCCCAAATGCAAATAGGCATAGTACAAAATCAAAATGGATGCCACAGCTAAAAGGCAGATACCAGTTAACATAGAGAAAACATCTGACTAACAAGGTTTGATGTCATACATAGAAATATCATTAAGAGAGAGGCATTCCTACACAGGGTCAGATAAAGGAGGCAAAAATTATATCTAATAGTTTTATTCACAGTGCTATTTCTACTTCTCCTTCAGCGGAAGTATACTATATTTAACTATGAATACATTCAACATATAATATAGATACATACAATATGCAAGCTTCCGAGACTGGAAAATTGCATGACTTAGGTTCATACAATATCCAATGCGGAAATGCTGTACCTGCATTCATCTCTGGAACACCTTTCAAATAAGGTAGCATCCATATGTACAGTGTCTGAGGTTTATGTGCTCCATAAATTGTTCAGTACTCATGGGTAAACTGGCTCTTGGAATACTGCATAACTCCACCCCCCTGGACACCAACTGATGCATTAAGCATGCCACATTGAAGGATGACTAAGTACATATATGTGTATATGTGTAGGGCTATTCCTATGAGGATCAGAAATATAATTGACCATGTACAACCCCTTCAAATGCCACCAATCATACTCTAGTAGTTGTCTCAGTGGTACATCATTGGCTATACCTCCCTCACTTTTGCAAGGTACAGTATCTAAAAAGCTGAGTTAGTTAGTATGTTGTAGTACCTTTTGCCTGTGTTTCATACTCATGGGTACTGAACAACAATGGGTACTTCTTGTTTCCAATTACACGTGTGTAAGGTCAAACTGCATGTGACATGAAATGCATAGTGTGCAGCTTTGTGAGTTTTTAGAATTAATACTATGTCATGTTCCATGAAACATACTTACCATTGTACAATGTTCTCACAACATTGGAAATAGTGAAAACTGGAAACAGTGAAAACTGATTCTTATAGGGCAATCTGATGCATGTCTATTCATCACTATTCATCATTCTGTATTTAAATGTAATTGACTTTTTCCCTTACTTTCTTCCTTTTTTAAAATGATGGAAGAGCCTATCATTGTAATTTCTGGAATTAGCTTAATTGGTCAGCTTTCCTCAACAGAAGGCAAACTGCTTTAATCCAATACATATATGCATGTTCAAAACAATGTGCAGTATTTACAGTTGCAATGTACAATGATATATTTTGCTGCTGTCTGTTTAAAAGGAGAACTTTGTAGGTATTTACAGGTACAGAATCAAATGGAAGTCCTTTCATAAAATTTCTAAGAATCTTTAAGTGTGCCAGCAACTTAACTCAATGGTAGCAACAGCAACAAGAATCAATGCTCAGTACATTGGGTTGGGCTACAGAAATCCCTGGAACTGGTAGCTTATTCAAGGTCTGGTGGCAACCATTATCCCATTCCCTCAACTAAGAGGAGAAAGAAACTAGAAGTTATTTCAGAGAAGAAAGCCGAAAGAAGAGCCTGGAAGTGGCAATCTGTATACTGATGTAGCATAGAGAAGAGGGGAATAAACACACCTAGACTACCTGTCTCTTCCCCTTCCTGTCCATGCACATCACTTGCTATAGGCATTGGTGCTTTATTTTTAGAAGAGGCATGTTCCATCAGTATAATGGGTCTAAATCCAGTTGCTAATATTACCTGTGAAACACTCAGTTAATCAATTGCTACACACCAAGGCACCACTTGTGTGAATCCCACTAGGCCAGAATCTGCTCGTTCTATTGATTTTGTGTTTGCACAGTTTCGGTTGTTTGTTTGGTGTGTATACGTGCACTTCCTGCCTTGTCTCATTTCAAGCTCCAAGGGAGCAGATAACCAAAACAGAGCTGTGCTCACAAAGCCAGCTTCAAATTAAAACTGAATCATGGACTATTGTTTCAAAACTTCCCACAGACTATAACTAGGAGGGTTTCATCAATTAGGGTAGGGGGCACCTTACTCCAAGCTTTGGGGTGATTGCTCCACCCAGGTCCTGGGATCAGTCATGAGACACCTATCATTATACAATAATTCAGTTCCTATCTATCTTTTAATTGTTGCTGATGCAGTACTGCTTCTCATGGGGTGCTTTGGCCCTGCTTAACTCTTCATCAATTCAGACACCTAGCATTCATCCACTTACATTTACTTCTTACATATTTATCCCACCTGTCTTCCAATGAGTGCAAATCATTGTATGTGATTCTCCCCCCCCTCTACACACACGCACCATTTATTTTCGCAACAACCTTCTGAGCTAGGTCAAGTAGCAAGTGAGGAAGAAGGGGAATTGGCCCAGCACCACCCAGTCAGTTTCATGGCTGAACAAGGATTTGACTTTGTAACTTTTGAGTCCTAGCCCAATACACTAACCACTGCACCATACTGTCTCTCAGCATATTGGTCTTGCACTCCTTATATAGGTATTCTGGCAGAAAAGCTACCTTCCTGTCCCTCTTGGTTATGTACTACAGTTCAAAACAAGGACTGTGGGTTTTCTGAGCCCAAATGTCACAGCCAGGAAAGCCCTAACCACCTCTGAAGGCAAGTATATAGAATGGAAAGGCCAGGAAATGACTTGGGGCGGGGGCAGTCTGATGCTCTTCTTCAAAGTTTTATCGAAATGAAAGAAAGGCAATGGGTGCCAGGGGAGTCACAGCTCCTTTCACAAGTCTCTGTCTCATAATGAGAGCTAAGCCTTAATGTTCAAACAAGCCCATAACAATTTCACAGCCTTAGACTCCAATCAACAGCCAAATAACATTTCTTGCTGCCTCCATTGTCTGTGGTGTGCACAGATAACCTGGCATTTAAAAGGGATGCTAGAAATCACTCACTTTCCACTGTATTGTTTTTCAAAGGAACAAGTAAGCCTGGGTGGAAGTCCTGTTGAGAGGAGATTGACTGACCACAGCAGGAGCCAGAAAGCAAACATACTTCAGGATGAAGGTAGGGAAGCACTGTCTTTAATCAAAGTAATTATCCAGGGAATCAATAATAGGTCAACACCACAACCCAGAAATAAGTTGGGACTTGCTCAAAGGAAACAGAAAACCTTTCTTCCATAGATCAAGTTAATTCAATTGACTCTTTGCCCTCAGTGGAGTCATCTCCTGACTATTTCTTTTCTTACAGATTGTTAATTGGTCTTTACATTGACCTAATTCTTCTTTTTTTACTTTCCTATTTAGTAGTTACAAGAATCAAACTAGAAGTCACAAGGAAATGTGTATTGCCTAATCATTCCTTATGACTACATTTCACCTCTTACAATCAGATTTTCTTAAAGATAAGTGCCTTGGTAATCAGGCATGCCAATTAAGCCCATCTTTACCTTGTAATGGCCCATCACAAAACAAACTATTCTAAATGCAAGAGGTGTAGGTAAGTGAAAAATGTCTTTCCATCCTTAGGGAGGTCCTTTTGAACCTTCTGTTTAGTTTACACCTGAGTTTTGTCTGCTGCCTGTTAAACACTGTGTTCAATGCTTCTGAGTAAAACTCTTCTCCATTAAGTCATGCAGTGGACAGGAGGCAGAGCTACAAATCAGAAAGTCCCCAATACAAATTTTATCTCTGCCATGAATTCTTTATACAGTCTCAGGCAGGTCATTAATATTCAGCCCTATGATCTGTAATAAAATTGATAATAACATTGAATGAATTACATCAAAGTCTCCCACAATTAAAGGTGCCCTGATCTGTTGTGCATCTATTTTGTAAACAAAAATATTATTTTAATATTAACGAAAAGCTTTAATGTTTAAAACCATAGGTAGTCACAATATATCAACAGCAACACAAAACATATATGGCACTGACATCACACATTTACACATAAATATAAGATCACATAGCTTCCCTCCTTCCTTAAGACTTTTGATGCTTGGAGTATATCTTCTTTGTTGCCAAAGCAAATTTTGCTACTTGATAGTGGTTACATCCCTGCCCACAAGTGGCATACAAAGTTGAGCCAAAGGATTATTTTAATATAAGTATTGATAACAGGAATGGGTAATGTCCAGTGCTCTAGATTTTCTTGGGCTATAATCTCGTTTCACTTGTCCTTGACTATTAGCTCTACTCTTTGATAAGAATTAACAGCAACATGTTGAGCTTTAGAGGTGCTCTATCCCTGACATAAAAATTGAATGTGAACATAGAAACAATTAATTAAATGTATGAACATTTAGATCAATCATATAAAACTCATTGGATCAGTCATATAAAACTGAGTAATTAATTAAAATGTCTTTAATTGGGTTGAGGGCAGAATCTGCAACTAGTGGGCCAGATGTGGCTTACAGAGCTTTCCTGTCTAGCCATTTATATTGGGAACTATATTTACCCATGAAAGCTTGCATTGTATGAATTATTTATTTTGTATTAGTGGCATATAAAGGTATCACCTATTCTTGCATTCCCATCTAGCCTGTGGCCTGTGCTCCTGACCTCAGCAACACTGAGGTTTGCAAAGTCTTCCATGGACCTCAATAGGAGACTTTTCCCAAACTTACATGCAACTACTGGAAAAGTCCCAAGTGACATGCCAAGCCCCTGAAGCCCCTGTCCCTGATACTGCACTTAGGCTTTGAAAAGTTTTCCATTGGCTTCAATACCAGACTTTCCCTAAACCTAATTGCAAGATGAGACAAATTTCCTTTATATCTGAATTTGTATGTTTGTGTATGGACTATGCATTATGTCTATATTAAGTATGAAAAATATACAGTGGCTCTAATCATCATATAGTCCTAAGCTGTTGAGATGATTCCATGTTATTGCCCTCACAGAAACTAATGATGGGTACCATGTTTGCCCCCCCCCTCCAACTCTACTTTTGACAATCTGATTATTCATTGATGTTGCAGTTCCACCTCTCAGTTGTGCCATATTTTAGAATTTGGCAGCATTGAGAAGCCTTGAAGTCTCTACTTGTGTATTTTACCTAAGTAGACACTTTAAAGTGATACTTAAGGGGTGAAGATTGCATTCTTTTTTCCTGTACATTATCTTGTATTCCAGATAAATGCTACAATGCAGCTTGGTCCCTAAACAGTACATTACTAATGGTGAGAAAGAAATGAAATGAAAAGATGGTTTTGATATCATCAACAAGTAAAAATTTGCAGCACACTCCCATCCACAGTTATGTAATCTTCACTAGTGCAGTCTAGCCAATCCATATATGGAGGAAGGAGAGCTCATTACCTTTAATGTGCTTGTCCCAAATAAGCAGAGTTTTATTTTCCCCTTCTTTAGGGAATGAACAAGTGGTGATTCTGTTTATGTGGGGCAGAAATTAAAGTACAGGGAGGGTATATATATGACTGTGTTCATGTTCGGAGTGGAGAGACAACCTGTTGTCTGATGGCTTTTCTTTTCCTTTGGGGGAATTATAGCTTAAATTATAAACTTTTACTTTAAAACAAAGATTTTGTTCCTTTTGGGGATGGATTTGTGGGTTGAAAGTGTGTGTGAGTTTGTGTGTGCTACAAGAGAGTATATGACGCCCTATCCAGTAGTGAAGGTTCTCTGGAAGGAAATACATTCTTAGGTCACTGCTCTAATAGTAATATTCACCTGCATTATAGGGCTGATATACCAATTACTAACACCCCAATATACTATATAAATAGATAGAATTAGTAATAATAATAGTGGATAGTGAAGCATAATACTTTTTGATACATCTCACTAGATCTTACATCATGAGATGTTTCATTCAAATGAAAAATATATACTCCATAACTTGATTAAAATCATGTAACGATAACCATCTTTCAATGTAACAGCTTTCATACAGTCATAAATATCACTGGGTACAGGCATCAGCAGGGGAACTATATTGTGGAAACAAGTGCTCTCTGGTGGATACTTTCCCAAAACAAGTAGCATAATAGCACTAGCACATTTTGGAGTTGTAGCAATGTAGAAATCATAACAGTGTATTAATGGAGCCTCAATTCATATGTATTAGTCTACATGATCTTTATACCTGTCACTGAGCAGCGTGGAAGGAAGTCAGCTGCAGGTGTCAAATAGACTTCTGTATCTAAACTGCATCTACCCTGTTTCCCCAAAAATAAGACCTAACCTGAAAATAAGCCCTAGTATGATTTTTCAGGATGCTTGTAATATAAGCCCTACCCCAAAAATAAGCCCTAGTTAAGTGAAAGCCCGCCCTCCACCCTTGTGCAGCAACCAGAAGAAGATGACATGACTGTATTTGAATAAATGTAGATTGTTGTATATGAAAAAAATAAAACATCACCTGAAAATAAGCCCTGATGTCTTTTTTGCAGCAAAAATTAATATAAGACACTGTCTTATTGTCGGGGAAACAGTAGTGTGACTCAGCTTTGGCTCAAATCAGTCCTCCTAAGAATACACAGTTTCCAACTGTGTGCACTCTATGCCTGACCCTGAAACAACATTAGGTCATATCCAGATAGCAGTCCTGAGGACATCCATCATGTTCCCAAACATTCTCTGAAGGGGGCATGTGCCACCCCATCTTGCAGCGATTCACATTTGCTTCTCTCCAAACTACAGTTTGCTTCTCTCCAAACTACAGTTTGTAGCTGATATAATAGCTGGAAAGCTTCTGAATCCCTCTCTGTGCTATAGTGCTACAAAAATGCTAAAGAAGGGCTGTATGTTTTATAATGGCATGCTTTGCAGGATTATTGAGCCCCTGGCTAGCAAACACATAAAATGTCACTCTGGAAAGACAGGAATCTACAATATGAATAGCTCCGTTGTGCAGATGGATGCTCATATTGGCTCCAGGTAAAGAACACCAAAGATATTGGAAGTTGGATATGAGTATGAAGATGAGTATTTTGTTGATGGTTTGCTTACTTATTTAAAACGTGCAATACAGTGCTTTACAAAATGAAAAAGTGAACCAAGTGTCCTCTCTGCAAGCTTGCCATGATTAGGAAAATATTTTATTGTTAGAAAACCAAATAATGATTTACCTATAAGGGAAGGCTTTGGAAAAACCTGTCATTATATTTTCTACTCTATTCTGCATGCTAGATTTTTTAAATATATATATAAATATACACTTCTTGATTGACATATTTTTAAAAGCATGGCTTTGTGCTGAATTCAGTATTTTGGTTGGCTGGCAAGTTTTGGTACATCCAGTACTTGAAGAAACTAAACATTACTTAATAAAAATGTGATGCTGGGTTTTATCTTGCATCTTTTCACCCTACAAAACATTCCTTTTAATAATAGATGCAAAGTCAAGTCAAGAAAACTAGTTTTGCTCCGTATGTTAATAATGGCAAATTACCCTCTTGAATTTTCTACATATGCTGCCATACCTAAGATACATCTTCCTGCTTGCAGTCCAATCCTGTGCATGTTTATCCAGATGTAAGTTCCACTTATTTACAGAAGATTGATTGTCATTAAATGCCCATAGGATTGTAGTCTTAGGCATACATTACACTTTTAAGGTGCATCATCAAGATGAACACTGAAGAATGTGAAATACAAATATGGCAAACATGCATTAAATACATTCTTCAAGGGGGGGAAGATGGTATCTGATTTATTAACTATGTGATCCATGCATATCCAAGGTCCTGCATGCCTTCACACTCACGTGCCTTCATATTCATGTGTCTTCATACTAAAGAGATGGGGCAACATGACTCTTCCCATATCTAGGCGGTGATGAAGTATGAAGCAGTTTTTGTATGAAAACTTAATCAAAAAGATTAAGAGAAAACTGGGGTGTGCTATATTAAAACTATGCAGCATTCAAGCATTTCTCAACAGGAAACAAATTAAAGAAAACATCTCCTTTCCAGAGATATAGCAGTTGCATGGAGTGAGTGGTTCAAGTTTGTTTATTGAAGCACCTCTAGCAACACAGAACTCTCTGGCTTTTGCCCAGAGCAACTATGTCAGAATGTAACTACACTTGCATTCACTCACTGTGAAGTTGCACAGGGGAATTTTGGTTTCCCCGAGTCTGTTTGCATTAACTGGCCACACAGGGAGAGACAAGGAAAGCCTTGTTTGCAGCTGTCTTGCAGCTCTGTAGAAGGTGGGGTTCCAGAGGAATTAGCTAATAAGCTGTAAACAAGGGCTTCCTTCTCTCATTACCTTTTTTTTTTTTTTTTTTTTTTTTTTTTGGTGGTGGTGGTGGGATCTAAGTGACCTAGCACAACAGTGCTGGTACAAAGTGTTGTAACGGATGCCCAAGTCGCTCCTGTCAATCACAGCGGAACCTCAAGTGCATAAGCCAATGAGAGGACAGGAGAGGCAGAGGCAGAGTTTTGTCAGTCAGTTGGAGAGTTAGAGAGAAGAAGGAGTGAGGTTTGCAGAGAGAGAGAGAGAGAGATAGTCAGAGATAGAGAGAGAATTGTTACTAATAAATATAAACTGGTTGAATTGAAAATAAATAAACAAGAAGTGATATAATGTGGAACATAAAATATAATATTTCAATGATTGTGATCTAATGAAAATGAATAAAGACCATCTGTGATTCTGAGTTACCCTTTCATACCCTTTAATAAAATAAGTTCTGTTGTTGGCAGCAAGTCTCAGAGTAAAGTTCTTTACAGTGTGGATAAAAGAAATCCACTGGTGGCAGCGAGAGAGAGAGAAAGAACGTCGCCAGCGTGGACCTGTGGTTTGAGGGAAACAAACAGGGACATGGGGTGTACATCACAAGTGTGTATGTGAAAGTGCTCATGCTGATGGAGAAAGGGTCTCTAAATTTTTCTCACAGATATAACAAATGCAAGCTTGTTTAACTTTACTGCTTCTTTGACAGGGTGGTTAGCTGTGCTTGCCATTCCAATGAGTATGTGCTGGCATGGTGGCTTTTCTGCATCAGTTCAAGCAATCATATCACCTGAACCAATGCAAATAGATCTGTGGGTTTTTTAAGTGGAAGCTCCAGATGTGTAGGAAAAAATGTGAATGGGGAGGGGGCTCTGGGCTGATTCACGTTTCTCTTTGCATCATGTGGTCAGTGGGGAAAATGTGAATCAGCTGGCCCAATCCTGGAGCATTTATCGCATTTTATACCAATGTGACAGCATCCTCAGCTCTAATCCCCCTCTCCCAACACTGGATAGTATTTCTGAGCTTCTTGTCTTTGAAGTGACTTTAAATACTCTCTGGAGCGCTAATTCCTATCTTGTCACTATTGGCACTAAACTTTCAGAGTTCTACTTAAATTAAACATTATACATTTAGAATATTGTTTTCACAATTTTATTAGAATTAGATATATCATATGCCAATAAAGGTTTCGAACAAGACAACAAGAATTAGATATGAAATTTAATGAAGAATTTCCATATATTTTAATTAGAGATGGGCATGAACTGCAGTTCAGTGGTTTAGCCCAGTTTGGTGCCACACCCACACAGGTGTTCCGCAGGTGCTGCACACTACCCTCTCCCACCTCCTCTGCACACTCAACCATTCCCCAGGCATTGCGTGCTTTCCTTCCTACCTCCTCAGTGCAGCTGCCCACTCATCAATTGCAGCACACTTTGCTCCTCCACCTCCTCTGGCAACTGCCCACCCAAAGGTAGAGCTCAGGTTTCCCTGTCCCACCTCCTTTAGGTATACTGTCCTGCCACAGCTCCACATCCACAGGAAGAAAGTAATTTTAAAGGTTATGGTCATACCTCAAAAGGATGACATTAAATTTTAAGTTGCTTAGTCACAGAGAACAGAAGGGTAAATAATGTTTTAGTACTGTATACCTATAAAACCCTGGAAAAGGCCACCATAAGTCAGAAATGCACATGAATATTCACTAGTGAAAGAAGGAACTATCCTGAATGGGAAATATGAGAGCTATCTTCAGATATCTGAAGAGAGCTGGAACTGACTTGCTGTTCATTGGTCCAGATAGCATGATTAAAACAAATGGGTGAAAATAGGAAAGAAGTGCATTTTGGCTAAACAAAGAAAAGGAAAACTTTTTAATAGTATGAGTTACTTGAAAGTGGAGCAGATTGTTTTGGGAAATGTGGGTTCTCCTTAGCTGAAGATATTTAAGCAAAGGTTGGGTGGCCATCTGTCAGGGATGCTGTAGTTGTGTTGATCAGGGAGTTGATCCAGATGATTCTATCTCTTTGAACTTTAACTTTCTATGATTCTACCAGCATGCCTTGCCTCTGACTTCCAAAAGCATCTGTCTTGCTATTTTGGGAAATGTAACTGCAGACTAGATTGCTTCTAAATCTGCTATTATGCAAAAATTGGCATGACATGTCAAGGTTTCCGAATACCAAAATTAAGAAAATTTACAACAGAATCTCTCTTTGATGAATATAAACCTTTTAAAACAATTTCTAGAAATACACAGATTCAAAGATTATCCATTTGTAATGAGGTGTCAAAAAAAAAAGGAGGAGGAAGGGAGGGTTTAATGCAAAAACAACCATTTGGCCAACTCATAGAAGCAAAGTTCTAACTTTATTTAATCACAGAAAAATTACAAAAAAGGTTAGGTTTCAGATTCTCCAGAACTCCTCCTCAGACAAAGATGGAATAAAACTTGAGGTTCAAGCAGATGGTTAGAAAAATTGGGCCAGACATAATGCCCATCTCTCATGCAGTCAGATAGCAGAGGGCATACAGCTGATGGCTCATGCAGCCAGGACGGCAGAATGGCATTTTAGATTCTGTATGAGACAGAGGTGACAAAGGTATACATTTGCAGGCTCTCCCTCTTATTGAAGACAAAAGCCTAAATTGCCCTCTCTTCCTGCAGATCTCCAATTGCCCTAGGTGAGGCCACAGGGAAGCAAAAGGTTACCTTGTTTCACCTATTGCTTAGTTGTAAAATATAATTACCTAAGAGTAGTTTCAAAACACTTAATTCACTCTATGATCAACCTAGTTCTCTGGTAAACTATGGACAAAATGTAGCATCATGACTAAAATCTGTAATGAGACCTGCCTGTTTCAAATTTAATAAACTCTTTAGCTGGCCTTACATAGTCCACTATTCAATGAACCTTAGTCACACCAGTGGGACAATAAGATTTACTGAGATAATGAATGGTACTTCATTAGTATTACAAAACAATAAAATATATAGCCAATCACCAGAGTTTTGGAATTTCAATGCATTGCACATAAAGCTTATTCTTTTAAATGAAAACAGTTGTACATCCTAAAGTAGTACTGTATCTATTACATTTATTACAATATATTTTACTTTAATCTGGAAGACTCTTCAGGTTAGTAATAACATCTTATAAAATCTATCTGTTAATATGAAAGTTGAGGCAATTGGATTACTGCAGGCATTCATGTCAGACACTTTCTATGGAGTATTTTGCTTAACCAGTTATGCTTGAATACTCTTTCCCAGATGTGTAAGAATAGGTATCGGTACTGCTATAAATTAGACAGATTCTTGATCACTGAATGTCAGTTACCATGATGACAACAGCTGAAAATGTCTTTACGGGGTGTTTTAGATCTGCCTAAAGGCATCTGATTGTCACAGGAGGAGAGAAAAATGCTGGATTTCAAAGGCATTTGGTCTGATCTTGAAGGACTTTTCTAATGTTTGTATTATGAATCCTCTTCTTAATCCTAGTCAGTATTCCAGAAAACATGTACCAGCAGCTGGATAACCCATTTTAAGGTTTTATAGTGGACAAGAAAGTAAAGGAACACTCCTCATATCACATATTACTTTTTCTTTTCCCACAGCCTACCCCTGCGAAGAAGGCATTCAGTGACAATATGACTGATGAGAGATGGGAAACCCTTCTTTTTGGACTACGGTTTCTAGAACTTCACAGTTTGTATGGCTGCTGGGCGTGGGATTCTGAGAGTGATAATCCAGAAAAACAATTTTAAGTGTTTTCTATCACTGGACAGTATAAGTCTATTTAAGCAACGATCTATCCCACAAGCAGAGATCCATCCTCATGCTTAGCCCCCTTAATATATGTTGAGCAACATGAGGTTCTGTATAGGAGCTTATCCATGACTTTATTTGCATCAGTGTACACACCAATTTTTTTAAAAGATTAATTAGAGTGAATACCCTCTACACAATCCATTGGAGCCATGTCTCTTCTTTTAAAACCAGGTTCCAGTTAGGAAAATTGCAGCTGTAAATATCAGAACATCTGTCAAAAGCCATATAACATGTTCAATGCAATTGGGATCCATTCTGGAGAGTAATGAGACAGCATGGCTATAAATGAAATTAGAAATATTCAAGATGCTTTCAGTATATGCAGTTGGATGCACGTTTTCTTTTCATGGTAATAACTGCAAATGGTCATGCGTTACAGTTACCAGAATGCCTCGGAGAAATCAGTTCTTTCAATAAAAGCTTGTATACGGACTCTGAAACATACCATAATGAATTAATTCATTTGGGATTATAATATGATTAAATGTATTTTAAATGGAAGTTCACTTTTGGCCAGCCATGTTACCCTGTTGCGTGAATTGCCTAATGAATGTGGGGGGCAACCAGGAGAGAGAAAAAATAATATAGTGATCTAATCCTGAAATCTATTAGTTCAGGATTTACTTTTAAGAATCAGTCAGAGAAGTATTTGCCCAATCGTTACAAATACACATGTTGGTCAGTATCATTTTGCTAGTCCCAGCTAAGAGTAGCCAATTGACTTGGTAGCTCATTGGTAAGTCAATACTTGTATAAGTGCCACTGAGTCAATAGGTCTGCTTTGCTTGTTGTTATCAATATGTTACTGGCCCCTGTTCTGAGAACACTGACAGTTCTGACCTATATATCAGATCCGTACAGAGAGACAGAGAGATAGACATAGAAACACTTTTGATATAAGTACTAAGAAAAGACCTCAATTAGTAAATTCTTGTTAGTTAACAGTTTCTCTGTGTTTCAGGTTCTGCACACAACCATTATGATGTTGTTTAGTCGTTAAGTCGTGTCTGACACTTCGTGACCCCATGGACCAGAGCACGCCAGGCCCTCCTGTCTTCCACTGCCTCCCGGAGTTGGGTCAAATTCATGTTGGTAGCTTTGATGACACTGTCCAACCATCTCGTCCTCTGACGTCCCCTTCTCCTCTTGCCTTCACACTTTCCCAACATCAGGGTCTTTTCCAGGGAGTCTTCTCTTCTCATGAGATGGCCAAAGTATTGGAGCCTCAGTTTCAGGATCTGTCCTTCCAGTGAGCACTCAGGGTTGATTTCCTTCAAAATGGATAGGTTTGTTCTCCTTGCAGTCCAAGGGACTCTCCAGAGTCTCCTCGAGCACCACAATTCAAAAGCATAAATTCTTCAGCGGTGAGCCTTCTTTATGGTCCAGCTCTCACTTCCATACATCGCTACTGGAAAAACCATAGCTTTGACTATGCGGACCTTTGTCGGCAAGGTGATGTCTCTGCTTTTTAAGATGCTGTCTAGGTTTCTCATCGCTTTCCTCCCAAGAAGCAGGCATCTTTTAATTTCATGGCTGCTGTCACCATCTGCAGTGATCAGGGAGCCCAAGAAAGTAAAATCTGTCACCGCCTCCATATCTTCCCCTTCCATTTGCCAGGAGGTGATGGGGCCAGTGGCCATGATCTTAGTTTTTTTGATGTTGAGCTTCAGACCATTTTTTGCACTCTCCTCTTTCACCCTCATTAAGAGGTTCTTTAATTCCTCCTCACTTTCTGCCATCAGAGTGGTATCATCGGCATATCTGAGGTTGTTGATATTTCTTCCGGCAATCTTAATTCCGGCTTCAGATTCATCCAGTCCTGCCTCTCGCACGATGTATTCTGCATATAAATTAAATAAGCAGGGAGACAATATACAACCTTGTCGTACTCCTTTCCCAATTTTGAACCCATCAGTTGTTCCATATCCAGTTCTAACTGTTGCTTCCTGTCCCACATATAGATTTCTCAGGAGACAGATAAGGTGGTCAGGCACTCCCATTTCTTTAAGAACTTGCCATAGTTTGCTGTGGTCCACACAGTCAAAGGCTTTTGCGTAGTCGATGAAGCAGAAGTAGATGTTTTTCTGGAACTCTCTGGCTTTCTCCATAATCCAGCGCATGTTAGCAATTTGGTCTCGAGTTCCTTTGCCCCTTCGAAATCCAGCTTGTACTTCTGGGAGTTCTTGGTCCACATACTGCTGAAGCCTACCTTGTAGGATTTTGAGCATAACCTTGCTAGCGTGTGAAATGAGTGCAATTGTAGGGTAGTTGGAGCATTCTTTGGCACTGCCCTTCTTTGGGATTGGGATGTAGACTGATCTTTTCCAATCCTCTGGCCACTGCTGAGTTTTCCAAACTTGCTTGCATATTGAGTGTAGCACCTTAACAGCATCATCTTTTAAGATTTTAAATAGTTCAACTGGAATGCCATCACCTCCACTGGCTTTGTTGTTAGCCATGCTTGCTAAGGCCCACTTGACTTCTCCAGGATGTTTGGCTCAAGGTCAGCAACCACACTATCTGGGTTGTCCGGGACATCCAGATCTTTCCGGTATAATTCCTCTGTGTATTCGCCGCCCAGAGTAGTCAAAACGACTAGATGGGCGGGATAAAAATGTAAGAAATAAATAAATAAATAAATAAATATTCTTGCCACCTCTTCTTGATGTCTTCTGCTTCTGTGAGGTCCCTACCATTTTTGTCCTTTATCATGTCCAACCATTATGTAGCTATGACTATTCATGAATTTTTATTTTTATTTTTGCTTCCAACTGAAACAATCTCTGTCTCCAGTTGTGGGGCTTCAGCCACAAACAAATACCACAAAGAAATATGACATTTTCTTTCTGGCTTCCACCACAATGCACAGCCATGCTATTTGTTTTCTTTTCTTCCTTGCCTTTGTTTATAAGCTATGTTTGTGGTGTATCCAGTATCTATTTTTCTGTGGTCTAGTCACACACATTGAATAATAATAAGGTCTAGAACTATTATTTTCTCTAAAGTACACACATGGGTTACTCATTTTCTTCTAATGTTCATCTGTATGTAAAACAATACTTGGAATCATCCTGTTCATTGCTAAATTATTATTTTTTTGTGTTTTTTTTAAGAATAGCTTTAGGTAGATTTACTAAAAATAATCCTTTCCTGTGTCTAAGGTTATATTGTAAGGTCTTATTGTAAGGTCCTGTGCTCTTCCTCTTTAGACAAACTGAAGATTTTGTAATCATAATTATTATTTTTGTATTCCACTGTATAGCCATAATGATGGATTTTGAAAACAGTATATTCCATTAGGATTGTATTCTCCAGATATATCCATTTTGCAATTTAATTGTTCACAGTGCTGTTATTTGCAGTTCTTCTTTATTTTCAGAATCTATCCACACTTCTTGGATTCCATGCAAATATGCAGCTAAAGTATTCCAGCTAATTAATTAATGTTTGAGATATGCTCAGAAGATCAAAAGCTCTGTAGAGACATGATGCTATGAATAAATGTTCCTATTGAATCTTTCTTTGTTGGGACGCTGCCTTAATTCCCTAATATATAATTAGTTCTGAAAGGCTCAAGAGTTTGTTGTCATTTAAGACAATGACAGAATACATAATTCCATTCAATATTATGTAGTACATTGAGTAAATTACTAATGGCCAGAATCTTATTGGTGTTCATGTAAGATTTGTATAACTTGCATGGCTAATTATAGCTAATTGATGAGATGCCGGGATGCATCTTGCTGGGGTATGTGACCAGGCACACAACTGAGACAGGTTCCAACACATCATCAGTTAGATCAAATTAGCCCCAGCTACTCAAAACTGAGTAGCCTCAGTTACTCAAAACTCATCTGAACACCAGCAGGGTTCTGGCCACCACAATTTAACATTATAGGGTTAAGTGTTTGCAAAAGCTGGGTAAATAATGATTACATGCTTTCTTTATTTTTCAAGAGCTTTTTGTTATATAAGAAAAAGAAAAAATATTTTAATAAAAATAGCTATTAAATAAAATAAATAATATAAATAAATAAATAACATGTTAAATAAAATGTTAAAATTAGTATGTTAACATTCAGGTCATTATTTTCCCTGTCAAACAGGCAAAAAAGAAACAATTTATTTAATGCATTAAAAACAATGCTTTGATAGTGACGCTGCTGCAACCTCTATGTATTAAAATCATTACTTTGTGGTTTGTTTGTGTATCAGTGCTCTTTCTCCCCAGAAAAATACATCTTCATGTGAGAATGAATGCTATACCAGGGCTCCTTAACCTTTGCACTGCAGATGTTTCTGGACTACAATTTCCAGCAGCCCACAGGTTTTCTGGAAGCTATAGCTGAACAGTAATAGGAATCCCACAGCTGGGATCCTCTGGATAGAACCCTATATACTTATGTCCGCTGGTCTAAATCAAACAGTATAAACCACTGGAGTGAATTGCCATTAGTTAAGAATAGAGATGGGGACAAATCAAAAAAATGGTGATCCGTTTTGATTCGTGATCCATCAAGGTTAACGGATCAACGGATACGAATATACGAATATTCTTGGACGAATCGATCCGTCGATCTGTCTTTGCTTTAAATGGCTATAAAACTGGATCCCAACCACCTAGAGGCACCACATTTACAGGGAAGCTTCCGCAGATGCTTTTTTACAAATCCTGAAAGTTCGGTGAACATTGGATTACGGATCCCTGAGTTATATACTCACAAAGAGGACCCCCCAGGAAAGCTCCCCCCAGGTACTTAGAGATTCCAGAATCACAACGGAGCTTCCTATGTCTTTCCCCAACATGCCTGCCAACTTTGGTGAAGATTGGAGATCGGACATCCAAGTTATTCACCCACAAATTGGGTCCCCCCAGGAGAGTTTACCACACGCCACAGAATCCCATTCTACCTACCAGCCGCCGATCAGCTGATCGGAGGCCGATAGGCAGCCACCCCCACCCCACAGCCAGCCACCCCCACAGCCTACCCACCCACCCCCTTCCTTTCCCTACATTAGCCCCCACCCCACTCCCACCGACACCCCCTTACCTTAATAGCTGCTGCCGAGGTCTCCATCAGGCAGCCATGGAGTGTAAAAAGGGAAACTGGCTGCCCTTTGCAAAGATGGCGCTTGCGGCTTCATTTAGGGTAGGGAAGCTGCAGCTGCCATCTTTGCAAAGGGCAGCCTGGATTCCCTTAAGGCAGGCTAAGGGAATCCAGGCTGCCCTTTGCAAAGATGGCAGCTGCAGCTTCCCTACCCTAAATGAAGCTGCAGCCGCCATCTTCGCAAAGGGCAGCCAGTCTCCCTTTTTACGTGCCGTGGCTAGGACTAGGCCAAGAGACCTTGGCAGCTTCGATTAAGGTAAGGGGCTGTCGGTGGGGGGTGGGGGTGGGGGAGGGCTAAGGTAGGGAAAGGAAGGGGGTGGGGTAGGCTGTGGTATTGGGTGGCTGTGTGGGGTGGTGGCTGCCTTTCTGTCACCGATCAGCTGATCGGCGGCCAGTAGGCAGAATGGTGTTTTTTTTGTGTGTGTTTTTAATACGAAGTACGAATAAAAATGGGTAAATATTCATCCCTTTGTATTTGTGGGGGTCTCTGGAACCCACAAATACGGATCGACGGATATTTAACGAATCGGCTATATTTGTCAGAAAAACCAATCCGTTTTTATATCCGTCCCCATCTCTAGTTAAGAAGTTGATGCTTGCAATGAATTGCCATTAGCTGATGCTTGTATTTCTTCTTGTGCACTAAGTCATGAGACTGGCAAGAAACTGAAGACCTGTTTTTTTAAAATAGTGACAATTTGATGAAGTGATTTATGACCAGCAAGTGTAAGTTACTGATGTTGGGTGGTCATTTACAAAGAACCAATGGTTCCCTGATCCCTTTCAAATGCACTTCTTTAGCAGAACAATATAGAAGCTTTGACTGAAAGTAGAGTGCTAACAAAGGTTGCTCAGTTTCTCCAGCTTCGTACTGCCACAGATGACTATACAGTCACCGATTCCTACCACACCAACCACGGGACAGTTGTGTAACTGAAAACAACTGGTTTCCACTCTCCTGAGGATATTCACATGACCTGGAGCAAAACCAGTAGTGCTTCCTGGTGCTGCCGATGCCAGAACAACATTCTACACCACCATAGTCCAGTTGATCAGTGGACAAGGCTTCCAAAAGATTTATGAGCCACATCATGGAGTAGCCAAAGGCCACATTTCTCCCATCTCTGCTCTACATTATATCATTCAATCTGCTTCTTTCAATTGTCAGTGGGAAAATCCTTTGCTAACTTTTCTAAATGCATCAGGCAAAGAGAAGCTATATGGTACAAAGTAAAGATACATGGAAGGCCAACCTGCACACTCTTCATTAAGCAATCATGTAGCTTGGTCCTTAAAACTATTCTCTCTTTTGGTGTTTAACATTTATATATTGTTTGGGGATGCTTCAGAGTTATGAGCTGGAGTGAATTTACAGTAGTCCATCTCACAACTGAGGCACAGGACAAAAAATTTATTCTCACAAATTAGCTTTGCTTTTTGCAATAAAGCAGTATTTTTATATTTCTCATATGGCTGCCATAAGCTCCTTCGGCAAAAATAAAATACAATGTATAAAATTATAAACATTTATATAAAAGACAGAAATATGGTAAATAAATAAGATGTGTTTATGCATTTTACTGTTCAGAACAAGATCTACTTTAGCCCATCTGATTATCACTCTTGCTTTTTATTGATTTAAGTGCACTAAGGTTTTGAAAGTATTCACGTCTGCTTTCCAGCATGCCTAATGGCACACATTCCTTGGCATTGTGGACAGCACAATGCTTCCTTAGTAAAACATGCAGCATAGGGCTACATCAGTTTGCAGTGAGATTTCTTTCAGAAGGAAAGCCTAAATTCCCAGCTGTGCTATGCTGCCTCTGAGGCATGTTTCCATTAGCAGTTGCAGATGGGAAAAAATTTCTCTGGGGATTGAAAATTCACTCCTGGTTTTTGCATTAAGCAGTCTGGAAGCAAGGAATTGGTTGAGCTAAGCTGAAAGCACAAATTAGTGTGCCAGCTCAGCATTCAGAAGGTACATTATTGGGCTGAAGGAAATTGTACCTCTCTCCTCTCCTCCTCCCCCCCCCCCCCCCGTCCTGCCCCAATACAAAAGCAACACGGACAATTGCAAAACATATTTGAATGCAGGGATTGTTGGGATGTTATCCAGCAGGCATATATAATCCTTGGAACAACAATGACTGAAGAGACAGGCCAGAGTCCTGATGCTCAAGAGAAGTGTCCAGCTCCAGAAAAGGATCTCTCACAAGCATAGAGTTACTCATGTGTAGGGGTTTGCCAGAGGAAGTGGGCTTTTTCCCAAATCCTCTGATGGCCTATCTGTTGGGTCAGGTTTTGGCAGGCCCTCCTTTGAGACTAGAAGAAGACTTCTGATACCGGCTCTAGACTCACTGTACCTCATCTGTTTGACTCAGCCTTGGATGAAGCTCCAATAGATAACTGGACTACCTTTGGGCTGTTGCTTGAATCTGCTTGGAAAACCTTTTTTTGGCTTCATCGTGAGCTGCCCTGACCTTTTAGTTCATTTCTTGGCTGTGCTGGACTTTCAGTCTTGACTCTGGACTGCTACTTACCACCCTAGACTTACTGAAGCCCTAGTACCTCTGTAAGCAGGACAGGTAGCATATGTGCTTTGAGGCCTTTATCTTCATTTCCAAGAAAATCTTCATTCCCAAACTGAAAATGTACTCTGTGCAAGTTGTAAATATAGAGAGCACTTCACAATCTGGCACTGTTGTGGGAGTTAAGGGAGGGACTGATTGCTATTCTGGAATAAGAGTTAAAAAGACCCATAGAACATATGCAAACCTGTCTGTACACGAAAAAAAAATGTAGGTGTAGTTTGCTCTCAGTGTTTTGGAAAAAAAAAAACCTTAAGTGTATAAATATATATGGTGACAGGATAAAGCACTTCTCCAAATGGATATGTACCATGTGAAAGTTAAAGAGAACACACAATTCATGCATTATATAAACTTTATTCATATGACCTGTAAAAAGGCATGTGAGGCAACTGTGGAGACAGCATAAGACACACTGGTCATGCCTCCAACAGACCCACATATGGCAAGTCCTGATCCTTTGCTCCCTGACTTCTAATGAAAAGCTCTCCTATCTGCTTTTGGCAATGGAATGAACAATAACCCATGTACTGTACATGGGCCTTTCTCAGACAGGTCTTCCTGTTCAGTTGTCATGGTTTCTTTAGAATGAGTGCATAAAATTGCAGTGTTAACAAATAAGTTACGAAAGAAAACAAGGAATCCTAGCTTTGAATAGAATCTATAGGAAAAGGTTGGCTTTCTGGTGATCGCCTGAGAATGTCTCTGTTAAAGAGCTGGTCAAAGTCTGGATTTCAGTTTGCATTATTTTTTTCAGTATACAGGACTCAGATATTCATCACATCCCCAGATGACATAGTGAACATGCATAACCAAGAAGAGTGAATTAATGCCATCATATCTCTTACTGAATCTTCAGTTGTGGTTGTGACACTTTTGGTTTATTTCTGTCTCCCTCCTATATCAGCTTTCTGTTTCTGTCTTCTGCTTTTCACCTGCTGTAGTCTCGCTTACAGACTGCAGACAATATCACCTATCATAACAGAGCTACAATAATAGCAATGATTTCAACATAATAACAGTAATGTATAGACCTCACAAGAGGTAAATAACTACGTACTTGGTACCTATAATTTTTTTGAAGAATTGTTTGGAAACTATGGGCGGGTGGTGACTGTGGATGTTTCCCCTTGTTTTGTTATTATTATGTTCTCCCTTTTTGTCTGACATGTCTGCTCTTTTAAAAAGAAGGAAATAAAGGGAGGCATATAGGACAGCTGTTACGGCTACAGGCCAAGAGAGATTTTCTCTCTCATTAAGGATGGCTAATGCTGTCAAGCAGAAATAGTCTCCTATCAAAAACAAAGGAAAAGAAACACCTTTGCAATGAAAGAATAAGGTTACATAAGGCTGACAAAATCTTCCCTTCTACTACCAGGCTTTCAAGGAAGGCTGTGACTGCATAGTCAAATACTATGGGATTTGCTCCACTTATAGAATGTGGTATTTTTTAACAGACCACATGACACAAAGGCTGGCTTGAATAAATCCAGCACTTTTTGCTCCGAAAGCAGCTTTTTTTCTGTCTGCCACTGGGGTTTTTCTAATTTTTCAAGCCGGAATGATTCAAGTGGGCTGTTTCTCATATGCAACAAGTTCTTATAAAGATGAGAAGCATGTCTATAGGTGGTGTTTCTTGAGAGACTCATATATATATATATTCACCCTATCACCTTATTGATCAGTCCTTGATATTATTATTTCCCACATTTACTGTTGCAGAATTTTGAATTTCTGGTTAAATTGCTCTAGCTGCAAAGCAACAGTGCACAAATTCACAAAGCAGAACATTTTCAAGTTCCTCAGAGTCCACATCTTTTTCTCATCAACTAGCACTTATAACCTCAATAACATTCAGACACATTTGTAAGAGAAAGAATAAAAAGGTTTCATTTACTTACAATTAAACAGATCAAACAGCAAATTGACAAAAACATGGCCACTTTTGCAAATAGGCCTCAACAGACTCACTGATTTCAACAGACTAGAGGGGGGGGGGAACTCTTAGCAGAAAGGTGTGGTTCTCTTTGAATTCAGAGGCAGGGAAGGAACGATTGGTTAGTACTGGATATATTAACAGTCACCACAGCCCAGAAAGGTCCCTTCCAGCCACACCTGCTATAAGCAGCACTCGAGGTTGCAAAAAAACTCCATCTTACACCCCATAGAAGGATCAGCAAAGGTGGGACCAGAGGCAGGATCAGAGGAAGGAATGAAAGAAGGGGTACTGTGGGCTGGAATGTGAATCGCATCACATCCAGTATGAATGGTGAATTCCCAAATCAATTAGCAACCACTGTGTGAGCACTGACTGCAATTTCAAACATAATACAGGCTGTGAATCAAATAGCAGCAAAGCTGAATCACTCCTATGTTCTGTCCAATGCTGACAAAAACTAAAATAAAGATAGGTGGCTTAGCTTTTCATTCTTTTTTATGTACCTTTGAAATGGCATCAAAGAGCTAGCCAAAAACTAAACTTACATTGAAATTCCAATTTTACTTAGATACAGTTGAACTAGATTTCTGGAAAACATTGACTCTTCAGGACTTTGACACATATGAGGGGTAAACATACTCAATGAGAGACATAGCATATATTATTTGTGTGTAATACATAATCCAAGTATAATTCCCCCAAAATTCCTATGCATATCCCTTCTCCCACCACCCCTGGGTCTGCTTCTTGTGAAGCTTCAAAGTGTTTGGGAGTTTCTTCTGTACAGAACTCCCATCGCTAGGACCCTAATCTAATTACTTTTGTCTTTGCTTCTTAGGACCAAATTAGACAAAACAGGACAATTATGTTTTGTAGGGGCCACTGTTTTAATGTGAAAAGCTAACTCTCCCTCCCAGTTTATTGCAACCCCTCTCAAAAAAATTCACCAGTGCAGCAGTCAAATTTTTCAAAAGCCTTCATTTCTCCTCTTTTCCAAAGTTTGTATTCTTTTTTCAAAAACTGTAACTTCTGTTTGGTCATTCTTTTTTTCCACTTTTTTTTAAAAAATGAAGTTTAATATTGCATCTTCTCACATGTCAGCCACCCCATCTGAGAACAATACTCCAACTGCTACACCACAGTTTCTGGAGTGTGAAGCAAAGACTTATTTCATTTCCCAGGTCTTTTGACTCCTTTTATTTTATTGTGTTTTGTTTTATATTGTTTTACTCACTGCTTCTGGTTTTATTGCTCATGTATTTTGTATTTCTTATTCTTTGGATGTTGCTCTAGAAATATTTATAATGAAGGGTTGCATTTAAATTCTGAAAATGAAAAGAGATAGGCAAAATCACGATGTTTATTCCTTTCCCCTTTCATTGTTATTTTAAAATGATTCGACAGGTTCAAAAAAGCTACATGCTTGTGTGTGTGTTTTTTTTAAATGCACATTGTCAATTCTGTTCCATCCCTAAAGAGTACATAAAAGAGCACTTACAAGATCTACAGTAGCTTAGACTAAAGGAGACAAAATGTAATCAGGACAACCAATCCAAATCCCATTATAGTAACTGTGAGAATTATCTGGCATGCTTCCAGTATCATTTAGAATAGTGGTAGATGAAAAAGAATAATCAAAATTACATTTGACAGTCACCCAAAGGCTCTGTATCTCTTTCCTGTAGCCATCATGCCTTCTACAGAGATACTAGCCAGCTACAAAGGCCTGCAGATTTCTCAGAGCTAAGTGTGGCACATCCGATGAAAAAGAGATGGGATGAAATTTTGTGTTTATTCCTAGATTAGTATAATAGGTTTTTGTACCTCCAGGATGTTAAAAATGAATTGTATGAAATGAATCATGTTGTATTGGGGAAGAAATGGATACTATGACTTACGCTGTCCAAAAAAATGGCTCATTTCATATATCTGAAACTTCACAGTGTGGGAGAGGTAGTTTGAAGGTGCGCTATAGTCTTTGTGAATATGGAAAGCCCTTAATACAACATGCTAGATGGAAAGAGTTTTTTAAAAAATGAATATTAGATTTCTTAGAGCCAAACTATATATTACACCATTATTCGAGCGGAAATCCATCAATATTCCACATATGTTTCATGCAGACATTTCTGTTTAAGTGATATTTACAAATTAAGATAAAACAAAGCAAGCTAATTTACAAACTAGCAGGTGTGAAAAGCTCTTGTAGTAACAATCAGAGGTCTTCAACACATTGTGAATGTTCTCCTAATGACAGATGTGTCAAGTATTTTTGCTGTTTTAAGGCTCAGTTTCATGTCATAATACTTCTGGTTTTGCATTGGGTTTAGCACACTTGAAATCAATTTAAATATATCAGTCTACACAACATACAGCTAAGCTGTATGATTTTTTTTGGCTGGAAAGCATGTTCTTTTGTTGGAAAGCAATTTTTAACACCCACTAGGGGTTTGTTTATTTTAACTGGATTATGAATGCAGTTTATTTTGAATCATTTCTGCATTTGTACTTGCCTGTGTCAGATTAAATTGTGTCTGTAGGGTTTGTAAAGTACTGGGTGCCAGGATCACGGGTTTTCAGGTTGGTAACTTTGAAGTCTGATCTGTTTTTGTTTTGTTTTTTCCTATTCGTAACACTGATCCAGCACTATTCCACTTTGGAAAAAATAAAACAAATATTAAAACATTACAAGGGACCTGGAAAAATCACTTGAAGCTCTTCTGGCTCTTTCCTTCTTCCTCCTGGGAAGTGGAGCAGCTGGGGCAGCTGCCTTTCAGCTGAGGAAGGTGGGAGAAGAAGGGGGCAGCTGTTGCTGTTGCCTTGATAGAAACACAACATAAATTCCCAAAGTGAGAAAGGGAAAGTGCCTCTGCCACTTCCTCACCCTCTCCCATTCTCCCTCCTCCACTGGTACCAGACAGCTTACTAGCAGATTAAGAGTTGTCCCAAGAGGACACACTGACCCCAAAACCACATAGAATCATAGACTCATAGAAAAGTGAAGTTGGAAGGGGCCTACAAGGCCATCAAGTCCAACCCCCTGCTCAATGCAGGAATAAAATCAAAGCATATCTGAACTTAGATTTGGACAGATGGCCTCAGCACGAAAGGAGATAGAAAGGAATCCCAGTTGAGGAACGAAAATGTGTTTTTGGCTGCAACCAGATTGAGGATCTAACTCATTACTTACTGTTCTGTCCTCTCTATAAAAATCCTAGAGAAAGATTTCTGTCACCCATCATTCAGATGTATTTTAACTGTACCACCACTGAAACAGTAGTAGGATTGCTTGCCGATACATAGTTGTACATTACATTTGCACTAGCAGCTAAGAAGCTGAGGCTTCAATTTGTCAAGGATCATAATGCCACATAAACGCTGAATACAGTGGACTGACATTATACGTTATGACAATATTCTTAGACCGGGTTTTATTGGTTTTATCGTTTTTATTGGTTTTAAGGTAATTACCTGTTTTAATTGGATTTTATATGCTACAGTATTCAGTACTTTGTAAAGGTCTATGGCCAGAAACAATAAAGTTTATATGTATATCTGCAGGTGATTATCTAAGTTTTTCTTGAATGCCTCCAGTGTTGGAGCACTCACCAACTCCTGAGGTAACTGGTTCCACTGTCATACTGCTCTAACAGTTAGGAAGTTTTTCCTGATATTCAAGTGAAATCTGGATTCCTTTAACTTGAGGCCATTGTTGCGTGTCCTGCACTCTGGGATGATCGAGAACAAATCTTGCCCCTCCTCTGTATGACAGCCTTTCAAATATTTGAAAAGTGCTATCATATCACCCCTCAGTCTTCTTTTCTCCAGGCTAAACATGACCAATTCTTTCAGCCTTTCCTCATAAAGCTTGGTTTCCAGCCCCCTGATCATCCTTGTCGCCCTCCTCTGAACTTGTTCCAATTTGTTAGCATCCTTCTTGAAGTGTGGTTTCCAGAACTGGACACAGTACTCAAGGTGAGGCCTAACGAGTGCTGAATAGAGGGGACTGGCACCTTGCAGGATTTGGAAACTATACTTCTATTAATGCAGCCTAAAATAGCATTTGCCTTTTTTGTAGCCACATCACACTGTTGGCTCATATTTAGCTTGTGATCTACGACAATTCCAAGATCCTTCTCACTCGTAGCTTTGCTGAGCCAGGTATCCCCCATCTTGTAACTCAGACCTGGGCAAAGTGCGGCCTGAGGGCCACATACGTCCCGCGAGCCGCTCCTGTCCGGCCCGCCAAACATCAAAACCATTTATAGCTTTTTGTCTAAAGTTGATCAGTTGCTTATCTTTAACATACCGCAAAAAACCTCTTTAGTATTTGTGAAGATTAACAAGTTTAAAATAAAAACAATCATAACATCACTGTTTCATTTTATTTTTAAGTAAAGTTGGTTCGGCCCCCAAACACAGTTCAGATTTTTCATGTGGCCCCCTATAGAAATTAATTGCCCACCCCTGTTGTAACTGTGCAATTGGTTTCTTTTTCCGAGGTGCAGAACTTTGCACTTATCCCTGTTGAATTTCATTCTGTTGCTTTCGGCCCAGTGCTCCATCCTATCAAGGTCATTTTGAATATTGTTTCTTTCTTTTAGGGTATTAGCTATTCTGCCCAATTTTGTATCATCTGCAAATTTGACAAGCATTTCCTGCACTCCCTCACCCAAGTCATTAATAAAAAATATTGAAGAGCACCAGGCCCAGGACTGAGCCTTGGGGTACCCCACTTGTTACCTCCTCCCAGTTAGAGAAGGACCCATTAATCATCACCCTCTGAGTACAATTCTGTAGCCAATTGTGTATCCACCTGACACTTGATCTATCCAGCCCACACCTAGTTAGCTTGCTAATCAGGATACCATGGGGCACTTTGTCAAAAGCTTTGCTGAAGTCAAGATATACTACATCTACAACATTCCCTCCTTCTATCAGGGAGGTTACCTGATCAAAAACTGAGATCAAATTAGTTTGGCAGGATTTGTTCTTGACAAATCCGTGTTGGCTTCTAGTTATTACTGCATTGTTTTCTAGGTGCGTGCACAACGACCGCTTTATGATCTGTCCCAGAATTTTGCCTGGGATTGACGTCAGGCTGTCTGGCCTATATTTCCCAGGTTCATATTTTTTTGCCCTTTTTGATGGTAGGGACAAAATTGGCCCTCTTCCAATCCTTTGGCACCTCACCCGTTGCCCATGATTTCAAGAAAATAATGGATAGCGGTTCTGAGAGTTCTTCAGCCAATTCCTTCAGTACTCTCGGATGCAGTTTATCCGGCCCTGGAGATTTGAACTCATTCAGGGTGGTAAGGTATTCCTTGACTATTTGTTTATCTATCTCCAGCTGCAACCCTGTCCCCCCCCCCCTTGCACTTCCAATTTGTTTGGAAGTTCATAGTCTGTCTTATGGGAAAAGACTGAACTAAAATAGGAATTGAGCACCTCTGCCTTTTCTTTGTCCTCTGTTATCATTTTTCCATCTCCATTGTGCAGCTGTATCACTATGTCTTTTGTTTGTCTTTTGCTACTCACATACCTGAAGAATGCTTTTTTATTGGGAAAGTGTGAAGGCAAGAGGAGAAGGGGACGACAGAGGACGAGATGGTTGGACAGTGTCATCGAAGCTACCAACATGAATTTGACCCAACTCCGGGAGGCAGTGGAAGACAGGAGGGCCTGGCGTGCTCTGGTCCATGGGGTCACGAAGAGTCGGACATGGCTAAATGACTAAACAACAAACAACAACAAGCTAACCTCAGCTCATTCTCAGCTTTTGCCCTCCTAATGCCATCCCTGCATTTCCTTGCTACTTGTCTGTACTCATCCTTGGTGGCCTGGCCTTCTTTTCACTTCCTGTACATGCCTTTTTTTTTTTTTTTTTTGGTTTTTAGGTCCTCCCTGAGCTTTTTGTGAAGCCACACTGGCCTTTTTTGTCGCCTCCCTCCTTTTGTTGTTGTTGGAATTGTCTGTAGTTGTGCCTTTAGAATTTCTTTTTTAAGAAGCTCCCACCCTTCTTGGACTCCTTTTCTTGTTAGGATCTCCTGCCATGGGACATTACTTATCCTTGTTCTGAGATTATTAAAACTGGCTTTTTAAAAATCCAGCAGAAGTGTGTGGCTACACACTGCTCTTGTTTCCTTTGAAATCAAGAATTCTAAATGGACATGGTCACTCTCGCCTAGAGTTGCCCTTACTGCCACTTCCCCCACCAAGTCATCTCTGTTGGTCAGAATCAAGTCAAGGATAGCAAATCCTCTAGTTTCTTTCTCCACTTTTTGTACGAGAAATTTATCAGCCACACAAGCCAGGAATTTCTTGGAAGGGCCATACTTGGCAAAATTTGCCTCCCAACATATATCTGGATAATTGAAATCTCCCATCACTACTACGTCATGTCTCTTTGAAAACCCTGCAATTTGTTTTTCAAAAGTTTCGTCCGCTTCATCTCTTTGATTGGGCTTTCGGTAGTAGATTCCAACTACCAAGTTCCTTTTGTTTTTTGCCCCAACTAGATTGATCCAGATGCTCTCGATGGGACAGCCAATCTCCTCCCCTTGTATTTCTGTGCAAGAATGCGTATTTTTGACATATACTGCAACTCCACTTCCCTTTTTATTCTCTGTTCTTTTTGATCAGTTTATATCCCTCAATTGCTGGATTCCAGTCATGGGAGTCATCCCACCAAGTTTCAGTTATTCCTATCAAGTCATACTTACCCTCCTGAATTAAAATTTCCAGTTCTTCTTGTTTGTTTCCCATACTCCTGGCATTCGTATGTTTGTCTTTGTACATTTTTATCAATATTATTATGATTATTATTATGATTATTGTTATGATTTTTATTGTGATTATTGTTAATGTTATTATTGTTGCCCTTTTGATCAGTTTGGTCCATTCCTCTTATTGTGTTTAAGGTTTCATCTACCCTTAACTCTGTGCTTGTGTCTCCCTCCCCCTTCCAATTCAGTTTAAAGCCCTCCTGATGTTCTTCATGCTGTGGGCAAACACATTCTTCCCAGTCCTTGTTAGATGCAAGCCGTCTCTTGCTAGCAGTCCTTCTTCCAGGAAGCTTAGCCTGTAGTCCCAAAAACTAAATCCCTCTCATCAACACCACCTTCGTAGCCAGTCATTCACCCAGAGGATCTTCCTTTCTCTTTCGATTCTTCTTCCGAGGACCGGTAGGATGGATGAAAAAGCTATCTGGGGCCCAAAGTCCTTGAGTTTCCTTCCCAGAGCTTCAAAGTCAGACATGATTTCTCGGTAGCTCCTCTTGGCTGTGTCATTTGTTCCCACGTGGACAAGAAGAAAGGGATATGTATCTGTAGGCTTTATGAGTGATGGCAATCCTTCCATCACATCCCTTATCCATCCTCCAGGGAGACAGCATACCTGGCAAGTCCATGGATCCTCCCTGCATATTTCGGTCTCAATTCCACATAGTAAGGAGTCCCCTACTACAACTACTCTCCTCTTCTTTTTGTAGGGTGTGGGTTAAGTGACTGTATTCTGCTGCACTTCAGCCTTACTCATGTCCTCCTGTGGGGTCTCTTCTGCATGCTGTCCGACAGACTCTTCTTCAAGTAACTGAAAGCAGTTTTGTAGTTCCACCAGGGATGAGTGTCTTCTCCTTCTTTTGCTCCTAACTGTGATTCTTTTCCATGGTGGTTCCTCCACTATGTTTGTAGCCTCTACAGCATTTTCCTCCACTGCAATGTTTTGGTTTTCTTCCATCAGCAGTGCCCCCTCTGACAGCTGCTGCTGCTCAAGAGTTCTATCAATGTAGGCTTCATCTTCCCTTATAGCCTTGAGTGTGGCTACTCACTGCTCCAGGTCTCTGACTTCTCTTCTAACAGTGCCACAAGTTTACACTTGTTACATATGTATAGCATTTTACACTCAGGAACAATCAAACATAGCACAAACTTTGCAGGTAACTGAGTTGTCTCCACCCTCCATAATCCCTTCTAGCTTTTTTACTTTCAACTGTTTGTTTAGAATACGTGTCCCTCTTGTTTTGTTAGTTTAAATGTAGTTGTACGTACACCCAAGGAACAAAAAATAATTGTTAGGGGCCTCTTCCTTTGCCTCCCCCGGCAAACTCCCTGTTTGCTCTCCTGTTTGCGAGCTCCCTGGGTCTGCCTTTAGCTTTATTTGTCAGCTGTGCTCTGCCCTGAGTCAGGAATCAAAAGGCCCTCTGAGAACTCACAGCTGCTACTTATATCCCTCAGCAATAATCAGGACATTCCCCTTTCTGTTGGGCTAATCACACAGCTCTTCCTGTTAAGGACACACCCCTCCCTGTTCTGCTGACTTTAAACTTACTTCAAAAACCCTGATCCAGTTCCTGATTTATTTAAATAGTGTAACTGAGACATTATTCTGCTACATTTGTTACATATTTTAATGTTTTACTTAATTATGATATATGCTGTTTTGTATGTTCTCAGACAGAATAACAGTAAATAAAAGAAAATAATAAATAAATGAATGATTAAAATTAGCAGTGTACAAATAAAAAGAGTGCATTATTTACTGTGTGTTGAAGAAGGCACCTTCTTTGCACATAGCAAAAAGACAGACCTGGCAGTGGAGGGATGACAGCTGCATCACCTTGTCACTGCCAGCACATTCTGTCCATGCTGGATGTGGAGTGTCCACATCACAACATCTATATAAATGTGAAGTATGCTAGGAAAAAATTGGAGATGTCAGGTCTATTTCTTCATGATGTGTTTTGTACCTGTTGAGTGCCAAGAAACACAGACAAGGAGTATGGGGTTGGCATGTACCCAAGGATGTTACTGGCTTTGCAAAATGTCCATATTGACCACATGCAGCTTCGAGAACATGGATTAAGTCCAGTGTTAGGCTCAATGAGAGCAGATCTATTGGAATGAATGGGACTTCTTAGCTACTAATTGTGTATGTACCATTGCTTTCAATGGGCCTGCTCTATCTCATATATTGAACAGCAGGCATTGTCAGATATTAAACATGAGTACACTGACCACGAGTATGACCACAAAAGCAGATGCCAAACTTGTCTTCTCAGTGCAGCGTTCTATCTGCAAATCGTACATGGCTTACAGACTGTAAATATGTGAGCTGATCCCCCTTAAACTTCTCAGTGGTTCAAACACTAGCTATAATTATACAGGAGTCATTATCTGAATAGCATAACACAAGTGGAATTTTCATACAGTCTTTGTCCTAATAAACAAGCTCAATGTTCATTTGGTGTTCTGAGTTATTGAAAGTGTCTACTAGAAACTTCACCACTGACTTCAATAAAGACAGCAATAAGACCAATGGTTTTAAATTAGACTATGTATAATTAAGTAGATTAGTATAAATGACTGCACACAGATTTTATAAAACAATTTTCTGTGCCTCTAATTAAAGGCAACTCAAGAAGCAGCCAAGGAAGTGGGGTAATTGTGTAGAGGAAAGATGGATCTTGGCTGCCTAAAAGGATCAAAGCAAAAGGGGAGACAAAAACATCAAAAATGAGATGCCACTAAGTACAGATTCACATACTTTCATTTCACATCCTTAGTACAGAAACAGGATGCTTAATGATTAATTCCCACTACCCTTACAATATTTGTTTTTATATTTTAGCTTTGATCAGCAGACTGTTTCAAAAACACTACTATGTGTAAAGTCAGCAGGCTGGATAGCTCAGTGGCTTAGGTATCTGGCTGTGGAGCCAGAGGTTGAAAGTTTGATTCCTCACTGTGTCTCCTGCAAGTAGATCCAGCCTGTGTGGCCTTGGGCAAGCTGCATAGTCCCAGGGTTTCCTTCGAAGAAGGTAATGGTAAACTATTTCTGTGTATCCTCTGGAGAAAACTCTGAAAAGGATCACCATAATTCAGAATTGACTTGATAGCACACGATTATTACATGTGCATAAATGAATTTTCAAAGTTGTCGCAGCAAATTACACTCAGTCAATTATCTGCTGCTGTGATCATGAGCATGTCTGAGGAATGCAACCAGCACTTTGTTAATGAATGGGAATTTGCCACTAAGACTTATGTGATTTCCCTTATGCAAGCAAATATTAGCAGTAGGATTCTGGCCAATCAATGTTAGTGCTTGATCAGAAACTGAAACAGAAGCAGTTTTTTAAAAAGAAAAAAAATCCATTCACCTAGCAACATCATGATGTAGACAACAAATGAAAAGAATCCATGAATTTGTCTTTTTAATGGATTTCTATTGTGGAATAAAAAAAATTAAAAATAAAAGTCTAATAAAAACTATGCATGCAGCCTTAGTTATGAAGCTGAGGATCTTAAACTAAATTCTAGCCAGTCTTCTTACGGACTATCAATGGAAATCAACGGTTACTGGTTTTTTCTGTTTGTTGGAATTTCATGACATTTCCAAGCACAACAGTCATTATGAGGCAATTCAGCCTACCCCCTCAAAGACATTCTTAGGTGATTATGGATGTCCCTTCAGAGAAAAGGGTACAGGAATGGGAGGTGCTATGTGCCTTTACATGTTGCTTTCATATAATTCTCCTGTCAACATTCTGACAGGAGGAGTGGACTGGGAAAATTCTAAAATAATTAAAATTGTGTTGTGAGATGGAAAAGTCCACATAACAAGAGAGGTAACAAATGACGCTGGTGGAGTTTGAGCCCAACAGAGAAGTAGAAAGAGGATATCAAAAAGGAGACTAAAGCCTTGATGCAAAATGAGTCCCATGTTCCTGGAGAAAGGTAGGAGTGGCCAGAAATGCAGATACTGTAAATTATAATCCTTTGGAGAAGTAAACCATATAAATGAAGCAGGAGCTATTTTACAACAATGACTCTACATTACAATTCTGGAAGTTTGGGTTCGTATGACCCTTTTGTCTCAATGGAGATGATGTTTGGTTATTCCTAACTGAAGTAATGTTTTTTAATCATTCTAATTGGCAAACATAACTTATTATATCCCACTTTTTGAGATGTTATTGGGTTTTTTAATACATTTTGGTATGTTGGTATAATAAGAGGGTGTCTGGCATGTGGGTGGACTGCAGCAAGGGTGACAAGTTTTGGACCACCCTATGGCACAGTGAGGTTTTTTCTACAGTATTTTCCAACAAATAAATGATGCACAGAAGATCACAAACCAGCCCAACTCTGCTCTGTGGCCATTCCAGGCCTTTTTTTTTGGTGCAGCATCAGGGCTACTCATTTTTTTAGAACTGATCTGAAGTAATTGGGGCTGAATCACATATGCATTGAAGGGTTCCTTTAAAGAGTTGCTTAAAGATTGCACCCAGCAAAATGAGCCTTTTCAGTGGGAACCGATATTGCTGTCTGATTATGCCTTAAATCTGAAATGCTTCATAAGGCAATAGAGATCCAATATAAGGAGGAATACTTTCCTCATCTCAAGCATTCCAACCTCCCCTCCTGGAACTGGTCTTGAAAGATGAAGGCAAAGCACAGGTACATAGAGGGAAAATTGTAAGCAAGACAACAATTTCCCAGTCACAGGCCAGCAGTCTGTTAAGACATCAGCTCTAGCTGCCAGTTTCCTGGCTTTGCACCAACAGGGGTTTTGATTATATTTTAGGCTCCAATTAGGGTTGAATGCACGCTGAAAGTTTCTGCTTTGCCTTTGTCATTGACTCCTTAGGTGTACATTTGTGACTTGAGCCTGTGCTAAATCTTGCTCTATCTGGTGCAAGGCTACTGTCACAGCAAGAGATCACTGTCATTGTTATTCTAAAGCATGTTGAACATGACCCACATCCACATTTTGCATGTCTTGATAACATTACCAGTTCCATTGTACTGGAGTCAGACTTAGTAATGGGACCTGCTGCCAGTTTCCAGATTCTTTGTTTTGTTTTGTTTTTTGTTTTTTGTTTGCATTTTAATTTGCATTTTGCATTTAACCTCCTAGAACGTAGCTTTAGTACCAAAGTCTCTAATTTTAGTTCTTAGAATCTTCATCAGGGATAGAAACTGTGTGATATTCTGGATGAGCCTATCCTTACCTGAGGAAATGTAAATCACTATGCTTCACTATTGCCATTATTAGAAAGAATTCATAGCACAAGTCAACAGTTACAAACAATTTCATGTTTTAGTGGGCTCCTGGCTTCCAGAGTATCAGTAACTCATATTCTTATATGCCACTGCTCATCCACCACTATCCAATGCTGGGATTAGAAAGACCAAAAATGTTGATTGATTTATGAAAGTTCTTTTTCAGAAAGAAGAATCAACCCTTATGTATCTACTGTATAAACTGCTCTCATCTTATTCAACCTGCTTCAAGTTTTTTAAGTCTTTTACAGTAATTCAATGCTGAAAGGCAAATTGGCTTGTTCTCATCTGTTCAGAATGCAAAGAGCCTTCAACAGTTTAATATTAAACTAGTTTAATATTAAACTAGAACACTGGAGTAATTAATTATGCAGCATACAGTATATATCTTGAACTCTATTGTCACATGCTATTGAAAAGGACACAATAAAAATAGCTACAATAAACACAGGTATAATCTCTAAACAAATATGTGAAAAAGAAATTATATATTTAAGCTCCAGAAAATGATCCAAGTGGCTATATCCATGCAATGGGAAGGTAGCCAATTCAGTGGGTTTTGTTTCAAAAGATTCATAGCAATTCAATGAATGTATTATGCAAAAAAGTACAGGCTCCTATTTCTTCTGGTTTATTGCTGGTGTTTTGGAGCTAAGGATAGTACTGGGACACCTTTAAGAAAATAGTTTTGTAAGTGTTTTTTTTTAAATAAATGCCAATTTTGTCAGGTGCATGAAATATAAAGCTTCAGCTAACTACTATTTATCCAATATATATTTGGAGTGAGTATAGAGTGGGTAGCTTGTATACTAAAAGCCATTTGTGGAAGGAAACTTTCCTGTAGCAATCTGTGCCCCTCAAATACCTGGAGCTTGGGGGTGTTAGTAGAATGGCCTTCAAAGAAGGGGAAGTGACTGTCCAAAAAAGTGGATAGCAATTTGCATAATATTTCCATATACTAATCCCTACCTATAGCCAAAGATTTAGAAATAATTGCTGTGAATGAAAGAGAAATATAGTACATTGTTCCATAGTGGAGAAGTGGTGATCAACTGACCAGCTGAACCTTTTTGCTCTGTATGTTCTGCAGGTGCTGTGAGTGGGCACCTGTTGATCCTTGCCTTGGTTATCTTTAAACTAGTCAGTCTTTCACATAGAGAGTAATCAGACCTCCTTGCTGGCTAGAGAGGTTACCTGAAAGCAGACACTAAGTGGCTAAAATACTGTAGTAAGCTGTAGCTAGAGCAGGCCCATTGAATCAGTGGTGATTTGGTAAGTCAACACCTATGTAAGTCCATTGATTGAATGGAATCAATATTGCAAATTACTACTGAATTTCAGTCACTGTAAACATTCCCACCAGGTCTATGCTAGACCTCTGCACTGAGCTGAGGAATCAAGCAGTTTGTTCTCATCTGAGCACATATAGGCTCTTCTATGTAAGTACAGACCCCATATATTTGGAATTCCAAACTACTGCATATGCCTGTACTCCCTCTGTGTCAATTCCAGACACTTCACTTTAAGAAGGTTGCAGACAAAATGGAACAAGTTTAGAGGAGGGCAACAAGGATGATCAGGGGACTGGAAACCAAGCCCTATGAGGAAAGATGGAAAGAACTGGGCCATGTTTAACCTTAAGAAAAAAGAGGGAGAGATGATAGCACTTTTACATATGTGATCGGCTGTCATACAGAGGAGGAGAAATATCTGTTCTCAAATCATTCCAGAGTGCAGGACATGTAATAATGGACTCAAGTTACAGGAAGCTGAATTTTGAATGAATATCAGGAAAAACGTCTTAATTGTTAGAGCAGTACAACAATGGAACCAATTACCTTGGAAAGTGATGAGTAGTCCAACACTGGGGGCATTCAAGAGAACTGCTGGATAGCTCAGCAGTTTAGGTGTCTGACTACAGACCCAGAAGGTGGGAGTTCGATTCCCCACTGTGCCTCCTTGACAGGGGTGGGACTTGATGATCCATAGGGTCCCTTCCAGCTCTGCAATTCTAAGATTATTATTATTTTAAAAAGGTTAGACAGTCATTTATCAGATATATTTTGATTTGGAATCTAACATTGAGCAGAGGGTTAGACGCGATAGCCTTATTGGCCCCCTCCACTCCATTATTCTCTGATTCTATGATTTTATCTAGACTTTCCATCAGATGTGTGGAAATCAGGTGGCAGAGTTGGTGCGGATATTCTTGGATGATGCTTATGAAGTGTCTCCTCGATCTGTGAACTAAGCATGTGGAAGGAAATTCTGAAGGAGGCTTTATGATAGGAGTGGAGAACCTCTGGTTTTCCTGATGTCACACATCTCTCAGTCTCTTACCATTGGCCATCTTGACTGGGAGTTGAAATCCAAAATACCAAGAGGCATTAGTTCAAGTGACTAACCCTTCCTTTCCATATGAAGAAATTAATGCTCCATATCCTACCCTTAATAAGTAGCTTACCCCTTGGGCCATTTCAAAGATACTATGTATGTCTTTTCACAATAATTCTCCTTTTTTTTGGTAACATCTGCAAACATGGAAGGTATTATACCTGTGGTATGAATCACCTTCCATGTTTAATGCTTTTTAAAAAATTGTTTGGGCTTTTGGTGGCTGCAGCTGAACTAATGAGGAGATAAAGTTTCAATACATGATTTTACCTATTTTCTCTATCCATGTTCTGTAATTTCTCACCTGCATGCCAATTAGAATTTTAAAAATATGTTCAAAGTGCCCATAACATAAGCACACTTGCTACAAGTTCAGCAATTATCTCATACAGAAGACTACAATATAAAAGAATAATTAAAACTACACTGTGCTTTGTGAGGGTTCAAACTTCACCTCCTCTGGTTTCAATAGAGACTCTGGAGAGACTCGTGTTGGAAAATCAAAACTATTCTTTATTGGAAAATGCAACAATAAATCTTTTTGTCCACATTCAGCTTCTGTGATTTCTCTTGCCACCAACGGGTCTGGCGAGGGCATCCAAACATCTTTGTCAAATGGGTTACAACTCAACTTGTCCCAAGGTCCTCTTAAGAATGGATTAGTATTCTCCCACTCATAAGGGTCAAGCTCAGGATTCAATAGCGGGGTGGTCTCCTCGTCTCGTACCCCCGTCTCATAATGGTCTCCCTCTCCTCGCAGAGGGGTCCACGGTCCATTAAGTAGCCCTTCTTCTGGGCTTCTTCTAGACGCCATAGTCACCGCTCTCTCTCCTCTCTATCTACTACCTCCTTTTGTTCCCTGAGTCGTCTGCGCCACTCTCTGGCCTCTGACTCTCCCCAATAGGAAGGGCGCTGCGGTAGACCCTTTCTCCGCCGGTAATCCGCTTCTTCGCGGGGGACTCGTACCTTCTCCCATTTCCCGGTCCAAGGGTCCTCTACCCATATCATTTCCCAACCACCCAGTATTACGTCTACCTCCCTTTTTATATCTCCCATTCCCGACTCTACAATGGACCTCCCTCTTCTCTCTCTTCCCACCAAATCATTCCCTGTCTGAGTGGCCACCGTCATCCTTGACAGTTCCCGCCCTAAATCCAGGGTATCCACTCCCTTCTGTCTAGTCTCGACGGGTGATGCAGGCGGGTCTGTATGTGCCTCTTGTTCCTTTTTGAGGGAGGACGACACTCCGGCGAGAGCTTCCACCCTCTCGCCTTGGTTCTCACAGCTTTTACAGAAGGTAGTGCTCCAGGGCACTCTTTCTTCACACCCTTCACACAATCATTCACTGTATCCACTAAGCGTCTAAATATTGCAAAAAGAAGAACCCAAAACTTGAAAAGTTTTGTTGTAGTTGTCAACTGTTTAAAAAGCTATTTTGGTGGGCATTCTGCACTGTCTTTCATGTAGGATTCATGTGTTATTTATGAATTGGTTGTATAATAGTAGATTATTTATGCTCTGATCTTTACTGCACTACTTGTCCTAAAAGCTTAGGGGGAAAAATAGCAGTAATGGCCATACTTACTCGGCAATCATATTATTAAAAATAAATGGCTAATGTGTATTACAGTTATATAGATGTTAAAAATCTAACAAAAGCAAAACAACCAAACAGCAAGGGCAACAATATTTAGTTCCCACTCAGAATAAGGAGTAGTATGTAAGCACTGTTTGTAAGCACGGTGTCTGCGACTTTAATGCCTTTCTGGGAAGAACACTTGGAAGCAAGCCCTTTTGAAATCAATGGGGCTTACTTTTAAGGAATGTGTAAGACAGTAGTTTTTTGCACCATTTTCAACTCAGCAGGACTCAAAATGAGAAGCTTGTTTTAACTTCTGCAAACCGCTGACCCCCATTATTGGTCATATAAACTGAAAGACTTCAAAAGCTAATTCTTCCTGAACAGCCAGGTTCTCTGCTACTACTGCAAAAATTTAATTAGATTCCAGAGTTTGGTTTTTAAAGAAATAGAAAAGGCATCATTTTCTTTTAACTGATTATTTTAGAGGATGATTTTTAAGCAAATGATTATTTATCTCATGTATATCTCTATATATGACATATACAGATGGGCATGAAACAAACACTGAAGTGAAAAAACCCATGAATTGGGCCATTTTGTGGTTCGTTTCAGGCCATTTTGGGGAAACGGACCTGCCCAAAATGAAATGAAACAAGGCATTGAACTACCGTGTTTCCCCGAAAATAAGACAGGGTCTTATATTAATTTTTGCTCCAAAAAACACATTAGGGCTTATTTTCAGGGGATGTTTTATTTTTTTCATGTACAACAATCTACATTTATTCAAATACAGTCATGTCATCTTCTTCTGGTTGCTGCACAATGGTGGAGGGCGGGCTTTCACTTAACTAGGGCTTATTTTTGGGGTAGGGCTTACATTATGAGCATCCTGAAAAATCATACTAGGGCTTATTTTCAGGTTAGGTCTTATTTTGGGGGAAACGGTATTATCGGCATTGGCAATTTGTATGTGAGCTATAATGAGGACATTCCAAATCCAATTTCATCAAACTTGGATTGACTCTTGGGATGACACTCTTTTCCACCCCCTCCACATTTGGTGGAGATTGGATTTGGGACATCCAACTTATAGCCCCCCCCAAAGCAGATTCCCCCCCCCCCCAGGAAAGTGCTCTTTAGCCAGTTGCTTCCATTGCATCCATAAGACTCTCCTCCAAGGCCATATTTTGCACAAATCATTTTTTCCCTGCCTTCATTGTTCAGATTTCACATCCATACACAATAACTAGAATTATCACAATATGGATAATCTTGGCCTTGCTCTCCAGCAATATTTTATACTGAAGGATATTTTCTAATTCCTTCATCACTGCACTTCTAGGTATCAGTCTTCTGATTTTTTGGCTGTAGTCTCCATTTTGACTGATGATTGAAGCAAGGTATACAAGATCTTTAACCATTCTTATTTCTTCATTGTCAACATTATGGATTGTTGTATCTTACCGCTTTGAATGTGTTTTGGTGTTGCTTATGTATTTTTTTTGTATGGTATTTGTTTGATCCTTTTTACTATTTGTATACTCACTGTTGTTGGCTTTAATATTGTCTTTTAATGATGTAAACCGCCTTGGGTCCTTTGAAGGAGAAAGTTGGTGTAAAATATTTAAAATTAAATAAATTATTCAGTAGTCACAATTGTTGTCTTCTTAAATGTTCTTAATGTTCAACTGCAATCCTGCTTTGCACATTCTTCTTTAACCTGATTAAACCATCATCATTTCAGGGTCTTTTCTGACAGTAATATGGTATAATCTGCATATCTCAAATTGCAGATGTTTCTTCTACCAATTTTAGCTCCTTCTTCATCTAACCTTGCTTCTCATATGTGTCTGTATAGCAAACTGAACAAATAGGGAATTCTGTTAACTCCTATCTGACACCTTTGTGAAAGGGAAACCATTCCATTTCTCTATATTTTTTGTAATAATAGCCCCTTATGCAGAGTATAAGTTACACATGAAAAGAATAAAAAAAATTTAGAATGATGTTTGCATGATTCACAAAAAGGTTTTATTGTAATCTACAAAACAAAAACAGATTTTCTTTTGAAATTCTTTGGTCACTCCAGTAGGCAACTTCTTTTTCAATGTGATCTCTAATGCTTCCCGCTTTTCTGAATCTAACTTGAATATCTAATATTTCTTGCTCCATCCATAGTAAAACTGTTTATTCTGAAATCTTGATCTTCACTTTGCTTATATGGGAAATTTATTTGATGGTACTCTGATTACTGCCCTGTTTCCCAAAAAATAAGACCTAACCTGAAAATAAGCCCTAGTATGATTTTTCAGGATGCTCCTAATATAAGCCCTACCTCAAAAATAAGCCCCAGTTAAGTCAAACCCTGCCCTCCACCATTGTGCAGCATTGTGCAGCAACCAGAAGAAGATGACATGACTGTATTTGAATAAATATAGATTGTTGTACATGAAAAAAATAAAACATCCCCTGAAAATAAGCCCTAATGTGTTTTTTGGAGCAAAAATTAATATAAGACCCTGTCTTATTTTCGGGGAAACACGGTACAATCTTTGCTACGTCCTTTCTTTGGGATTGAAATGTATATTGAATGTTTCCTGTCTATGGGCCATTGCTTGTCATATTTATAGGCATATTCTTATTAGGATTCTGAGTTATTCAGCCTCTGTACCTTGAAATAGCTTTCACTTCATTTTCTAAAACAGCAAGTTGCTTGTCACAAGATTCTTCTTTGAAAGAATTTATCATATCATTTCCATATAATTGTATGGAATTATATTGTTTCCATCTTCTCTTTATTTGATCACACGGCAAAGGACACTTCAATAGAAAGCTTTTGATTTCTTCCCTTTAGCATCTATAGCAGGACCACAGACTAGAATGGTGGTTACATTGATAGATTTTTGAGAAATCTAATTGATAGTATTTAGCCAGAATTTGCCTATAGCCTGTAACTGTTTGTGCTACATCATGTCTTACTGATTTATCATCTCCAGAGTAAAACATTTTGCAAGCATCTAATTAAAAATGTTCTATTCCAGTCTACTTTGGTTTCCTTACACTAAGCATCACAATATTTAAATGTTTCTTTTCTCTTTCCTTTCCTTTTTTAAACTGTTTGAACCTATCAGGCAAAGCCCCTGGGGCAGATAATATCCCAGTGGAGCTGTTGCAGGCAAATTTGGATTGGTGGTCCCCTGTTCTAGCATCCCTGTTCACATGGATAGATCGAACAGCATCCATCCCAGAAGACTGGGGTTTGGCTATTATTGTCCCAATATATAAGAAAGAGAACAAATCAGATCCAGCTAATTACCGCCCAATAAGTCTTATGAGTATCATCAGTAAGTTGTATGCACCCCATCTGTTAGGAAAACTACAGGACTGGCTCCACGCTGAAAATATCCTTGCAGATGAACAGGCAGGTTTCAGATCAGGGAGGTCCACAGTGGATCAGGGTTTAATACTGCAACATCTAACAGAAAATATTCCTCATGTAAAGGTGGTGCCTTGTACTCTGCATTTATTGACTTTAAATCAGCATTTGACCTGATCCCAAGAAACAAGCTCTGGGCCAAATTTGAGGCTACTAATATTGATAAGCGACTTCTTCTGTTAATTCAACATTTACATGAGAATACCCATCTTTGGGTTCTATGTAATAGAACAGGGGTACTGTCCAAAGTAATTCCAACCCTCACTGGTGTTAGACAGGGCTGCATTTTAGCCCCCACGTTGTTTAATTTTTATATTAATGATATAGTAGAAAGGTTGTCGAGATCTGATTTTCATCCCCCCAAACTGTCTTCCCACTCTGTTTCCATCCTCCAGTATGCTGACGATGCTGTATTGTTGTCTATAACTTGTATTGGGCTGAGAAGACTAAGAGCTCTATCATCTTATTGAATGCAAGAACAACTAACCATTAATTACTCCAAGACCAAGGTGATGATTTTCAGTAGGAGGAGACTAAAACATAAGTGGTCTGTTAATGGAAACATCATTGAGCAGGTAGGGTGTTACCGTGTTTCCCCGAAAACAAGACAGGGTCTTACATTAATTTTTGCTCCAAAAAATGCATTAGGACTTCAGGGGATGTTTTATTTTACAGTCATGTCATCTTCTGGTTGCTGCACAATGCTGCACAATGGTGGAGGGCAGGGTTTCACTTAACTAGGGCTTATTTTCGGGGTAGGGCTTATATTAGGAGCATCCTGAAAAATCATACTAGGGCTTATTTTCAGGTTGGGTCTTATTTTCAGGGAAACAGGGTATAAGTATCTGGGAATAATTTTTCATTCTACCAGGTCTTGGTCCTCCCATACTAATTATACAGCAACTAATGCACAGAAAAGTGCCACAGCATTAATTAGGTTCTTTTACACCAAAGGGGGACAACATGTGCCATCTGTGCTACAAGTATTCAAGACAAAAATTATAGCCCAAATGCTCTATGGCTCCCAAATATTTGCACACTCCAACATGCATCACCTCGAGCTGGTACAGACAAAATTCTTGAGGGCTGTTTTTGCAGTTCCCTCATGCACTGCCAACAGAACACTGAGGTTGGAGGCAGGGTTAGTTTCTATTAGAGCACAGGCTAAGATTCAGATGCTTAATTATTGGTTAAAGTTAATTTTTTGCCTGGTAGGTTTGGCACCACTGATATTATTAGACACCTTCTACTCGGAATGGAAGCGTTTCCTGAGTATGGCATTGACTCAGATAGGTTTTTCTCCCAGCGTTCTCGTAACAATGGGTTACGCAAATGCTAAAGCAGTCATAAAACAAAGGATCCAGGATACAGAACTACAAGAACACCTAGGCTTGCTGGACAAACTCAGTGCAGTACGAAATGGAAACCTTTAAACCTCCTGTCTATCTGTCCAATTTAACGCTCCCTAAGTTTAGAAGAGCCTTTACTCTAGCGAAATTCAATCTCCTGCCCTCTAAACTTTTAGAAGGAAGATTTCAAGGTATCCCCTACACTGAACGTTTATGTCCCTGCAATGGGGAAGAGATTGAATCTGTGGGACATGTTTTGTTACGCTGCTCATTTTATCAAGGTCTGCGACGATCTCTCCTACTGTCCATTCTACAGAAATTTCCTGGGAGAAATACAAATTTCTATATAACTTTGCTGCTTTCAGACAAAGTCCCAGATATCACTCTCAAAGTGGCTAAATATTGTGCTGCTGTAATATCATACTGTAGCCTCCTGTCCTTGTGAGGCTACTGGTTGCCCCGGCCTAACGTTATGACAATGAACCTTCAATGCTGCAATAATGGCTTTTGGCCTGTGTTTTATCTGTGCTTGTTTACTATGTTATCAGATGTCTTAAAAGAAGATGTTAACATGGAAGTTAATGTTTTATAATGGATCACCTGTTTTTAGAGGTTATGGAAATTATATTTTAATTGTAATATATTGCTGGTCTTTGACCGTAAATAAACAATAGAATTGGACTCCTCATATTACATGTTCCAATTATATGTATCACTAGACTTTCCTTTTGTCTTTGCCACATCAGCAATTGGACATTCTTTTTTGTTTTAATCCAATTATTTCATTAATAACAGCATGATTTATACTCAATTTTTTCTCTTCCCAGGCAGCTGATTCCAACCTAGGAATCTCATCTTTCAGCACCATCACTTGTTTTCTTCTAGAGATAGTCCCATTGTAGAGTTCTCAAGGTATAAAATATGAAGTAGTTTATCACTGCTTTCTTCTGCACACTACTAACAGGAGTTAGATTGATGATCACTGTGGGAAACTTCTGCTTAAAGGCTGTAGCTGCATTCTGTTCCAGTGATGTGCATACACTCCTGGCAGGAAGCGGCAGCTGCCAGCAGGCGGGGTAACCCCTTATTCTGCCCTTTCGCTTAGAGGTAGAGCATAAGATCAAAGGGTTATTTCAGCCAATCCTGGTTACGATTAGGTAACTAGTATCCTATCTGTCTCTCTCACAACATACTATGTAACTCATGCTAAGTCAATAAAAAGAGCTCTCAGGGCGTTGCCTGTAGGTTCCGCTGGCTCGGACATCCGCTGTCGAATTATTTGTTCTTTTTCTAAGGTAATTAGCCTTCCTTTGTTCCATGATCACCCACAGATCACTGTTATTGTCTAGGAATATCTGTCTACCTTTACTATTGAGGCTGTCCAATAGCTGTCCTTGGTGTTTCCACCCTCAGTTTAACTATACATTATCTTCTGTTAATGTGACTGTTAATACCCAGAAAGGGTGGATGTATCTCAGCTTTGGTCATTCTCTTTCAGATGACCCTGCTAGGGGTCAGGACTCATAATGAAGTCTAGCCTCCTGAAGGTATTGCTGTCAACTTTTCTGACACATTCAACTCTCTCACCAGGTAAATGTGTACATCCAAGAGGGCCCAGTGCATTTAATAATATTTATGTGCCATCAAGTCGACTCCAAGTTATGGCAACCCTTCCCAGGGTTTCCTAGGTATAAATATTCTCTATCACCATTGGATCATATCTTATTCATTTATTTTGATGATGTACATGTTGGTAATGACAGGCATCATCCTGGAAGAGGCATTCCTTTCAGTGTGGCAGAAACAGGTGAGTACATTTTTAACACAATATTTCTCATCTGCAGTTTGCATTAAAGAAAAATGGTCTGCCATCCAAGTTAATCAGACAATTCTTTCAATCATTTTTAAAAAACTGATTGCTTTAATTGATGAACCAATTTAATATTTCACTGCTTCACATTCATGTTGGGGAAAGCTTCAGCTGCCGGTTTTAAAATGCACATAAGCCTTACCTAAAACAAACAAAAAAGCTCATAATAACATTTGCTTGAAAGGGAAAGAAGAACTATGAGACACCCAAGTCATTGCACCTATGAAAAACATCTGCTAGGGAGTGTTATGCTCCTACCAAGCTGCTCCAACAAAAGGTCTCAACATCCCTCCTCCATGTTATTGTTAAAAGAAGACAGCCTGGTTTGGAGAGATAATGGATCCATCATGAAAGCCTGTATGGCTGACTACTGTGTGAGGCTGGGCTTTGTGTTTTCAGGATTGCTCTTAGCAATCAGCCATTCAAATGTTGAGTAAATGGCTTCACTTCAGAGCAAGGTCTGCCAGAGTAATAAAGCCAGAAATAGGAAAAGCTTGTATAAAAGAAGGAGGGAGAAATGTCAAGGAAGACTGATAGATTTAAGAAATTCATAAGAGCTGGTAAAAACAAGCAGATCCTTGTTAACTTAGTAGAAGATTGCCTAGCTCAGATATTTAAAAGGAATGCTACTTTGCTGGTCCTTGCAGAATTATTTATAACTATATGCCGTGAATTTAGAAGGGGAAAATCACTCTTTTAACTGTTAGTATGCAGTATTTAAATTACTCAGGGCCTAAGAATAGGGTGCCCCCTTCTTTTGCTGGGGGATGGCTCCTTTACCTAAAATGTTAGGTTTTAGAGTAGATATATCCATCAGATCCATGTTCAGATGGTGGTACTGTTTGAGGAGGTGGAAGTATACTGCTAATGTTCCTCCCAATTAGTACAGGGGGAGATAAGTTGCAATTACCGTGTGGAAGGGAACAGGTCGGGTGACAAACTTGATGTAGTTGGCTCTACACATTGCAACCCTACCCTTTGTTCCACAAGGCCCAAAGGACATTATCAAGAGATTGGGAAAATGAGGGTTATGGTTTCTGTTGCTCTTTTAGAAAATCAGGTTTTGTAGTTCATGCCTAGAATGAGTTAACTGAGACAGAGGAGGAAATGTCCACTGGTAACTGGAAGGCAGCAGAGACTGGCACCTTAACTCAAAGCCTGATTATCAGATCTTCTGGAAGGGCCTGGAAACTGCAATTTTGGGTATAAAAATGGGGACAGAAGTTATATAGTTTAGCCTAGTTATCACTTAAAAGAATGCTATGCTCATCTTCTGCTTTGCTACATGACTTGCAGTGTGTATATGCTCTGAGGCTATGCCAGGGTGTAGTAGCGTAGGTTAGCTATTTTCCTTATTTTCTTGTGGGATTGTTCTGGAATTGTTCTTGCCTCAGTGTCTGATTGCTTATTTTGCTCCATACACCTTTTGAACATTCTGTACTGTTGAAACTGTTTTGAAGTTTTGCTGTTGTGATTTTTTTCACCATCTTTAATAAAATATAACATTTTAACAGTTATTTGGTTCTTTTGGATTAAGAAGGTTGGTGGTATTAAAACCAGGCTTGTCTTGACCATCTACTGGGAGCCTGGGAGCTTTGTGGGTATTTTTGGCATTCCTATCTTGCAGGGTTGGCAAGCACTTAACCTTGTGGATTTTTGCTAACTCCCTGGAAGCACTGATTAATCAGGGTGGACTAAGGTATTGGGAGGGTACCAAGCAGAAAGATTTCCTCCAGCCATCAGCATATTTGCCCCTCCTGGATTTCACCTACACCAGGACAATTAGTGTAGTGTGGCTAAGTGGTTAGTGTGGGTCTTTCTGAATTGGGGTAACCTTGACAGGCATCAGCTGTCCTTGGATCAAAATCCAGATACTGCTATCCCTTACAAAAGGTAACTTACTAAATGTCTGGGGTTACTGAAATGCTTAGCCATACCAAGAGTGGTCTATCAAGCAAGGATTGTAGGACCTCTGCATTAAGAGTCAATATATAACTGAATTGATAGGTAGCCAATTGATAGGTAGCCATTGTTTTCATGGTCCCATTTTCCACTGTGGAAAACAAAAAGTCAAACCAATTCACAAAGCAGAAAAGAGCATTATGTTGATGTGAGACCTAACAACCATAAGCAAGAATATTAATTAAGTATGCCAAGAAGAATTTGACTAAAAGCTTATGGATACAAACCTAAAAGGACCCCTCTTGTGCAGCATTTGCTATTGACTAAAAACTTTGAATTTTCCTTCTTTCTTTATGATTTGGTTGGATGACTGAAGGTACATACTATACATTTACCAACTCCTCACTGGCTAATGATAGAATATAATTGCCTCTTCTGTGTAAGGGAAAAAAACAATATTGGAAGGTCTCATTTTTCATCACTCACACTTTTCTTTTTGCTTTGGCTTACTCGCAGTAACACTCCCTAAATAGTTTGTCCTTCCACAAACCAAGCTGCAGCCATGCTGTCTGGCAAGAGACTATTTGCAAAAGACTGTTAAATCTGTATTGTGCACTGTTACACCACCCTGAGAAACTGGCAGGCTAGGGGACCAGCTATTTGCATACTGTCTTTGCCTTGCAGATAACTGTCCCTTGCAGTTACTCATTTCTTGTTACTTTGGCAGGCAAGAACCATGGCAGCAATATCTGCTGGGTTACTCAGTGATTTAGGTATCTGGCTGTGGAGCCAGAGGTTGAGAGTTTGATTCTCCACTGTGCCTCCTTGACAGGGGCTGGATTTGATGATCCACAGGATCCCTTCCAGCTCAGCAGTTCTAAGACTACTATTATCTGGCCCTGTCCATTAATTAAAACATCTCTAGGAGTTCCTCACATAGCAGTACTTGTAGAGGGTTTTCCATGACTGTCTCTTATTCCACTATGGGAACAGAATGCTGGACTGTATGGGCATTTTGATCTGATACAGCAGGGCTCTTCTTACATTCTTATGCATCTCTCAGAACCTGCACGATGGAAGTCTTCCACATAAACAACTGTGTGAACAGGGACTTTCTTCAGATTATCATAAAGTTCAGAAGATGAGCCTTTTTCACACCTATGTGTGTTCATTCTTCATGGTACAAATACCCGGGAAAGGCCTAAGGACAAAATATATGTGACATTCCTAATATTTTAACAACAAATTTACATTTCAGTTCTTGTCTACAAAATACAATTAGTTGCTCCTTGCCCGCCCCCAGCAATAGCATAGAAAAAAGGATTCTATAAAGCAGCAGCATTTCAAAAACCCAGGATTCCCAACACGCCTATGGAACTGAATAATTATCTTTTTTGTGGCACAACTCCAGTTGCCAGACTGCTTCTTGTAGCCTTCAGCATAAATGGCAATATGTGTTCAGTAGCTAATATCCAGGAGCCATCAAGCATTAGCAGCTAAAAACATAACCACAGGATGTTGATGCTTTGGCTTTGGCTTTGTAAGGACATCAGCAAAGACATATTTACCAAAGGTTCATCTAGTCCTGTTTTCACAGGAACCAACTAGACACCTTCAAGAAGCTAATAGGCATGGCATGCATGCAGTTACTGCATTCCACTGTACAACACCTGACTGTGGCTACCTGCTTCTGAACCTGGTTTCCCTTTGATGTGAAAAGAAAAAGGTTTTAAAGGACTAAAATTCAAAATAATCAGAATGGAAATATTTTAAAAAATTGCTGGAACATAATTGATCATTAAGGAAATTATTGCCCTCATAACTAAGCACAGCTTCTTTTAGTTAATGGATTTAAGGTCCATTAGTGGTCTATTTTTAAATTGTAAAAAAAAAAAAAATAGTACAGAAAACCTATGTGCAAATATACCTTTGCCCACAATATCTCTGAACATATCTGCCAAGGAAATTATCTTGTCCCATCACTGAAATGACCAGTAAATGTCAGAGAAAGAGAGAGAGGGAGGGAGAGAGGGAGAGAGAGAGAGGATCTGAAGAACTTAATATTATAATATCCAGAATTCTGGAAACTGGTCTGGAGAGTGGTGTATTAAAATGTCTGGGAATTTAAATACTGTAAATTTTCTCTTTCTTTTTATCTCTCTGTGAGAGCAAGATCGCACTCAGAATTAAATGTGAAATAGAAAACTGCTTTTGCTACATTCGTTATCTACAAATTAAGGACTGATGGAGGGATACTTCAGAGCATGCTAGAATATAATCATACAAACCGGGAAACAGCAGTTATGTTCAGACCATCTCATCACTCTTGACTCCTCAATTCCACTATATTTCCCTTTCCGCATAAGCTATAAATTGCCTAAGTGAATCAATTTCTTCTATGAAATCCCAATATTATCTCTTGCAGTAATTACCCAACACCTACATTCTATAAGTTCCTATCTTGTGGTACAGAACACATTCTAATCCCTTCTGCTTCCTTATTGCCTTAACATTTATAACAGAGAATGAAGCCGACCTGAACCAAAACTTGAATCATGTAATATTTCTTCTCCACTATTTGGTAGAGTCACAGCGATAAAAGTAATTGAAAGTTTAAAGTCACACTGCCTAACAAGCAATGGTATCACTTGATAAGTTATCACTGCAGTATAGTTTCTTTCTTTTTTTAATGGCAAAAGAGAATTAATTATAGGCAACTATTCCACAGGGGGCTGGACAGCTCAGTGAGTTAGGTATTTGGCTTGTGAGCCAGAGGTTGGGAGTTTAATTCCCCACTGTGCCTTTCAAGAGAAGAGCCAGCCTGAGTAGCCTTGGACAAGCTGCACAGCCCCAGGAAGCCAGTAGACGAAGGGAATGGTAAACCACTTTTGAGTACTCTATACCTAGAAAATGCTGCGAAGGGTTGTCATAAGTCAGAACCGAGCCATGTTACTCTGTTGCAACAAAATAACAAAGAAACTGGTGGCATCTTTAAGACTAATGGAATTATAGTATGAACTTTCATGGCCATGCAGGCCACCTCCTCAGATGCATGCAGTCCACTTTTTAAAAATTTCACATACACAGCACATATGGTTGGGAATGGAATATATACAATGGAGTAAGAGCAAATTTCAGTACAGAATTATTAGCAATGACATATGATTATACTAACATAAAGATCCTAGCACTAGGTGATTTGTTAAGAATCTGTCATCAGATGCTGGAGCTACCTAATAGAGCAGCACTTACAATCTTTCCAGTTTGAAACTACCTCAAACTGCAAAGTAATTAAAAGTTTTTTAAGAGGAATCTGCTGTAGCTAAAGCCACACAGAATATACAATATAACTTGTGGAAGTATCCTGATTCAACTGTTTCACACTCTAATCATCCCTTGAAATTCTTTTATTCCATGTTAGCCACCTTAAGGACAGTGACAGAGTGGACATCTTAGCACCACACTGTACCAAAAACCCACCGATAATATACTTGCTACCATCCTGAACACATGACAAAGTCTGTTTTTTACAGCCAAGCCCTCAGATACAATTGCATCTGCTTGGACTCATGAGACCCCAAACTCAAGGATCTATAAAATGTATCCCTCAGACTACAATACCCATCCAATACAATTAAGGAACACATTAACAAAGCAAGAACAAATACCTGGAAGCAACCTACTGCAGAACAGACCCAGAAGAGAAAATGACCAAACCCAACTGTCACTTTCAGTCCACAACTGAGACCATTCACACACATCATGAGTGATCTCCAACCCATCCTTGACAAGAATACTTCACTCTTCCAAGCCCTTGGTGGTAGACCTATACTTGCTTACAGACAATCCCCCAGTCTCAAGCAACTACTGACACACAATGGGAACTAAAGTCTGCTACAAACTCAGATGCCAGCTTTGCCCCAACATTTATTCATGATCACAGTACCTAACAATGTCACACACATCAAGGGTACTTTTACCTGTTCCTGCCAATGTTATCTATGCCATCATTTGCCAACAATGCCCCTCTGCACTCTACATAGGACAAACAGAATAATCTCTGCATAAAAGAATTAAAAGAATTACATTGCTAGGTGTGAAATGCTGCATTATCAACAATTTGTGCCTAGGAAACAAATGGCCTCTTTGTTCTGGAGCCGTGTATAAATGTATAAATATTTGCCATGAACTCCTACTCTTATGTCTGAGGAAGTTGACTTGTTCATGAAAGGTTGCATTAAAATAAAGCAGTTAGTCTTTAAGGTATTACAACATTTTTGTTTTCTTTATTTTTTTTATTTTTCTTTTGTTTTTGGCCTGATAGAATGTCCTGGGAGACTGAAGTGTTCTGCCACTGGTTTTTGTTTCCTCTCATTTTTAATGCTTGCGTTGTGTTCTTTTTTACTTTGCATAGCTATTGTCCTGTTTTCCGTAAGTAAAGTGCTAGAAATATGTTGCTGGAAGAGGATAGCATGTATCATATTAGAAGAAGAGTAATGAAATGAAACTCTAATGTTGTGGAGCATACAGTTAAGTTTTGTATTGATGAATAAGACAATACCATGCTATACATTCATATGCCTACTCTGCCCTTATATCCACCCTGGCTACTGCTACTGCTACAGAACTTGAAAGTTTTTATAATTAACAAATGTGTTTGAAGTTTCTTACATGAGAACTTTCTGGAAGTCCATTAAATTCATGTGAACCTAAAAATTTGCAATTATATTGATAACTCTTCCCTTGCAGGCTTATTGTACTCATTCTCCAGGCTTTGATATTCCCAACACATGAGTCTTAAAAGGTTAATGTACTTTGTCAGTTTGACTACATCTAGATAACGTTACCTATAATGTCAGACCCAGTGTAATAAACTGTCATTAAAATCTGTACCATCTACAGTAAATGCAGAAAGTAAAAGTCACACACAAGTTGTTTGGGCGTGGCAATTCAACCAAACACGCAATAATCAAAGAACAGTTACAGTACTGGCATATGCTTATCCGTCTTTGTTATCCACCTTCATAAGAATCTGACACAAGTTAAAGCACTAGGTGGAAGATATGAGGGCATGAAAAGAAATTAACTCCATATTAGCTTTGGGTATGTTGTTGACAAGTTATAAAATGCATACTAAGATAATATGTGCATACATATAGTCCTCTTTTAAGTAACCATTTGTACAAAATCAGTTTCTGTTGTTTAAATCTTGGCATGACAGATGTCTAGCTTAATCCACATGAGTTTTCATTGGAATACTGTCCAGTGGTTAAAAAAAAATCTAACATGAATCAATAAGAGCTGTGTGCAAATAGGTTTTCAAAATCAGTCAACCTATATGGAGAGAAAGAAACTGGACTAATGATTTATCTGAATTTCTCTGGGGGAAGGAATTCTTCAAGTGCCAGGGCTCAGCGTTAGGAGTATGAGTAGCAGCAACTCCCGTCCCCCTTAGTTATGTGGTTTATATGCATGCATGTTATTGCTACTACAAGTGGAAGCTATAGCAATATCTGGCAGCAAACATTTTGTATCAAATAATGATAATAATAATAACTTTTGAACGTCAGAACTGGAAGGGATCCTGCTTTGAAGGGAATTGAACTCCCAATCTCTGGCTCTGCAGCCAGATGCCTAAATCACTGAACTCTCTTAGCAGTTCTCTGACCACTATTTGCCTGCTTCCTATCATGTTGCAGTGGGAAAGCAAAAAGATCTATAAAAAGGTCTCCTTTTTAAAACCAAATTCAAGAAATAGTTTTCTGACCCATTAACATTTGACAAGTTTTATCTGGCATAACTTTCACAGATGGAGGACAGCCCAGTTCTTTTATTTATTTACAATATTTTTATCCCGCCTTTCTCCTTAAAAAGGACCCAAATGTTCTTCAGATGTAGCTCACGTTTTCAGAAATATGTGAAGGAACAGGCTATACTCCATGAAAGACTACAGCAAAACAAAACTTTATTTGCTTCATTGGACTATCCTAGAGCTCATGAACACAGCTTTTAGGGCCTGTCCGCACCATGAAATTTGATGCAATCCACCCAGTGCTTAAAAGGTCCAGTACAATCTGTTTTAACTCTTGGTACCCATCCATGAAGGTAAGACAAAGAGCTATTTTACATCTCAATGAATCATCCCAAAAGATTGCATGCCCAGCCCTGTGCCTGAAAGATATGGGCCAGCTATTAAAGAGGAAGGATGGATTTTTTTAAGTAGAAACACAAGCGGACAAAGTCTTTTTCCCCCCATGCCAGACAGTGCTATCAAAACTATATGCCAGAGTGGACAGGCTCTAAAACATACCTCTCCCAGTGGGCACTAAAACTCTCAATTGAAGCATTTAGGCAGATTACTAATTCTTACTTTTAGAAGAGAGGTAGAAGCATTATTAAAAATCGCTGTGATAAAAAATTCTTTAAAAGCCTTCTTTACTATATATATTTCCATTAAGCCAGATTCCTAAACCAGAGTAGCAGACAATCAGTTCCTGTAGCAATCTCTTCTTTCACCACAGTTGCATTTTTTTTAATTGTGCCATTTACAAACTGTTGCTTGGAGCTGCAAATTAACAACGGGAAATGAACTGTAAAAAATAGAAGCAGTATGCAAACTAGTACAATAATTTGGACATTAGATGATAATCATTTTGCTGTGATCAGAAGTAAAGTGTTACACTTTAATGCCTGGAAAGCAAGCAATTGTGGCACTGAAGACTGCATTTGCATGAATTCTTTACCATTAACTAAATTTCTTGGGAAAATATTGCCATTAGGGTAATTGTTACAATTATGTCTATTTTAATTACATACAAACAGAACTTAGAGTAAACTGTATGGTTTTCTGAAGAAACCAATAAGGTCTCAGGAATTTCCTGGTTGTGGCAATAGCAGGGAGCTCACAGAACAAGTTCTCTGCTTCCTTCTAACAATTTCTCAGCTATTATTTCAAGTACATAACTTAAGACTTGCAGGAAATGTTTCATTTTAAAATATTCAACAATGAAAGGGTTTACATGCCACGGGAATCATATTAAAGCATGCTGCTTATATACCGCCTCATAGCACTTAAAGCGCTCTCTGGGCAGTTTACAATTTAGCTATGCAGGCTACATATTGCCCCCACCCCCAGCAAGCTGGTACTCAATTTACCAGCTGTGGAAGGATGGAAGGCTGAGCAGACCTTGAGCCGGCTACCTGTAATTTAACCTGGGTCATAAGCAGAGTTTTGGCTGCAGCACTACAGTTTAACCACGGTGCCACGGAGTTCCTAATTATGGAGAAAGATGTGTCTACCATTCTATTAAAATAACGCACTATAAGCACCTCATTAGTTCACTTCTAATTCTTGCTGTCAGTGGTAGTCAACTGAAAAAGTAATTCATACATAGCCATAAAGAACACAACAAACAGTTTTCTACTCATAGCAAATGATTTTCTAATCATTCAGATTTCTGGACATAGTTTTAGCTGTTCAGAGATAAATGTTAAATTTTCTCCTTTTCCAACAAATGATTAGAAACAGAATAGCACTCTATTGCATACTCCCAAAAAGGAGATGTTCCATTTCTTTCCTTCTTTAGAAAGTCTGGGTGATAAGGGCAGAAAAACAGCGATTCCACCCCTCCTGTTTCATCAAATAAGGTCAAAGAAGAAAACTGAGCAAGTTTGGCAGAAGCAGGGCAAAGATCAGTTTCTTGTTGATTTGTTAATGATGAAGCACTGAAACTGGAGCAAGTCTTTGACCACATGATGTTCTTGAAGATAAAGCTGGAAGTGCTGTTTATAATACTGCAAGAACATAACTATTTTTCATAGACAGTTCAGTAGTGCTTTTCATTTATCATTGAAGACACTTGAGTAGCAATCCCCTTTCCCCTTTTCAGCACTGTTCATTGTAGTCATTTGTCTTTTAATCTCACCCAGACCTTCATTTTCTTCTATGGTATGCCATTTTAAGATAATTTCCCCCACTTTAGCAATTGTTTCCATTTCATATGCTTTATGATTAGTGTTGATGACACTTTTTAAAAGCTATTTAAAATCCCAAGCATCAGTGAAAGGAATGATTTTTCTGTCAATAACTTCAACTAATAGGAAAGGGTTTCTGTGATAATTACAATGGAAAATGATACAGAAAGATGAACAATATGATAGAAATTTGCATATTCAGGTGAAGAATAATTCCCCTTTGAAATCTGAAATATGTCTTCCTTTTCCATTCTCGTGTGCAAAAACGTACAGGAAATAGCCAACGATTAGTCTTGGTCTTTCAAAATTTGTTGTTGTTTAGTCGTTTAGTCGTGTCCGACTCTTCGTGACCCCATGGACCAGAGCACGCCAGGCCCTCCTGTCTTCCACTGCCTCCCGAAGTTGGGTCAAATTCATGTTGGTTGCTTCGATGACACTGTCCAACCATCTCATCCTCTGTCGTCCCCTTCTCCTCTTGCCTTCACACTTTCCCAACATCAGGGTCTTTTCCAGGGAGTCTTCTCTTCTCATGAGATGGCCAAAGTATTGGAGCCTCAGCTTCAGGATCTGTCCTTCCAGTGAACACTCAGGGTTGATTTCCTTCAAAATGGATAGGTTTGTTCTCCTTGCAGTCCAGGGGACTCTCAAGAGTCTCCTCCAGCACCACAATTCAAAAGCATCAATTCTTCGGCGGTCAGCCTTCTTTATGGTCCAGCTCTCACTTCCATACATCACTACTGGAAAAACCATAGCTTTGACTATGCAGACCTTTGTCGGCAAGGTGATGTCTCTGCTTTTTAAGATGCTGTCTAGGTTTCTCATCGCTTTCCTCCCAAGAAGCAGGCATCTTTTAATTTCGTGGCTGCTGTCACCATCTGCAGTGATCGTGGAGCCCAGGAAGGTAAACTCTGTCACTGCCTCCATATCTTCCCCTTCTATTTGCCAGGAGGTGATGGAGCCCATGGCCATGATCTTAGTTTTTTTGATGTTGAGCTTCAGACCATTTTTTGCGCTCTCCTCTTTCACTCTCATTAAGAGGTTCTTTAATTCCTCCTCACTTTCTGCCATCAGAGTGGTATCATCTGCATATCTGAGGTTGTTGATATTTCTTCCGGCAATCTTAATTCCGGTTTGGGATTCATCAAGTCCAGCCTTTCGCATGATGTATTCTGCATATAAGTTAAATAAGCAGGGGGACAATATACAGCCTTGTCGTACTCCTTTCCCAATTTTGAACCAATCAGTTGTTCCATATCCAGTTCTAACTGTTGCTTCCTGTCCCACATATAGGTTTCTCAGGAGATGGATAAGGTGGTCAGGCACTCCCATTTCTTTAAGAACTTGCCATAGTTTGCTGTGGTCCACACAGTCAAAGGCTTTTGCGTAGTCAATGAAGCAGAAGTAGATGTTTTTCTGGAACTCTCTGGCTTTCTCCATAATCCAGCGCATGTTAGCAATTTGGTCTCTAGTTCCTCTACCCCTTCGAAATCCAGCTTGTACTTCTGGGAGTTCTCTTTCAAAATACTTAGGGCCAAAAGACATTTTTCAGTTTCAGAGAATCAGAGCATTGGTGAAAGTCTTCCAAGCCATCTAGTCCAACTTCCTACCCAGGAAGGAAATCCATTGCTAGAATATTCCAAATAGGCAAATATTCAAGAATTCTGCTTGATGCTCCCTTGTGAAGGCGTTTCCCTCCTCTAGAAGATTAACTTAGCTGTCAAACTGCTTTTTGTTTCAAAAAATTTCTTGCAATGTTCATCCAAAACTCCTGTCCCTTGATACAGCAACTAACAAGTCTTTGCCCTCTTCTATGTGACCATGGCTGTAATTCAGTTGTATAAGCTACGCTGTGTAAAGTTGATGTGTGGGGTTTTTATTATTATTATTAAACATTTCTGATTTTTCCTCCAAAGGTCCCAAGGCTCCAGTATGATCACTTTTATTGTCAGGAAGCCTTGGGAGCAGGAGTGATCCACAGGGTGAGAAGAGGAAGTCTTTAAATATCACAGTCTGCTTCCGTTGGAATGTTGTGCCCTACTTTGCAAGGATGGGATCAACTAGTTTTGCTCAAGGATGTTATGTGCTCTGCAGATACTGGAAATATGTGAAATAGCAGGGTTGAGGGGGAGATATATGGGGTACATTTCATATTTTATTAATTGGTTCATTGAGATGTTGGTGTTTATAAGACATGCATTTCTAAGAGATTTGTTGAACATTTAATACATGTATCGGTTTGACTGAAATCCTAAACACAAGTTATTGTAGGGTATATCCTCCCTTTCTCCATGACTGAGATTCAAGGGAGTTCGAAATTAATTGAAACAGGAATTCAAATGTACAATAAGTTGAAATGTTTAAAAATAAAACACACTTGTAAAACATACCAATAAAAGAATATACACTACCTGTTCAGTAAAAAGGCCTTTCCAGAGCAAGCAAAATTAATTGCCAAAGGTCTGGCTGCTATAGAATTGGATTTACTTTTCAGTAACACTCAATGTTGAACAGTCGTTTTTTTCACTTCCACTTATGCTTACAGTGTTATGCAGATTTACCTGTCAGTAATTCCAATTCAACAAAATGAATTCACATCTGAATAAACATGCATTGTATTGTATTGAATGAGCACAATGCACCAGGAAATATCTTCTACAACCCCCCTTGAAATGAGTAGTACAATGCAAAGTTGCTAATGGATTTCAAGCAAGGTTTTAGTTGGCAGTTTTGTGAATGCAACACAAGTGATCATTATTATGGTTGTGCATTATGCACACATTAGCTTGCAAGCTAAAATCATGAGTGGACATTTTATCCAAGAAGGATTTTTGTGTGTTTGTTAACTATCATCCAGTAGTATCTGACTTATCAAGACCCTAATAAGGTTTACAAGGTATGTGAGATCTTAGTGGTTTGTGATTTGTGACTAAAGGTATGTGACTCCTTAGTGGTTTTACCACTGCTAATTCCCAGAAGGTTTCAGTAACTGAGCAGAGATTTGAACCCAGATCTTCTGAGTCCTAGTTTATTACTTTCTCTAATACACCAAATTGGCTCTCCAGAAGAAAATACAGAAGGGGGAAAAACATTAGTTAAAACATGTATATCTAGCATTCACTATTTACAATGTACTACATTCTGCAATTCCATATTTGCAACTCAATATCTGCAGTTCACTGCCATCTAATGAAAAGCAAAAATATTTCCAAGGCACAGTAATTTTAACCCGATTTCCAAGCAAATAAGCCATTTTCAATTGCTAAGCAACTTTCATTCTTGCATAACTCATAACAAATTCAAGCTTCTGGTATTAATATACCTATACAGCTCATTCCAAGCCACTGCCCATTGCTCACTCAGCAATTTGATCAGTAGCTCCCTGGGTTATTACCAGCTGGTGCACCTACTCATTTCCCTCAATGGAAGTTATCTAATAAACAGTAGGAAATGTGAACACAACATTCTTTGATCACCCTCCTCAACACTCTATTCCTGCTTGATCATTATTGCTACCTGTCCCAACTGATTGCTGAATACACATAATTTATAATGATATTCTTTTTGCTTAAACAGCAGAATTATTTAGCTGCTACTTGTGATGGAATATATTGGCTGAAATCCTGTTGCTTTTATTTATACTGCATAATACTGATGATATAATCAACTGTGGCAGTTTTTAAGAAATCAAAAATTTCTGATTCCCACACACCCACCCAAAAGGTCCTAAGGCACCAATGGGATCCCTTTCTTTGTGATAAAGTTATTGGGGGTCATAGGAGCAGGGGAAGTCTTCAATTCCTGAAAACTGCTGCTGACAACAAAATAATCCCAGCTATGGAATTTTTCAGAAATTAAAGACATTCCTCCACATCATGTAGCCACCAAGTTTTAATTCAAACTCATCAGTGTCAGTGTAGTCGTCTCCTCACTAATCCGTTCTTCTTAATTTCAGGATAACAAATGGAGAAGGGTTCTATCAAGGTTCATACATTTCTAGACAGAATTTTTTTTAGATATTTTAATAAAAACCAATATTAAAAATATTGAAACTAATAACAAAAACCCTTTAAAAAAAAACCAGATGGCACCGACTAATCTCAGAGCAGATGGAGGAAAACAGGGGAGGGAAGAGGAGGAGGGAGGGGGGGAAAGGGGGTGAGGAAGGTGGTCAGCTGGGGTTGGTGTGGAAAGCTTCCCTGAAAAGCATGTCTTTAATTGCTTCTTAAAAGTCCACAGGGAGAGGGCTAGGTGGAGCTCCTCCAGAAGCTGGTTCCATAAGGTTGGAGCCACCGCAAAGAAGGCCCTACCTCTTGTAGAGGATTTATGAGCCTCCCTCGGGGTGGCCACCTGGAGGAGCCTCGACTGGGATGACCTTGTGGGTCGGGCAGATGACATTAAGGAGAGACGTTCCGACAAGTAACATGGGCCAAAACCATGCTCTGTATGTGAGTGTCAAAACCTTGAACCTGATCTGGGACGCCACAGGCAACCAGTGGAGGTGAGCCAGAACTGGAGTGATGTGGTCAAATTTACTTGCACCAACCACTAATCTGGCTGCCACATTCTGGACCTGCTGAAGTCTCCGGATCAGGTTCAAGGGAAGCCCCATGTAGAGAGTATTGCAGTAGTCATTCCAGGAGATGACCAGGGCCTGCACCAAAGTCCTGAGGGAGTCCTCATCTAGGTAGGGATGAAGTTGGGCAATTAGCCTAAGCTGGTTGAAGGCTGATCTGGACACAGTTGCAATCTGGGACTCCCAAGAGAGAGCCGGGTCCAGAAGAATGACCAAATTACGCACTTGGTCTCTAAACTGGAGGGGAGTACCATCCAGCCTAGGGACCATCCCCCCCTAACCTTTTGGAGGTCCCCCCAGGAGCAAAATCTCTGTTTTTTTCTGGGTTCAGTTTGAGCCAGTTAGCCCTGGTCCATTCCAGTAGTGCAACCAGGCAATGATCCAGCGTCCGGATGGCATCCACTGCAGAGGTGGTAACAGAGAGATAGAGTTGTGTATCATAAGCATACTGATGACACCTTACTCCAAAACTCCTGATGACCTCCCCCAACAGCTTAACATAGATATTAAACAGCATTGGGGATAGTGCTGATCCCTGAGGAACCCCACACCAAAGCATCCAAAGTGCCGACACCTCCTCCCCTAGCTGAACTCTCTGGAGAGTTCAAGGAAGGATCGGAGCCAGCTCAACGCTATGTCCCCAATCCCAACCTCAGACAGCCTGTCCAGGAGGATACTGTTGTTGACGGTATCAAAAGCTGCTGAGAGATCTAGGAGTACCAACAGAGTGCATCTGCCCCTGTCAGCTTCCCTTAAAAGGTCATCCTGCAGTGTGACCAATGTCATCTCAGTACCCCATCGTGGCCTGAATCCAAACTGGAATGAGTCAAGGCAATCCTGCTCCCAGGTATGACGGCAGCTGATTGGCCACCACCCTCTTGATTACCTTGCCCAGGAATGGTGTGTTAGCGATCGGATGGAAATTGTTAAGGTTGTCTGATGCTAACTGGGGGCGTTTAATCATGGGTCAGATGATGGTTTCTTTTAAGTGGGAGGGAAGCATTCCCTCCCTCAATGATGAATTAATAATGTTCACATGCCAATCAATCATAGCCCCTTTCATGGCTCTGATCAGCCATGCTGGGCAAATATAGAAGCACCTAGTAGTATATTTATTCACTTTCCTGCAAGCAGAAGATTTACAATGAACAACTATCCCCCCCCCCCCACTTTCCTCTCATACATTATTAACACCATTAACTTACTGCCATGGGGTGTGAGATATAAAAGCCAACAAAAGGGGAGGGAACAATACAGGCTGGAGTGCTCCCTGTATGTTATGCAATACAATTTTAACCTGCACACAGCTCTAGCTAACTTTGGAAGATGCTCAGTTACATGATTGCTTTAAATCACAACTACACAAATCTAGTTGCTTTGTCTCATTGAATTTTGTGACATAGGCCCCTAACCCTCATCATTACAGTACAACACTTCTGGAAGTTTCCATTTCAGAGGGTTTCAGACCACCTACATCTCAGAGCTCACTCCAGAAACACATGCCCAAAGCTTAGATTATATTTCACACTTTGCAGAAAATCTTTTTAGTGAACATATAGTAAAAACTGAGATAAATTTGATCTTGACTCTTGCAGAAACAAAAGAACCTACTAGATAGACACTAGAACAGAGCTTGACATGGCAAGAAGCAGCTGGAAAACTTGGAGAGTACTGAAAAGACTGAACAATGATACAAACAAAAGGACACTGTGTGCAAATATAACTCCTAACCAAACAACACACCAACTGCTCCTGGCAGGGAAGACCAACCAATGCATAATAAAAAATAAAACATCAAAAGGATATTCAGAGTGAATCCAATGAACTTTCCATGGCCTTCATATTGTCAGAAATAATGGAAGGCATAAGAAGATGTAGGAATAGCAAAGCAGTGGGTCCCAATGATACTGAATTGAGCAAATTAAAATTTTGGGGGCAAAACACAACGGAGTGGCTCCTTCAACTCTAATAACTGCTAGATGAGCAAACAAATTCCAAAAATATGGCAGAAGATGAGAGTAATTGCTGTACTGAAATCAGGCAAAGAACCATCAGATCCCCAAAGCTACAGGTCAATTTCTCTACTATGCCACTATATACAGATTGTTTGAACGAATGATATTAAAATATCTAGCTCCTAATATCAAACCTCTTCTGATTCCAGAACAGACAGGCTTCAGACCTCACAAAAGCTGTATGGCTCAAATCTTAAATCTAATCCAGTATGTGGAAGATAGTTATGAAACACATAAAATAATTGGAGCAGCATTTATCAACCTTACAGTGGCATGAAGACTGCTGGATAGCTCAGTGGCTTAGGTATCTTCTTGTGGAGCCAGAGGTTGGAAGTTCGATTCCCCACTGTGCTCCTTCAGGGACTGGACTCAATGATCCACAAGGTCCCCTCCTAGTCTGCAGTTCTATTATTATTATTATTATTATTATTATTATTATTATTATTATTATTATTATTATTATTATTATTATTATTATTATTATTATTATTATTATTATTCAAAAATACCAGGCACAATAAATCAAAATTATAAAAATATTGACTGGTATTATATAACAGATACAAGTTTTAACCAAAATCCTAAGTATCTGTTAAATAACGGCACAGGATGGATGGATGGATGGATGGATGGACGGATGGATGGATGGATGGATGGATGGATGGATGGATGGATGATGATGATGATGATGATGATGATGATGGTGGTGGTGGTGGTGGTGGTGGTGGTGGTAATTTACTATGCACCATCAGTTGCTGCTTAAAAAGCTCTACCTCCTTACTAAAGATCATGGACTAACAAAAATGGTCCCTGTTCTACTTCAAAACCAAGAGAGGCCCAGTCACTGGAGAAACCAAAGAAACAGGGTAGCATCCTGGCACCATTATTTTCTAACATTTAAACAAATGATCAGTCAACATTCCCATTCTCCAGGGGTTTCATCTATGCTAATAATCTTGCCTTGACAGTCCAGGGGAAAATCTTTGAGTCCATCAAGCACCAGCTAACCTCTGCATCAGAAGATCTTACATTATATTACAAAAACAACCAGCTGAATCCAAACTTTTCAAAACAAAGGTCCGTGCCTTTCACTTAAAGAACAGAGAGCCAGATAGGAAGTTCTGAGTTAGTTGGGAAGGCAAGATTTTGGAATACTGCCCTACTCCAAAGTATTTCGGTGTCACTCTGGATCAAACCCTGACCTACAGTAAATATTATCTAAACACTAAACAGAAAGTTGTCACCAGAAATAACATACTTAGGAAACTGGCTGGGTCAGACTGGGTGCGCATCCACAAACAATAAGCTTTGTCCATGTGCTACTCCACAGCAGAATATGCTAGTGCCATATGGTAGAAATCAGCACATGTCAAAGAAGTGGATGTAGCTCTTAATGAATCATGCAAGATTATTACTGGCTGCCTGAAACCTACCCCCAATGAAAAAAATCCATTATTTGGCTGGCATTGCCCCTCTAGAAGTACACAGAGAGGTGCCAGCAAGTAATGAACAAAATAAGGTAATACAACACTAAACTCATCCACTTCAATCACCAATCCCCTAGATGACAGCTAAAACTGAGGAAAAGCTTTCTGCACACATCTCAAGCTCTAAATGTTAAACCAGAAGTGGCTAGGCTAAACCTATGGAGAACAAAAACAACAGACCTTGCTGAATGGATGAATGCTGAAGAGTATCTCCCACCAGGACAAGACTCTAACTGGACCATCTGGAAGTCACTTAATAGACTTCAAAGTGAAGTAGGAAGATCAGTGAATAATTAAGCAAAATGGAACTACTTGGGTAAAGGACAAATTTTCTGTAACTGTGACAAAATTCAATCAATGCAGAAAAAGAAAGAAAGAAAGAAAGACCCTCCTTATTGTCTACAATTAAATCCAATTGTATAGGAGGGCTAAAGGAAGAGTTCCAGATAATTTGCTGCCTGAGACAGAATAGCAAATAGTGCCTTCTCCCTCTGCATCAAGTTGGATGGCATCCAAATTCCATCAAGTTATTTTGGCACAGGAGGTTAAGTATCCCATAAACATCACACCTCATTCCTGGCAATAAAAATACAATAGTAAACAAATAAACAAACAAAAACTAATAAGGTGCTGCCCGTTCACAGCATCTGTTGTCTGAGACAACTGCCTCATTCTATGTAATGCTGGACCCCAACTCTGAGATATCATAACCATGTAGAACCCATCATCATCAGAAGTCAAGGTGCCACTACATTTTCTAGTTAACATAGCTCCTAACTAAGCCTTTGAGCAAGAGGCTGTGTTCCTGTAGGGCACCGGATGCAGGGAAACTGTTGCCCAAAGAAGCATATACAAGAACCTCCAAGATGCTGACAGATGGGAGCATAAAGAGTGTGTGAGTGGCTGAGTCCTGAAGATATAAGTAGAGGACAGGGCATCTAGGAGAGATAGAGGACAAGAGGAGCTGCAGAAAAATGTAACTGGGTCACCTCATCTTGTCTCATCTATGTAAAGAGGCAGTAAACATGATGATGATGAGTAGACCTATGGTATAATAGACCCCAATCTGTTAAGCTTTTGTCTTGTCTTTCTTATAATAGTTTCCAAGGAACTCTGATTTAAAACAAAAAAAAGTTTTAGAGCTTGGTCACACAGCCAAAAGACCTGGGATTTGACCTGTGTTAAAAACCATGCTGAATTTATGTTCACACAATAAATTCCAAAGTGTGTATTTATTTTCCTCTGACTTGTATTATTTTCTTAGGAAGTGAGTTAAAATAAACAGCCACCAGAGGGCTGTATATTTTAGCATTCTGTGTTCTTAATCAAATTAAGCCCATTGTGAACCTTACAGCCAGTTTTAAAGGGGAGCATTTCAATTAGTAGGAACACAGGAAATGACTCAAAAATCACATTATTTCAGTTAGCTAAAATTAAAATGCTACATATTGTGGGTTTTTTGAGAAATGTAGACAGGCTCTTAGTTCTATCCTGAAACAGCTATGCAGTACTGTGTAACCAGTTTTATAAGTTAGCTTTGTTTTTCAAGGCAGCATCAAACCAGATTTTTTTTCTCAGACAAATAGCTCTGTTTTTCCATATTTTTCATGTGCTCCAGGTGTACGTATGAATAGTACTCATTTCTATCAAATCTGACAGATGTGAAGTATTTGCTGTAGGTCCCTATGTGTTCTCAGAGCAGCTGCTTTAAAACTTGTCAAGTCAGTTTGCAGAGAAACCAGAATCCACGATACACCTGGTATGCTCTTTTTCTCTTCCTTAAATTATCCAAGGGTAAGAGAAACAGAGATTGGAGATTATTTAGGCTGCAGTTCTGTTCACCTGGGAAAAACTCTGTTGAATTCACTAGGGTTTTCTTCTAAATAGAAACTTAGAAGATTTTGCTATTAGTAAACTGAAATTCATATATAAAGAGGCAGTAAACATGCCACTCTTATAATAAACTACTCTTCCTGCATTTCCTGGAATTCATATGATTTCTTATCCACTGAAAAAATAAGAGTCAACTATATTGCTCCTTGGTTTCATGCAACTGGACGAGTCTATATTTAATAAGCATGTGTGCTTTCAGATCTCAGGCTGAATTCACTCCCCTACTTAAGAGATTATTTTCAGTGTCCAAACAGATAGTTGGAAACTATGGAGTGGCAATGGTATCCTCTGACAATATATATATCTATATCTATATATATCTAGAAAAACAGAATCATAAAATTATAGACCTGGAAGTGTCCCAAAGTATAACGAAATCCAATTATTCCCTACAAAGGAGTAAATCTACCACTCAAGCACTCCAACAGCCATCCAACCTTTGCTTAAAAACCTCAAACTTGCTTTCTTTTGGCTACCATATCATAGTCTTAACTTAGATCTGTGGCCTATTAAGACTCCTAGACCTTCTTCCATTGCCCAGATGTGTTACTCATCTTTTATCTGTGCATTTGTTTTTTCGTGCCTAAATGCAGAACTTCACATTTTCCCTTGTTGAGTCTCATTTGTCTGTCATGCCCTCATTCTCCAATCTTTTAAGGTGTGAGTGGCAACCTCCAGAGGTTTGAGAGCCACATACACAACCATTTGGACCTCGGAGGGCCATTACCACTTCTGTGCCTCATCTACTCCCCAATATGTTTTGTCTCAGAAAGGATTTTTAACAATTTAAATGTTAGGGTCCAAGAGTGCAGGGGGAACCCAAAAGTGGCAAAATTGTGTTCTGTGCCCCTAGAAGCCATATTGTCTACTGTACATTTTGCTACATTGACCACAAGAATATCATGGGGAACTTTCCTGAAAATCATACTGAAATAAAAGTACAGTATATCGGCAGTGAGTATATACAGATGCCAAAGCATTTCTGCAGCTCCAAAGGCCAGCATCTGTGGATACATGTTTTTAAAAGTTTTAAAACAAATACAGGTTTACTTCTGTTTCTGGAGGCCACTAGGATCAATGGTTTTGACAGTAGACTCTCATGGGGTTCCCCTAAGACCTCTGCACCTTAAAATTGAAGTAAAACATAAAAAGTGCCAATCCAGGCACTTCCTGTTTACAACCTGATACCAAATGGCTACAAAACTGCCTCTTTCAGTTTCTGCCCTTCCTCTGGAGGAGACTGGGAATGCAAATCTGGCCCTCAAACCCTCTGAGGTTGCCTATCCTTGCATCACATCTACAGTGTTCACCTACTCTATCAAGCTCACAATTCTATCAAAAAGAAGGAAGAGAGAACAAGAGAAGACTATTCTGACATTATTTTTTCCACACACACCTGTCTCTTAATAATCACCACATTCTTTTCAAAGTGCTCACAAACTGACTATTTTAATGAATTGTTTTATAAACTTTCTTGGTATTGATACAAGCTGGCTGGTTAGACCCCTTCCTGCCTTTTGACAGTGGGGACAATCTCTGCTTATCTAAAGTCTTCAGGTACATCACTTGTTCTTCAGCTTCTTAAAAGGGAGATGCTGAAGCCACAATCACAAGCAGTTCCTATGAGAAAGTAAAATGGGAAGCATTTCTGCTGGGATGAGCTGTTTTCCTTTTGAGAGAAGATGGAAGCAAGGTAGGTGTACAGCAATTCTGCCTTCTCTGTATTGGCCATTAGCCAATCCATCTTTTCTGCACAGCACTTTCCACCACCTCCTTGTTCTTCCTCTCACTCTGAATACAGCTTGGAAAAGCTCCTTTATGACCTCTGCTGCAAATCTGAGATCATTCTGAGCTTTCGCCTTCCTGACATTCTCCTTTCAAATACTGGCCATTCATTTGTATTATTTTTTCTTGGTGATTTAACCCCATTCTATTTCCTACATATGCCATTTTTCCTATAGAACTAGTTGTTCCCATGGGGACCAGAAAGAAAATATAATTATCAGTTCATCTGAAAGTTTTTTGCACATCCATTCTGGTTTCTTTGGAATCCTCCCATTTTATTTTTTTTCATAGGGATTGCTTGTGATTGTGGCATCAGCATCTCACTTTTAAGAAACACCCATCCGTTGTGTACTTTTTCTCTTTTAATATTTCAGATCATAGAATATCTCTCACTATTTTCCTAAGTTATTGAAATGAGATTTTTTAAAGTTCAGAGTGCATATTGTACTACCCTGAACTTTACCTTTGCTCAGTGAAAAGAATTGTAAGAGGATGTTGCCACTTCCATCTAAAGTTCCCATTATTCTGCCTTGTTGACTAGTTTGTTTGTATGTTTTTTCTGTTGATGAGAACCAGGTCCAGGACAGCTTATTCACTTGTTGCTTCATCCACCTTTTGAAAAATAAAGTTCCCAGCAAGGCAACTGAGGGATTTTCTGGATCTTAATACTTGGCAGTGTTCAACTTCCAACAGATAGTATGATGGTAGAGGTCTTTCACTGCCACTTTATATCTTGTTTTGAATGTTTGATAATGTTTGATCTTGGAGGGTATGCTCAAGTGTCAAGTCTGGCTTGGAGGTCTGTAGAAATTCCCCACAGGGATGCCCTGTGATTTTTAGTCAAATGCTTACCACAAGGTTTCCATGTTCAAATATCCCATCTCAAAGGTATATTCATCCTTGGCATATAACATTACTCACTCTCCTTTCCAGTCTAGTTCATTTCTTCTGAATAAGTAACACTCTTCTATTATTATATTTTACCTGTAAGTCTCATCCCACAAGGTTTCAAAAATGACTATTAAATCATTATTGCATTCCCATGTTAAGAGTTCAAGCTCATTTTGTTTGTTTCCCATGTTCTGTGTATTGGTACAGAGACATTCAGTACTATTTTAGCTGCTTCCTACAGTATTTTCCTATTCTTTGGCAGTTTCTTATGTCACTGTTCCAGTTTCTGGTGCATTACTGACACCTTTGTGACCAGCCCTTGGTGTCACCCTGCTCTCTGAAATATGTTTTCCTCCTCTGGAAGATTCAATTTGAAGTTCTTCTGATCAAATCGATAGCATACATATTCTTCCCATCTCCTGTGAGGTGCAGCCTATCTCTAGCCATCAAATACTTTACCCCCTTTAGTGTCTTCCACCAATCTGAGGGAAAATGCCCCAGTCACTCACCCTATCCACTCACTGTTTCCCAGGAGCATACAGGGATTAAGAGGAAGAGCTTTCAAGACAGATAACATTATTTCATATCACATTCAACTCATGTACTTTCATACACTTTGTATGTGGCTGTCCTCAAAGAATTTTCTAAAACTGCAGCTGGTGCAAAATGTCATAACCTGCTTCTTACTGTTTGCAGGGCTCCAAGTGAACATAAATCCTGTGGTCTGATGGGTGCAGTAGCTGACTGTTCTCCATGCAGTTCAGCACATGAATTTTATGTTCAGTGTACCTGCATATACATTCCTTGTCTGTTATTTGTCCATAAATCCAAAGCTCTAGGTGCACTGAGTTGGACTGAGTTGGACTTTGTTTGTTGTGGTACCTCAACTGTGAAAGTCACTTTGTAAGGAAGCCTGCTTGCTCTATATCCTGTCAGATACTTTCAATGACAAGTACCGTGTTTCCCCGAAAACAAGACAGGGTCTTATATTAATTTTTGCTCCAAAAAATGCATTTGGGCTGATTTTCAGGGGATGTTTTATTTTTTTTTCATGTACAACGATCTACATTTATTCAAATACAGTCATGTCATCTTCTTCTGGTTGCTGCACAATGGTGGAGGGTGGAGTTTCACTTAACTGGGGCTTATTTGGGGGGTAGGGCTTATATTACGAGCATCCTGAGAAATCATACTAGGGCTTATTTTCATGTTAGGTCTTATTTTCAGGGAAACAGGGTATCTGTAAGTTAATTTTATAAGATGTGGTATGGGAGTTGCTATAGAAATGTGATACTGATTTTTCTTCTGTTTGCATATTTTATGTTGTGTTTTGATTGTACAAAGTACAACTTATCATTGAAAGTGTTGTTTCTATTTCTACTCTCCTATTCTTTTGCTTGATTTCTTTATTCTTCTTTCTCCAAAACCAGATGATTTCTAAATCAGCTGTCTATTCTTATAGAACCTCTGAATCCACAGGGGATTATGGGGGATCATATGAACACCTGCTTCTGAATTTTCCAGATGTATCAATTCCATTACCATACTTTTATCATATTTTAATTGGGATGGAATTACATTTGGCAGTGCCCTTACCACTTTCCCTCTGCTTTTTATTGTTGCGGTCTCTCTCTCTCCCTCCTTCCCTGTCTGTGTAAATATTTGTAGCAAAACAACAGGAACAGACATATAGTGTGGAACATTTTTTCTTTACATAAACTTTCTGAAAAGAGAAATAACTATTTTTCAAAGTACTTTAGTTCTGCATTCATAAATGAAATGACTCCTAGTCCTATTACTTATATTTCCAATAAACAAGTAGAGTGACTTTCTTTTTTTGGAAATCATGTATTATTACTCTTCAAAGACCAATTGTAGACATACTATCTAGGGTTCTTCACAGACCAGATGACCCAAGAGACAGTATGAGCTGGCCAGATAGGTTGTGTCTCAAGATCACAAGATGAGAGAGACACCACATGGATAATGTACTAGGATACAAATCAACCAAGAGGTGCTAGTCATGCCTTAATATGAAATACATTACATTTGTCATAACTACGGCCCAGTTGCTATGACAACAAGGATGCATATCCCAGTGGGAAGACACATGGAGGTCTTACATGGGCATACAGAGGGAGCCACAACAGTCCTTTCATCCATTATATGCATTTTAAATGCACTTTTGAAAACTTGCATCCTCCATTCTAAGCAAGTACGTTTGCTCAGTTATAAACCTCGATTCCAAACTCTCTCATATCCAAATGCATATACTTAAAATTGCAACCTTAGACTCCACTGGATAAAGCACCTATTTAAAATCAAAAGCACTTAGAATTAAGATGTTTAGGATTAAAGTGTAAATGTTTGAATGCTACTTAAATCCATGTAAAATGTTTGGGATGATGGCTAGAAATGATACCGGAAGGATGGTATCCTAATTAATCCAGGAGTTTTCACTTATTCACCAATTCCTTTTCAACAGTTATGCCAGCTGTTTTAATTTGCCACAAGTGACACTGTTTTTTAAGGTCTGCCTTTCCTCTAACAAACATCATATGACCTTAATAAAAATTAAGAAGTTTTAAATAATAGTTTACACCTACTGTCAAAAGCAGAATAAGCTGCATGTCATCACTGTCATTAAATAAAGAAAAATACAGTAATATGTACTACCAATAGACGCATCAGCAAAAGAAGAATATAATAAAACATATCCTTCATTAGATGATGTTTCTGTTGGTAGCATTTACTTAAACACACAACTTTTTATCTATAACTTTTTAGTAGAACTCAATTCTCTTAAGAACAATTGACAGTGATGAAATATAGCTCATTCATTCTTTTCAGTATTCATAGAGATCAGGAACTACCATAACAGATAGGCTTCCAGCTGGAGTTTCTAGTCATCAATCCCCAAATATAATGGGGGGGAGGAATTATAAACTGTACTACTTAGCTGGTGTAAAAAGTATTAAATACTTTAAATAATATCTTTACATCTTTGCATGTAACATCCTTCCACAAAATCTGTTTTGTAAAATTATGGTAGCTATGAAAGTTCTCAGATCAATCAAGTACATTTCTGGATGGGACCATTTTCTTAGAATCAATTAAGTGAAGAAGAGGGTTATCTGTGGTTGATTTGTCATTTTGGGAAAGAAAACCTTTAATCCTGTACAGTAAGCAATTGTTCTCTTCCTATGGAGGCATATTCCACATGAGTCAATGACATTAACTTCCACTGACATTGTTTGGTATACAGGTGTAAGAGGTTCATTTCAATGTGAAGATTGAATATTTGGTGCTATTTAGGAAAGTGTTTCATGATTAAATATTACAATGGATTCTTACAGCAACACCCTCCTTAATGCCTTAATAAAAGTGCTATAAAAATCACAGCATATTTTCCACCAAGATTAGGAATCTTTTCCTTCATCATTGTTTGGAACTGGAATTAATTCACCACTGGATTAAAGATGTATTGCTGAATTAGAGTTTTACTGATAACAACATAGTACCTTTTATCTAAAGAAGAGGAACTCTGTTTAGCCACAGTCAATACTGCCATAACAAAATGTACATTCAACATTTATAGTGCCCATTCTATCATTATTCAATAGGGCTTCCAGAACAAAAGTTTCATGTGATATTCACTATGACCAGAGCAAAATCTTCAGGTGATATGCATCAAGAAAATTCCTAAACATTTATAAATTGCATTGGTATCAGTGAGAAAATTAAGCATGGCCTTAAGTTTCTTCCACTGAAATATATAAGATTAGCAAGAGCTTGTATTTTGCTAAATTGTGCTTTACTTTACGAACTATCTTCATAAAACTTAAAATCTTATTGTCAAAAGGAAAACAAAAACAAAAAAGAAACACCACATGCTACAACTCAATTGATTAAAACTCTATTTCATTTCATTTCAGATATTTTACCCACAAGCCCTTCTTCAGCTTGTGCTACAATTCTTGTGTTGCAGTTCTTCAAAAACCAAGCTGAGCAGTCTCACAGACAGCTAAAGGATCAGTGTATTACTTTGTACACCAAAAAGCAAAGCATTCATTTTAAATGAAAACTTCACTGTTTTATTGGGAGGAAAAGTTGGAACCTAGAAGATACACAGAAGAAGGTTGATTTACCACCCAAATCTTTCTGCATTTTTTCTGCATGCACCAGCTCCCAGTATGAGACACCTGAATGTATTTTGTACCCTATCAGGTTGAACATATAAAAGCAAATAGGTTTGAAACACAGAATATAGAAACTAATTACTTTAGGGCAAGATGAATCTGTAGAATTTTCTTTTAATCCTAGTTCTCTAACCTCAGTCTAAGAAACAATCTAATGCAGCTTTAAAATGTATAGGAAATGTTTTCTCTGGCTGACTGCAATAATCATTTAGCAACATATGGATCAGACAACTCCATTAATATCAAATACCAACTAAGAATGTTAACTTCATTCAGCACAGTGTAAACTGTAAAACAAGCACCTAAGAAGTGTCAAAATAAATAAATGAATACTATGTTACAATCATATCGATCACAATCATATCTATCTTTATTGACTCAATAAAGTTCCACAAAAGAACCCTTATTATATTTGCATTTCTTCATTGAAATGTCTAAACAGTCCCCATTCGGATAAAAAGGGCCAAAAAAAAGTCTACTTCATTAAAAAAAAAAGTCTACCAAGACAATTTTCAGCACCTTTCCATTTGTGTGTGCATATGTTCAATTTTATATACCCACATAAACGCATCTCTATTATCTGAATGCAACATATTACAAGAGAGCCACAGAACAGGGATTAACGGAAACAGTAGGAAGGCCATGTGTGAGCTGGAAGGGAAGGGAAATTGTCTTTTAACACAAGACGTGTGTGTGTGTGTGTGTGTGAGAGAGAGAGAGAGGAGAGAGAGAGAGAGAGAGAGAGAGAGAGAGAGAGAGAGGCTCAAGACACAGCTGGAACTGTTAAAAACAGGCGCTCAGGGACCAAGGAAACCCTCCAAAGCAGAGTGGCAAGGATTATTACTGTTCAGGGTGACGGCGATTAGTTCTGTCCAGGGTACTGAAAGTCTCACCATTTCTTCCTTTCTCTCCCCGCCGCCCTAATACTCATTCATAATCGGAGGGATACAGAGTTCATTTAGCAACCCCAGACGACAACAGCTGTCTAGCCAATACAAACCCTGGTTTACACGAATTAAGCTTTTGAAGAGATTTTTTTTAAAGGGGCAGGGGGAGATCAAAGCTACATTGGGGGAATGAAGTCTGCTTGGTTGCTTCCCCCCATCCCACCCCTATTTAGAGACAGAGGAGACACCCTGTGCCTAAAAACGGTCCACAACTTTGGGAAGGGGGTGGGGGCAGGGAGCGATGGGGGGAAATCAGCTTTCATCCGCTTTAATCACACGGTGTTTTTTTTAAAACTTAAGAACCACTTGCACATGGCTCTTTAATTCTGAAAGTTTGGAATACACGCGAAGCCCCTCAACATCGTGGGAACACACACACACACACACGCACACACTTAGAGGGCAATCGGATCTGCAGAACCACACTGCCCCACCCCCTTGCCAATAAAGAGTAAAGTTTAATCCATGCCATTTCCCCGACCACGGCGCGTCGCCTCTTTCCGACCAAGGGCTGAGACCCGGGATAGAGACGGAAGGCGCCTTTCCTCCCCTGAACCGCCGGGAGCTCTTTGCTGGGCTGGGCGCGGAGGTGAACCGTGCCGAGGCGAGACTTACGTGTGCCGTCAAACCTGGTCGCGATCGTGTCCAAGAAGGTGTTTTGAGGTGCCAGTAATCCTTTCATAACAGGCATTTTTCCAGCCTGGTCTGAAATTCTCCATCAAAGTTTGCCTCGACGAGGATGAAAGGTTGGAAAGAAAGTCGGAGCGCCTTGGTGTCGGAGGTGGACGAGGGGCCAGGAGGAGGAGGAGCGCCGCGGATGTTCGGGCATAGGGAATGGATGCTACTTTCGTTGCCGCCGCTCCAGCCGATGTTCAGCCAACCCCGCGGAAGCACCGGGCTTTGCAAAGCCGCGAGCACACTTGGCGCCCGCCCGCGCGCTCCCGCCTGCCCGCGCGCCCGCGCAACGCCGCGGCCACCCCGCCCCCGCTTCCCACCAGCTGCCGCGAGCTCTTTGGAGCCCTCCTTGGCGGCCGCCAGCTGCCCTGCTCGGCAGAGAGACCCCTGTGTGGCGATAACCAATGGGAAACGAGGGGTTTTGGCGGGAGGTTGAAAGGGCGGGCATAAAGGGAAGGGGAGAAGGGGTGGGGTGGGGGCTTTGTAGTGAGGAGAGTAGCACGCGTGGAGCCGGGAGCCGAATCGCTTTCCTGAGGCATTTTCCTGCCTAAGGCAGAGCACTAGTGTTAAGGTGCAGAGAACCCATGGCTGGTGCTTAAGTTACTTTGGAACTTCCGACGGAAAATCTCACAAGCACCTCTTTCTCCTGAAAGGAGTACTACAGTAATGCCTTAAATAGCAAAAAAGCGCCCTGTGACTGGATAGTTCAGTGGCTTAGGCACCTGGCTGCGAAGTCAGAGGTTGAGAGTTCGATTCCTCACTGTGCCTCCTTTGCAGGACTGCAGTCGATGATCCATAAGGTCTCTTCCAGCATTGCAGTTCAAAGATGATGATGACAGCAGGGCTGGACCTACAGTTTATTTATTTTATTTATTTATTTATTAAATTTATACCCCGCCCATTTATACCCATTGTCCAAGGGCCTCGGATGGCCCACTTTGGGATGTAGCAAAATCCTCCTAGACATTTGTCTTGAGCCCTCTGGCCTTTTCCCTCTGTCCAGCGATACAGCAGTATGTACCATATAGTCTGTTTCGTCCTCTAACTTGTCCACATGAACAGTGGAGGACCCTGTCCCATTACTCTATTGAGTTGACATCTAGTTGGGCTCTGTTAGTGCTCCACTATCTTATCTTTTGCCTCAGGCAGCAAAAGCATCTTGAGCCACCCTTACATGGCACCCAATATCAGCTACTTTGCTGGGACACTTCACTCTGCCTAATGGATGGCAGGCTCTCTCTCTCTGTGTGTGTGTCTGTGTGTGTGCGTGCATGCGTGCGTGCATGCATGCATGTGCGTGCATGTGTGAGCATGCACACATGGAAGGACTCTGACCTAGACCATCTGGAATAACAATAAAATAATAGTAAATGATTATGTCCAGAATAAAAGTGACACACAATATAAATTGCCCCATTTGTCATATTCAGTACTAGGAGATAATGTAGATCATATCACCACCATCATCTTAGAACTGTAGAGCTGGAAGGGGCCCTTCAATTTCAAAATTAAATTTTTCTTACTGATCACATGACACAAAGGCCAATTCAAAACAATCTGGCCCTTTTTTGCTCCCAATGAGGAGTTTTTTCTCTGCTATTGGGAGCTTCTACTTTTTCCAAGCTGGAAAAGGGATGTTTCCCCATGTGACCAGTTGTTTCATTCTCCAAAATGATGGGTATGTGTGTCAGTGGGTGATGTTATGGTGACATATGGAGTTGGTGCATGATGTTTAGGGACTGTAGGAACACCTGTCCCTGAGTTCTGTCCTCTGACTGTCCTAGATTTTTAAAAACATTTTGAATAAATGTGTTTAGCACTGAGTTTTTGCATTGATATGCTAGTTTAGTACTAGATCACCTTAGCATGGAAAAAATAATAATCAACCCAGATTGCCACAGCCCCAATCCATAGTTTTTCCTCCCCACCAAAGACCCTTCCACTTATAAAAAGTCAAATCCCTTCACTTTCTCTGATGCAGAAAGGAAAGACCAACTGAACACACAAACACACATACGAAGTAGTGCTTTGGCAAAGCACCTTCCGCCTCACTTCCTACCTCAAAAGGGAGGACAAAAAAAGTGTGCATACCTAACCACACCAGCTCACCTCTCTCCACAAAGTCTGTCTCCCAAGACAAAGGGGTGATATGATAACACTTTTCAAATACTTGAAAGGAGGGGGGGGGTTCTGTTCTTGATCATCCCAGAGTGCAGGACACACAACAATGGGCTCAAGTTACAGGAAGCCAGATTTCAGTTGAATATCAGGAAAAACTTCCTAACTGTTAGAGCTGTATGACAGTGGAACCAATTACCTCAAGAGGTGGTGAATGCTCCAACACTGGAGGCATTCAAGAGAAACTTAGACAACCACCTGGCAGATATCCTTTGATTTGTATTCCTGCATTGAGCAGGGGGTTGGGACTTGATGGCCTTATAGGACCCTTCCAACTTCACTATTCTATGATTCTATGACACTTTAAAAAAAAACAGCTTTCTTAGGCAGATTACCTGTTTGTTTGTTTGTTTGTTTGTTTCTACATATTAACTAGCTATCGTCTAAGCAACACAAGATAAGGAAATAGTCATTGAGGACAGAAAGCTTTCTTAAGGCAGCCATGTACAGGCATTTCAACTGGCACTGCAATTAGAAGGATTTTTTTTCTCCTCTACCTGTGTGGCCACTTGTGTCGAAGAGAACCAAATGAGAGAGAATGTGAGTTAGTTTGCATTTCTCTTGCTGCATAGTCGCACCCCTAGTATGTGGAGGTGTCTATACTGTTCTCACTTTCACTTAGCCCAGGTAAAAAGCTACTTTCTTCCTCAGGTGCTTTTTTTCTGGACACTTAACACATTAATGAAGAGAGCCAAGAGAAGTCCTATGATTGAGAAGTCAGTTTTGCATACCAGTCTGTGCATGTTTGTTTGGAGATAAATCTCAGTTCAGTAAGGCATCTTTTCAAAATATATTTTCTTTCTTTTCTTTCGTTTCCTAACTTATTGCCTCAGCTTTGCAGACATTTACAAAGCAGAAAATACAATTTCCAATAATTTCTTATTATTTTCTATAAAGAAAAAAATCTGGAGGCTTTTGTTATAAAAGAAATATCAATTTCTCTTCTGAGAAAACAAATAAAGAATTGTATATTCTGGTTAGCTGTTTGAATAACTTTGTGAGAAGGAGCGTGTGAGGCTGGGGTTTGATTCCTTATTGTGCTTTGTAGAAGTACGGTCAGCCAATCAAGCTACAAAGTCCCAGAGCACCCCCAGAAGAAGGGAATGATAAACCTCCTCTGACTACTGTGTATCTAGAAAACCCTAGAAAGGCATGCCATACATCAGAACTCATGTGACAGTATGTATTTAATAAAACAATTAAACACTCTGGTCCAAATTTTCAAATATTAATGTTCAGATTTAAGAAGCAAAGTTCCCTCAATAGGTAGCATCATCCTATTATTTTAAAGCCACGTTTGTGTATAAAAGTTAGGTTTCTGTTCCACAAAAATGGGGGCCCTTTTAAACATTTTCACCAGTTAACTTAAAATATTCTTCATTCACTTTGGCAGTGTCCAAGATCCTTTGTCTTCTACCTCCTGACACCTGACTACAACCCTGTTATGTACATTATGCTGAGGTAAGATGGTATGTCTGACAAAGTGGACTTGTCCACAAAAGCTCACATTAAAATATGATAGTCTTCCAAGTAGCTTGGATGAGTGCTGAAGAAGCTACTTCGATGAGTAGCAAAACATTTCAACCTAACAAAAAAGAAGCCCAGTTGTCATGACTCAACTTCCAGATGCATCACACAAAGTGCACACTTTATATCACACTTGGCATCTCAAGAGGAGTTGAGCCATGGATCCTGAGCCCCAGCCTCCAACCTCCAACAGATCTCTACAAAAGACCCTTTTATCAATTCTTTCTTTTTGTAGTCCTTCCTCTTTGTACTTTTCAAACACCACAACCTTCCCAAATGATCCACTCTTATTTTAGTTTTTTGTGATATTCTTCCCAGTCCCTGCCAACTCTGGGAGGAAGCTGTTAACTTAGTCTTTGTCTGCTTGTGGAAGGATGTGTTTTGAAGGGAAAGAGAATACTGGGGGAACCAGGGAGCAGCTATTGGAGTTGTTTAGGGCAGGAGGAGATATGGTGTGGGACAGCACTCACAGCACTATGTGAGAGAGAAAGAGGAAAGGATATTAGTTGCCTTTAAGCTGTCCTCAAACTTAAATAAGGAACATGGTGGCGCTGTGGGTTAAACCGCAGAAGCCTCTGTGCTGCAAGGTCAAAGACCAGCAGTCGTAAGATCGAATCCACGCTCAAATCCATGTGACGGAGTGAGCTCCTGTCGCTTGTCCCAGCTCCTGCCAACCTAGCAGTTCGAAAGCATGTAAAAAATGCGAGTAGATAAATAGGTACCACCTCAGTGGGAAGGTAACGGCATTCCGTGTCTAGTCGCGCTGGCCACGTGACCATGGAAACTGTCTTCGGACAATCGCTGGCTCTATGGCTTGGAAACGGGGATGAGCACCGTGCCCTAGAGTCGGACACAACTGGACTAAATGTCAAGGTGGAACCTTTAAATTTAAATAGCATTCATAGTCTAGGTCAGTGGTTCTTAACCTGGGTGATATTGCCCCCCAGGGGGTGATTTTGTATTTCAGGGGGGCGATGGAATGAAAAGGGGCGATGCGGGGGCGAAGGAACAGAAGGGGCAGTAGGGGGGCGATGGAGCGAGCCGCCGCCGCCAGCTGGCGAGCTGCCTCTTTCGTTGGTTGGTTCTTTCATTCTTTCCTCTTCGGGCGTTTGATGCGCACTGGGGCTGGCTTCGCCATGTGTGTGCATCTGTGTGCTCCCAGTCCCTTTCTCACTGTCTCCCTCTAGCTCCCACCGCTGCCCCGCTGCCCCCCTCCAGCCACCACATCCCCTCCCGCCCCCTCCTGCCCCCGCCCCCTCCCACCGCCACCACCGCGCCACCGCCCCCCTCCCCCCACCACCGTGCCACTGCCCCCCTCCCGCCGCTGCCCCCGCTGCCGCCGGGGGGGAGGGAGAGAGCTTTCCTTCTGAACCCTCACTGCCATCTGGCACCATCCTGTCTCTCCAGCAAAAAGAAAAAAAGAACTGGTCTTTGACACCAGTGGAGGACCCAGGAGAGAGCCTCTGCTCATAAAAAAGTTTAGTGGAAGCTTGCATGACTTGCAGATCCTTTCTCACTCCTCCTCACAATTCCCATCGGAGTCCCCAAATGCTGCTTCATCCACCGCTCTTTGGTGAGGAGAGGGTGGGACCCTGAAAAACCAGGGAGAAGGGTCTTCATCTCTCCCACCCACCCCCTTAGCCGCAGTACAGTTGGCCAGGAAGAGATCCCACTTCAGTTCTGCAATGGTGGTGTGCATGCCCTCACATGTGCTGCGTTCATCGGCTCTTCTTGCTCCGTGCGGGGCTTTCCCCTGGACTTCTGCCCCCTCCCCTTCCCAATGCCCCCATGGCTCTCCTGGGAAAATGAGGACCTTCCCAGCTCAAGGGGAGAAACCTGAAGCCCAGAAATCGGGGCCAGTCCCACTTTTAGGCCACACTGCCCCCACCCCATGAAGAAGCTTCTTCTTGGGAAGCTTCTCGTCTACAACTCCCCCATTCTGGATCCCACGGATTGCATGGATCAGCTCCTCTTCCTGCCCATGTCAGCAAGCAGGGGCCCTTTTCCTCACCCCATTTCTCATCCTCCTCCTCCTGCCGCCTTCAAGCAACAGCCACCACCCCCACCCCCCGTTCGTCCTCCTGCAAGGAATTCCCCTTTCCTTCAATATTAAAGTTTGCGGAAAGGGTCACTACTTCCCTAGACTCCCTTTGTATGAGGACTGAGTGGCACCAAGGTGTCCCTTCCTTTATTTCTATCTGAAAACATTTTAAACTGCATCCCAGCCTCTGGAACTCCCTGCCACTCGGCTGGCCCCATTCATTGCTCTCCTTCCGTGACCAGGCAAAGACCTTTCTCTTCAGGCAAGCCTTCCCTCAGTAAACCAGCTACCCGTGTGTGATTTTTAGATGGCTTGCTATTCATTACTGTTTTGATTGGATTTTTAGTATTGCTGCGCCACCGCCCCTCCTGCCGCCGCTGCTCCGCCACCGGGAGGGGGGCGATGATAACTTCCTCAATGGCTCAAGGGGGCGATTCTTTCAAAAAGGTTAAGAACCACTGGTCTAGGTGACAGGACCCCTGGTTTGAAACTGCTGCTGCTAAATACCAGATCAGTAAATGGAAAAACAATAGCCATCTAGGACTTGATCCTGAGTGAGCAGGCTAATCTGACTTGCATCACAGAGACTTGGTTGGATGGGCAATCTCACTCAGCTGCTTTGTCCACCAGGATTCTCTGTGCAGCAGCAGGTGAAACCCGGGGGTGGGGGGTGGGAAGGTGGAGTTGAAGTGGTCTGTTGTGATTCTATCCCTCTCACCAGGTGCCACATTCCTCAGTTTTCTGGGTTTGAATGTGTATATTTGAAAGTGGGAGCCTGGAACAGAATAGGGATTTAAAAGGACTGCTGCTCAACAGTCTCCTTTCCTGAGCTCAATGAGTGGGTCTTAGGGGTAGTGTTGGAGTCTACCTGTGTCTACCTCGACTTGTTCTTCTGGGGGACTTCAAAATTCATGCCGAGGCAGCTTTGTCAGGAATGGCTCAGGACTTCATCTACTCCATGACAACCAGAGGACTGTCCCAAATGGTATCTCCTCCCACTCATGCTGCAGGATACACTTTAGACCTGGTTTTCTGTACTGGAGTACAGTTGGTGATCGAGATGTAGAGGAACTCTCTGTAGTTCTGTTGTAATGGACAGATCATCATCTGGACGAGGTTTAGACTTATTGGAACTCAAAGATGATTAAGATGGTCCACTGCAGGAGGTTGATGGATCCCCTATACTATTTAACATCTACATGAAACTGCTGGGAAAGGTTGTCCAGAGTTTTGGAGTTTGATATCACCAGTATGCTCATGACACCCAACTCTATCTCTCCTTTCCATTTAAATCTAAGGAAGCTGTTTCAGTTTTAAATCAGTGTCAGTAATGGACTGGATGAGGGCAAATAAACTGAAACTTAATCCAGAGAAGATAGAGGTGCTTCTGGTGAGTTAAAAAGCAGATCAAGGAATAGGATTGCAGCCTGTGCTGGATGAGGTTACACTCCCTGTGCAGCTTGGTGGTGCTCCCGGATTTGTCTCTGAGCCTGAATGTCCAGTTTTCAGCAGGGGCCAGGAGTGCCTTTGCACAGTTAAAACTACTGCACCAGCTGCACCTATTTCTTGAGACGTGTGATTTGGCCATGGTGACATATGCCCTAGTTACATCTCAGCTGGATTACTGTAATGCACTCTACATGGGGCTGCCTTTGGAAAGTGTTTGTCCAAAATGACGCAGCCAGATTGCTAACTGGAGCTGGTTACAGGGAACATATAACTCCACTGGCTGCCCGTTCCTGGGCACAATTCAAAGTGCTGGTTTTAACCTATAGAGTCCTAAAAAGCTTGGGTTCAAGGCATCTCCATCTATGAGCCTGCCTGGGCTTTAAGATAATCAGGGAAGGTCTTTCTCTCAGTCCCACCACCCTCACAGGTGCACTTGGTGGGGACATGGGAGAGGGCCTTCTCTGTTACTGCTCCCAGACTCTGGAACTCTCTCCCATGGAAGCTAGGCTGGCCCTATCTTTGTTGTCCTTCTGCAAGCAAGCAAAAACCTTTCTCTTCAGGCAGGCTTTTCCTTAATGACTGGTGGTCTGAGAGGGGTTTTTAAATGGATTGATGTGCTCTGTTGTTTTAAATGAGTCTTAATATTGATTTTTTAAAAACCATTTTAAATATAATACTGGTTTAATTATTTTTATATATTTCTATACTTACTTTTTAGTTTTTAAATATTGTATTTTTAATGATGCTAGCTGCCTTGGGTCCTTTTTAAGGAGAAAAGTGGGATAAAATATTTTAAATTAATAAATAAATAATAAATATTGTGGCATTTTAAAGACTAATATGGATTGCAATATATGAAAGCTCACACTGAAATTAATTTATTAGCCCTAACATTCCACAGTGCCTTTGTTTTTCAGTTTGTTTGGACTACAAATCCCAGAATTCTCCATCTTAGGAGTTCTGTCTGACAGAGGGACACCTAAATGTAGCCCCTCTGTGATAAAGGTCTAAGTGGAACAGGAAACCATTTGGAGCTAGGCTATGAAGCCTTCCATAATTAAAAGACAAATAAAGAATGGCACATCTCAAAATTTTCTATTGATTACCAACTGCCCCTTGTGAAAAGATATCCAGTTAAGATAGCATAGTTGTAAATAAGTTGTATGCAAACACTTATTAAAATGAAACATTTAATATCTCCCAAAGTCTAACATTTTTATCTGGAACATTCTGATACAAACAACAGTTTAACAAAAAAAAGATGTTATTTTATCATTCTTATGCACACTTAGCGTGATGGTATTAATTGAAGGCTAAATTCACTGAATGTATTACAGTGATATCAGCATTTTATTCTTCTCGTTTTGTTTTGTTTTTAAGTCAGAAAACATTAGGAGATGATACTATAAGCCAGGACAGAGCTCTAGCTTCCAGGATCTACTTTTTTAAAAATTAGAATTCTAAGATCCATCAGCCATAATTTGGTGCAGAAGACTTCAAATTACAGAATTTTTAAACCAGAGTATATTCTGAGTATGAGAAAGCAACACCGTTCTTAGTCCTTCCACACAAAAATCCACTCCTAATTACCTCAAAACTCCTTCCTTTCAACAGCACTAGTGTATGGATGACTGGGAAAGTCATTTTGTGTTGCTATTTTTAAAGTACACAAGAGTCAAAAATCCCTGTTTTGAAAAGCTAGAGATCTACCTGTAGATCTATAATTATCTTATGTTTGTCCTGCTACACAGTGTTCATTGTTCCAGAGATTTTTGTCCAAAAGATGTTTGTTCACAAAAATAACACCACTTAAAGGATAGGGGAGAGGATGGATTATTACAGTGTTATTGCAATAGTAGTACAATGCAAACTTTCCTCCATTTTATCTCATAATAATGGTATGGGAGACTAACATACCGATGGCCTAATTTTGTCTGATATTAAAAGTGCTTTTGCATATAATATTTAGGACCTTAAAGACACAAATAGCATCAGCTGGGGGGAGAAATTATTTGGAATGCAGCAGGAAGAGAAGAGGAATTAAAACCCTTTTCTCTTCTGCTCCGATCCTGAACAAAATAGATACTTTGAAGGTTTCATTTGCATTGGAATAAAAGATCCTAATTGGTTCCAAAGAAGGGGAGTATTCGATTTGAATGCAAAAACCAATTTTAGAGGAAAGGCTTTCCTCAAGACTTCAGCAGGAGTTGAATGGATTAAATCTCTGCCTGCTGTGCTACTCATCATTATAGCTCTCCAACCTTTAGGATCTTAAAAATGCAAAAAGCATAAGTGCTGGTGAAGTGATAATTATTTGGACTGCAGCAGGAAAGAAGGAGAATTTTTTTTAAAGTCTGCACATCAAATGCAAAGATGAACTCAACAAGATTTACTTCTTAATAGACATGATCAGGGTGACATTGTTAATGTCATGTGTAGTTTGACTCTGAGAGAAGAGTGAATAGCTCAACATAACCCAGTAAGGCTTACTACATAGTTGAGATTGAAACCAGGTCCCTCTATTACCAATCCAATGATTTAACCACTTTTCCACACTGTCATATACAGACTTTCCCAACTTTGTTTTTGTTTGAAGTAAACTTTACACACAATAATCTCAGGATTTATAATGCAAGAAGAAGACTTGTAAATCAAGAAATACAAGGAACTAAGTGAAAGCTCTTGAGAGATCAGACTGTCGTATATAATGGTTGAAACAAAGGAAAATGATGCCTACATACTCAGAGAGATGAAGATTTGTTGACTAAGATCATTTTTTAGGATCCCATGTTTCATCTCCTAGAGTTTGGTTAAGGCAAAGGTGGCAAATTGTGGCCTTTGAGCTGCATGTCCCCTAATACAGCACCCCAAAACTCCCAACCCCTCAGCTCTCAACACCCCCAAATGAAAATTAATCTTAGAACTGAAGAGCTAGAAGGGACCCTATGAGTCACAGAGTCCAGCCCCATCAAGGAGACACAATGGAGAATCGAACTCCCAACCTCTGCTTCGCAGCCAGATACCTAAATCACTGAGTTATCCAGCAGATACATACTGCTGCCATGGTTGCTGCCTTAGTCAAACCACTTAGTCAAACCTAGAGTAAACCTATTAAAAACAATTACTAAATCTTCATCTAACTGACAGTGTTTATTTTTCAGTTCAAATGTCAGCATTTAATATATTTTAATGCTGTTTTATGAGTCAGTACTGTCAAAGGCAAGAAAAAGAGCCCCATGGCGCAGTGGTTTAAACTGCAGTACTGTAGTCAAACTTCTGCTCATGACCTGAGTTTGATCCTGATGGGTTCAGGTAGCTGGTTCAAGGTTGACTCAGCCTTCCATCCTTCTGAGTTCGGTAAAATTAGTATCCAGCTCACTGGGGGAGTCAAAGCATTGCTTGTATAATTATAACATAATTATAACTGCCCAGAGAGTGCTTTAGCACTATGTTGTAGTATACACAGTAAGTCAAAATTAAAACAAGAACAAAAGAATGGGCGTATATTTTGTTTGAAGTGTGTATGTTTATTTTATAGTTTATGGAGAACATTTTCTCAGCCAAACAGCACATTTCACTCAAAGCCCTTCTGTTCCTTTATGAAAACATCTTAGTAGTATAAGCAAATGTAAGCAGTTCACTGGTGTTGACTTTGGAATCTGGTTAAAAATATACTTCAACAATCTACACAGAGATTGACTTTCATGCACACCCATGTACTTTTCAAATATTTTTATCAGTTCATGGAGGAGCCAGTGCTGTGCAGCTTCCCTTTCTCTGCACAGTGGTAGCCATCAGTATTTACATGAGCATCCTCCCCTTGCTTGACAGCTGCCGAGCATCCTGCATCTTTTGTGCAATAACGGGACAAGTGCCTCATACTTAACTTTGTTTGCATTCTTGTTTATCCAAAACCACTCATGGTCTGAGCAGGGGTGGCTCACCCTGAAATGATGGGTGAATTGGCCCCTTCCATTTAGATTCTGACCCCCTAGTATTGTTAATAACTGGCCCATAGATTTGGGATAGTTCACAATAACATTTCATTTGTTTCATCTTGAAAAATAATAATGAAACTAATCCTAACATCTTCTCTACCACTGCCTTTGGATTTATGCAATTTAAATTGCACACTTATTTTTTCAAGTATGTTCATCACCTGCATTCTTGTTGATTCACATTTGCCCATCTACCCCAACCTTCCAGACACTTTACCCCAAGGATGTGATTCTCTATTTTTAGCTCTCTTTCTTCCGTATTTTTCTCTTGCTCTCAGTGTGATGCTCCCAGTTCAGTTCCTAATCCCAAGGATCAATCAGCTTCACATCTCCTTATGTGCAGCAAATCTGCAGCATCAGGTGCTCCAAGGCCATTCACTAGGCCAAGATTTGATTCTTAAATGAAAGACATTTCTTCCCCAGTAGCATCCTCAACCACTAAAATGAAGCAGAAAAAGGTGAAGAACCTGGAGGCAAAGAGTACACTTCTTAAATTATTTCCAGTAGTCAGGCAACTTTTATATTTTTCTTCTTTAGTTGTCTGTAGGATACTCCCACATAAAAACTGTTTGGTAACAAGATGTGCGTGCCAATTAGAACTGGGTCAGAAAGAGGAAGGTGCTTGCCTATTTCATCCTTTTGCTTCAAATTTGCAGTAATATGACAGTCTCCAAAATAACATTTCTTCCTGCAAAGAGGATGTGGAACAGAGTTCAGGCAAGCAGAAGCGTTCAGGGCTTTTGCTATTAACACTATTAAAAATAAAAGATGCTTGTGGCTGGCTCTAGCTCCCAAAAAAGCAGGAATGTGTTTTATTTGCAAAGCACGCTCCAGACTTGATACTGTTTAAAACACTATCCCCACACATCATATTGTTACTGGCTTCATTTTTGGAAGTAAAGGGAATAGAGAGCCAATGATTGGCCAGTACCTCTGACTTGGGGAAAAGATGTTGATTGACCATATTATTCAGGCTGTGAGTCTCATGAGACATAAGATAATCCAAGTTAGTCAAATGATAGTTGAACATCTTCATGCCCTTCCGCTCCCCCGCCTCCCGCATCCAGCCAAGAGGAAGGAGTAGCATAGGTCAATGCATGAAAAGAAACTAAGCACAATGTTGCAGTTTTGATTGAGCACAGAGATACAGTTCTGAGTTTGGGTTCTGTATGCTTCTTTGGATGCAGTTTATCTCCTTTTCCTTCCTTCCTTCCTTCCTTCCTTCCTTCCTTCCTTCCTTCCTTCCTTCCTTCCTTCCTTCCTTTATCCATTTTATTTAAAATATTTTTACTCCACCTTTCTCCTTAAAAAATAGCCAAGACAGCTTACATCTTTACAAAAACAATATTTACAACTTAAAAACAGTACATATACAAATATTTAAAAATAATCAAACAAATACCACACTAAAAGTGGAAACAAAATCAACAACAAAAAACATTCAAAGTAATAAGGCACAACATTCCATTTAAAATCCCTGTCAGGCAGTCAATCATTAAGGGAAAGTCTGAAGAGAAAGGTCTTTGTCTGCTTGCAGAAGGACAGCAAAGATGAGGCCAACCTGGCTTCCTTTGGGAGGAAATTCCAGAGTCTGGATGCAGTGACTGAGAAGACCCTCTTCAGTGTCTCCACCAAATGCATCTGTGAAGGTGGTGGGACTGAGAGAAGGGCCTCCCTAGATGATCTTAACACCTGGGCAGGCTCATAAAGGGAGACCCAGTCCTTGAGAAAGCTTGGACCCAAGCCATTTAGGGATTTATAGATTAAAATCAGCACTCTGAATTGTGCCCAGAAAGAGATCAACAGCCAATGGAGCTGCTCTAGCAGGGGGGTTATGTGATGCCTGTAACCAGCCTCAGTTAACAATCTGGCTCTAATCCTGCAGTCCCTACTTCTTGACCCTACCTACTGCTGCAGTCATGCAAGCAGAAATAAATGGCAAAACAATTTATTTTTGGCCTTCTTTTGTGAATTATGAAAGCACTTCATCCTTACGCATTTGTTAACATGGGCTCCACTGAAGTTAAAAGAATGCCATAAGATTGTTTAAGTATTTGGAAAGGGCAAGAGTGGCAGCCTGCTGTTCATCTTCCATGAAACAGCTAACATGCTCTGAAATATTATCTGCTAAAAAAGAAAAAAAAAGACTGTGTTGTAAATAGGAAATAATCTTGCAAAGCAGTATGAACTCTATCCTGAACTGAATACTGGACTTCTCAAGTTTTTCTTTTTAATTAAGCCAGTACTGCTTGTTTCCAATTATAACAATGGAAAAGTTTTAAATAATTGTGAAGAAATCATTTATCAGTGAAATGGAAGATGGCCTGTTATTTATAAAACTCAATCAAATGTTTGAAACTATATGGGTATACATTATAGGGGTACAGATCCCAGGTTCAATGCATCTGTCACATAGTTACTTACATGTAAGGGGTGTTCGATTGTAGCCCACAACCTGGCTGTACCCTACTGGGTATAGAAAAGCTTTGTGTATATATTTAAGCACCTATACACACAAGAGGTCTCTAGATCCACAACTTGGGTGAAATTCTCATATCTAGGTAGAAGTATTATGTGGTTTAAGGGGGAGACACATCACTCTGAAATTTGGAGAGCACCCTTCTTCTTAGTCCATAGGCCACCTATGAGTTTATGGTGTAAAAGAAACAAGCTGTGGGTATAGGAAGACATGAAATGTTGTTCAGTAAAAGGATGGTCAGTTGTAATTCATAACAGACTCATATGTTACATTTTTTTATTTGATAAGTCACAATAATCTCACTTTATTCCATCAATTTTGTCAGTGAATATGGTAACAGTGATATTAACCACACCAGGAAGTCTGCTGCTAGCTTTGAAGACTCCTTTGAAATATCACATAGAAGACATTTTCCTCCTGTTTCTCCAGTAAATCAAGAATTGCATCACGCAATAGCATGTTAGGCATATTGCCTTCTGACATGTTACAGTATATTCATCATTAATGAATCATGGAGACTAGATTTGGGAACAGCAAGACATGTGCACTGTTGACTTCAAACAAACTAGTCTATTGGCCTGTTTTTAAGTATGTATCACTTCCTCACTTGTATGTTGAGGAAGTGGGTGAGCTAGTGGGGGGGGGGGGGGTAAGATTATTTCAGTTCTGGCTGCCGATCAGTTTCCAGGTACAATTCAAAGTGATGGTTTTAACCTACAAATCCCTTAATGGCCTGGGTCCAAGCTACCTCAGAGACTGTATCTCCCATTATGAGCTGCCTTGGGTGTTAAAATAATAATGAGAGGCCTTTCTCTCAGTCCCGCCACCTTCACAGGTGTGTCTGATGGGGACACAGGAAAGGGCTTTCTCTGCTGCTGCTCCCAGAGTCTGGAACTCCCTCCCACAGGAGGCCAGACTGGCCCCATCTTTGCTGTCCTTCCGCAAGCAGGCAAATACCTTTCTCTTCAGGCAAGCCTTCCCTCAGTAACTAGCTACCTGTTGTGTGATTTTTTAAGATAGATTGTTATGCATTATTGCTTGGACTGGATTTTTAGTACTACTTGTGTTTTATCATTTTTATGTTTTCCATTTCTCAGAGTGGCATTTTAAAAAAATATATATTTGTATAGTTATTGTTCTTAGCTTTAATATTGCCTTTTAATTATGCAAGATGCCTCTTTATACTCAATGTTCTTAGTTTTAAATCGTGTCTTTTAATGTTGTTAACCAACGTTGTACACACATTGTCTTCAACTACAAATATTGTCTTTCAATGTTGTATGCCACCTTGGGTACTTTACAAGGAGAAAGACAGGGTAAAAATATTTTAAATAAATAAATAATATATAAAGCTTGTTCATTTACTCCTTTTGGAGTGTTGAGTGTTTGGTAAGAGTGACACATTCAATCTTTTGGCCAACCACTAAAGATAAGTAATAGGAAGTAATAAACCTAATGTCTGTCATCTTTCTCATATCAAAACATATGGTTATCTATACAGTATTACCTCGGTTTATGAAATTAACCTCCAGGCGCGATGCGTCCTTTTTGTACAATGAACCACCCACACCCACCCCCCCCGTAAAAAAACCTAAACCGAGGCATTATCTCTTACGGATTTAGGTTCGTAAACTGAAAATTACGTAAACCGAGGTACGCCTGTAGTAAAAATCTCAAACGTTTATTAAGATACATAGGAAAGGATAGGCCACTGAAGCCATGGCCTCTAACAAGAGAATAATGGTCTACCAAATCTTTATAAAAACATGAGCAAAACTTTTTTTAAAACTGCCATTTCATAACAACCACCTCCTTCCATTCCTGGGTCTCTCAGTAGATAGTAGTTGTAAAGACAAAAGAAACGTTCACCATTTAAAACTGATTTTACTATCTTACAAGAGCAATAGGACTATGGCTAATAAGAATAATAAAAAGAGTCCCTAATATATTGAGAAATAAATCTTATTAGCCAAAATCCTAATGTGGAAAGCTGTACACCTATGAGAATGCAAATGGTTTCCATGCTTTGCCAGCTGTCACTTATACAACTGGTTGGGAGACTGGACTGGTCTCACAACCAGAGTATTAGTATTAGGCATCCTTCAGTCTTGAAAGACTATGGTAACGTGCTCTGTATGGAGGACTTGGAACAGCATCTAGTGTGGCTGAGAAGGCCAATTCGAGAGTGACAATCCCTTCCAGAGTATGACTGGGGCATCTGATGAACAACTAGCAAAATGCCTCCCCCTAATTGCACAGTTTCCCTGACCACAAAAGGAACAGGATTCTGACAATTGAGTTCACTGTGGCTTATTCCAGGAAAAATGAGTACAGGACTGCAGCCTTTGTTTTTGGGACATAATAAATTTAAATCTAGATTCCAATGATTTTGGTGTGATCAGTTCTTCAGTCTTATAAGACATTTTGGATGAATTATACCCTTTCTCTGAATCATTGGTTATAGGTTAAATTTTGAGAGACTCAACAGTAACTCCTGTCTTTGGTTTATAAAAATACCAATGTTGTCAATGTATTGATCCTTACAGCATGAACAATATATCCTCAGCCCTAGCATTTGCCCATTAAGCATTGAATTTAAGCATGAGTCGTCAGGGCTTGGGTTACTGAAGAGTGATATTTCATTACATGTGCTTTTTAGTTACATGGTTGTGATTTATGATTTAGAATTCTGAAAGTTAGGATGATGAAATAATATATAATTATCTTAAGGTGCGCTTTCTAAAAATTCACACTAGCAGTAATATTTCATCACCGATTTGGTTTTAATTATTTGAGCAAAAATTGCCCTTTAATTGTACTATAATTAGACGGAAAAGCAAGCATATGGAAGTACTTTCAGGGCAATGCAATCAGGGCTTCCCTTGTAATTTTTAGATACTGACAAAGAGCTAGAATATGTGTAGCAGGCAGCTCAAAACAGATATAGCACGCTTAAGTGTAGTGCCAGATATAGACATAGCTATTTATCCCCAAACATATCCTCCTGTTGTACAGATTTGTCAATTTCTTCCTCCCACAGCAAGCTCTGCAAGAAGTTGTTGGGAACAAAGTCAGACCTGCTTGGGTGTCAAGATCTACAGATCGCTAGCAGTAAACCTAAACAGTAGAATTACTCACTTACTCTATTCTTGTATGGTCTATCCAAACATGTTTGGAGCTATTTTTTACCTGAAAGTTGGAAAGGTATCCTATAATATAATTTTGTTGAATTATTTTCTGTTAGCAAAGTTTAATCGCACAGGGTTGAGTTCTTACAAAGATATGTTTCTGGTCCTGATCAAACAAATATTCATGAAAAAAATAGGTGTATACATGTACCAGGTGTGTTAAAAATATCTGATCCACTGTTGCAAGTAGGAGAACAAGGCATACTTCACCTCATGAGCTGATATATCACTCTGTGGATTGCTCCATGGGAACTGCTATGCAAGATATGCAGAACTACATATTTTCTCTAATGATGAAACAATTTTCTGCTGCTCCAATATTTCTCTTGTTAAGATTTTCTATGTTAGGATTTATTAGATGTGAAATATTACTACAATAAATATATCCCTATAGTACTATAATAGTGTTGATCTATTTTTACACCACTTTCCTCTCATCAAGGCACAGTAATTTCCCAAGCTTATCATTATTTTATTATACACTATTACAGCTTTGGCATATCCAGTGTGATGTGGTGGATGGAGTGATGGACTAGGAATCAAAAGGCCTAGGTTCAAATCCCCACTCAGCCATGGAAGCTCAATAGGGAAGGGCAACTGGCAAAACCACTCCTTAAATAACTAACTTATCTGGAAAGCCCTATTAGAGTTGCTCTAAATCAGGTCTGACTAGACAGCACATAACATAACATTGTAATTTCAGACAATTCACTCTCTTAGAGGAGAACAGAGGAATATAGATCTTTGCTTGATGTAACAGCATATTGTCACTTAAGTGGATGGTTCAACAAGGGGAATTGTGGCCTTAATCATAGCAAAGAAACCTTGTCTTTTACTAGGTCTACTTACATTGGAGTATTTACTTAGATACATTTATATTGTGCCTTTTCTCCAGTGAATTTGAAATGCTACCTGTGGCTTTCCTCTTTCTTATTCTCATATTGTGCTAATACTCTGTAATATCATATTATCTTGGCTTTTAAGATGTTCTGAACAGGCCCTTCTCTTGGTTTCACCACATTCCCAAGCTTGTTTAATGAGGACATGAGAGACAGCCTTCTCAGTGGCTGCCCCCAGTCTTTGGAACGCACTGCCCCAAGAGGTCAGGTTGGCTCCTCCCTCTTGACCTTCTATCATCAGGCAAATACCTTCTTTTTCAGGCAGACTTTTAAGCAGTAAGTTATCTCAGGAATAAAGTACAGGTTTTTAAATATTTTTGAATTGTTTTTAAATGCATGTTTAATAGTTATTTAAATAAAATATTTACATAATGTTTTTTAATCTGTTGTTTTGTCTGTTGTTAGCCACCTTGGACCCCCTATGGGGAGAAAGGTGGCCTATAAATAATTTAAATATATAAATTAAAGAAATAAAGTGGGAGGTAGATTGATGTGGGTCAAACTGCAAAAAAAGTAACTGGGCTGAGTTCATCCAGTTGAGTGTTATAGCTCCATGAAGACTAGAATCTGGATCTCCCAAGTCTGGTTCTCTGCGTAACATGTGGTTGTAAATAGTTTTCATTTCATTTCATTTCATTTCGTTTTGTTTTGTTTATTACTGTAAACCACCCAGAGTGTGCTTCAGCACTCTCGGGGAGCAGCATACAAATTTAAGTAATAAATAAAATAAATAAATGTGTCTTATTTTTGCAGATATTTAACAGAATTTGAACAATCATGAACATGTTCAATTGCCATTCTGGTAATGTCCTGTACAGTTTTCTAGCATGCAGTCAGAAATCACATACCTAGAAAATGCATAAAAGTAGAATCTGATTCTTCCCATTCCTCCTCTAAATTGTAGCTTTAGTCATTCAAGCACCCTCTGGTGGCTGCTCATAACTTCAGATAAAATAAATTGTATCACGTTTTTTTCCTTAAATATTTATATCCCACATTTCTCCTAAAAAGGACCCAAGGTGGCTTACAGTATTATAACATAAACAATATTAAAAGCTAATATTTATTATATTAATAATATTTTCCAGCCACTAAAAATATTTTGAAAGAATTAAACAAAAATATTAAAACTGGTAAATAAAAGCAGTACAAAAATGTCCATTAAAAGCAACAAAAACACAACAGTTCCATTTTTAAGAAACCTCTCTGAGACAGCCAGTCACTAAGAGAAAGCCTGCCTAAAGAGAAAGGTTTTTGCCTGCTTGTGAAAGGGCAGCAAAGATGGGGCCAGCCTGACTTCTCACGGGAGAGACCTCCAGAGTGTGGAAGCTGCAACAGAGAAGGTCCTCAGTTGTGTCCCCACCAAGCACACCTGTGAGGGGTGGGACTGAGAGAAAGGCCTCCCCTGATGATCTTAAAACCTGGGCAAGCTCATAAAGGAAGAAACCATATCTTTAACTGTACTGTAATTGAATAATTTATTGTGTTTTTAACTTTATTGATATTTTATTTATTGTGATCGGCCTTGAGTCCCTTTATGGACGAAAGGCAACAAAGAAATGGTATAAGCAAATAAATAATATTTATGCCGAGTCTCACATCTACCTGATCACAAAAATAAATGATTGGAGACACCTGTCATGTTAATCCCTATCTGTGCAAATTTAAGAGTATGTGTGATGTGATACATAATTCAGAAATGGCTCTGCCATTAGACAAAGCGTATATCCTCAGGCGTGATCATCCGGGACCGAGCACAGCAGATGGAACGCTGGGTGCAGCACTACTCTGAGCTATATTCCAGAGAGAATGTAGTAACTAAAGAGGCATTAAATAACATTGAGTGCCTGCCTGTCTTGGAAGAGTTGGACAGCGAACCAACTTTAGCAGAAATAAAAGCGGCCTTGGATTCCCTCGCCTCCGGCAAGGCACCTGGGAAGGATAACATCCCTGTTGAAGTGCTGAAGTGCTGTAAAGAGATCATTACCACCGAGCTGTATGAAATCTTTTGTCTTTGCTGGAGGGAAGGTGGAGTACCACAGGACATGAAGGATGCAAACATCGTCACATTGTATAAGAACAAAGGAGACAGGGGCGACTGCAATAACTACCGTGGCATCTCTCTTCTCAGCGTTGTAGGGAAGCTGCTTGCCCGTGTTGTGCTGAAGAGACTCCAGGTGCTTGCAGACAGAGTCTATCCAGAATCACAGTGTGGATTTTGAGCTAATAGATCCACCACTGACATGGTATTCTCCCTCAGACAGTTGCAGGAGAAATGTAGGGAACAATGACAGCCACTCTTTGTGGCCTTCATAGATCTCACAAAGGCCTTTGATTTGGCTAGCAGGGGTGGCCTTTTTAAAATACTTCCCAAGATTGGATGTCCACCTCGACTCCTTAACATCATCAGGTCCTTTCATGAGGAAATGAAAGGCACTGTAGTTTTTGATGGCTCAACATCAGACCCCTTTGACATCCGAAGCGGAGTGAAACAGGGCTGTGTCCTCGCGCCGACCCTGTTTGGGATCCTTTTTGCTGTCATGCTGAAGCACGCCTTTGGAACTGCAACAGAAGGTGTCTATCTCCGGACAAGATCAGATGGAAAGATCTTTAATCTCTCTAGATTGAGAGCGAAGACCAAAGTCCAACTGAAATGCATGTGGGACTTCCTCTTCGCCGATGATGCAGCCATTGTTGCCCACTCTGCTGAAGACCTCCAACAACACATGAATCATTTTAGCAAGGCCTGCCAAGACTTTGGACTAACAATCAGCCTGAAGAAAACACAAGTCATGGGCCAGGGTGTGGACTCACCTCCCTCTATTACCATCTCCACGCAAGAATTGGAGGTTGTTCATGACTTTGTGTACCTTGGCTCAACAATCTCTGACACCCTCTCCCTAGATGTCGAGCTGGATAAACGCATTGGCAAAGCAGCTACCATGTTCTCTAGACTCACAAAGAGAGTATGGCATAAGAAGCTGACAGCATATACCAAGATCCAGATCTATAGATCCTGTGTCCTGAGCACACTCCTGTACTGCAGTGAGTCCTGGACCCTTCGTGCATGGCAGGAGAGGAAGCTGAACACGTTCCATATGCGTTGTCTCTGACGCATCTTTGGTATCACCTGGCAGGACAAAGTTCCAAATAGAGTAGTCCTAGAACGAGCTGGAATTTTTAGCATGTATACATTACTGAAACAGCGACGTCTACATTGGCTTGGGCATGTCGTGAGAATGGCTGATGGTTGGATTCCAAAAGATCTCCTGTATGGAGAATTAGTGCAGGGAAATCGCCCCAGAGGGAGACCAAAGCTGCGATACAAGGATATCTGCAAGTGGGATCTGAAGGCCTTAGGAATGGACCTCAACAGATGGGAAACCTTGAGATCTGAGTGTTCAGCCTGGAGGCAGGCGGTGCATCATGGCCTCTCCCAATTTGAAGAGCCCCTTGTCCAGCAGGCTGAGGTGAAGAGGCAGTCCCGAAAGCAGCAAAACCAGGGAGCAGGACAGGGGACAGATTGTATTTGTCCTCAGTGTGGAAGGGATTGTCACTCTCGAATTGGCCTTCTCAGCCACACTAGATGCTGTTCCAAGTCCTCCATACAGAGCACGTTACCATAGTCTCTCGAGACTGAAGGATGCCTACATTATGTCCTCAGACCACACATGCAAGGGCATGGTGAACAACAGAGTTGTGTACACCACAAAGCTTTTGCTGCATCATGCTGTAAACAAACCTGCTGTTTGCCATATGGAGGGGAAACATCACACCACTCTGAACATGCAGATTTGATCTGATTTCAGGACCTAACCAGCTTTGGTTATGGAAGTACATGTATGGGAGACTGACAGAATACTAAAGAATCCTGGTCAGTTGAAAGACAGATGAGGGAATAGGGATTCAGCCTGTTCTGGATATGGTTACACTCCCTCCTCGTAACAGTTTGGGTATGCTCCTTGATTCATCTCTGAGCTTGCACGCCCAGGTTTTGGCAGTGACCAGGACTGTGGGACAGTTAAAACCAGTGCTCCAGCTGGGCCTGTTTCTGGAGAGGTCTGATCTGGCCACAGTGACACATGCTTTAGTTACACCCAGGATAGATTACTGTAACACGCTCTATATGGAATCGCCTTTGGAAAATGTTTGAAAGTGCCAGCAGGTTCAAAATGCTATACTGGGACTGATTACAGGGATCACATAATCCCCCTGTTACAGCAGATCCAATGGATGCTGGTCAATTTCCGGGCACAATTCAAAGTGCTTGTTTTAATCTATAAAGCCCTTTACTCCTCTATTTTCATTCCCCTTCCCCCACTTTTCCCAGCCACCAGGAAACAGCCTGCTTCAGATTCCTAAGGCAGTCACTGGGAAAGAGTTTTAAAAGGACGATGGACAAAATGGCTTTCTTTCTTTTTTTAAAAAAGCCATGCAGGGAATCTCCTCATCTACACCTTGCTTCTTTTCTTTTCGCCCATGCCCTTCCTGTTCCTTGGATCTAAAATTAGGATGCTGCATCCACAGACAATTTAATCTATGACTTTACCACAAGAAAGGCAAGGAAAGTACACTTCTAAGATAATCAGCCTACTTTCTTCCATCCTTTTGAGTTTTTATTTCTCTTTCTCCAGTTCTGATGTATGAATGCCAGATTTTTAACATAAACGATCTGTGCATGTGCCACTCCACCCTGTTAATGCCCCTAGGCTTGGTGTTGTGCCCTGTGGTCACCTTAGAAACACACAAATACATGTCTGATTCAGTCTATTTTTACACGTGTCCAAAGTGCACATACCTAGTGGATAACATTTTTGCAGCATAACTTAAGAATCTGTCTTATACCAAACCAAACAAGTGGTTGATGCTGCTCAGTATTTCTGCACTGACTAGCAACAGCTCTTTAGTGCTTTGACAAAAAATTTTTCTAGCACCAGCGGTGATTGAATTTAGGAACTTCAGAATACAAAGTATATACTTTGGCACTGAGCCATCACCATAGTCACCCTAGTTTGCGGTTTACACCCTCTTAAAAGGAAGGAAGCATGAGGTTCAAGCTATAATTGATCACAGGTCAATTATTCTTTCCTGTGTAAACTTCTTCCAGCTCAAATCAGCCTTAGGAGGTGAAATTGAAGGTCCCATTCATGTATTTGCTTTGCTCCAATACAAAATCAATACAGTTAGTCATACATTCAAGGTTTGGCAACTTGGAAAAAATACTCAATGTTTGCACCACAGATCTTAGATTCCTCTGGCCAGCAAGGCTGAGGGGATCTGGGAGTTGAAACTGAACACGCACACCCAACATTTCCAAGCTATAGTAACTTGGAATAAGAAAAGTGATGCAGCTGGAAGAGGGTGTGTGAACACAGCTTTCTCAAGGACAGTGCAAATCAAAGCTGATTAAGGCAGAAACCTTATACACACTTACCTGGAAGTATATTCTCTTTTACTCAGTGGGGCTTACTTCTGAATAAATGTATATGAGATTACTCTGTGAATGAACTATTTAAGGCTCCTCATCCTAGAAAAAAATAAGTTTTCTTCTTGGATAGCAGATAGAATAGCAAAGAGAGGACTGTTACAGGAAAGGTTTGTTTTGTTCCAGTATTACACTAAGCAAACATATTTGACGTTTTGTTCCATTTTAAAATACACAGAGAATACACAAAGCAGTTGTTTGTAACTTGTGACTCAAGTGAAGAAGGGTGGACACAAAGAAGATTCTTTTTCCTCTTGATGATTTTTCAGCTCAAAATTGTTCTCACTAGGTTACTGTTTCACTTAAAGACAAGTGGTAGTGGAAACCTGTCCACCTCCTCCTCATTCTTCCCCTAGATGAATGAATGGCTTAAAAAGAAACATATTTAAAATCAAAAGCCTGTTTGGTTCAGAATCAGAATTTTACCTCTCCTTTCAGTGTGGATTTCATATGTGCATATGCTTCTCCTGTTCAACTTCATATCCCATTGCACTCAGTGAGTTCATATTTGTATATACTTTGGTGAAGAAGAGGAGATTAAGTATCTGAGCCAACAGTGAACTTGCAGTGAACTGACTGTGCAATATTTCATATATCCAGAGCTTGAAAAGGGGACCTTTTTTGCAACTCCTGAAGTTGCATAGCCAGCACGGAAATTGGCTATACTGATCAAAAAATTCTGGGATTGATAGTTCAAAAAGGTATGTTCTAATTTCTGCATGTGTCTGCATCTTGTATGAGGCAATATTATAGAGCTGACGCTACCGCTGTCTTTTCCTATGTCCTTCTAATTATTGCCAGTTTATGTCAATATGAATCCACACTGAAAGGAGAGGTAAAAGCTGATTCTGAACCAAACAGGCTTTTGATTTTAAATATGTTTCTTTTTAAGCCATTCATTCATCTAGGGGAATGAACAGGTTTCCACTACCACTTGTCTTTAAGTGAAACAGTAACCTAGTGAGAACAATTTTGAGCTGAAAAATCATCAAGAGGAAAAAGAATCTTCTTTGTGTCCACCCTTCTTCACTTGAGTCACAAGTTACAAACAACTGCTTTGTGTATTCTCTGTGTGTTTTAAAATGGAACAAAACGTCAAATACGTTTGCTTAGTGTAATACTGGAACAAAACAAACCTTTCCTGTAACAGTCCTCTCTTTGCTATTCTATCTGCTATCCAAGAAGAAAACTCATTTTTTTCTAGGATGAGGAGCCTTAAATAGTTCATTCACAGAGTAATCTCATATACATTTATTCAGAAGCAAGCCCCACTGAGTAAAAGAGAAGATACTTCCAGGTAAGTGTATATAAGGTTTCTGCCTTAATCAGCTTTGATTTGCACTGTCCTTCAGAAAGCTGTGTTCATTTGAACTTATATATACAGTTTAGCTCCTGTGCTCCACAAATTGGTTAGTTAAGAGACACAAAACACATCTTCAGCACAGCAAGACTGCAGGCACTTAGCCTTAATTTTGATAAATGTGTTTCGTAAGACTACTCTAACTTGCTATCTGTCTTCCATTCTGAGTAATGGTTTTATTAGTTTTCCATTCACATGAAGCTACTAAAACAGCAGAGCTAACGTGGGGACAGCAGGAGTGGAAGATCTTCTTTCCTTTAGAGAGCATGTATTATATATGGGTTAAATCTTCTTTGTTCCTATGAAATCCCTATCCACTTTTTTTTAATTATCAGCACACATTACCATGTTGTTGGATGAAATGGAGAAATAAAACACTGTCCTGGAATGTATAACTAATGAGCTTCAGCAATTGAATAGGGATATAGTACTGTTAAGTTGGTATATCTACTAGGAAATCTTTCATTTATGAGCTACTTGGCAAGAATGTATACTTAAGAAGATGCTATTTATTTTCAAAATCTTTTCTTTTAATAGGCTATGTATCAAGCTGCACAATCCACCAAAGCATCTGTATGTAGATGAACCCATGGGATTTAACACAGGAGTGAAGATTTCCACCCCCTGAAATGTTATGGATATCAAGTCCCTTGGAGCCCCAGATTGCATGGGTAATCATCCACAACACCTGGAAGGCCAAATGCTCTTTACTCCTGCCTTAACAAATCCATGTAGTCTTCCTTCTGCTGTCTTAGCATGTGCTAGAGAAGTTCAGAAAATGGGCAATGTGTGCTTGTATCTTCCACAGCCCCTCCAGTACACATTATATGTGTGCGGTCAAAATTCTTAATTCCTGCAGTTTGAGTAACACAACAAAGAAGTGTGTGGATATGGACATTATACATAGCATTGTAAGCTGCCTTACATATGGTCAGATCTGAAATGCACAAAAGCATATGACTACTTGTGCCCTGTAAAACTGTTGATTGTGGTATTTTGTGGCTTTTAGGGAGGAGGGCTGAATCAAAGGAAATGTTCATCTTTTAAACACTAGGTGGTGAAAGATTCTTTCCACATTTTTAAAACAACAATGAAAGCTTTGCTGTCCCTCTTGCCTGTACTGTGATCCTGGAACACAATGCCACTCATCCTATGGCATAGCCCCCAAAGGCATTCTTGGAAAACTCTATGGCTATTCCCATGGTGGCCAAACATAGCCCTTTTCTGGACTTGTACTCTAGTGGAGGCAGCTGAAAACATGCACAATGGTCCCTCTTCCTACAACTGACCTCCCTGTGTTGATGGGGACTGTGGGTTGGGTCTGAAAATGAGGCCCAATCATGTTCAGCTGAATGTGCTTATCTTGATGTATTGGAGGTGGGCAGATTTGTGTTTTTCAACTAGCGCTTCAAGAATGCCCCAGGCAGCAATGGAAGGCTTGCCTTATCAGAGTTTCTGAGAGTAGGGAGCTCGATAAGTATGTTACTGACAGCTGAATGTAGTTAGCACTCTTATGCTTGGATTCCTATGCTCTCTTCCCCTATAACTGACAGACTCAGCTGGAGAGCATGTAATTTTTAAATACAAAATATGTGGTGGTCCAGTGCCTCCTCCCAATCAGCTGATTGTTGGGACAATGACAAGCAGGCTGCTGGAAGGGAAACTGAGGTTTCCCTTCCCGCAGCTTGCCCATGTCACTGACAAGCAGGCTGGTTGAGGGAACAGAACCCGGGGTTTGCCTTCCCACAGTCAGCCTTCTTGTCAATATCCCAACTCCTGACCATCAGCTGATCGGCAGGACATTGAAAAGCAGGCTGGCTGTGGGAATGGAACCCCCATTTCTGCTCCTGCAGCCAGCATGCATGAAGGGATGGATAAAAATGGGTAAATATTAATCCCTCTGTATTCCTCAGGGTCTCTGGACCTGACGAATACGAAGGGACAAATATACCACAAATCAGCAATATTTCACAAATATTGTGATTCTGTTTTTATTTGTCCCCATGTCTACTCAGAAGTAGAGTGGTCAGGGTTAGAATACACATCTGCAATTTCTTGTACTCAAGTGCAGTCTATAACATCTGAACAGAGCTTATGAAACTAAAGAAACTGAATAGCATACTCTCAGTTTTATCCGGGGCTATGGGGAACTGCAGCATGCAACAAAGCCTCGATGAAGAGTTGAATCGAAAAAATAGTTCGTAGTTGCTTGCTGTTATTTCACCAAACTATCACATGTATGAGATAAATGAGTATCCAATGTAGTGGTATATTTTCTTTAATCTTTTTGTCAGCCTGTCTAGAGTCCCAGTTTGAGGAGAAAGTCAGAATGAGAAATACAGAAATGAATAAATAACCCAGGTTTTAAGGCCCAGTCCACCCTGAATGTGAGTAACTTTCAGCCAGTCGCTGTCTCACATGCCAGCCTGCCTTACAGGGTTGTTGGGAAGATAAAAGTAGGGAGAGAAGCCATTACATTTGTTAGCCATACTGACAGCCCATGTGCAGAACCACCAGATAATAGACACTTAAGTAATAATATGGACACTCATACACTTTGGAATAGCTACTTATTTGGTTCAAAATATGCCTTTATGTTTCCATCTTTGTTCCAAAATGATGGCAATAAAACACACTTTAAAAACACCATTTTCCATGCTTAGTCCCTGAGCAGCTGTAAGTGATAAATTTAGAAACATGACCAGTTTTCCACATGGTTCACGTAGCCTTATACAGCTATTAAGAAACTGACATTTCCATTTTTAAATATTCTTGGAATTACAGGGTTTGAGTGGTCAAATACTGTAAAGCTGAAGTGAAGTATTTCACTTCAACTCAGATCTGGTATATAAAACACCATGGCCCTACTCCATAGATTCCTACTGAAGCATGAATTATTTGGGAGCACAAAACAGAGAGACACCTCCTTTCATTTTTTATTGGTTCCCCATTTCCTGGTTTTAGAAGACTGTGAGGGCCATAACCTAGCTAAAATGGGAGAGTCTCATACCTTTGCTATTATAATCTGAGCAATGATCAATAAAGACAGAAATATATTGCACAAAAATGTACTGTTTTTATTAAATAGTAGTAGTAGCAGTAGCTACATTTGATCCCAAATGTCCTCCAAGAAGCTCAATGCATGGTCCTTCTCACTATTTTTATCACCACTACCTAGGTAATATAGGAAGTTTCTAGGCAGGCACTTTCTTCTCTGAACAAGAAACTTGGCTAGAGTTTGGTCTAAGTAGGCCACAAGGCCTTCAAGTTTAGTCTCATCTCACAGGTGGGCCACATTTAGGTGTCTGTGTCTTAAGTGAAATTGCCAGGATGGAGAATTATGGGATTTGTCATCCAAAAATTCCAAATGGCACATCCCAAATGATAACACAAACATCCTTCCATCGGTGAGATGATTAGCACAAGTAGTATGATAATGACATCATGAAAGTGTTAGCATTTATGGTGCCACAAAACTGTCTGAAGTGTTTATTAGTCACTTACTACCCCCCTTTTCACCAACCTTTTCATCAATGTGAAACAGAAGGGTTTGTGGGTTGACCGCAGCATAGAGCACTGTAGGCCAGTGGGATTATTTCACATCTGCAGAAGAAAATCTCATGTTGGCACTAAAAATGCATTAATAATAATGAAGACTTTGCTGTCTGAGGTAGTCACCTTCCTGTATCTGTACAGTAGAGCTGACGTGCAAGCACCAGCTGTGTGTCGTCTAAGTACCCTGTCATTTCAAGGTGAGGCCTTCTCTGCATGATGGTTTGCATGGAAATGTGGATTGCTCTGTGAAATTGCTGATTGTTTTGGGGGCCTGCGGTTTTCTCTCTTCAGTTTTTATTCATAAACGTTTAAAAAGCCTCTGATTCTGAAAATATTGTTTCATTCTAAAATAATCCACCAAGCCTGTAAATAGCCTTAAGAGAAAGCAGTAGGGGCTGAGGGAATACATGCACACCCAGTTTGTTGTTTTACTTCTGGCAAGAAAGATATAACTGAATTAGAAGGAAAGTAAATCTACTGTCAGTCTTTGTTTGTTTGTTTGTTTTTAAAAGCTTAACAAATAGTTCAGTTTTTGGAAATATAATAGAAGCTGTTATGCTGGGAATTCACTCTGACTCACAGAATTCATGTATCCCAGCTGTTTACTTGAATGGTAATCTAGCTCAGTGGAATATCTGTGTACAGATGCAACCCAATCTCTGTGCAGGGTTACAGAGGAGGAAATTCCATTGCATTCAGTGGATCTTATTGCCAAATAAGTGTGAAAAAGATTACAATCTTAGCAATGTTCTTCTTGTGCTCCCATTTATCTCTGTACAGTCTGTGTAGTCCCAGTGGATTGTGCTTGTAATTATGTATTTAGTTTAGTTCCTTTTAAATATTATACATTCCTTATTTCAGTCAGGCCCACTGTAGTATCAATGTAACATCATAATACAGTTATCTTTGTATTTCCTTACTATTAGTGGTTTGAGTCATACCTTTAACAGTACTCAAATCTAATTTGTAGAGTGGCTAATTAGTTTTCCTTCCCAACTCTGCTCTACCCAGATCACCTAATGAATATCAGAACAATCTGGAATGAATCTAGTTCACAAGGAAAATCCTTATAATGCAATTTATCCTGCAACACTTTGATTTATGAGTTCCTCTAACTAGATACATTACAAAGCCCCCAGATTCTAAGATTTATATAAAGCAGCAGAATGAAATTATTTGACAGCAGTAGCATATGTTCCTTATATTCATGTTCTAACTTGGCAAGATAGATATAATGAGAACTGGAAGAGAAACATCAGGGACATTTTAAAATACAGCATAAACATCCTCTGCATTCTAACAAAATTTTAGTTTACTGATTATGCAAATACTTTATTCGGGTTACTGTCTTGATAGAAACTTCATCATAAATCTTAATATACAAATACTGAAGGGAGATCCACAAAATTTTCAGGTAGAAATCATGTAGGGGAAGATAAGGCCATATGGGCTAGCTGAACCTGTTTCTGCTGTTGTGTCCACCTGCTCCTCCTGACCAAGCGCCCTATAGAAGTTGCCTACAGCAGGACTGCTTCCTACCATGCATATGTCTGGATGCTGAGGGAATGAGCTTTCCACATGAATCAATGCATTTGCATAAAGTTCCTCAATAGAAATGAGCCTAAAAGTAGTAGGAAGAGAAGGAGACATAATTGTTTCCTGACTGAGTTTCAAGGTGTGACTAGATGGCCAAACCTTTGCTTCCTCACTCCCTCTCTGTTGGGGAGCAGGAGGAAGTTTCCCATTTCCAAAGATTGTGAAGTTTAAACTACTTTGGTTCAGTCCTGGTGATCACACAGGCTAGAACCAAACCAAAATGGAGTGATCTTACTTACACCAAAACAAAACAAAAACAGTAGACCCTAACAAGGAGCCAAAAAGGTGCAAGTAAGCATGGCTCAGGGAAAGGCTGGTTTGCAATCACCTGTATGTTGTGTGTTCCCTGGAAAAAGAAGGAAAGCAGTCCATTCCCAAACTGGGCCAAATCATGGGCCAAATCCCTCTCCAATCACATCCCGAGTCCCTCATCATTCAATCCATTCAGAGAAGAATTAAAACTACAGAGCCTGCTGTTCTTGCAGTTTCACATTGTCAAGAGGCTGACAACTGTTTTATTTGAATAATATAATCACATTGCAGCAATGTTTTGCACCTTCTTATACCAGCCAGGATCCTCTCTGATCCAGAGCTCTGCACAGGAGAAGAGAAGGGATTTCAAAGGAAATTCCATAATCACAAAAGGTAAGGGGACAACCTGAAGGATATTGTCATAAGGATAGCTTGAAAGGGTCCCTAAAGAAACCAATCATTAATGCTGCTTTGGCCCTGGGCCATTCTCCTTCATCCAATAGTTCTCTGCTATAGAGAATCTGATGAAAAATGAGCCATCATTTCCAGAGTGGCAATCAAAAGATAAAAGCAAAGCAAAACAACACAAAACCCTTTCACACAGGGTCTACTCAAGCAGAAAGGTCTACTGCTGAGACATCTTTCAGCTGTTCCCATCCAACCTACTCAGCATGGCCAATATTGAAGGATGATGAGATTTCTTGAACAACAACAACAACAACTTCTGTAGGGCCACAAAGCTCCCACACTTGATCTCTTCAGGAAAAAGTTGCAACCAGTGAAGAAGGAGGGGCAGCTAAAAGCATGTATAGAAAATTTCACTTTCACTCCCAATCTTGGTTTGGGTTAAGAGCTTTCTCTGAGCCCTGCTTCAGCACTGGTAGAACAATATCTCCACCATACCTTCAGTTCCGATGCTAGCTTTGGCTGCTCCACTATATGTGGGTTATTAGATAATGGCTGAAATCCTGTTGCACAGTTATGCAAATGGCATAATTTTGGCAAGCGAACCGCCTTAAGAAAACTCCACAGACCTTATCTGTTGCATATTGAATCAAACAACCTGGTATGCAACAGATAATGAGAGTTCTTAATTTACAGCAATTTGCATCTAAATGTTACGTTGTTTGCATAACTCTGCAACAGGATTTCAGCCAATATCTTGTTGGTTGAGCAGCTTTTCTTGTACTTTGGTTTGATGTTAAAGCACAAAACCAAAGGTGGCAGGAATGCTCCATCCAATGCTCCACCATTCAAGATTATGTGTGTTCTTCAGCATGCTGTGTAGGAAGTTCCTTATCTTTGATTTGCATATGTGTGAGTGCAAGAAAACATTTCTAACAGTAATAGTATATATAATAGGATTCCATTTTATATATTGTAGTTCTTGTCTTATTTCTTAGGCCTAGCCAGATTTCAAAAGCCCTCTACAAACAATTGATTCAGTCACTGGTAAGAGCAGTCTGTCCTTTCCACAGTTGCTTGCAGGGTGCAAAGGGAAGGTTGAGGGTGAGGGGCATGTTGGAAAGAGGGAGGGAGGAAGACAAGCATAGAAGAAAGAGGGCATTCTTGGCCAGCTTTTGATTTGGACTCACTCACTGCTGACTTTTCCCTCACCAAGGGCAAACACCAGGTTAATCTTGAAAAAAATACTGTTAACATGACGACGGTTCCTTGCCTGTGTGAAAAAGTTTTGCTTCACCAGCTTTTTAACCTCTGACTTCACAACAGGTTAATAAATAGTTGCTTTCATTTGGGAAGATTTGGCCCACAGGCCTCCAGTTGCTGACTTTTGGGATGACACATCATAAGCCATAATGTCTTACTAGACATTGACTGGTTTGTATGCCATGTAGAATTATATCACAATACTGAGAGTACAACAACAATACTGCAGTGATGAAAGGCAGGTTGTTAAATGATGCACTTCACAAACTGGAGACAAATGTAAATCAATACGGGTCATGAATTACAGCTCCACAACCATTAGTTCTGTTGCACTTTATACCTTTATATAGAGAATAAAGAAAACAAGGAAGAACAAATTGCTCCCTTGGTTATAGAATAAGCAAGATTTATGAGATTCACAGAAATCAACTGCTTGAGATTTGCCATTATAAAATCACTGTGCTTTTTTCTTCCAGTCCAGATCATCGGTTTCTAGTACTGCTAAATCTGTCACACCAATTTTATGAATAAAATACAGGAATTTTTTTTCAAGACAGTGAAATTCCTTTTAAAAACCAAACTCAAATCCTAAGCATAGAATATTTGTGTAGCAATATTACCACCTAGTGTGCTTTTTGAGATACTACAGCTGGCACATTCATAACCCAAAATATAATGTTATCTGTAAGAAGAAGAAGAAATATACTTCTTCCTTCTGGATAAGCAGAGTCCAGCATCCTGATTCCTTATGAATAAAGTGAGGTGGATTCAAAAGGCTCTGCTTCTTCAAAATATAAACTATCTTTGGGCCATCCCATCTTTCAATCTGACCCAATCCACATCCATCAGAAATAATGTAAGAAGAAGCTGGCAATCAATGGGTGAGCAGGTGGTCAAACTTGGTTCATGGAATTACCCACTCATCCACTCATCTCCCAGCTGTCCTCTGATTATCAAACTGTGTGCCTGTCACAAATGAATTCCTGGTGTCCCTGTGCTGTTCTTTGTATACATGTTTTAAGCATATGAAGGAACACAGTCTGAAGCCCACACGTAGCCCCAAAGACCCAAATGTGCTCTAATCCCTGCCCCCTTACACCTCCACACTCCCTCTTTATTTTATTTATTTTATATTAAATGTACACTGTGCTCCTTAGAATTCATAAATGGAAATTATACTATGTTTGCAGGGCAGCATCTCTGATATGCATCTGGTAAATTAAACTTAAATTTTAAGTTTAATTTATACAGTTTTTAGGCACTAGATTAAGAAAGGGAAGTTTAAAAAAAGAAATAAAGAAAAATATTTTACGAGGGGTGGTACAGGAGTGACTGCTGCCCTTCAAGGTCTGGGGTGAATAAGTACTGTAACGGGTTACATTTCAACTCTAACTAGTGACATTTTAAAGTCACGTTTCAAGCTCTGCTTCTGATACTTTTCTATTGGACATCTTGAACTTAGGGCATCAGTGTGTTTTGATCAGGCTCTGTCCAGGGAAGAAGAGGTTACTCAAGACACAGAACAATGGAGGTTATCTTGCACAGCCTCCTTTCACAGGCTGGCTCAACCAGGAGGTGCATAACAAAGGCTGCTCTTTTTTAACTATCTTGTATATTAAAAACATATGGATTTTTACCGAATTTTGTAGCTCTCAGTAATTTAGCTCACCATGGCCGAAATCCTGTTGCACTTCTATGCAAAAGACGTAACTTTTGTAGGAGAATTGCCTCAAGTTAGGAAATCTTCATAGACATGGGTCTGTTGCCTGCTGAGTCACACAACTCCATATGCAACAGATATTGTCTGTGGAAATTTGTTAACTTAAGACAATTCCCCTTCAAAAGTTGTGCTTTTTGTGTAGCAGCACAACAGGATTTCAGCCAATATATTCTCTGTTTTAAAATATGGCCCACCCTTCCATTTTTAAAAAATGCCCAAGTATAATAATAGCTCCGGTGGATGGAAAATGTATGAATACCTGATGAAAAACACTGTTAGGAATATTTGAAACAAAATTTCCCAAAGGAGAATGATGAGCTGCATTTTTTTCAGCATTTCTGTGTGCCTCCTGATGTTTGCATCTCTTTAAGTACTTTTGTGATCAAACTACATTTGTCAGTATCTTTCTTGATTTAAGGATATGCCTTGCAATTCACATCCTACCCAGTGGCATTCAAGATGCCTCAGGGGGAAAGTGTAGATAGTGATAATTATTTATGCCTTTTTGCACACAATTCATTTTTACTAAATCTCTGAACTATGTGCTGCTGTCCAGTAATTTCAGGTAGCAATATGAACTCAGAATGTTATTTTAAAGAGCCAATTGCCTCAAAAAATTTAATGTTTTGGTCCTAGGTCACTGGGGGAAATAAAATGTTATGTTAATAATTAGCATGCTACTTTACTGTTTAATAACTTGCTACTTTACATGTTATTAATACATTACTATAAAACCACTCTCTTAATTGTTTAAAATGCAAGGGAAAAAATGGCTCCAAAAGGTCAAATATTACCCAAATGATGCAAAGCATAACTAGCAAGAATGATGCACATGCATGGTTTATGATACCTGCAAAAGTGATGTGTTACCATTAACAGGAAAACATAAAAAGACTGATGAGGTTCTCCCTCCATTTATGCAACAGTTATAGTCATAACACATTAGTTCAGAGGTAATTTTGTTCCTTGTAACAGATTATTTCCAAGTTATGCCTGCATTGTGACGAAATAGAATGTGACAAAATCTGGTGGTTAGAGAGACTGTTGAAAACATTGACATCTTTTCAATTATACCTGACACTGCATTATATTCAGTTCGGAAAATGTTGCTGTAGTATCATTGTGTCAAAGGTAAATGTGACAGGAACACTGGATAGTAGCTTCCTTGACTAGGAAATTCACTATAAGAAATCGGAGGGTTCTTTCCGTATTCAGTATAAAATGACACTGAAAATTGCACCCTCTAGATATGGATTAACATCTCACAAATATAGGTGATTATTATCAACATCTTGAATAATTTTCTCTGCCACTGAGTGGTACCTTGGTTTCCAGCTGAAAATGGTGTTTTAGTATTAACTTCAAAAAAAAAAATCACTCTGAAGTGTAAAAGCTTTTCCTCAGACTGCAAAGACTACATTGACATAAGAAACATTTCTGTCTTGTAATTACTTTAAAGCAGGGAGTGGGCTGCTGCATGGCAGACAAACAGTCAATTTAACTTGCCTGTCGCCTTTTCCTTTCATTAAGTGGTAATTCAGCTCTTCATTTTCCCTAATGCTCTGTGCTCACTTTCAGGCAATTACTGATGGAGACTATGATGTTAATGAGTTTTGCATAGCAGATCTGGGAATGAAACATGGTAGTATATTTTTTAAGGAAATGAATGTACTTAAATGGTGCATCAACCTGAAAGATGCAAAAAAATGTTTTTAAAATCTAGATGCATTTTTCAACCAGAGCTTGATTGCTCTTAGAAGTCAGGTGTGCATATGAGCAGATAACCTTTAATTATCTGAATAAGTATTTAACTTCAAATCTACACCAATGAGCTATGAAGGTAGTTTCTGGTGTGAAAATATAATTTATGAAGAAATAATATTTTCTGATTGTTTGGTTTATTTTAAATAATCTAAATTAGAACAACTCTGCTCTACAGACGGATAGGTGGATTTCTGTAGTGGACCCTGCTAGTGAAATTCTCTTCTAATTGATATCAATCAGATCCCATCATTACATGCTTTCAGGTGGGCCCTAAAGCCTTGCCTGTTTACTTCGGTTTACAAGAGATTTCAAAGTTTGCTGTTGTGTTAATACAGTGCTACATGGCTTTAATTGCCAGTACTGATTTGAGCATAGTTCTTATTATTGCTTTTATAATTATTTTCTTATATGTGATTTTACATATACGTTTGCCAGTGGAAGGTTTCCCCTATAAGGCATCTTATACTTTGCACGTGTGACTGAACGATGTGTAGTGTAGTAAAGCCTCTTATATTTGATGATGTCTATCATGGAGTCTGGAAAAGTCCCACTCCATTCTACCGAGGTTTTACCTCCATCTGTAGACAAATTCCATGGTATTGGAATACTCTTGCCTCAACTGACGATTCTTACCTCAGCTATAATTTCCCCCTCAGATCAGAAAATCTAATCAAAGGGGATAACATGAACTGACATGGCTCCCCTCCCCAAAGCAGTTTTACACAGATTCTGTGTAGGTTATAGCACTGTCGGCAGATTTGCTTTGTGCTATTGTTGCATCCTGTTGTCTTACATAAACTGCAACAGGCAGCTGTCACATTTTCAAAAAGATAACCCTTTAATTCTGCCATTCCACACTCTGTGACATGACTATCAACTTCAGTAGAGGTCCATCTTAAACTATTGCCATGCTTAACTGTGACCATAAAGTAAAATGGTTTTAATTATACATCAGCTCATTTGAACTGTATAGTTTTAGATAAAATTGTTCTCGTTTGCAGTCAGAGACATGTCAAAGTATATTTTTTTAAAAAATCTTTGTTTGAAGCTGGAGTTCTCTAAAGTCATATTCAAGTGTTCACATTTATAAATAAATAAATGAGGAAAACGTAGTGCTGTTAGGCATGTTCCCTTTGGTGTCACTGTCCTCATCTGGAGAGCAGAAGTCTTAAACTTCTGGTCTATGGGGAGGACTGTCCAGCATTCAGGATTGCATGGAGAATCTCCACATACAGAAGAGGCTATCCTCTTTAGATGATTTACCACACCATGTGTGAAAGGTGATAAAAATGATGACAAGATATGTCATGAGCAAAGGGACCTGGATAGTCCCTGCTCCCCTCCATCTTGTATGGAGAATGAAATCTGAATAGGAGAGTGCTCTGTATACTCTGTATATGGAGGTGTACCTCCATATGGTCAGAAGATCTGGTTTTTCAAAGTATCTGATCATGTAGCAAGCCCTATGAGTAGAGACCAGTCTCTAATCCAGATTTAGCTCACTACATGAGGGTGTTAGGACTATTCTGCTCATGCTGATCAAGAATGATAGTTAACCCTTCTACAGACCATCAGAATGCCTAGTTGCCCCTTTTCTCTTTCATACATGCACAAAGCTACAAGCTGATTGGATAGAGATGAGGGGAGACAGAAACAAGTGGAATGTGGAAGTGCCCATATATGCGCTCTGAGCAGATCCATAAGTCAGTCAATTTATTGTTAAGGCCATTAGACGGGGGGGGGGGGGGGATGATAAACCTTTACAAATTTCCAAAATTCTAGGTATTTCATAAATACATTTGCCATTAAAAGAAAATATTAGAATCTAGTATCTAGTTACCATAAAATTTCCAGAAGTTCAGATACTTCGTAAAAACATTTGGCATTAAAAGACAATTTAAAATCTAGTATCTAGTCATCATGAAATTTCCAAGTACCACCATACAAAATCTGGCTACTTGGTAAGTGATCTTGGGGTCTATATCAGAAATCCAGAAAGTAATGTAATGTTTGATGGGTTGGGTCAACAGAGATGCTGAGATAAATAAAGACATTTCCTGAACAGAGAAACAGTTCTTGTAGTTACTGTTCCTTATATATTATATATTCCTGTTGATATACAGCTTGTACTCTGAGTAACTTCATTTAGAAGTATAATAAGAACCACTGCTTAATTTCAGAGAGACACTCTTTATACATATACTGTGTGTGTTTCAACGTCTTTCCTGTTTTCAAAAGTAATAGCAGTTTATGGTTTTGTTACTAAGATTCACTCTGTGTTTTGTTTTGTGACCTCAAGCCAGCAAACTTGAGTTAGTCTTCTCCGACAGAGGGACTGCTTGAATTAGGGACCACTTGTTTTATTCACACACATACACAATTGCAGTGCTATAAATACACACAAACACAGTTGCAGATTTAGGCCTAAATCCAATTGCTATTCCCAGCTATAGCTGACCTACTGAATCAGTGTGATTTACAGTAGGTGTTGACTTACTGTTCAGTACAATTGACTCAATTCAGCTACTCTAGTTGGGACTTGCAATTGGATTTGACATATAGTTCAGATCCAACCCACAGTCTTTTGTGAATAATAGCAAATTATAACAAATGGCAAACAGACCGCCTATTTCTGTTCCCAGTAAATATTTCAGCAGCAGCTCTCACATTCTGTATGAAACAATGCCTCATTCACATTTTTCCAGAGTAGTGTAGCAAAATATAATCCAAGAAAACCACATATTCCCAGGAACAAACCTCTTCTGAGAACACACAAGAAAAGGTTGTAATTAATGCCGAAAGAGGGGTGAACTATCTATTAACATAATCGGAATAAAGCCCTTCCATATTTAAATGCAGACACTAACTGCTAGTATAATACTTTATTAATTAACAAAGTATTTATCCACTGGGAAATGAGGATAAAAGGCAGCACTTTGTCAGACTGCAGTAAAATGTGTTAGCTCTTCATAAGAAATGCATAAAACTCAAACAAAAGAACCATTATCTTTTAAAACCAATTACATTTAATCTCAAAAGAAAGAACTAGTACATCAATTCTTCTTTGTTTTGTGATAAGCCTACCCAACTACTCATAAGATCACAACTTCTTCACAGACTTCAGTAGTAACATCAAATCTGATTACGGTTTTGGAGTAGCTCATTCAAATAGCATTTATTCAATTAGGCTGCGAGGCAAAGTCCATTACTGTGTTTTTTTTTCATAGCAAACCCCCCCCCCCCAAAGGAATTTAATAATCTCTCATATTTTAAACTCCAGATTCTGGACTAGAATGTTCCCTACAAAATTTCCTACATGTTTATTTATTTTTCACTCGTTTTTTGTGTGCGTTTTTTTGTTTTGTTCTTTTTTTTTCTTTTTAGGGTGAGGAACAAGCTCTGAAGCTTTTGTATCTAGCCAGTGTTCAAATGTGTACTTCTTAGTTTTTCCTCATCGTAGGCTCTAGAAAGTTTAAAACCTGAGGGTGAGGCTGCGCTGCTTTATTGCTTCCAGGAATTGTGTAAGTAGGTGGCTCCCAAATTGCCATACTAGCTCTCTGCTCCTATTGTACTTCAAATGGCACTGTTGAACCACTTATTTATTTATTTATTTATTTATTTATTTATTTATTTAGTATACTAAAGTATACTACAAGGCCACTTCTTTCCCTCCAGTCCCTTCTCTTAGTACCTGGTTATTTGCTGTGCCAAAGCTCCATAACTATAATTCCTATGCGAACAGCTTTGCACAAGGCCACAAATCCCAGTGCCACTTGGGAACAGGACGGTTTGGTGTCCACCTTTTAAAGCAACCTCAGATATGAAACCCACACTTTTTTATCCTCCAGGGCTGTGCTGTGTGAAGTTTCACTCTTTGCCTGGAGACCCCAGTTAGCAAAATAGTCCCCTGAGACTTGAATAGGGCTGCAGGACCTGGCAACCCTTCCTTGGCCATACAGCTACATTTGGTTGCTGGGAACTTGAGCAGAAAACTCTGGACCATGGACCTCTTCTCCTTCTAACATTTGTCTTTCTATGTCTTCTCCTTGGACCCATATACTTGTAGGCTCTGCCCTGTGTTATTTCAGTCCTGAATGAGGACAAAACCTAAATAGAACAGGGACTTTGTGTGCAACTGCACAACAGGAAAAATGCAAAGTGATCCACTGTGAAGTTACACCCAGGAAGTCAGGTTTCACCAGGTGAATTTGCTTTAGAAGATCACACTGGAGTCAGCACAGAGAGCAGAGGAAATTGCCAATCTGAACTTGTTTTTGTTGTTGTTTAGTCGTTAAATCGTGTCCGACTCTTCGTGACCCCATGGACCAGAGCACGCCAGGCCCTCCTGTCTTCCACTGCCTCCCAGAACCTGTTAGCATCTTGTTAAGATGGCTCTGCTGCAACCATTCAAATTAGCTGGAGACTTGGCTACCATAGAGTTACCTTGAGAACCTGCAAATAAAGGGTGGCTGCCTATTTCCTCTTTTGTGCTGATTTCCTTCTCACTCACTTGATTTTCCCCCCTTTGGTCTCAACTGCCCAAGTGCACCGGTGCTGGCACCAATCTTTTCAAGAAAAAAATAAATGATTTTGAGACAAAACAGGGCTTGGTTGAGGGGAACGGACACTTCAAGAATGTGTTTTTGCTTCCTCTCTCTCCACCTTAAATTAGGAAGCTGGGAGATCCAGCTGTTTGTTGCCCATTGCATCAGCTCAAGCAATCACACTGCCTGAACCAATGTGAATGCATTTGATTAAAAAAAAAAAAAAGTAGAAGCCCCAGTGGTGAACTGAAAAAGTACAGATTGGATGGGGAAACTCCAGGCTGATTGGCATGACCTGCACATCATGTAATCCAATGGTTCCTAACCTTGGGTAACCCAGGTGTTCTTGGACTGCAGTTCCCAGAAGCCTTCACCACCAGCTGTGCTGGCCAGAGTTTCTGGGAATCTAAGAATACTTCGGTTATCCAAGGTTGGGAACTACTTATGTTGTCAATGGAAAATAATACAAATCAGATCATTCTAGTCCTGGACCACTTCCTACATTACTTGATAATGCAGTTGTACCTTTAGTGATGCATCTTTTCCAAACTGTTGTATTTTCTTGTGCATTTCAGTTCATTTAGTTCCTTTGAAATGTCATGTATCTTCGTCACTCCATAGGGTTTGCTGGCTTCTTGCGTATTACTACACCTTCTTCTCATTGTTCCTCTCCTAGCACACGTTGAGCATCATCTTGGTGATTTTGGCTTCAGCTGCAACTCTAAACTATGATGTTTTGTTGCATCTATACTAGACATTAAGACCAACAAATTTTCATTTCATTTTTCCTCTTCTGTTGTACCTTAAATGATCATCTATAAGAACCTATATTTTTCATTTCTCGCTATGTGACCAAACTATTCCAGCTTTCAACATGCTACATGTTCTATGATCCGTTGATCTTAATTCATTCCCTTTAGTGATTCATTGGTCATTTGTCGATCCAAGAAGTTCTCCATTTCCACTGGAAAAAAAGTTGTGCCTGAGCTTTAAGGCACAATGGGACTGTTCAGACCCTGTCACTTTTTATTCTCAAGGATGTCCTGTATGGCCTGGGAGTCAGGATCCAACAGAAGGTTGGTGGTGCTATCTAGCTTGCAGATGGCAGTAGTGTCTACCTGACAGGCTTGGTCCCTGAAAGACTACTTGCTAGAGCTGGGCAATGAGAGCAGAGCTGAAGGCTTGGCCAGGCTATTTTCAATTTCTTCCATCTCTCCCAGCCTTGAAACATATCAGACATGAAACATTTATCCATTAGCCTTCTATTAACTCCAATAAAACGATCATATAGTGTATTACTGGAGCATAATTGTCTGGAACAAACGTCACCTCCCCCCCCCCACTTTTCTGTCAACATTGACAATATTTTACTGCTGTTTAGTATATTCCATTTTTGCTCTGGGTAAAGTTGCTGAAGTGTGTGGACATTTCAGAATAATCTTGTCAGAAATAATGAAAACTAAATTTCTGCTCAGGGGAAAAATAATCTCATTTGTTTCATATAGTTGCCACCATAGCTCTAGGTTACAAGGTGCACATCCACCCTTCCTAACACAGATCCCCCACATTACAAGGGTGTGAGTCAAGATGCGACCTCTGTCCTAAATGTATTTGCTGTGGCTTGTGATAACAAAGCCTTTCTTGATGCTTTCACTACTCTTGGAAAATAATCCAAACTACAAGATTCAGCCTACTTTTTGCTAGAAAAATGAGTGTGTCAAGACTGATCACAACATGTTAATAATGTCTGACCTAAGATGTTCATCATTGTGAGACAAGTCACCAATTCACTGGGACAAGTGACCAATGCATGATGCTTTACACTAGTAGAGTAAAAGGGCAGGTTTTCAAGCTGTTATGACAAAGCACCTTTGGTGTCACACAATAAATAATCCATCTTCTGTTGGGTGTAGTTGGTAGTAGAATAGTAGTCCTCAGACTTTCCAAATCTGACCGTAACTGTAGCTAAAACATTCATTTGGAAGCCCTCTTCTTAAACTTCTTTTCATTCCATTTCAGGGATGAGAAATCTGCTTTCCCCTTAAAGCTAAAACATGCATTTGGAAACCCTCTTTTAATCTTTTTTCAGTCCATTTTGGGGATCAGAGACCTGTGACATTCCAGACATGGCTGGTTTGAAACTTCTCTCATCCCTAACTATTGACCATGTTACCTGTAAGTCATAGGAATTGTAACAACAGCATCTGGAGGGCCGTAGGTTTCCCATTCCTAATATACTTGTATAGCAGTGCTGCTCCTGTTGTGACCAATGTTAAAGCTAGTAATGATCTGGTAGTGGGTCCAACCCACCAGATGAAGACCAAAGATCCAGAGCAAAATTTGAAAATTTATTTTTTTAAGAAAATGAGGACCAAGCAACCCACCAACAGGAACCAGGTGGGAAAATATACAGTTAAAATGAACGAATTCTGAGTCCAGAGATTTGTATTGAGAGTCCTGTAGAAAAATTTACTCCTCCTCACTCAAGCTTTCTTTGATTTCAGCAGGATGGCTCATGTATCATTTTGTTGCCAATATTGTTTAATGATACTAATACTGCTACTACTAACAATATTACTCCTACTACTACTACTGCTACTATTAATAATAATAATAATGATGATGATGATGATAATAACAACAACAATAATAATAATGGTGAAGAATTTGGAGAAATTAGCATCAAAAGAGGAATATTTCAAGGGGATTCTTAGTCACCAGTGCTGTTTAACATCTCATTAATCCCCATGTCAATAATTAAAAAAAAAAACTGGATTGGGCTACCATATTTCAGAACAAGTTGGAAAAATCAACCATCTATTATACATGGATGACCTAAAACCATATGCAAAAAGTTCCACGGAGATAGAATCACCACTAAATACAGAGTGAATATTTACTGAAGATATTCAAATGAAATTTCAAATTGACAAATGTGCAGTTCTGTCACCGTGGCAAGATCCAAAAACTAGATGAAACACACTTCAGTGGTCCCCATGGTCATTGGGGCTTTGGGAACAATATCAAGAAATTCCACACAATATTATAAACAGTTGCAGATCTCAGAAATAACACCATCAGAGCTACAAAAAACGGCAATATTCGGAACAGCATACATACTGTGCTGATATTTAACAGATACTTAGGCTTTTGGTTAAAACTTGTATCTGTTATATAATACCAGTCAATGTTTCTATAATTTTGATTAACTGTGCCTGGTGTTTCTGAACAATGACAACAACTACTACAACTACAACTACTACTACTACTACTACTACTACTACTACTACTACTACTGTCAGGCAAAAACAAAAGAAAAATAAAGAAGACAAAAACATTGTGGCACCTAAAGACTAACAGTCCACTTCATCTTTTTTTTTTTTTTTTTGCCTCATATGGTAGCAGAGACTAATATGGCTACCTCTTCTAAAACTAATAATGATGTGCCAACCAGTGAATTCCTACTTATGGCAGCCCCTTCCAGTCTTTCCTCTGTGCAGGCTACTCAGAAGTGGTTTACCATTCCTTTCTTCTGATGGTGTTCTTGGACTATATAATTTGCTCAAGGCGACACAGCCTAGCTGTTCTCCTGGGGCACACAGTGGTAATCAAATTTCTAACCTCTGACCCCACAGCTAGTTATCCAATTGACTGAGCTACCCAGTCAGCGTTGGAGGCAAAATTCTTGGCTGATCTTGGGACTACCCAGAGATCTACCACTACATCCTAATCTACTTTCTGTTGAACAGATCAACTGAACAGATCAACAGCAAACAAATAACTGCCACCAACAGACTAAAGAGAGGGTAAAAGCACTTAGCAGAGAGGCAGGGTTCTCTTTGAAATCAAAGGCCAGAAGGAACAATTGGTTAGTGCTGGATAAATAGACAATCACCCCAGTCCAGAAAAGTCCTTACCGGTCAAACAAACTACAGACAGCATGCAAGGTTGCAAATAATATTCCAACACATTTCACTCTGACTCTTGGCAGCTTTTAAATTTAAGAGATTAGTGTGGAGTTCATATAGAGAAAATGGTCATTCTATATGTATATTAACAGTGCTTTTGCTTATTAAGTTAGGATGGAAAAAAATTCTTGTTGATCTCTTAAGATCAGTGATTTTTTTTCTAGCTTACAATCTGTGAGCCTATTAATAAAAGCATATGCATCTTTTTGTTCCCCATCGTAGGAGGCTGTTGTTTTTTCACTTATTTTTCTAATTATATGCAAGTACGTATGCATAACTAAACACACATAGCTTTGAAAAACATGCATACATCTGCCTTAGTTGGTGAAGAAAATGCACTAAAATCTTTACATTAGGGAAAGTACTGTATGTTCTGAAATGCACACACATTTTCATGTGGGAAAGGAAAAATGAACCTTATAGTAAACAAGGATGGAAAGACGATGCAGAAAACCACAACAAAATAGAGACTGAGAAATGTTTATTTCTATATCCCCAGAGTTTCTTCATATCTGGATCAGGTCACTAAAACAAGACTGAATCTTCTGTTAAATGCTTTGCCTTTCTCTTGGGTTCACAACACATGTTGTTCCTTAGGCTTTTAGAATGAAACACATCCATAAGAACTGCCCTTTAAAGCTGGTGCTCTTTACTCTCATCCCATGTGAGACTGTTGCCGAGTCATGTAGGGCTATGTTTGTACAATGGTACTTGAGTGAGTTTCCCCATCTAATGAAGTCTGCATTTAAAAATTGCAATTGTGATTAGGGATGGACCAGGGATGAGGACGCAAGTTGCAGGACTTGATGTCAAGTTGGACTTCAGTCACACCAGTGGCTCGACTCAGACTTCCTGGGATCACGCAGTCTCCCAAAAACTCCCAGGCCAATTTTGATCCTACACGTCACAGTGGGGAATCGAACTTCTGAACCCTGGTTCCAAAGCCAGATGCTCCATCTCACTGAACTATACAGCCAGCTTTTGCATGAAATATTAGAGTCTACAAAAGAATCTAACCCATCAATATTCATCAGTTCCCATGCAGCAAAGAGCGTTAGAAGACACACACTGGGATTTTACTGCAATTCCCTCCCCCCTTGTGTATTATCAATCTATCTCCCTGGCAGACTTGTGCTTTGTACTTAACATTATTGCAGGTGCTGTGTTCCACCTTCAGTTTTGAATGTCATTCTACATGTGCAGCAAAATAATCTACACATGCATGGTTCAGCCATGCGCCAATGCCAGATTAGGAGTCAGTCCTGTTTCTCTTTGTCTGCTAAGGCTTCATTGTCTATTAGGCTGCATTGGCAGAAAGGTAATTTATGCAGGTATTTTGTATGCACAGTAAATAATGAGAAACACCTGCAAAAATTTCCCTCCTCTTTGAGTTCAGGAACTAATTATATTTTTAAATAATGGCTACCATTGAACACAATTATATGCATCATTTTAAGTAATGGAGTCTTCTAAAGGTGTATTTAAGGGAAGGGAGGCATGCTAAAACATTCTTTATTTACTATATGGAGGACTGAAAAGTTGAGTAAGCTGTTCAACAAACCTTTGCCCAAAAGTGTTTTGCCTGTTTCAAATGTGTTTATTCCTTTTACTTAATGTTCCAGAATTCCTGTTTCTCCAATAAAGTGAAACAAGCCATGTTTTCTCTACCTCGCAGCCTTGAGTTCCCTTATGGACCAACACTCATAAGTCACAGAGAAAAGAATAAAGCCCACCATGGTTTGTTATTTTAATGTTCTATGTTTACTTAATTTCTTAAGGGTTGATCAGAACTCCAAACTGCACATATCCAATTTAAAGACAGACTGAAAGAGACTTCTTAAAAACAAACAAACAAAAACAAAACTTGTTTTAACCCACCAGTGAAGTGGTAGTGCAGTAGTATATTTCGACTTAAATTATAGTCATGTCTAATTGTGATTATATTTGCATATATCAGGACATGGTCACATCAGGGAAATGTTACCTTCTTCTAACAATATTTTCCATACTTTTGTTGTAATGCATTGCGGTGTGTGTATGTGTGTATATATATACACCGTATTTTTCCATGTATAAAATGACACTTTTTCCTAAAATAATTAGAGGAAAAATTGAGGGTCGTTTTATACACGGAAGGAGGCAGTCGCACGTGCGCTCAGGCACCTCTTGCTGCCGCCGCTGCCCAATTGCCTCTTCCAGAGCTCACGGCTTGTCCCCTCCAGTGGCCGAGGCAGCAGCAGCAGCAAGCAGAGACGGAGGCAAAGGAGCATTCACACACACTCAGGCGCCTCTTGCTGCTGCCTCCCCCGCCCGTCCGATCACCTCCTCCAGTGGGACTGATGGGGCTCAGCAAGAGGCAGAGGCAAATGAGCACTCTCTCGCACTTGGGCGCCTCTTCCGGCTGCCGCGGCTGCCGGATCACCTCCTCCAGTGATCATATCCTTAGGGCAGGGGACAAGGCGGCCGTGAGCTGGAGGTGAGCCCCAGCAGTCGCACTGGAGGAGGTGATCAGGTGGGCAGGGGAGGCAGCAGCAGCAGGATATAGAGGTGAAGGAGCAGTTACCCAGTAACTGCTCCTCCACCTCCATCAAGGGTCAAAATTAGGGGGTCGTTTTATACATTGGGGGTTCGTATACACGGAAAAATACGGTATATATATTCCTGTGCCTGCAGGGGAATAGGAAGAGGGGGAAAGTCCAACCCAAGCCATCCCGCAGCCCCGTTGCCTTTGCAAAGGCAGCGGGGCTGGGAGATCGCTTTGATCCCTTTCCCCCTCTTCCTATGCCATGCGGCATAGGAAAGCTGTGCGGGTGGGGCTTCTTCTCTTTTTTGTTTAGGTAGCCTGAAGGGCTTTCTAAAAAAAAAAAAAGACCCGACGAATCGACAAATTGATTCATGGTTCATTGGGCCACTGGGGGGGCATTCGTGGTTCATGAGTCATCAAGTTTGACGACCCACAAACCAAGACAAAGCGCCATATATTATTACTCTGCCGCCCAGAGTAGACCATTGGTCTAGATGGGCGGGGTATATATCTAATAAAATAAATAAATATATATATACCTGGATGAGCGTCCCAATGTGTTTTAACATTACTGATTCATTTTCTTCAATTTAAATCATTTTCTTCAATTTAAATTATTATGGCTGGCTACACCATGTTACCCATTTATTTTCTCTCTTGGTTTATGGGGCATTGAAGCCACTTAAGTTTCATTAAAAAAAAAAAAAATTAAACGGTACACCAATATGTCGGGTACTGTTTCATGATGGGTGTATTTTCCTTTGTTGCACCAGCGCCTCTGGAAGCAATGCATTGCACTCAATGGACCCGGCACTCCCACCCAGGGCTGTGTCACTTGCCAGATAGTAGGTGGAGTGATGCAATACCTATCAATTCATTTAAAGCTGTTGACATAAGTTTACCAATGTATTGACACTCTGGCCGCAGAAATTTTTAAAAAAAAATTCTAGAAGGGCAGCCATGTGGCAGTAATTTGTTTATTCAAACTTCAAAACAGTATTGATAAGATTGTACACACATGCCATACCACTAAGGAATACGTATATTGAAAAGCCACTGGAACAAAAAAACAGAAGCTTCCTGGCGAGTGGGAATTGAACCACAGTTTCACCGCAGGTCATTAAAATGACTCATTAATGGCCATGTGTTGTGTGACCACGAATTTATGCTACAATCTAATTTGGGCATAAGTAGGGGAAAGTTCCATCATGTCATCATGCCCTTAGTTTAAATAAGCACATACAAATTTATTCCAAAAACGTCCTCCTTTTTATGAAGAATAGCCTTCCTTTTTTGGTGATGAAGCAGTGGCCATCCTAAAATGAATACCACTGACCATGCCCCTGTTTTTTTTTTGGGGGGGGGTCATTTTGCATTGTCTCCTCTTCTTGGGTCTAGAGTCAATTCGAGTATACTGTGGCTTTGGACAACTTAATTGCATATTTGGAAGTGAAGAGAAAGAATTAAAGCTCTACTTCATAACTCATTCAACCCTTGCATTTTAAGGAAGTTAAATTAGAATCCAGAAGTGTAAAGAACTATGAAAAAATTAAGAAGTTAAGAAACTAAGCTATTTTCATCACTCTCCTCAATCTTTAGGAGCAGAAATACTGGTTTTCATGGAAAATAGTAACTATAATGACTGAGGGACCTGCCATTACAGCTGGAAGACCGGGAACGCCCCTCCCCCTCAGAATACAGCAACAAGATCATTCACACAACCAAAAACAGGTTTTAAAAAGTGTGATGTAGAGTGATTTAAAGCAACCTCCCAACAGGTGTTCAAAAAGAAATGATTCCTCAAAGAAAAGTGTGAGTTTCCCCTGTGCTTAGAATAATGCCATGTTATCAGGAAATGTTGGATCAATTTGCTTCATGCTGAACTCTGGAGTAACTGGAGGAGTATATTGCAATGTAGTCACTCCCTAAGTTAGCATACCACAACAGAGAAAGCTCTCCTCTGAATTGCAACCAAATGGATCTCAATAGGTTGTGGTACAATCCAAGAAAAAGTTGGGGTGGGTGTACTAAGCCTCTATCAATTATTGTCTACAAAGACAAACATGTTAAATGAACTTTATAGATGGGCGGATGGATTGCTGCTGTTATGTGCCATCAAGCCACCTCCAATTCCTGGTGACCCTATGATTGAGCACTCTCCAAAATGTCCTGTCCTCAACAGCTCTGCTCGACTCTTGTAAACTCAAGCCTGTGGTTTCCTTTAGGGAGCTAATCCATCTCTTATTTGGCCTTCCTCTTTTCTTGCTGCCTTCAACCTTTCCTAGAATCATTGTGTTTTCCAGAAAATTTTACCTTCTCATGATGTGCGCAGTTTCATCATTTTTGCCTCCAGGGACAGTTCAAGTTTGATTTGATCTAGGATCCCTTTGTTCATCTTTCTGACAGTCCGAAGTACCTGCAAAGCAATCTTCCAGTACTGTATTTCAAACAAATCTTTCCCCCCCCCCCTGTCAGCGTTCTTTACTGTTCAACTTTCACATCCATAAATGGTGATTGGAAATGCAGATGGGTAGAATGAAAAGAAATTTCATTTACACGCTCTATAAATATCTCGTTATCAGAGCTCCTGGTAGAAATCCACTACAAAAGTCCACATTTTAAGTCTCTTACAATCCAACATTCATTCGTATCCAGCCACCACTGGATTTTTGGCAATAGCGAAGCAGCCACCCTCAGACTACCACACTGATTACAACGTGAGAGTCACGGATCAAATATCAGCCACTCACCCTCCATCCACAAATTCCTATTCAAGGTGAATGGCTGGGGCTTTCATTTCACCAAATATGTCAACATTATTGGTTTTACAGCACCTTCATTGTTCTGAAACACTGGTCCAGAAGATAACTCTCCAACTTATGTTTTTTTCTCTCTCCATAGTTTACTTCCTTCTAACTTGTCCTTACCTCCTTCAATATGAACACAATCTTTATAACCGTTCCCAAAGTACATATTTTGCATGACATTAAGCACAGATTTTGACTTTCCATTTTTGGTTTTATTATTATTATTATTCCAAAATAGAGCCATGGAAGCAAGGGGTATGTGTGACTGTACAGATCTAATCTTTTCCTTTTCTCAGTGTTTCGATATAGATTACCCACTCCTTGCCATTGCTATTTTGCTGCGGGGTGAAAAAGGCCACTATCAGTCTGGTCTAGCAGGCAGATTGGGCTCAGTATCAACTCGCTGAGCTTCAGGCACTGCACTCATAGGAGTTAACAGAGGAAGGATGAGCCAGATTCTTGCTATCCATCCCTGACTTGTCAACTATAATTGAATAGCATCCACTTTCTAAGGTTTCGGGATGAGTCCTTTCCTAGTCCTACCTGGAGATGCAGCAGACTGAACCTGGAAACCACAACCTCTCTCCAGGAAAGTCCTTTTCTCTGTCATTGTCCATTGCCTTTGGACCTAGCATAATATTTTGCTATCTAGGATAAAGTAAGGAATGTAAATATATTATCTAATTTTAATATAGAATAGAAAAGAATAGATGGTATTAAACTCAGGATACAGATAGGAATGTCAAGATCAGTAAAGATGTTATTTAGCTATTGAAGAAATCTATTGGTTTAGTTTAAAAGATATAAAGTGTTGTTAGGGCAGAGGTGAAGACTTTGTATTCATGTCAGGATTATTCCACTTGCTAGTGGTAGACCTGTACTTTGATATTTGTTTGATACTAAAGCAACAAAAGTTAAAAAACAAACCATACCATATCTTTCTTGCAGGACTTCATCACAGCCAGGAGAGGGATCCATTGTCTAAGACTTGGCAAAATGTTTCCTCTTGCTGAAAAGAGCCTCAAATGTTTCTAGAGTAATGTTAGAGGTTTAGACAGTAGAAGGACCGTTTTGGATGTTCACAAGTCCCCAAAGCGAAACTGTTTCCACAGTGCAACATCGAGACAGTGCTACTAACCGGATTTAGTGTATGTGGAGGAACCGTGACATAATGGCTGATAAGAGAAACAGACACATAATATGAATGGACTTTGTTATGCTAGGAATCTGCATCATTTGCTTTCCATCTCACTTTCTGACAAGGGAGGAAAACTCTTCTGAAATGTTGCTCTTTTCACATATTCTGCTGGAAAATCAAAGAGAATTTATCTGATCCAGTGGATGCCAGATGTGTGTGTGTGTGATTGTGTAAATAGACACACACACAAAAATGTGGAAGGGGAACTGTAGAAATAAAAGGCTATGAACTGTTCTTGTTCATTATCTTCTGGAGCATTACATTTTTAAAAAACAAATTGGAGGCAAAGATGATGAAAGATATACAGAGTGGCCTCTTGGAGATTACATAGCTTGCTTCTGGCTTCTATCCAGCTCACACACTGACACAACTACAAAATGATCTGGAAAATATATGCATCTTCTAGGGACGAGGGTTTCTCTTCCCCCCACACACACCCCCCACAAAGTGAAACCGTTGAGCAATATGCTTATTGATCTTGGCAGCCGCCTGATTTATTAGAGTGTTGACGTCCACTCCTTTTGTATCTTTTGGCAAGTGATCAATAGTCTTATTCTTAGCGCAGGCATTTGCAGATTGACTGTGGCAGCAGGTATAAAAGGGAATAATACCAGATTAAGGGTTTAGGTGAATTAACAGCAGAATGGGGACTTCTGTTTCAGAGGCTTGACTGAAGAAACATAAGTGGCCTGACAATTATGATAGCCGGCCCTGGGAGTAAATTCTAATGGCACGATGTTGCCAAAGTTGGAAGGAGATATATATTCATAGTGTATACACTCTGTGTGTGTGTGTGTGTGTGTGTGTGTGTGTGTGTGTGTGTGTATTTGTGCATGTGTATATGTGTAAAGCAAAGTACACATACTAGTATTATTTTACTATTTGTTGTGAATTGTGATAAATTGTGATAAATAAATGGTAGGATGCAGAGCCCATTCTGAATTCATGTTTACAAAAAATCTTAACATAGGCACAGAAGCAGTCCTATTTAATTTAACTTATTTTATTTTAATGAAATTGGTCCTAGAAGTAAATTTAAAGTTTTGTAGGATGTTAGAATTCTGTACGTTTTTACTAATGTTATAGCTTGAACCTTGCATTATGCCTAGACCTCTCTTAATCTCTCTTAATCTCTTTTATTATTAAATATATTCTACTATATAAAATACTTGCTTTAAAATTCAATTGTTTCAAGGTTTAGATGGCGTTGAAACGAAAAGTCACTTGAATTCATGTTTCCTAAACTATCATCTCTAAATTAAAAGAAAGAATTGTAATAGAAGAATCTATTCACATTTTTTCACATGCAATTTTTAAAACTCTGTATCATGAATCTGTAGTGGAAATGACATAATGTATTTGCCCATCACTTCTATCCAAATGACCAAATTAACTAATTTGCATTTTACTTGAAATATTTCAAGACTTACACGTAAAATGCTGCAAATGAAAATGAATCACTGTATCTCTTTCAAGACTGACAAATTGTGAAATAAACAGCAATCAGGCTAAAGATGCTGTATTAAACAAACCAAGTTTTGTTTTGCTAAAGTAAGCAAAATTAGTTGAATGCCCTAAGTAATAGTTGCTGGTATTTCTCCCCCCACCCCCCACCCCCTTTAAATTATTTCTCCACTTGTTTTTGTGTCTATGCATAAATTAAAAATCTGCTGAAATTTATTATTCATCTGAGATGTAATTAATATGCAAAATTATGCAAATTAAGATGCAATTAGGTTTCAATTCTCTAGTGGAATTTTCCATTATAATTTAATACAAAGTAATAGAGTAATTGGTGTCACGTGTAATTACTGTTACTCACGTGTACATGCGGACGTGAAAATGGTTTGTATACGTTAGTTATCTTATGTAAATGCACCATGCAGCCTTTCATCACTGGGGGACTAGGTAAACAAAGCCTGCCTTAAAACAAGAGGGAGGGAGTCCCCCCCCTTTCTTTTCATGTACTGTCATTTTCAAGAACAACATGAATAATTGTAATTGATTTTGCTGCATTTATTCCTTAGAATTCATAAATAGGTACAGTTTTGAGTCATATTCGCCTTATTATTTTAGAGAGTACTTATCTCCAGAAAAACAAGACATAATAACTAGCACAACAAAGAGATTTTGATGTTCCAGTGAGACAGACAAAATCAAAATAATAAATGAAGGCATTTTCACATCAAATCAGAATCATTCAAGTAACTTTTGCTGGCCTCACTTCGGGACAGTTTTCTGCATCCTGCACACAGTTTGCCCTGAAGCTGGTGGCTTCAGATTAGGAAGGTCCTCTAGAAGAAGAAGAAGAAATAATAATAATACAACATTTGCATTTCTGTTCAAGTAATAAGTTGTGAGGCTAACACTTCGGGCCTCTTGACCTTCGCAAAGCTTTAGGTCTTTGGTATGCCATTTAAACCTGGTTCTGTTTATGGTAAGGAAAGAGGGAAGTAATGCTGATTTAAAGTTGCCTCTGGGTTCTTTCTCCCAAGGTAACTGTTAATCCAAATTGCAGTGAACTTTTACCTCTTTTAAAATTTTTATTTAGCAGTTTCTTCAGGTGTTGCATACTCCATAGTGTCACAACAACAGTACTGTGAAGTATATTAAAATACTTGTTGCATTAGAAACACTGCTATGCTAATAAAAAGCATACATTTTTGGGGAAAAAAATCTCATGGATAATCTGAAAGTGTAGGTCTGGATTTACTGATATACACTGTTGGATGTCTTGCAGGGGGCAAACATTTCTGTGGCTGCTTACACATCACCAAAGTGGAAAACAAAAGAGGATGCTGCTTTGTATAATATTGCATATTCTCATTCATATGTACAGTTGCAAAATAAGGAATACTTTTTACAATTTATACACAATTATAGGGTAACTCATTTGAGTGAGCATGATCAGGTGACTTGTGCACCTGCTGAATCTCCTCTCCATGTAGCTACTGTGAATAAGCAACAGTAAGGCTCCTGATCATCCTTCTCAGAATTCTTCATCTTTAAATCAGACTTGGAATGAGCAGCTTTTCACAGGGAGAATTGTCTTTCTGCGTCCCTTCAAATGGAGGTCTGTACTTGCTAAAAGACAGGGCCAGATTAAGCCTTTTAGAGGCCCAAAGCACTGAAAAGATTATAGTGCCCCCTACAAATATAACACATGGCAGGTCGCATGGCTTGGGAAAAAAACATATAATGTGCACATTATATGCATAAAAATATGAAAATTTAATATGAAAATGTAATTCTATAGCATGTGGCAAAAAACAACAACCATGTATCACATGCAAAATCATACATACAATCAAATTACTGGCTTCCAGCTAATCGGCGGCCGGTAGGCAGAATGGGCTTCTGTGCTGTGCGGTAAACTCTCCTGGGGGGACCCAATTTGTGGGTGAATAACTCGGATGTCCGATCTCCAATCTTCACCAAAGTTGGCAGACGTGTTGGGGAAAGACATAGGAAGCTCCGTGGTGATTCTGGACTCTCTAAGTACCTGGGGGGAGCTTTCCTGGGAGGGTCCTCTTTGTGAGTATATAACTCAGGGGTCCGTGATCCAATGTTCACCACACTTTTAGGAGTTGTAGACAAGCATCTGAGGAAGTTTCCCTGCAAATGTGGTCTCTCTAGGTGGTTGGGATCCAGTTTTATAGCCATTCAAAGCAAAGACAGATTGACGGATCAATTCGTCGATTCGTCAAAGAATATTCATATATTTGTATCCGTTGATCCATTATCCTTGAGGGATCACGAATCAAAACAGATCACCATTTTTTTTATTTGTCCCCATCTCTAACTATGACTTCTTTCATTCATCATTATCAGCTATGCCGCTGTACTCTACCAACATCTGGAACACTACATGCCCCATATAGGTGGCTTATGGGATGCATTAGACAGTTGACTTGTTCTGCGAGTGACACCATTTTTTTCCACTGCATCTCCCAAGCTGCTCTTCTTTTGCCATTTTTCTGGTTGGTGAGTCTATGGGCAGAAATAGACTTTAAGGATAGCCTGTGATTAGAGTGGAAAGCATGTTAGTGTTAGAGATATGTGATTCAGGAAGATTTTCACATTAAAGAAATCAGACTTCAAAAGAATACTATACTTCACTCCTGAAGACCACTCATAAATTAAGCAAGCTAATTTGCAAACTACATGAGGTGAAAAAAGCACCTGCTGTGCAATCAGATATTTTCAACAGTGAAGGAATCCTTTCTTCTAATTATGGGCTAGCTGTAACACTTGTTTTGGTAGAATGTTAGATGGAAAAATAGATATAGGATCTACTTTGGACCCCATAGGATATGAGGATATAAACTTATAACCATAGTAAGAAGTATTTAAGAGCATATTCTTTTTGAAAAGCCTTTGGTCCAAGTCTTGTCTAAAGATAAGGCACTGTAAGAAGGGAAAATCATGTCCCTGCAAGTTGCCTGTTATTGATTCAAGAGCCACTGTTGCTCACCCGTGGCTTCTTTGATAGGACACTGTTGCCCTGCAGATGTTTTTGGCTTACAGCTCCCATCAGCCATAGCCAATATAACCAGTGAGTTTGTGGCCTGCATACATCTGAAGAGGCTACAGGGGCCCATCACTGCCATAAGCAAATTGCTATCTAGTTCAATCTGGTTCTCAGGCATTTTCCATCTGTCCCCTGGTGCAGTCTCAAACCCTGGAAGTTCCCTCCATCCCATGAGAGCAGGTCCTTTATGATTTTCCCCATACAGTGGAACCTCTACTTACGAACTTAATCCGTATTGGAATTGTGTTCTTAAGTTGAAACGTTCTTAAGTTGAAGCAAAATTTCCCATAGGAATGCATTGAAAACCGATTAATCCGTTCCGGCTGTTTTTTGTTCTTATGTAGAGGCGCGTTCGTACGTTGAAGCATTAGTTCCCATAGGAACTAATGCAAAGCCGGTTAATCCGTACTCTACCACTAGGGGGAGAATTTTTTTTTTTAACCTAAGATGACCTAAGGTTAAAAAAAGGGCAGGAAAGGTTTTTTTTCCGTTCTTATCTTGGAGCTCCGTTCTCAAGTAGAAGCAAAATTTAGCAAACGGAGCTGTTCTTAAGTTGGATCGTTCTTAAGTAGGGACGTTCTTAAGTAGAGGTTCCACTGTATAAGCAACATCCAAAACATGGACAGGTTTTTTTGTCAGATATCTTTAGATTCCTCTGTGCCATTTAAGATTTTTCCTGTGGAGAGTGCACAAGTGTCCTGCTTTGCAGAAGACACTCCTTCATTTCAAGGGCTGTCAAAGGATGTTCCTCCAAATGGCCCAGGAGCTCAATATTTGGGGGGTACTCCTCACTCTTTGTATAGCTGCCCAAGTACTGGGATTTCTCTGAAGGCACTCATCTGCATCACCCTAGTTGGGAGCAACACATTCTTTGAAGGCAAGGGAGGGGGCTGAGCAGAGAGTGTCTACACTAACTTCATCACACTTTGCCTCCAAACGTTCTGTAACCTATGTTGTTTGTGGGCATGATTAATAGCATTTTCCTCAATAAATATTTGAAGACATATTCTATTTGAAGGGTTGTTTGATCAACTTTTAAAGATAAAATGCTGCAGGAAGGGAAAGAAGCAATCCTGAAGTTGTCTGTTTCCATTTAGTATCTGAAGAACAAACAGAGCAGGTACTCAGTTCACCTCATCCTATCTTCCTTACTATAGTGAGAGAAACTGTATTTATATTTAAATCATAGACATCATTTCTAAATCTCTCTCTTTCTACATGTATTAACTTCTTTGCCCTCCATTGTGATTGTCTGTTTCTGCATTTGGAGCCATATATAACTGGCCACACTACATTTCTTAAGCATGGAACTCTACCCAAAGCTTCTGCTGTTGTTCACACTGGGATGGGGGCACCAAGACCTGCTGTTTCTTCCTTTTTAAAAGTCGATATATTCTCACTGGAGGTGTGTTGGTACTGAGATAGCAGAATAAAATAACACTTTGTCACATAACATTATCAGTGGCTGATGAGGTCAACGTCTTACCAAGTTTCCATTGAGCAGAAAGTCTGGACTGGAGAGTAAAGTAGGATTGAGCTGCTTATGGGAACAGAGAATGGGTTTTCTTCATGGAGATCACCATTTGCATAACGACAATGTTTGAGCAAATGGCATGATCCTGCATGACTACACTGGTGGGCCTTTCCATTCAATGGATGCTCAGTACAATACCGGCCCTTATTTCTCAGTATTGCTCTGCTCAAAATTTAGCCCCTGTGCATGAATGAACAAGGACACTGTAGTAAGCTTCCTTTTTCTGATGTTCTTGAATGATGGAATGATCTGCAGACATGTAGCCTGTCCCAGCCAATAGAAGGAGGCCTGTGGCCCCTTAACAATTAACCCCTTTATTTCAGCATATGCTTCCTATGTGCTAGAGTCCCTTTATCAGAGATCCACAAATGATTATCTTACAACAAATCTGTTAGGCTTTCAGGTATCATGAGACTTCAACGTTTTTAAACAGTAGAAGGAAGCAAATGACAAAGTTACTGCACTAAACACTTGGTTTTCTGCAAAATAACAAGTTCCTATCTTGAAAAATACATAGTGGGATTTATATGTTACAACAGGAACAATCTCTCCTTCTCTCTATCTTGCTTTTTTGCTCTTTCTTCCCCTCACCACCTACTGCCTCCCATTATACACAAATACAGAGTTGACACAGTAAGCATAACTATGCAAGAATCTATAGATAGATCTTACTTTCAAAGTGCATATTCCCCCCTCCTCCATAATATCCCTTTTTAAAATTTTCCATGGTGAGCAAGAAGGAAATCTACCTGGGATAAGTCACTCCATTCTTGTCACTGCGTTTTCAGACTGAGGTGTGAGCTTTGAAAAGTAGAGATGGTGGCATTCTGGGATGCTGACCAAGCTAGTTTTCACTTAAATCCCTCTGAAGTCAATGGAGCAAATTAGTCAAGATGAGTTCATTTAATAATAATAAAAACAATTGTATGCCATTGAGTCAATTCTGACTAATGGAAATCCTTTCCAGGTTTTTCTAGGCAGAGAATACACAGAAGTGGTTTACTGTTCCCCTCTTCTGGGGGCACCCTGGGACTGTACAGCTTGCCCAAAGGCATACAGGCTGGCTCTTCTCCCTGGAGGCACAGTGGGGAATAAAACTACCAACCTCTGGCTCCACAGGCAGATACCTAGCCCACTGAGCTACCCAGCCAGCTGAGTTCATTTAAGTCCCATTGATTTCAGTGGGAGCTAAGCATAAAAGGTGTAAACCAGATCCAACCCCTTCATTCCAAGTTCATTTATTACATGGTGAAATAGGCACGGAAACTGCCCCTGTCTATCGAGAAACTGTTTCCGCACCAATTTAATTTGCTTTAGACCTGACTTAAAGAGGTTTTATTCAAGGATAAGTAATCACGCAAGCAACACCTGAAGCACAGATTTCTAATATCTTGTATACCTATTGCTGTGCATAAGAGCTTTTCTTTTGCACAGCACTTGGGCTGTATGTTTGAATTCGGGGGGTTTGAAAGAAAAATACACATAAACAGCATTATTGTAAATTAGCACAATGCATATGCAGTCATATTGTGCCAAACTGCATTGCCTTTCTTACTCTTCCCTTCCACTTCCCCATTTTGCTTCTGGCTAATTATTTAAAGGAAAAGACATCCATAAGACGAAATAAAATCTGCCATTAGTCTCCTGTGCTGCACCCCGTCCGGGCTTCACCCATTCATCCATATGTAGCTTCTCCATTCTCTCCTGTAATACTACCAATTACTATGCAGTCAGGACTATTCATATTCATATTCACATCTCACAGTGGACATTTAAGCTACACTCTGAGCAACACTCATACCTTAAACTACACCTATTATACAGCTGTTGTACAATTACTGTAAATGAAGTGCACAATATGGGGCTCGGCTTGTATAATAACATGTAATCAGTGATAGGGAATGGGGCTACGATTTGATTTTCTTATGCACACAGACAGCTTTCCTTCTCTCCTCCCCAACCCATGATTGCCCGATTTCTTTTCTCTCTTGGATGTTTGATAAACTATTATGGTTAAAGAGATGCATCGCCTAAGACCACGGAGCTTCAGCAACTACAATGCTGGGAACAAACCAAAATTAGCTATCACACTTTGACCTATTTAGTGATTACTGATCAGGGTATGGATTGCACTGTGGATCAATATTAGCTCACAAGCAATGGAGCTTGTAAAAGCCAATATTCAGACTGAGTCTGAACTAGCTGCTTTCTTTATGGATTGTCCAGGGAAGATGTTTTGCAGTTCATCTCAGTTTCTCTTAGTTTTCTTTATTAAACCTGTGCTTCCTTTAAAGCATACACACATAACAGCAATACATAGAAAGATGCACTCAAGAGAGAAATAATTACTAGTTTAGAAACGTAACTTGGGCCTTAGTTGTGTTGGGTCTTAGTTACATCTTGGGTAAATAAAATACCCAGATAACTTAGCTACTTGGTATCTTAGGTCTTGTGAGTCAACTTATATCAACCTGAGTTTTTATTATCATTAGGGAGCTCAAATAAGTCCTCCACGATGCAACTCAAGGGGTCCAAATGTGTTCCCCAGAACACTTGGTACCTCCAGGGCCCTACCCAAAAAAATATTTGAATCAAAAAGATCCATTGTGCCCTCTATAAGTCATGGGGGCAATTATGCCATATTGTGAGGTGCTTTCTAGTTCCCATTACCTCCTTAGCCCCAAATAATAGTTTTAAAAATGCCACTATAGGATTCAAGAGGGCCGTTCCAGTTTAAAAAGTTTGTGTGTTTTTAAGAAAAATATGGGGTGGGATTTAAAGAATGTGTGAGGATTTAAGAGAGGATACAGTTACAGAGAAATTTTGAGAAACCACAATCCATGAGACCAAGGGCAAAAGCATGGGACTGAAGTTAGCAGTATATTATATTCTTACTGCTGGTAATAGAATCTTAGGAGAGGCATTCAGTCTTTCAGAATGGGCAAAACCTATCCAAAAACTGAGAATATATTCTGTAATGATATCACAGGGAAGGAGATGTGGTTCTATGTGGAACTCTGAGGACTGGAATCCCAGGAGGGCTAGATTTGATTCCAGATCTTCATATTCCACATCAATGGTGTAGGGAGACTTCAGACAGTGACTCTATATCAGTGGTGCTCAACCTTGGGTAACTGAAGTGTTCTTGGACTGTATTTTCCAGAAGCCTATTTAGAAATATATATTTCTAGGATTTTTCTTTTAATATTTTTAATACTTTCAGACTGTGGATAAATGAATCAGCGAATATTGATCCCGTGAATAAGGGATCCCGCTGTATTTATTTATTTAAAATATTTTTACCCTGCCATTCTCCTTAAATGGACCCAAGGCAGCTTACATCATTAAAAGACAATATTAAAGCTAACAACAGTGAGTATATAAATACTAAAAAGGATCAAACAGTTAATGAAAAAACATGAAGAAAACTGAAACACATTCAAACCTGTAAGGTACAACAAACCGTTTAAAACCCTACTCAGGCAACCAGTCAGTCAGGGAAGGCTTGCCTGAAGAGAAAGGTCTTTGTCTGCTTGCACAAGGACTACAAAGATGGGCCAACCTAGCCTCTTGTGAGAGGGAGTTCCAAAATCTGGAGCAGCAACAGTTCTTGCATGAACTGGCAAATGTAATTGCACTGGGTGTGTTTCTGTCTCTTTTTGATCAACCAGCTTATTCTTTGTGCTTGCTGTGCATGTGTGTGTGCACATACAGGTGCATCTGTATGCATGCATACATGCCGTTGTGTGCATACATCCATGTATATGTGGATGTGCTTAGACAAAAATTGGCACTGCTGCTTTTTTGTGCAAAATGTGGGAGAAAGCACTTGTCTGAATCTCAAACTAGAAAGAACTCTCGCAGGGACTAGAGAATTCTTGACAGTCTGTGTTGTCACTGCAAAATTGGTGAGATTTCTTCACACTCTTACACAGATGACACTTTGGAGTGTGTTTTCAAAATTCAGTTTCATATAACTTTGCAGTATTGTAATTGTTGTGGTACTTGGTTGCATGTCACATGAGTTATGTATGGCTCAACCCATTAAGTAAATACAGTATACTCTCCTTGCAGATATCTTAAGGTTATCCTTTGTTTCCCAGTCACTGCTGCAGCTACCTGGAATGGATATTTTGTCCCTTTCCAAGCCCATTAGTTGCCTGGAAAATGTTGGTTTCATCATTAGAATTGACTAACTCCTCCTTCTCACCTGCCAATCACCAATACCATGCTAACAGAACATGCCTTATAAAATTAATTGTGCTGCTTTGCGTTATAGCTCATCAACGCATTTAGAATTAGCCGAAATGAAATAATGGGGGTCAGTTCTGTAAAAAATGAGTTTACTTTCATGCCAGCTGCAGAAAATGAACAAAACTGGCTTTGTGCCAAGAAAGGAAGAGTCTCATATTAGCGAAAAGACAAGGAAAGTACTCACACAACATCACACATCAAAAGAAATACTATATTATACCCTGTGTACATTACGCATCTATACCTACAGAATTTATTCTAGTGTAGAGGTCCATGGCTGGCTGGTTTCACCTCTCACACATTCTCTCATTGGAGTAAGAATTGTTATTTCATTTCATTGTTAATAAATGGTTCTGCATGAAAGCTAAGTGATGTTGCTTAGTGAAGCATACAAATCTTGCAATGAACAGGAAGAGAAATGCTTAGAGCATGCCAGACCATCGTTGAAAAGCAAGTCTGGTTGCATACCTTGTTTTAGGTTAGACTGTAATGCAAATCAGAGGATTAAACACAACAGCATTATTAAATAAACTTCAGTATTTGTACTTGAACAGGGCAATAGACCCTGTACTCTGTTAATCTAATACACAATAGGTGTGTGCTTTGGATTTTGACAAATCCTGGAGTGAGAACCATGCTAGAACAGGTTCAGAGAAATAGGAGGTAAGTTTGAAAGATGGACTAGTCTGAAGTGGGGCTAATTCAGATCTGGACAGTACTGGGGATGTGTTAACACTTTCAGTTTGGAAGGACACAGAACACAGGCACTATGCAGAGGTGGCTTGTGGAACAGGACCCCCAGTTCAGCACTATGGCACATTAGTGCTCAAGCTCTTTATATAACAAAAACATCACAGTGAGGATAGGAGCAAATGTAGTTTTGTGACTGGTGGCCCTAGTTTGAAAGACAGTTGGTGGTTCTGCCAAGGTTCTCCAAGCCCAGCACTCTGGGAAAGAGATGTTCAAGTAATATTTTGCAAGACTGACCCAATTGATCTCATGCTTCTTGCTAGTTATCTGTCCCAGAGCAGGAATGTTAAAACATGGGGGGGACATGGGGGGGGGATACAGATTTGGTCCCTGACTGGAAAATGCAATATATGCAAGTCCTTCTTCACATCCCTCACCCACACTGTCCCACTGTACCTCCCTTGGGCTCTGGTGCTAATTGAGCAGAAAACAAAAGATGTCTTAAACAGTTTTGCACTCATCATAACTCCACAGGCTCTGTTTGTATCCTAAAATTATGCAGCTTTCTTGCTGTGCCATTTCCTAAGACCCTTCCTAAACTATATATCCCAGGATTCAGAAGGATGGGAAGGACAGTTAAAGTGGTATCAAAGTATAATAATGTGTAATATGCCCTTAGACTAGTAGATCCTAGTCTCACTTCTGCCAAGTATTCAAGGTGAGCCCAAGTAATTTCTATGCCTGTGGTGCTTCCCTTCTTCCATATACAGAACTGACATAGTTTGGGGATGTTGGCGAGACTGGTGGAGACATACACAGCACAATCCTTCAAGAGGACAGAAAATGGAAGACAATGGACAAGGAAATGGAAAGTTCACAGGACTCAGAAAGAAAACTGGGAGGGGCTACTAATGTCCCAGCATGTGACACCTGAGGTAATGGTTTTATTTTGCCTAATGGTAGGACTGTCCCTGCACAGATGAAGTGACATTTCATACTTCATTTTATGGGCTGAGGAAATCCACTTTTACTAGCATGTGTCAGGTTCTACACACAGTTGTACATACAGGATTAATCCAATCACATCCAAAAAGAAATGTTGTATTTTGGAAGCAGACAATGTGTTGGTGCATGGAGGGGGACAGTCCCGAAGTAAATGGCAAACCTTTTGCCTGAAAGTGGGGTGGAAAATTCCAACCATGCTGCAAGGGATGGTGCTTCAGACTGCACACACACACACACACCCAAGATGCTGTTTGCAACCTGAGTCTGAACTCACCTGTCCAAGCAGACCTGGCACAGATGTCTGCTATCAATTTTTGAGACTCTTATGTGTTTTTTCTGCATTATCCATAAAGTGGTGGTGCCTAGTCCGATGAAGTGAAAATTTTCTCCACAAAACCTTGCAATTAGTTAGATATTTTAGTGGTCCAATAATAAGGTATTACCCTATTTTTATCTTTGTATGATCAGGCATGATTTGTGGAGAAACATGTGAGAATATCACATGGCAAACATGCAACATTTCATAAGGAGTAATACACATGGGAAGCTGCCTCATAGTTGGCACAGGAGGTAGTAAAGGTGGAGTGTAAGGCTCATTCCTATATGATGCTGAGGAGTTTGCCCACACTTGGGCTAAATTAGCTTTTTGTCCCGACTTCTTTCCACAGTCCCCTGAATACACTTCATGCTTGGAGGATAAAGATGCTGAAGAGATAACACAAGTAATAATGAAGATTTATGGTTATTAGAAGCAACTAAGCCAAGAATGGTAAACACCATTGAAACAAAGTTAATTGATAGATGAATAATAGATAGTGTGAAGATGTATTAGGGCTTGTATTATTTTGTACTATTTCCATTATATTGGGACTAATTTCCATAGTAATGCTGTTAGCTGAAAAGCTGCCTTTGTCTATCAGGTCTCCTCAGAAAAAGCAAATATGAAAGTGGCAATATTTTTAACAATATGTCGGGGTTTTGTTTAATAAAGCTAATGTTTTCAAACCTGCTTTTATTAAAACAAGGTAAATGCCATCAAAATTTTGACATGTAATTTCATTATAGACTGTAAATATTTATCACTTTCCAAAGAAAACTTTACATATTAGTTGAAGTCCTACTCAATTGGTCATAAAACTGGATTGGAAGTGAATCCTGTTTTTGTTTTCCTTCCTCTGCTTAAAGCACTCTTTAATTGAATACTGGAAGCTAAAAACCAGTTTTAAAAATAAATAATGACAGACAAAATAAAAGGGGAAAAAATAAAGACAGCTTTGTCTTAATTATTTTTTATTGCTTCTCCCTTACACTGACTGGGCAGTGTGGCCTAGTACATGTTCTGTTCATGCAGCCTTTCATTTCTGTGGCTAGAATATCCAGTCTGAGTCCAACGGTTCATCTTGGAATGCTTTGTTCCATATTTCTAATTTAATTCACACTTGCTAAACTAATATATTGATCTGAAGATTTTACTCTTCTGATTTTGAACTTCTCTGAATCCTGCATAATAGTTCTCAGCTTCGATTATAACCTCTCCATCCAGTCTTAAGTGACTAGTCCTACAATTAACGTTAATCTCCAAGTTGGCTATACAAGGACTGTGTTTTCTTTGCTAAGACCTACAAATGAACCTGTGCATTTCATCCACAGCTAATGCAAAGACATGTTGCTAAGGTCTCCGTCCTTGCAGAGAAGGGGAATCTGCCTCCATTTTGGCCACCATCCAGTGGGGTTTGCCAAAGATCATGTGATACCTCAATGATTGTTTGATCCATCAAGCCAGACATTCCAAGCTAGGTTCTCCATGGTTTACTAAACAAATATTTGGACTTCCAAACCTTTTCTCCCCCGCCCCCACTCCCTAATTAGGCTAATACCTAGCCTGATGAAGAGTTCTGCATTGTTCAAAAGCCTGCATTTACTGCACATTCATTGTTGAGCCTAAAAAAAGATACTGACCTCTGATGGCTTTTAGAACTTGGTAAGTTAAAGAACATGATGAAGTAGTCACTCCTTAACTCACCATGATGGCAGGCAGGAGATCTCTGACCTCTTTATGAGCACCTGAATGAGACATCAGATGGCTGCAGTCAAGGAAAGATGCAGTTAGGGATAGATGTGTGCACTTCTCATCCATTTCAGCTTCACAAGTCTTCATTCATAGATCTGTTCCATCCTGTCAGTGATTTTTTAAAAAAACTGGGGGGGAAATTAGACTGCAGATACCTAATGACTGATCAGCCATTTACCCGTCACCTACTTGCCACACTACTAAGAAGTGGCTGCTCCATCACATTCTCCAGTTGGAGGCACATGTTTTTATTAATGTCATTTGTTAACTCCTATCAAAATTAAACTCATCATCATCTTAAAGCTGCAGAGCTGGAAGAGACCCTATCAAATGTTCCGCTTGAGTACACTTTCAGAATTTCACAATTATTGGAGCACAGTGGCAGATTTATATGTTGTAGTTCTCAGCTGTTATATGCACAAACTTTTGGACTTGTTGTAGAAAAGATTGGGGGGAGGCACATTTTCTAACTGAATGTCTGCCAAATTTCCATATCACTCCAATTCTAGAATCTGCTTCTGATATGAAAAGCCCCAATCCTGATGGCAAACATACAAATATTCAGCAAGTTTTGCACCACCAATGCACTCCTTTAAAACGAATGCTGAGAAGAACCTCAAATTTGCCACCAAATTCCTTTTGGAGCGGAATCTAGTAGCATCTGCAGTTCCCAAGTATGACAGACAGTAGCCAGCCAGCCAAAGGGTTGTTATCTGCAATTGGCAGATAACAGTATTAGGTACAAATTCAATATGCACCCGATCAGCATATGTAGAAAGAATACCGGCACCGTGCCCATTAAATAAATATAAATGGAAGGCAAGTCATAGTAAACCACATGGGCACAAAATCAGATGTGTCAGAAGTCTAAAATGCATTAATGAGATTGCCAAAACCCTGCAATTAGCAGCAGCATCTCATCTAAAAATAAATAAAACTACAGGTTAGCTTTCAGTGCTCCTGACATCCCCACATGTCCAGCTCTATTTGGAAAACGTCATGCGCACAGGGGTAGGCAAAGGGTCACCCTCCAGATGGTGTGTGCTGGAACTCCCAACGTTCATTACCATTGGCTCTGCTGGGCAGGGCTGATGGGATCTGTAGTCCAACAATAAGGAGTGCTAAGCCTGTAAAGGCAGGGTTCCTCATTGTGTGGGGGTTTATATATGTGCAGCCAAACGTTACATGCTACTTCTGTCTTACAAATCCCTTGAGGCTTCCACACTAAAAATAAGGGGGCACCATGCTGGGTGAGCTTCCAGGTAAACCCCAGCATGCCTTTATGGCTAATATCAAAGCACCTTTGTGCATACAACTGCACTGTATGTATCTTACCTGCTGTGTAGCTCGTGGCTTGCCTTGCATGCTTAGTAGCATCCAGAACCATCCAGAGGCATGCAGTTTTGACCCCTGACATCACTGAGCCTGGATCCTGTTGTCCCTCGTGTATTAGCATTAGAGATGGGCACAAACCTCAATTCAGAGGTTCATGCTGGTTCATATATGCAGCACCACATGTGCTGTGTGTTCCCTTCCCTTGCCTCCCCAGCTGGATCTCTCACTCACCAGATAGTACACACGCCTCTCCTCCTCCTCTTTGGCTGTTTGACCAGTCTCTGCCAGGAGCATGGGCTTCTCTGCCCTGCCTCCTTGACTAATCGCCCACTCAGACAAGGAAGCAGGACAGGCAAACCCATGCTCCAGCTGCAGAGTGGTCTAACAGCAGAGGAGGAGAAGGAGAGGAGCGCTCTCCGACTGGTGAGTGGGTCATTGGCCAGAGAGGCGGGGAAAGGGAATGTCATCTCTAATGACCATACCATGATGTCAGGTTGCAAAACTCTTTCCCTTGTTCCACCCATTCAGAAACAAGAACTCTGTATTTGCATGTATGACATGCTGGAAGGTATGCAGTACCTCAAGTTTTCGTTTGCTGTGGTAGATCTCTTTATGGCAGCTTGCACATATCTTTTCTGCGCTATGTTATAGGTTGCAACTCAGAAGCAGGAGTTAGAAAGTTATTTTTATGAAGCAATTATTTGCAACAATAATATCAAGTCTCTGAAGTAGTTAGATATGATGATAGTTATATTTTTTTAAAAAATAACTTTTTCCCAATTGTAAAAAGCAAATAAAATAGATGCAATATAGTTTACTATAGTTAACTATGGAATAGTTGTAGTTCAAAGAAAATCTAAATACCACAAGCCAATGATTTCTGCTAAAACATACTTCCTTCCTGTCCATCTCATCATCACCTCCACATTCATAACAAAGCAGGAAGCAGTGGTGCATGAGTCAGCACTTAAACTGCAATATTTTTCCTACAACATTTAGTGGGACCATAAATCATATCATTTTAATAGTTGCTTTACATTTCAGAAGTGACAGTATCCTTCATTATACTACAATTATAAACAAAATATACTTATATATTATATAATTATAATTATAGTAAGAAAGCAGTTATATATTAGTTATTAGGGAATTCAACTAGATATTCATAACTAGTTACTTCCAATTCTGTTCATAAGGAAGGAAGCATAAGGATTTCATTTTTGTTTTGTTTTTCCCCAGAACTTTTAAATTTCTTCATAAATCTGTAGGGAAAATGTGAGAATTCAGAACATGGCAGAAAGCAAAACAGGCAATCTGGAATGCTTAGTTCTTAAACTTCTTGACTTAGAAATTCTGTGTATTCAACCATGTTTCTGATGTTCAATGAGGATTACAATATCCCTCTTTTTTTAACCATTGAGGGCCAGCCCCATCATGAGGCAGATGGTAGATGCTGTTTTAGGGAGCAGAAATCAGAAGTTTTTTCTTGAAGTCTTACCCATTTCTTTCTGTGGAAGGACAGGACTGTTATGTATATTAGCATAAAAACAAATATGCTAGACAGCATGTCCTGCTTCCCTAAATTAACCTCCTGCCTCAGGTGTGGTGGAAGATGCTTTTCAATAACAGAAAAGATTAAATTGGCTGTCTACTCAGCTTCTGTCTGTGGAATGGGGGATGGCCACCCTCTTGTCCTTCAACTCAGGCAGCAAAATGTCTTGGATCAGTCCTGCTAGTAGGCTTCTCATCTACATGGCTGGCAGTTAACTACTCAATATTGTCCATTCTGGAAACATCTCTGCTTCTTGGATTTAGCCAGTAGCTGGGAACCCCTTCCCTTTGTTTTTGAAAAGAATTTTCTGAAACTTGCCATTTTCTTCCTATATCTGTCAGGAAGAACTTAAGATTTAAAAACTTGGAATATGGGTGAAAGCAAGAGGAGAGATTTGTCAGCCTCCCCTTAGAGGTTTCCCAGTTTCAGAAACAGTCAGGAGGATTTTGTGGACAAATACTCAAGGGCAAATGTTTAGGCATGAGCCAAATGATACGTTTTCTCTGAAAGTCATTCCTGCAGCTCCATTGCTGCTTGTTGTTTCCCCTGATATTTTACATTAGAATAAGAACATATCCTGTTGCAAATACTTGTCACACACTGCGAGTTACTTACAGATGCCCAGGCAAGCTAAATCAAATCCTTGGAGGGATTCTTCTTTCTCTAAACTTTGCTTATTTGAGAAACACAGATGGCAAGCTGCCACCTTCCTCCTCCTCCTCTTCCAAACAAACCCCTGCAGGGTAAAGCAGCCTCATTAGAAACAGTGGCTACAAATTTCAAAATGGCCACCAGATAACATTCTGAATGCCGCTGCTCAAGCAGGCTGGATTCCTTATCAGATTTCATTGTGTGGGTTTGGTATGCTGTCACATTTTATAGACTCAAGACTTTAGGCTAAACGAACAGCAGCAGATTGAAAACACAGTAGTAGCCACATGAAGTGTGCAACCCATCCCATTAAGTTGGGCACTTGATATGTCAAAGAGCTGACAAATTAAGAGTCCCCACATAATAAAACAGGAAGAAGAATTATGGATTTTTTAAAAATGTAAACCACCGTCGAATATTTTATTTTATTTTATTACCCTGATACTGGCCACCACAGAGAAGATCCACTGACCACTCAACCACACTACCCTTGCTTGTCCTGGTGTGGGTACTTGCCAGGAGGGTCCAATGTGCTTATGATTGGGGAAAGTTTCCTGTGTAATTCCTCTCCCAACAGTCCCGAGCCTGCTTGCTCCTTTAGTGTTCCCAGGAGAGACCAAAACCACCAGGTTGCTGCTTGTAACTACAAACCAACCCTCCAAAGCAAGAATGCCAAAACACCCACAAAATACTAAAACTTCTGAGTGGAAGGCACTTCTTTTCAGTACCACCAACCCTTTGGTCTTCCAGAGTGACCACACAGCTGGAAAAAGATTATTATTTTTCTTGAAGGTATTTCAAAAAGACATACATGTCCAAAGCAGATTTTATGCTTCCAAAAGTATCAAAATAATGTGAGGCAAATCCATAATGAAAAGTCAAAGGAACACTTGAGGGAGAAGACAAGGAGTGCTCATTTTTTTAAGAGTTGTAGCGGTTACTGGTACATTGATCGTTTTCGACTACTCAAACAAATCTCCTATCTCCCTGTCTTCTATGGGGAGATCAGCTTTCTTTCTCAAATAATCACAGCTTGTCATTGCCCTCCCAACCCCAGAATAAAGACGCGAGACAAATAATATGGGTTAAACACGGGCCACTCTTTATTGATTTAAAATCCAAATTCAAATTTGCCATCTTTTGGCAAAAGGTAGGGGCCTGTTGTAGTGCGGAAACAGGTAAATCACAGAGGTATCCAAATACCCCTTGATCAACAAATGGGTGAGTCCCTGACCCAGGTTCCAGCGGTCTTAAAGACAGCAGGAACCTGGCTGGCCGCTAATAAACACCCCCAGACCTCAAGCCATCTTTTGTTGATGACTGTTGGTCCGGAAGTGGCCCAGCGCATCTTCCCCCGGCAGGCACTGTAATCGCAAAATCCGCGGTGCCAGGAGGTTGGATGTGCTGTTGGCTTACCTGATATTATAGTGGGACTCACCGGAAAATACCTGTTTTTTCCACACTACCCGCCACAGCATAGGGACTAGCCACACTATGTCCCATGCCTGCCACCGCGTCACTCGAGCTCGACAAGCAGGCCCCCTTTGATGTCTTCTAAGAAGACATCCAAATCCAAATCGGAAAGATGGACTCCATCTTTCCGAAAAAATTCAGGCCTATCCATTCGGATCCTTTGGTGACCTATCACCAATCCAAGGCCACTGCAGACCGCTCTGCATACCTCTCGGTTAACACCCTGGCGGACTGTGTTAACATCAAGGAGATTCCTGGCGCCTTGCCAGGCCAACCGAGGAATGATCGTGGACCACACGATCTGCATAGCAGGATACCTGGCATTCAACTATTTCAGGTCGCGAATAATGTCCAGGATACATTACCTTACCGTGAAGTTTAGGCAAATCATTGCCTCCAAGGTGCACTACCAATACGTCTGGTGGAGTATGGCCAAATGCCGTCAACCTGCATAACTGGCTCCACTGCATGCCACGCAGCCCTTTCCAAGTGACGTGCGCATGGGCTCCAAGCCCCAAATTGCTCCCCCACGGGGATGTGGCAGTGTATCGCTCTGCCCAGTGTACAAAACTGTGACCGACAATCACAATGTGCCTTCGTCTCCCGGACCCTAAAGGACCTGTAAAGACACAAGACCAAGCCCCTGCCTATACGTTAGGTAGGGTTCTTATGTATCTTCGGTAACTTGCAGACGACCACCAGCCCAATCACTTGATTTCTTCAGAGCTATAACCGAGGGCTGCTGCAGTGGAGGCTGCTCCAATTCTAAATGAATGGGTGCCAAACCTTGTGCTGAGAACACCTACTCTGTTTAATGCTAAATCGGTTAACTTCCAAAATTGATATTTTGTCAGAGGTGACTTATTGTCGTGTTGGAAGAAATATCCCGCATCCTGTCCTCTGACTTTCAGATATGCCTGTGTGGGTTTAACGGGGCATATGCTATTTATGCTGCATCGTCCAAGGGTAATTTGATTACCCTTGCCAGTTTGATCTGCCTTGGATCGCCTAATCCGAATTTGTACTTTCCCTTCCTGGACTGTAACATCCTGCCATTGCAGGGCTAGCCTAGATTTATCTGCTTTTCCTCCAGCCACCAACTCACTGATTCTAAGGGCACCGAAAAAGAAGCTGCTTCAAATAATACGTTTTCATATTCATTCCTACAAAGGAGCGCCCATTGTTTACAGATGCGCTCCAATAACGGAGGTGATATAGGTGTCCTGGTGTCTTCGACTCTACCCCTCTCCTTAGACCATCCTTTTAACATTTTCCTTATGTGGTAGTCCCCTGAAAAATCCCTATAACTATTGATCTTTGTGTAAAAGGCTAAAGCCGACAGCTTACCTTGGATAGTGCCAGGCGCCAGTCCTTTTCTATTAAGGTATATGGTAAACTGCTGTAAATGTTCGACCGGTGCCGGCCAGACCAGATCCAGGTTGACCATGTTCCTAAAATCCTGAAATTCTCTACTCACGGCTGAATAACCCTTTCTTGTCCTCGGTGCCAGGGCCAAACCTATCGCTCTTGATGCATCTTCATGCCAATTTGCCAGACCTCTGGTGGAAGGACTTCTGGAAGCTCCCTGGCTCCGGGGTCTAGCTCCCTGAACCGATTGATCTGTTGGCATGACAATGCATCAGCTATCCTATTGTCTAAACCTGGTACGTGTCGGGCATGCGCCAGTATGTTAAACTGCAATGCCCATAATGTAAAAGCCCTGACCAATGTCACAACCCGCTCTGAGCGTGACGTGAGGTTGTTTATGATACAAACAACCACTTGGTTGTCACACCAAAAACGGACCACTGAATTTGACCATTCTTCGGCCCACAGCCATAATGTGCCTACTATTGGAAAAAATTCTTAAAAAGTCAGGACTCTTGTGATACCTTTCTGATGCCACTCATCGGGCCATATGCCCGCACACCACCTTCCTCGGAAATAAATTCTGAATCCTAAAGATCCGGCAGCGTCTGAATGCACTTGGAAGTCTGCTCTCAAACCAATTTCACCTCTCCAGAAGGAGATCCCGTTAAATTTCTCTAGGAACTGGTTCCATACAAGAAGATCTTCCTTCAAACCTCGTGTTACCCTGGCTCTGTGCATTGGTCGGTGAAGACCCTTCATGGCACAGCACAGACGCCGCAGAAATGCGCATCCAGGTGCCACCACTCTACAGGCAAAGTTCAGGTGCCCGACTATTTCTTGTAATTCCTTAAGTGATGCTTTTTTCTTGTGTAGTAGAGACGCTATCCTAGACCTAAGATCCACCAATTTATTCTGAGGCAGACACGAAGTTTGCTGCATCGTGTCAAGTTCTATGCCTAGAAAAGTGAGGGATGTGGCTGGTCCCTCGATCTTTTCTTCGGCAAGGGGTAGCCCCAGCTCTTTTGCTAATGCCTGAAAGTTGTTCAATATAAATCCGCATTTACCTGAATTCCTTTTCCCAGAGAAAAGGAAGTCATCAAGGTAATGGGCCGTAGAATTGCAGCCCACCCTGTACTTTGTCCTCCGTTCTATAAATGAGCTAAATTTTTCAAAAGCAGCACACGACACTGAGCAGCCCATGGGTAAAGCCCTGTCTATGTAAAATGAACCTTGGAATTGGAATCCCAACAAGTTGAAGTCAAGCGAATGAACTGGCAAAATTCTAAATGCTGATTTTATGTCACATTTTGCCAGTTCAGCCCCCACCCCGCACTTTCTAACCATACGTACCACCTCGTCAAAGGAACTGTATCTAACGGTACATAGTTCCGGGGGGATGGTGTCATTGACTGACGTTCCCTCCGGAAAGGACAAGTGATGGATGAACTGGAACTTGCCCTCGGCCTTTTTTGGCACGATGCCTGAAGGAGAAACCCTCAGGTTTTCAAGAGGTGGCGTTGGGAAAGGTCTGAGGACTCTGCCCTCCCTAACTTCCTTGTCGATATTATTTTGAACAATACTTTCCATACCAATTATTGATCGAAGGTTCTGCACAATAAACGCTTTGCGCTCTCCTTCAGTCGGGATTCTAAACCCATATCTAAAGCCATCCAACAAGTAATTGGCATCCTCTTTACGGGGGTATATGCTTAACCATTCTTTCAAAACCCCAACCTTAATTGGGCTGGGTCCCTTTTCCAGGGGTACCCCCGCCACTGTTAGGCTTTTTGCCGCCTCCTGCACCCTTGTTCTGGCGCTGGGTGCCTGCTTTGAAGCAAGATGAATTCAGGTGCTGACCTCCACAGGTAATGCACTCGTGTCTAAATCTACACTGCCTCCTTGTACAAAAACCCTTGGAATTATACTCATTGAATTATGCGGGTTGAACCGCCTGCCCCGCACCAGGGCGGGGAATTTGATTAGTGGTAACTTTCCTATTTAAATGACCACTATCGAATCTATCGCCAGTGTTTGGCCTAGCAGGGATCATGTGTTGAAGCCACAGACCCAGCAGGGGCTCATCCTAACACAAATTCGGGTGAATCGCGCTCCGCATACGGAACGCTTGGTCATATTGAAGCCACGACTGCCCTGCAAAGTCCATGTAAGCTCTATATATTATATCTAGGTATTGAAAGAGGGCTTGCGCCCTCCAGGGCTGAGCCTTAACTATGACTCCAGCGTAAATCAGAAAGCCGGGAAGCCAATTGGCCCATGTTCTATCTGGCTTCTTCCTTCTGCGCTTTTCCTTTTCCTTTTCATCTTCTTTGTCTAATTCTTTCTTTTCTACATCTCTGTTAAGTAGGTTGAATATGTCTACATATTCGCCTTTTCAGATTTTTTCCTTTGTAGCCGGGGTTAGGTGATCCCCCAGGGGCATGGAGTAGTCCCCATATGGCGAGGCACCTAAAACAACAGTATTGTAGCCTGTGTTAGGCACGGATGGATATGGCCAAACCCCTGCATTGGCCATGTTACCTGGTTGGGTGGGGAGGGCAGAAGGAGCGTAGGGCATGCACCAGCCACTGAATTGAGGACTAGGGAATGGCCAAGCAGTGTTGGTTAGCCCTGTACTCTGTGTGTTGTAAGGTGTGTATAGTGTGTGGTTGTATGGACCTCCGCTGGCCCATTGCCATGCGGGGAGAGGTGTATAAGTGCCTGGTGCAGCGACTGACTCACCAGTTGAAGTCGTGGCCATGCTATGTTCATCCACCGGATAAGGCCTGTCAAAGCTGACCTCCTCCACCTCATCTTGTCCTTCTTGGCAAGTGGTCGCTGGTTCAGATGCTACCGGGTTGATGACCTTCTCCCCTTTTCCGTGCTCCGTGACCTCAGAGTCGATGAAGCCCTGTCTGCTTCTCGCTTGGCAATCACTTCTGGGAGCTGTTCGGACTCAAGGACAGCAAACCTATCCATTAGATCTTGTGCCATCACTTTCAACTTGGCCCTATGACGACTCTTGGTGTCCCTAGCCGATCTACGTGGCCGAGACTCGCTTGGCTTGGAAGCCTGCTTAGCCATTCGCTCGGCCTCTAATGCCGAGATTTTCTCCTGAAGTTCTTGCCATACAGGCCAAGATTCCTCATTTGAAGAGGATTGGGGAGGAGACACTTGGGGAGCTGGCCTTTTCTTGGCCGGCTGTTTCCCCATCTTGTTGCCTTGCCCTTTCCTTGATGCCATTGTGAACCGAGGTTTCCTAAATGGTTACTAGTCTTATCAAATATCTAAACACTCCTCTTGGGATCCAGGTATGAGACGCGACACTGCCTGGGTATGGAATAGGAAATACTTACCAGGAGCTGTCCCTTGTAATGCCCTGTGTCCTTTAATTAATTATTTTTAGCACCACACAGCTTTTGCACCGAGACTACGCAGGGCTTTCAGAAGCCAGTCCCAATGCCTGACTTGAGTAGCCTCTACAATGAATTTAGACTATATTACTTGATTAATAGCTTTTAAGCTACAGCGTGCAGTGCACTTGATACAAGGAAGGTCTTATAACAGCCAGACACCATGCCTTATTTATAAGGCCTTGGTCAATTGCTTCCAATCACCTAAAAGGTAAAGGTAAAGGTTCCCCTTGACAATTTGTCCAATCGTGTCCGACTCTAGGCGGCGGTGCTCATCTCCGTTTCCAACCCATAGAGCTAGCGTTTGTCCGCAGACAATCCTCCGTGGTCATGTGGCCAGCGTGACTAGACACGGAACGCCGTTTACCTTCCCACCGAGGTGGTACCTATTTATCTACTCGCATTTTTGCATTTTGCATGCTTTCGAACCGCTAGGTTGGTGGGAGCTGGGACAAGCGAGGGGGGCTCACTCCGTCACGTGGATTCGATCTTACGACTGCAGGTCTTCTGACCTTGCAGCACAGAGGCTTCAGCGGTTTAACCCACAGCACCACCAATCACCTAATTACTATTTATTCATTACTATATCACAATCAATTAATTAGCTTAATATAATCAACTGTGTGTATAATTAATGATAAACTATTCGCTTAACTTAATGAAATCACAGCCAATTAATTAGCCTTGAATTAATTTATGCAATAATTTAAAGTAATTAATTAATTTATTTGGTATAAATTTATATTCAAGTTACCTTACCCTTATAGTCTTATGTTTATTTAACCTTATTTTATTGTATTATTGTCTATTTTATTCTTATTAATTTATTATTTATTATTAATTTCTCTCTTTTTTTATTTAAAAGGTATCCTTAGATTATGTATTTCCTTCCCGTTTCTTTGCTTTGCTCTCTTTCGTTTATCAAATTTATATGTATATTCTCTCTTTTTATTTCTTATTTTATTTATTTATTTATTATTTCAATTTTTATATATAAAAATTATATATATATAAATTACCGATCTGCACGATTGGGCTAGTCTACCCTCCGGTCCGCTAACCTAAAGAGCCTCTAAAACAATTAAATTGAATCGGGGGGAAGCGACCAGTGACGGCGGGAATGAGGTTTGTGAAGCGGGTGGCGGTCGGCCTAACTGTGTGTTGAAAGCGAAACCCGGGGCCCACGCTGATAGGTAAATCCCGCTTCTTTTAATCAATCAATACCGGATGCTCACTTGATTAAACTCCCCCTTCCCTTCCTTTCTTTTGTCTAGTATTTCTATTAATTACTAATATTCGGTTTAAAGCCTTTTTAAAATTGCTACTGCGCCGAGGCGCGGCGGGCACCAACCGTCCCACCGGTTTTCCGGTATCTATTACTTTGACCAATTAAAATTACAGCAATAAAACTTAATACAATTAAATAAAATCAAAAGAACCCTAGGAGGGAGCCAATGCTGCCCTCCCTTCCTTCGAGGAACAATCAAACTCCAGTGATGCAGTCGAAAAGGTCTCAGCCGCACTGCTCTCTGTCTCTCTCGGTGCCCAAAAAAGAAGAGGGCGGTGCGAGGGGGAACGCCCCTTAAATAACCTGGCGTTCCCCCCTCCTCCTTGGAAATCTCATAAGGCTAGCTAGTCTCGTGCTATCTGGGGTATAGGGCAAAGAGCCAGCCACACTGCCCGAAGTCTGTCAGACTCGTCAGCGGCTGCAGCATTTGCTCTAAACAAGGAGCACCAATTATTTAACTACGGTTTATCTGCATATACCAGAATCAAATCACTTTTTGGTCTTGGTTAAAGACAGGCACAAACCGCTGGTTTGGAAGTTTGTGCTGGTTCAGATGACAGCTAAACAAGTGTTCTGTGGTTTGGCACCCTGCCCCCAATGGCGGGTGTCCCCTCAGAGGCAGCACCTGGAGGACGTGGATCAGGGGAGCTGCGACAGTGCTTCCAAGTGGGTGCCTGGTAGAGAGGATGTGGTGCCGAACTGTGGAACACCTGTTCAACTGTTATCCAAACCAGCACAAACTGCCAATCTGACAGTTCATCACCATTTCTAGTCTTGGTTCATTAGAATAAACCATAGCTGAAAGCTAGGATAGGGCAGTTGGTGGGTCTGGGGCAGTTTCCCACTTCAATGACCCCCTGGAGGCCTCAGGGACCACCCATCATATCTAAAGTGTCTAGAGGTACACTTCCAGCTTTTACAAACAGATATTTTGGAGTGTTAAATGGTGAGGGAGGTGGCCTGCAACTTATGTCAAAGGTAGAAAGGAGGCTTCCGGGAGCCATAAGTCTTCCTCTTCAACCCAGGAAAAGATCCAAGGCAGGGGTGGCATGCCTTTGGCACTTCAGATGTTTTGGACTACAACTCACAGGGTTGTTTATCATTGGCAATGCAGGATAGGGATTCTGGGAGGTGAAGTCCAAAACATCTGGAGTGCCAGAGGTTTGCCACCACTAGTCTATCTAACAGAAGGATAGGGGACACACACACACACACACACACACACACACACACACACACACACACACACACACACACCCTGTTCGGAAGTTGCATATGATTTCAGAAGCACAATTACCCCACCCCTTGTTCAAATGAACCACAGCCTCTCCTGATGTGGATGTAATGTCAAATTGGTTATTTTCCCCAGAGCTTGGGCAAGTTACATTTTTAGACTGCAAGTCCCAGAATTCTCCCACCTGCTTAGTGAGTGGCTATCTGGGCAGAGTGATCCTGGGATGTGTTCTTGAAGGCTTTCGCAGCTGGGATCCAATATTTGTTGTGAGTTTTTCGTGCTGTTTGACTGTGTTCTGGAAGCTTGATCCTGGGAGCTTTGCCAGCCTTTGCCAGCTGAAAAGGTGGGTGCTTCCTGCTTCTAGTTTGCAGTAATGCTGAAAGATGGATCACACACCCTTGAAGTGTAGTCCATGTTGCACTAAAGTGCAGTTTACTGTTGCTCCAAGAGCCATCTTCGTGTCAGTGGGCAGCACTGGCAGGTTCTTGTGACTGAATGACTGTTAGCAGAAAGAGCTTGGGCTACACCAGCAGCAACGCTGGAATTTATTAGAAACTTCTACTTGAAAGTGTATTGCAGCTTTTAGCAAGGAAAAATGAGTTAAGACTTGGCGATCTTTTAGGATCAATAGCTGTAATGCAAAGTTACACCTGCAGAAGTGTGCCAGATGTTACTCCCAGGCAGGCAGCATTGTGCAATTTGATTCCACAATTGATTGTGCAGTTTGTATCATGACCACTGCATGACTTTCATGCAGAAGTGCTTTGTGAATAGCCCTTTTGCCCTGCCAAAATCTTTCCTACTGCTTCCGCAGCTTTGTGTTACACACACATAGATGCACAAAAGCCTTTCAGCTAAAGTCGTTGTTACAAATCATAACAAAAAAGAGGGTTAGTTGCACTTAAGACAATGGGTTAGTTGCACTTAAGAAATCAACGGGACAAAATTGAAGCTACAACATACTTTTCCAATGGATATCTGCGGGCTTAAGTACCAATAGATCTGGAACCAACCCAACGGATGGTATAAGGGCTCCCTAAAAATGTGTTCCAAAAAAAAAAGCTTAGAACAAATGTAACAAATATTTTTAATTGCCATATGGAGCTGCAGTCTTGAAGAGATATATTTATCAGAATTAGGAAGGGCAGAAAAGAAGATTTTTATTATTAACCCCAAGCTAGCATTTTGCTAATTAAATTGCTGCAAGTCTTGTGTCACTTCCCACGTAGGTCACCACAGAAGAGGAGGCGGGGTTGGGCAACCTTCAGGATGAATTCCAGGAGAGCATCCCACAAACACATGGTCTTTACAGCTTGCATATTTATTTCAGCACTTCTCAGACTAGACTACAGGTGAAATCTCGGATATGGCAAGGCACAATTAGCAGATTTATTATACTGTGGATGCTTGGGCAAAAGATGTGATGAACTAGTGTCTTTCACATTAACACTAACATCTGGGCCTCTACGCCCACTCAAGCCAAAAGATTAGCAGCTCAGAACAGCTAATCTGTAAAAGCACCAGGCTAATGCAGAAGTAATTCGAAAATCAAAACAGAATGAGGTGCCTTCTCTCCCTACCTTAACTGGTGGCAGACTAGGGGAACATAATGCTGGAATAATGGGATACTCTACATACTTCTGCAACACAACAATGTCCCTATTTGGCCAAAGCTTTAAAAATTCTTGTTGCACCATTTTGACTGTATATTCTAAATTACCTCCCTTTACTGGTGCCACCTGAAGTGGGCCATATTTGTTCTTCTCTCTTTCCCTAACACAATAATTTTATATAGTTAGCTGGTGTGAAAAGAATACATGAAAAAAAGAGTACATTGTGAATTTCAAAAGGAGATTTGCAATAAAACAGACATAGACTAAGGGATTAGAACTCCCTTTTTCTGACAGCATGGGTGTAGTTTGGTTTGTGGCTTCAGTTCAGTTTTAGCTCTTTATAAGTAACAACAACCCATCAAGATTCTGAACACAGAGCTCTCTCAGACATGTGTAGCCTTGCCCTGAGTGACAAGAGACAACATTTCCATGTATGAGGAAGTCAAAGAGGACACAAATAGCCTCATTACATTTTATAAGTACATTAATACCGTTTCTGCTTTGGATGGTTTCTCCAAATGAATGTTTTTAATACATATCTTTAGGAGTCTTGTGGTACAGTGATTAATTGCAGTACTGCAATCAAGACTCTGCTTACAACCTAAATTTGATCCTGACAGGCTCAGATAACCAACTCAAGGTTGACTCAGCCTTCCATCCTTCCGAGGTTGGCAAATTGAGTACCCAGCTCATTGGGGGGGGGGGGCAATGTGTAGCCTGCATAATTAAACTGTAAAGTGCCCAGAGAGTGCTTTCAGTACTATGGGACAGTATATAAGCAACACACTTTGCTTTACTTTGCTTTATTTTAAAATGTTATTTTAATTTTTTTAATCTTTATTTTATTAAATGAAAACATACTGTAAGAAACAAAAGAACAACAAAAAGAACAACAAACAAATAAACAAATAAAATACAATAATTATACACAAACAAAATTGAAACAAAGTGCTCCCCCCCACCGGGACCAATGGAGAACTAGACCTTTTCCTTTCTTTCAAGTTATTTTAATTTTAATTATGTGAAGTATTTTGAGGTATCTGTGTTCTGTTTAGTCAAACGTATCAATTGGAAGACACATTATTATCATTACGTACATATTTCCCCTTCACTCAGAAATAGAGCCCATTTCTGAGTCATAGAAATGGCCATTGTCTCATGACACACTAGAGTCTTTCAGCTTCAATCTGTTTTAACCGGGAACTCACTTTCTCCTGGGAAGATTTTCCTTTTAAGATGTCAAATTACATGTGAAGGGCTAATTTTCGTCTGGAGATCTTATCATGAAGGATCTTCCTTCTCCACAACCTTGGGAGGGCAATGTTTTCCTCTTTAATAACTTTTCCCTTTATTAATAGGAATAGTCTCTAGGGTTCTGTGAATGGCTTGACTCAAGTTGAAGAAGCAATCAAAGTCACAGGAGTTCTTCCCGATGCGGCTTCTATATCCCCCTATATTTGTCTAGTGTGATTGCAAGAGAAAGTTACTTCACATGAGGCATATTCTCTCTTTTTTAACAAATATGCATAAACAAAGCAGATTAGGAACATTTGTGCAATTCCACAGTGACTACAGAACAAAGGGCTTCTGGTCTTCTCTAGGCTGGCACAACAACACACCTATAGGTCTTTTGTGTTCAAGCTAGCATTAGTAGGGTTTAAAAGTTTTAAAGGAAGCTCAGGAATTTGAATTGAGGAAATCAGAAATCAGAGGTAGTGATGGGCATGATCTGAACCACGAACCAGAGAAAAACACAAAATGGGCTGGTTAGTGGTTCGGTTCGGGAATCCCATTTTGCCAAAACAAAATGAAGCTCTTTCCCCGCCACCGCCCCAGCACTTTGTTTTGCTTCAGCAAAATGGATTGCCCACCCATCCCACTGCCTTTAGCACCTCCCTACCTTGTCTTGAAGATACCACCAGCACCGACATCCTGAGAGGCAGCAGACCCAGCTTCTTGCACAGAAGCTCGGCCTGCTGCCTGTGCAAATGCACCTGCCTGTCTGCTGAGCAGTACAACTCCCCTGGTTTGAACCTGAAAACCAAATCGCAAACTGGTTCATTTTTGGGGGGGGGAGGGGCATGACAATTCATGATTCGTGGTTTGTGGGTAGCCATGAATCACAAACCATCACAAACCATCACAAATCATCACAAACCATCACAAACCATCACAAACCACTGGTTTTCTGGTGTGTGCCTATCTCTAATCAGTATACTCAGTATTGGTAGACTAAGTCACTGGTGCCAAAGGAGAAGACAAAGGACACCTGAAACTTCCAATAAATCTCATGATTGTCCATGGGCCTTCCAAGCACTGAAGTACCAGGCAAGGCTAAGTCACCATGCAATATATCCCACCCCTCTTGCAGCCACTCCACTGGCTACCTCACATGAGGCAGAGCAAAGTGTCAGAGTCAGATTTCGCATTCACAAAAAGTGCCCGCACCCACCCAAAAAAACTTTACCAAACCTTTCAGACTGAGCATGTATGTGAATGCAGATGAACAGTTACCAGTATGGGGTTTGAATAGATAGGGTATTAGGGCCTGTCTTTTCTCTCTACCCCCCCCCCCCCGCCTAGACATTGCTCCCACTCCAGATAACAGCTGTTTGCATTTGCCCATTTGCAGGTGTGTGGGGTTTTTTTTAAAAAACAACAACACAGAGATCTGGAAACAAACAATGTCATGGATTTGGGCAAAGAGTGGATTGGCATACAGGGCATGTGAAATCTTCACGCCCTTTATTGAAGGCTTGGATTATGCCAGAGGACTTCAACACAATCCTCATCTGCACATTGCCTGCCCAGAATCAATCCAGTATGAAGATTTTTTAATACGGTCCTTAGAGTTGCCACAGGAATCTGATACTTCTGCATTCTTATGGGAACTGGCATGATTCATAACTCCTGGATTAAAATTCAGAAGACACCATAATTATTCTTCAGATTTTACTTTTCTCCAAGTGTTGTGATGCAGTTCTCAGCTGAAAAGACACACCAAATTGATTTTAAAAATTGAAATTTGAGGACAAAATACATTTAGAAATAAATATGTTGAGATGAAAAGGAAATGCAAGAAAGCAAAGTGGCTATCCGACGAGGCCTTACAAAGAGCAGAGAAGAGAAGGGAAACAAAATGCAAGGGAGATAGGGAAAGTTACAGAAAATTGAATGCAGACTTCCAAAGAATAGCAAGGAGAGACAAGAGGGGCTTCTTAAATGAACAGTGAAAAAAAAAATAGAGGAAAATAATAGAAAGGGAAAAACCAGAGATCTGTTCAAGAAAATTGGAGATGTTAAAGGAACATTTTGTGCAAAGATGGACATGATAAAGGACAAAAATGGTAGGGACCTCACAGAAGCAGAAGCCATCAAGAAGAGGTGGCAAGAATACACAGAGGAATTATACCAGAAAGATCTGGATGTCCCAGACAACCCGGATAGTGTGGTTGCTGACCTTGAGCCAGAGATCCTGGAGAGCGAAGTCAAGTGGGCCTTAGAAAGCATGGCTAACAACAAAGCCAGTGGTGGTGATGGCATTCCAGTTGAACTATTTAAAATCTTAAAAGATGATGCTGTTAAGGTGCTACACTCAATATGCCAGCAAGTTTGGAAAACTCAGCAGTGGCCAGAGGATTGGAAAAGATCAGTCTACATCCCAATCCCAAAGAAGGGCAGTGCCAAAGAATGTTCCAACTACCGTACAATTGCACTCATTTGACACGCTAGCAAGGTTATGCTCAAAATCCTCCAAGGCAGGCTTCAGCAGTATGTGGACCGAGAACTCCCAGAAGTACAAGCTGGATTTCGAAGGGGCAGAGGAACTAGAGACCAAATTGCTAACATGCGCTGGATTATGGAGAAAGCCAGAGAGTTCCAGAAAAACATCTATTTCTGCTTCATCGACTACACAAAAGCCTTTGACTGTGTGGACCACAGCAAACTATAGCAAGTTCTTAAAGAAATGGGAGTGCCTGATCACCTTATCTATCTCCTGAGAAATCTATATGTGGGACAGGAAGCAACAGTTAGAACTGGATATGGAACAACTGATTGGTTCAAAATTGGGAAAGGAGTACGACAAGGCTGTATATTGTCTCCCTGCTTATTTAACTTATATGCAGAATACATCATGCGAAAGGCTGGACTGGATGAATCCCAAGCCAGAATCAAGATTGCCGGAAGAAATATCAACAACCTCAGATATGCAGACGATACCACTCTGATGGCAGAAAGTGAGGAGGAATTAAAGAACCTCTTAATGAGGGTGAAAGAGGAGAGCGCCAAAAATGGTCTGAAGCTCATCATCAAAAAAACTAAGATCATAGCCACTGGTCCCATCACCTCCTGGCAAATAGAAGGGGAAGATATGGAGGCAGTGACAGATTTGACTTTCTTGGGCTCCATGATCACTGCAGATGGTGATAGCAGCCACGAAATTAAGACGCCTGCTTCTTGGGAGGAAAGCGATGACAAACCTAAGTGAGAGCTGGACCATAAAGAAGGCTGACCGCCGAAGAATTGATGTTTTTGAACTGTGGTGCTGGAGGAGACTCTTGAGAGTCCCCTGGACTGCAAAGAGAACAAATCTATCCATTTTGAAGGAAATCAACCCTGAGTGCTCACTGGAAGGACAGATCCTGAAGCTGAGGCTCCAATACTTTGGCCATCTCATGAGAAGAGAAGACTCCCTGGAAAAGCCCCTGATGTTGGGAAAGTGTGAGGGCAAGAGGAGAAGGGGACGACAGAGGACGAGATGGTTGGACAGTGTCATCGAAGCTACCAACCTGAATTTGACCCGACTCCGGGAGGCAGTGGAAGACAGGAGGGCCTGGCGTGCTCTGGTCCATGGGGTCACGAAGAGTCGGACATGACTTAATGACTAAACAACAACGTGTTGAGATGAAAGAAGTTGCAGAATGTGAATTTAGTGAGAAAATATTTTAACATATATTTAAATGCAGATTTGAATGGGGATTGATGCAGAAATGGAATGAGATGATCATCTAAATTCTAAATAGAGATGGGGGTATTTTTATACAAATATGAATACCCTTGCACAGGTGGTGATAACAAGGGTCTGGCCCCCTGGGGCCAAACCATCCACTCACAATTTTGCCTCTGCTGCCAGCTCTGCGATCCTTCCTATCACTCCGGAGCTCGCGATCAGCTTGCCAATCCTGGCAGGAGGCAGGACGACAAGCCTCCCTGCCAGATCGAAGAGTGGCTCGCCAAACGCGAGCTCTGGAGTGGTAGGAAGGATCGTGAAGCCAGTGGCAGTGGCGGAATTGTGAGTGGACGGTCGGGGCCCAGGGGGCTGGACTCTCGTTATTGCCACCTGTGTGGAGGTATTCGTATATGAATACAAATACCCCCATCTCTAATTCTAAATGAATACATGTGAAGATAACAAGACCTGGAAACTAGCTCCTGATTCTGTCTGGAAGGCAGTTCAGGGCTTTGGAGTGAATCTTAATTCACTATGCAGTGATTTGTGCTCCATCCCAGTCGATTTGTTAATTTGCACTGCCAGCTTTCCATTTATTTGCATTAGAAAATATAAAACACTACCATTGTTTTTGCCTTTGTACTGATGTACACAATATTTGGAGATAGATCCTAAAGAATGGAGTAAGCTTACCAAATCTGAGATAGCTGGCTTCAGAATTTTGCATATTAAGACCCTTTAATTTTTTTAAAATAATCTATTTGTAGCAGTTGTTCCCCAGAACTGAATAAATCTGCAAATTCACTTTGCTTCACCCCAGAATTGAAACTCAACCCAGACCATTCCTCTTCAATCCAAACCACATACAAATTTATCTGAATCAAGCCAACTCAGTTAGTAATTCAGGCTTTGGCTGAAGCCAATGCCCAGCACTACTAGAAATTGATTAATTCATCCATCCCTAATCAATTGGACAGTGTATGTTGCAGAACCTGGAAGGCCCTCCCCCACCATCTTTCTGCTGCATCTTCCTGTATCACTCAGCCACAATGGCCATGGCCCTGCTTGACTGAAGGATTATGAAGTTACAGGCCAAACAGGTAACATTCTTAAGCTCTGTTATTTTGTAGTAAAGCTTAACATTTTTACAATACAATAGAATATAAAGCTTGACTATATAATTCATTTCTAGCCCACATAATGAAACTCAGCAGTTCATCTTGATGCTGAAGACAGATTATAGGTTTGTGAGTTTTTTTCAGACACTTAAAGATACGACAAGTATTTTTGTCTGGATAAACATACTCATCCTACTATTATCTTTCAAAGGTAGTTCAGTGCCAGAGAGCATCTTGTGTATGGAGAATCTGCAGTCCTTGGCATCCACAATTGAAAAAGCACAGGTAGAAGACAATACTCAGTGTGGTGTAGTAGATAGAGTGATGGTCTAGGACTCAGGAGACCCAAGTTTAAGTCCCCACTTGCTCATGGAAACTCACTGGTGGTGGTGTGCCAGTTAAAGTATTGCTTATACATCTCACTTACCTTGAAAGTCCTTATTGGGGCCGCTATAAATCAGTTGTGAACTGAAGGTATGTAACACACATGAAGGTGATATTTAGACTTTGTGAAACTCAAGGAAGTCTAAATAGTATTGGGCATAATATGGTGATGTTCTAGAATAATGTAACTTCCTATGTACAGTAGGACCTCCTTATCCATGGGATCAATATCCATGGTTTCACTTATCACTGATTTGCTGCAGCCCTATATACAACATATAGGGCTGTGGACTTTGTTCCGCTCCCTTGTATATTGTATATAAGGGTTCTCTTGTATCCGTGATTTCAGGCATTTGTGGTAGAATGTGGAACTGATCCCCCAAAGATACAAGGGTCCTATTGTATGTTGCTGCTTTGTTGCTGAGTTTATAGGTTGAATAGTGAGGGCTATTGGGAGGACATGGAAGAGAGTCAAAGCCTTCAGCCCACCTCATGATAACAAACATCACTTGCCCGATGCTGCCTACTCTTTTTCTTCAATGTTTCCTCTGCGGGAGATATCAGACTGAAGACAACAAGCATTGCTTCCTGCTCCTGATCTCTCTCTGATTTGGGGACAATCACAATAGTCTGGAGACTTGTAATATAAGATTATGATGTACAAAAAACACAAGATGTAGAAATATTGTATTGTATAGGAAGGATGCTGAAAGTAAAGTATCCATATTTGTAGGCAAACATACGTAGGTCTGCTCAGAAGTTGCACTCCGTTCAGGAATCCACACTCATACTCACTTGTTCCTCAGTGTGTGAGGTGGAATGCTTTATCACATTTCTGAAATACCAGTCTACAGTTCTCCGTGTATTGGGACTCCATATCATCTCAGTGGGTAGCCTGCTTTATGCACATAATCTCTCCAGGCATTTTGGGATCCAACATAATCTATACGAGTATAAGAGGTTCTCCATGCTATACTAAGCTCCAATCCATTCAGCCCCGACCAGTAGCAGGCTGTGGACTGGATGAACATGACAGCGATCAGGTGGGGCTAATGTGGGGAGGGGGAATGCACAAACAGGACTACTCTGGTTTCCAAGCAGCATGCTTGGAATAGCTCAGAGTACCCATCCCTGAATTCCCCCTGATGGCTGGCTGGTTCTTGGGTCAGAATCCTGTGGGGTGGAGTCTGCTTGCACAACAGGAATGACATCCTAAGCAGTGGCAGATTGCTGCTAACTAAAGACTTCCCTTTGTGATTTCAGTGTGCCTGCAACTTTGTCACATTGTGTGCAAACTGGGTGCACCCCAAAAATCACAAAAGGAAGCCTTTAAACAGTGGCCATCTGGTACTGCCAATGACATCATTCCCTTTGCTCAGGCTGAGCTGGCAATAGGCTTTCAGCCACTAGACTGTCATATTTCCAAGTTCTGATTATGCTAGTGAGAGAGGCATGTTTCAACTCAAGTTACCCCCAGAATGTTTAAATATCAGATTAGTCATTAGTACAATGACTGATCTAGAAGAGTGACATTTCTGTCATAAGAGGGTATATATGCTCATTTTTTATGTCCATTATTGCCAATGGACACAAATTGGCTGTTTGTCTTGCACTCTTGAGTTTGTTAGAGAAAGAAGGAACTTGCTGCTCAAGTCATGCTTTCACCATGTGGTTGTGTAACTTTGAATATTTTTGCTCTGTCTCATTGCCTGTAGCACCCAGCGAAATGTCCACTTGCATTGCTGATCTTCTGTCTTTTGCAACGACAGTATATTGTACTCTTTGCTAAAGCATTTTCATCACTCAGTGCAAGAAAATAAAAGGTGTATTTAAAGATGTTTTTAGAATTCAACGGCTCAAAGTGATATAAATATAAGCAGGAGAAGTTGCTGTTTTTTCCATCTGCATCCCAACACCTGAGTGTCTTGCAGATAATCGTATCATTTTTTTTTCTGTCTTCATTGGCACTTGGATGAGATTATGGAATCCAACAAATGAGGAAATAAACAATCAAAGGCTTTTCTGTAACTATGCATCTCAGCTTTGAGCTCCAAGAGCTGGTTAATCAAAAAATGACTTTATTTTTTTTTGAATAGAAGGAGCAATTGAGAATGATTGAACAGACATGCCCACTAATGATTTTTTTCTCAGACACAATTATAATAATTAGCATTATAAAGTGCTAATTATCTCTGGACACAGAGGACTTACATGCCAAAGGCAGGGGCCCACATTAAGTAAAGAGGATTTTCCTCTTTTCTGCCATCATTTTTTTTCTTTTACAAAAATTAAAGGACGTTAAATCCATCCAGCATTATGTCAGCAATGGTGTGTGCTGCTGATGCCCGGTACTTGAACTAGGGCATGTCTGTAGATCCAAGGGTCCTCACCCGGAGATGGAGCCTATTCTGTTAAATCCTCAGAGGCACTTAGAGAGGATGCAACCACTGTGCTTCCTCCATGATTCTCCTTCATAAGACTGGGAGCAGTCAGCCAGAAAGCAGTGGCCTTTTCTCAAAAGCTCCATCCTGACCCCCTCCATCAGGTTCTCTAGATTTCAAGTGGTCAGTGTTCATTGAGCAGTCTTGGGGGATGGGAGTAGGGAAAGGTCACACCATCGCTTGGTTTTTAAATTTTTATTTTAATATACATTTCTAAACCTTGGGATACTCCCAACACTGCAAGCCTCCCTTTTGTGTGTTGCCATTTACCCTACATAAAGTTCTGTATTCAGAAACCAAGTTCGCTCTCAGTTAGGGTACTTACTTAGACAAAAGAGACCAGTTTCCATAGAACTGCATGTGCTGATTTAAATGCACAGATGCAAAATCAGAAATGATTTCTTACAGTTTAAACAGCTTATAGTGCATCTTACTGGAGTGGGGAAGACTGACCTGGTCACACGTATGCCTGCTGAATTTGCTGACCAGGTGCTGCCAGCTGTTGGAGGAAGCATTGGAAGTCCCAATTCTCCCACCTTAGGGTTCTTTGGCTAAAGTCCTATTGGGGGAATGATATCATAATCAGTGGCAGACTGCTTTTAATCAGCAGCAATTTTGGGGTGCATGTGGCCTCTTCACATTGTGTACAAAACACATGCATCCCAAAATCACAAAAGGATGCCTTAATCAGTGGCAAACTGCTACTGCTACTGACATCATTCCCATTATGCAGGCATAGCTGGGCAACAGGATTTGAGCCATTATCTTTTTAGTCATATCTGGATTGAAGAGCCCTTCAAATTTAGGATGCCTCTAGCAGCCCCCCAAATAGAGGAATGTCCTCCCTAAAATAAGGTGGCTAGCCACCCTTCTGCGAGTAACCAGAACTGATTCCGTATTCTGACTCTAGAATGACATAGGATAGATTCTAGAAGGTCAGTCCAATATCCAGTCAGTGACAGCAGCAGCAGTAACACCATCACCACCCCATGACTTGTCTAGCCAAACCCAAGTAGATGCACCGATTCCAAACCACAAAAAGCTATTAGAGCTGAGCATGAAATGTGTAATGTGAATACCATTCTTTGGTGAAGATGAACTGAATGTAGAGGCCGCGGAACATTGACTAGAACTCTTACCATGTGCTGAGATTCCAATTTAGCATGCCACTGCAAATGCTTTGAAAATATATATATTCTGGTGTGTCAAATCAGCACCTGCATATACGGCATTCTGAAGACCTCCGAATGGCCATCCACTCTCTCTTAGACCACACTCAAAGCAGAATTTGGGGGGAAAGAATGCTGTTCCTGAACTAAGTCATTTATCTCCTACTCAGTGCCAAGAGCAAGCAGGGTAGGAACCTTTTAAAAATAATTATGGAGGTTAATGGAGAAAACTCAAAAGCTTCACCCTCAAACCGTTACCTATTAAAAGAACTAAGTACTATGGTGGTCATAGAAGATGATTAATTTTACATTTTAATGAGCTATTTGAAGTACTTTTCCACTATTGTTCATGGTATGAATCAGAAGCTTATGGATCTGTAGTTACATAGATCCATTTTATCTTCATTTTGCATCTGATTTATTACAACATGAAGGAGGGTTCTCACTCTAAAAGTTAACGGCTCTGCCCAGAAACATCTTGTCTTTCAGCAGAAGGTTTGTTGGTGCAGCTCTGATGTGAAAAAAGACCCACAAAGCACAAGCAACTTATTGTGAAGCAGGTTAACTGCTCAGTAAATCATTCAGCAGTAGATTATGGTCAGTTGTTCTCAAACTAGGTCTTTGTTAGTCTGCAAATTCCAGTCAGACTGGGAAAATAGACAGAGTCTGGATTTCCTACTCAGCTGAAGCAGTACAACTTGGTAGTAGTACCAAGTCACTTGACACTTGCTTTCAAGCCTATTTATAGTTACCTTTGAGGAGGCGAGAGACTTTGCTAAACCCTGCTTAACTGATCTTTACTCAACCAAAAAACACTTAAAACCAAGGTTTCCTCTAAGATGAGCACCTGCACCCCTTTGTGTGTAACTCCACCGCCCTCTGCCCAGCTTTCCTCCCATGGAGCAATCATTTTCAGCTCCTTTGGTTCTGGTCATGATGGAACCCCAGGTGAGGGGGCAGAGTCACGCGCAAACGCAGGGGCGAAGTCACATGAGAGAGAGTCAGAGCAGTGGGGCTGAAAATTAGAGGGTACATTGCTCTAAACTCTAGTTTGATCATAAGTGTGCAGCAACAAAGAAACCAGATTTAAGCAGTATAGGGCTAGCAATTTCAAGGTGATCCCTCCTGCATTGCAACTCCAAAAAAACAACAATATAAAGCACTAATCAGGGAAAAAATAACAAGGCATTAAGGAAAATCTGGTCATAGTTAATCCAAGCCATGAGAAATAATGATTCTTTATATTTCTGGTGAAACATAGCAGGTAATTTTCTGGCAAAATGTTATTTTTGCTGTCTTCTAGGAGTTTTACTCGTACTTCCAAGCATTGTATACAGCAGAGACAGCTTACACCTCTTCCTTGGACATTAGTCTAGAACAGTAGTTCCCAAACTTGGGTAACCCGGGTGTTCTTGGACTGCAACTCCCAGAAACCCCAGCAAGCACAGCTGATGGTGAATGCTTCTCGGAATTGCAATCCAAGAACACCCAGGTTACCCAAGGTTGGGAACCACTGGTCTACAAAGACTTCCTACTTGGCCAACAGTTACTCTGGTTAAAAGGTTCATAGTCCAGTTAAAATCAAGGAAGACCCTTGGGGTAGAAATTATTCCACCAGAGTTGATCAAAAAGAATGTTGACCAGTGCTGGCTACACTCTTTACCTGGATTGATCAAATAACCCAAATTAGGATTAGGAAATGTCCATCATTATTTCAATACATTAAAAAGGAGCTATGTCTCTTGCCCCCTCAAATTACAGATCTATAAGCTTGCTTAGTGTCATGAGCAAGCTCTATGCTAGGCACTTTTGCTGGAAGTTCTGGACTGGCTGGAGCAGGAAAATATCTCAATGGATGAAAAAGCAGAGTTTAGGGATGGTCACTCCACCCTTGATCAGTGCCTAGTAATACAGCACTTGGTAGAGAAACATAGTGCCAAGCCACATGGGGCCCTTTATGTTGCTTTTGTTGACTTTAAGGCCCTGATCACACCAGGCAAATGTCCCACCCTTATAATCATATTTTCCATACCTCTGTTGTACTGAATCAAGGTCATGTGGTACATATACCGGGGCTAATGTCCCAATTTGTTTTAACATTACTGATGCTTTTTCCCCCTACTTGTAAACTTATGGCCAGGCACATCTTGGAACTGATTTATTTTCTTTCTTATTTCCTGGGGCACTGCAGCTCCTTACTTTAATTTTTTTTAAAAATTACTGATGTGTCGATATGTCCAGAAGGTGTTCCTGTTTGGTAACATTTTGTATGTTGTGCGGGTGGTTCTTTTGTTTTGTTTTGTTTTTTGCATGTTTAACATGCAAACTTAAATTACACTTAAACTTATAAACTTAAATTACACTAAAAAGAAAAAAGAGTTTAAAATGAGCAAAACAGAACCAAGAGAACAAAACAAAACAAAAAGACAGACAAAAGGTCAATACAATACAGAATATACATTCACAATAAACTATCTTATGCATTTACAATGAGTCAATGAAGGGCTTCCATATATCTACATAGATATCCTCACGGAGTTGCTTTCTGTATGATATTAGTTCAAAAGAGGCTAATTGTCGCAGGTCTTCCGACCATTGTGTGAAGGGTGGAGGATGACCATCTTTCCAGGCTTTTAATATAAGTCTTTTTGCCACCACGAGTGCTCTCAGAATCCAATTTCGTTGACCCTTTGTTAGACCCCATACAGCGGGAATATAATTTAAAAGAATGTGAATATCATGAAATATCAGGGATTTCCCCAAAACTACATTAATACAAGTAAGAACTTCTACCCAAAATAGGTGTATTACCGGATATGTCCAAACCATATGTATTAAGGATGCGTTTCTACAATTGCATCTCCAACATCTATCAGAATTTATCATTTTCTTCCTAAATATCCGTTGTGGGGTCCAATATATTCTAAATATTATTTTTTGTTGGATTAATCTCAATTTCAAATCCAGGGAAACATCTTTTATAGAATCTAGTAAAGTTTTCCATTGCTTAACTTGTATTTTACTTTCCAATTCCCTGTTCCATATTTCTTTAAGTTCTTGAATATCTATTTGATATAAGTCTATTAAGTATTTATACACTGTAGTTATTGGTTTAGGTTTCTCATTAGATCCAATAATTGCCTCTAACAGTCTGGGAGATTCTGAGGCACTCATTGCAGATGGGCCAAAAACAGACACCAAAAGTTGAAGACATTGCCATTGTGTAGTTGCAGATAGGTTATATTTAGAATGTAGAATGGAAAAAGATAGAAATTCATCATATGTACCTATTAACTGGTCTAACGTGTATATACCACATTCTGCCCACTTTTTCCACAAAAAGGGCTTTTTCTCAATTCTTACTACTGGATTTCCCCATAGAGTAGTTTTTTCATAGGCATATGGGTTGAATTGTAATTGGCGTGCTAATATTCTCCATATTTCCCTAGTAGCTAAAATGGAAGGAGGTATATTTTCTTTTTTCAAAATGTATTTAGAACCCAAAACAAACCATCCCTATAGGGGTGTTAAATAAGCCATTTGTAGAATCACCCAAGATGGAGTATTCATAGTAATAGAGGTTTGCTAGCAGTTTACCTGAGCTAAAAGATATGCTTTATGATACGCACTGATATCTGGGAGATTAAAGCCACCTTCTGATATTGGCAACTGCATTTTTTAAACTGAGATACGAGGTGGAGAATTATTCCAAATAAACTTTTGAAATATTCTATTAATTTTTTTTAAGTAAACTTGAGGAATATACAATGGAATAGCACGTATCACATATATTATGCGTGGCAATATATTCATCTTTAATGTGTTAACCTTACCCCAGATACTAACTTTAAGTAATGCCCATCTTTCTAGGTCATTAGAAATATCAGTGATCAATTTATTGAAGTTCAGTTTAATCATCTGAGAAATATCCCTTGGAATTAAAATACCTAAATATGTTAATACCTCTGGACACTGACAGAACTGCCATATTTTTATACAATGCCAGTTCTTTATTATTACCCACTGGCATTAACTCTGATTTTGCCCAAAAAAGTTGTATATCCTAAGATTTTACCAAAAAGCTCAATTATTTTCGGTTGGTTCTTGAAGCAATGCATAGCACACAATGGACTCGCCCATCCCATGTAAATCTGTGTAAACTGATACATCATTGGAGCAAAATAACACAACCCTACTGGTGAGGGGGAAATAAACTGCAATAACACAACTGGCCAGGAAATGATTCGATAATGGTCATGCTTCGTGTGACTGGATTATTTTTTTTTGGCAACAATTATGCAACTGGAATATAAGTAGGGAACATTACTCAGTGGCTGGGAATCACAGTAAGATCTTTATCTCAGCAGATTACCATTATACTTTAGAACTTGCAAGACACCAGAAAACTATCACCTGGACCTATTCCAATGCTCTGGCTTCAGCCTTTTTAGAAGAAAGATACTCATGTATCCCTTATGAGTTGACCAATGTTTCTGCCCCTGCCAATCTGGTACGATGGGAACTGTGAAATATGTCCTATTGTCCCGCACATTTTATTAAGATTTATGCAATCTACTTATTTCCCCAATTTTAAAGCATTACCCAGGTACACCTGATACATTTTACATGTCTTTTCTCTTCTCTAACTCCTCAAGTGAAATTACAGCTAAAGTTGCAAAATACTTTGCAGTGGCTTGTACAATAAAAAAACAGTTGACTGAATCACTGCAGTAATCAGATTGGGAACTCACTCTTAATTGTAATTTGAATTTCAGTCTGCTTTCATTGTGAATGCTATAGGCTTTGCTATTGCTTTTTAGTCCTGCATATCTAACATGGCTGGTCTATGGTCATAAGAATAATAAAGTTAAATGCTAATAATTAACAGATTTGGAGGGTTTGGTACTATAGCAAATTATATTTAAAAATTAGTTTTCCAAGCTCTTTGCAGGTCCATTACTATAATATGCAAGATAAGAAACTCCGGTTTTCTTCAGGCACCTTTTTTGTTCTAAGACTATTATTGTATACAACATTGTTTGACAAAACAACTTTCATGAAGTCTATAACACTGTTTTTCAAATCTATTTGGAAAGGTACAGTGGTAAACAAAGTGATAATACACTTCATTGAAACAATTCTCTTAATTTAAAGATGGATTGAAAACAAATCCTACTGAAGAAATTACCAAGAACACAGGTAAGTAGGAAAAACAGTAGGTGGCATAGATCAAAACGGCTAGGGCCACATGTATATCTTACAGTTCTAGACATCCTTTTGTCAACCTTTCAAGCACAACTCCATTATAGGCATGTTTACTTAGAGGAAATTGCCAGTGGAATAGCTTTTTCTACCTGCTTAGTTCCATGCAACACATTTTTTTTTGCCTGCAAAGCACAGCTTAATTACATTGTACAGCAATTCTGCCTGCAAAGCAGTGCTTAGTTCCATGTAATACCTTTCACATTGATCATCAACTGGAGACAGCAAGAAACTTGTGAAATTGATTGTTGTCCATCATTCTGAATTAGAAATGGACATGGATTAAATAATGAATCACCAAATTTATTTAAAAATAGCTAATTTATCAATTTGTATTTGTACGAATCAATGCCCCAACAAAATCAATGAATCTTCAATTTGTTTATTTGTTGGGCTATAAAACAGCCCCCCAGGAACTAGAGACACCAGAATTGCAGAGAAGCTTCCCCTGACTCTCCTCTACAATCCCTCCAAGTTTGGTGGTCTTCAGATGTCGGAGTTATACACCCACAAAGAGCCCTCCCCAGAAAAGTTCCCCTCAGGCACCTAGAGACACCAAAATCATGGAGAAGCTTCTTTGGACTCTCCCCTACAATCCAAGTTTGGTGAAAACTGGATTTCCCTGAGTCAGCTGCTAAAGGCACTTTCCTGGGGTGACCCACTTTGTGGGTGTATAACTCAGATGTCTAAAACCCAATCTTCACCAAATTTGGCAAGATTGTAGAGGAGCATCAGGAGAAGCTTCTGTGTGATTTTGGTATCTCTAGGTACTTGAAGGGAATTTTACTGGGGGGGGGGCTTTTTGTGGGTGTATAACCTGGATATCCAAAACCCAAACTTCACCAATCTTGCAGAGCTTGTAGAGGAGATTCGGGGGAAGCTTTCCTGCAATTTTGGTTTCTCTAGGTGTGTGGGAGGGGGCTTTTTACAGGGTTTTAAAAGCAAAAATGAATCAACAGATTGATTCATTGATTTGTCAGAAATAATTCATGAAGTCATAATTTGTGATTCATCGACCTTGACAAATCGCAAATCAAAAGAAATTGCCGTTTTTCTGATTCTTGCCCATCTCTATTCTGAATGATAATACTATTGCAAGTGTGCTGGAAACTGTACACTCGCACTGCAAACAGAAGGCCTAAAATAAGGTTTCTCATAGTGGTCCTGGGTTCTTCTTGGCTTAGTCAGGATTTGTGTACATCCAGAGGGCCTAGACCATGTGAATGCACATCACCGTTATAACAGCTGGAGAACAAATGTCCCTATTTGTTTTAATAGGTAAATATCTATATGGAAACCATATTACAGACAATCCCACAAGGGTGCTCATACTTAATATGTTTTAGCCACTCAATCTGTATCCCATCGGGTGAATTGTGACTGGGCATGTAAACCATGTATTACTGCTTCATCTCAGTGATGAGGTGAATGATAAAACATTAAAGCCATCCAATGCAAAGATTTACTGAATAAACGATAAATCAGTGAACAATCCAATCTAAACACTTCTACACAATGTTGCACAGTCTGGCATAAGGAATTTTAACTGCTCTGTCTGGTGTGTGTGTGTGTGTGTGTGTGTGTGTGTGTGTGTGTGTGTGTGTGTGTGTTGCTGTTTCAGAAAATGCCTTTCATATATGTCATTCTTCAGCTCCATATGCAGATTGCCTTCTCCACCTCCCATTCATCTGTGTTTTAAGATATATACGGAAATGAACACCATTTGAAAGACGCTGAGACCATGGATGGTAACATGAGCAGGTCTCTGAGGAACAAAAAACAATCTCCTTCTATTTAAATCCCCATTTCCTGTCATTTCTATTTTTAAAAAATTCTACTTGTGTAAAAATGTCCTTAATATTGAAAGGAAGATATCTTCTTTGGTTTAATAAAAACAAATAAATACAGATTTAAGGATAAGGTTAAATTAAAGTAATGTAATCTGAGCAAAAAAGGCATCTTGGCAAGCATCTAAATATTTTCACACATCCACACAGGACCAATGGAAATTAAATATAACATCATCGCCATCTTCCCCTATGAACAATGAAGGGAGTCAAAATCTCCCTATACCATGAAGAATAAGCAGGTTAGTGATAGGAAAAAAGGTATAGAAAGTTCAGTGGAAATATAAATATCCTATGGGCTGTCAAAAGCAATCAGTTCAGCAGAGTGTCTTAAATCTACTTTTAATGATAATGGCAACAACTTTTTCCTTTTTATTAGACTTTACATACATTTATAAGCTTTATGGTTCCAAATCAAATCAAATAAATTTGTTCCACCAGGACATAAAAATACCTCATGGGTCTTGGAAGAGTTTAGTGAAGAGTTCAAGCATGCTATTTGCTCTGTTTCTTTGGTCAATGCTAGAACAAAATTTGCTCAGGTTATTATTATGAATGAAGATGGTGGTGGTGGTGGTAATATTCACCCAGAGATTGTAATATTTCAACTGTTACTTTAGTTTTCAAATGGAATGCATAGGCCATGTGTCTCCACTGAGAGACCAATCCTATTTATTCCCTTAATAACGTGAGACCTACTACTGATTCAGACTGAAGGCCTATGTAAATCAGCATGCTTCTCCCCCCCCCCCCCGGGGCCAACCAGATTGAAAATCTGCAAGCAGGATTGAGCTCAGTAGAACCTCCCACTCATGCTTCCCAGACATGGGTGTATAGAATCATGGAGCTTCGAATACTGGAAGTAACACACAGCTCCTATGATTGGCAACTTTTGATAATGGTGCTCTGCCTGAATTTGGCTTACATTATCTTGGCTCAAAAAGGACACTAAGTATGTTTTGTTTTTTACACATAGCAACTTGGCGTGCGGACCTTCATGTATCATACTGTAAGCTGCACTATACACAAGTGGTACCCTGCCATTTACAACTTCAGCATGTTGTTTGTGGGAGCCTATGTGCTTCCTCAGTCAAAACACTTACACACACACACCATACACAGAGCTGCTTTACTATGAGGTATGGGCATAACTCCCCATGAAAAAAGAGGAGGAGAATGTGGTGTTCTGTGAAAAGACAAAGAAAGTTTGTTGGTGTCTTTGAAGAAAAGTGAATAGGGCAGGAGGTGTTGCCATTTATTTGCCTAACACTCAGTATTTATTTATTTAAAGTATTTTATCCCACTTTTCTCCTTAAAAATAAGGGGCTTACATTATTAAAAAGGCAATATTTAAAAGCTAAAAACAGTAGGTATACAAATATTTTTTTAAAAAGTTAAACAAGTATTATGTTAAAAACGGTAATAAAATCAATACTGAAACACATTTAAAACAACAGAGTACAACAATCCATTTAAAAAACCCTCTCAGACCACCAGTTATGAAAGGAAAGCCTGCCTGAAGAGAAAGGTCTTTGCCTGCTTGTGGAAGGACAGCATAGATGGTGCCAGCCTAGCTTCCCATGGGAATTCTAGAGTCTGGGAGCAGCAACAGAGAAGGCGCTCTCCTGTGTCCCCACCAAATGCACCTGTGAGGGTGGTAAGACCTTAGGCTAAGTCAGAGCTTAAATTGAATGGGCAAAAGCATACGTGTTTTGTGATCTTGACACTTAACTGGATTGAGCCAAGGAAATGGCATGCATGAAAGCTATTTGCTCATACATGTAAAACCATGTTCAGTGAGGACACTTGTTTAGAAGTTGCCTACATGCACATTTGACTGCAAAATAGATCGGGCTCGGTCTATGTACATGCCCAGTTGCAAATACCATCAGTGGTCAAACTACAGTGGTGTAAAACTAGATCTGGGGTTACCCATTGGAAATTGGCGGATGGGGATTAACTGGAGTCATTACAAGGATATGTAAAATGTAGGCAGTGGCATTACTGAAAATAATAGGTTCCCTCCCCCAATAGGATTAAATTTCCCCATACCTCTTAATACTGCCATGCTTGTAAGTCTGATTTTCTGCTCTGTATTATTTACTACTCAAATTCTTTAGAATCCTGGCATTCATTCAGATGTGAACTTGCACAGTACTTTCATACTTCCATGATTTTTTTTTAATTTCAATCTCTGTTGTATGTTTCTCTCTTTGTTCTGTTTTATCCGAAGACTTAATGATCCCTCTTTAGAGTCTTGATTATTTCTGTTTTGTTATCAAATGTAATCTTTAATTTGGCTCAGTATTGTGCATGGGGCTGTTTTTGTGTCTGTGTTAAATAGATGGTTAATTCAACACACACATGCACATACACACCCAAGTATCCTGAGTATTTGCAGCTGGCTTCAGTATCCATATTTCTCAGAAATTAATTATTATTGCCCAAGGTCTTTCGCATTCTTTTGGTTTTAATTGATGTGAGTGATAAACTCTTCCGGGCCTGATTATCATTTACACGAAGGCCCCCTCTATGCCACTTTGGTAGTTTAAAGAAGCCTTTTGGTGGGTGTAAATTACATTTAAGACCATTCTAAGACCATTTCACACAAGCAGACAGATGCAAATGAACAGTATTGTAAATGAGATTTTTTTTCCTCAAACGTCAGTGCAGTTATAAGGGACTGTATCATCCATTACAGGTAAACACAAGAGTCAGCTTTGACATGATTTATTATAGCAGTTCTTGCAAGTTATCTTCCAGTCTAACCAGTTTCAAGTTTGGGATTTTCCCCTGAGGTTGGGCACAATGTAGACCTATACAGATACCTGGGAGACCATAGTGTAAAGATATTTACCATGCTCCATAAATGAGAGCTAAAAGACCTGCAGCAATACAGTGGAACCTCTACTTACGAACTTAATCCATATTGGAATGCTGTTCTTAAGTTGAAACGTTCGTAAGTAGAGGCAAAATTTCCCATAGGAATGCATTGAAAACCATTTAATCCGTTCCGGCTGTTTTTCGTTCTTATCTAGAGGCGCCATTCGCAAGTAGAGGCATTAGTTCCCATAGGAACTAATGCAAAGCCGGTTAATCCGTACTCTACCACTAGGGGGAGAATTTTTTTAAAAAACCTAAGATGACCTAAGGTTAAAAAAAGGGCAGGAAAGTTTTTTGTCAGTTCGTAAGTTGGAGCTCCGTTCGCAAGTAGAGGCAAAATTTAGCGAATGGAGCTGTTCGTAAGTTGGATCGTTCGTAGCTAGGGACGTTCATAAGTAGAGGTTCCACTGTAATAGGTGGAATGGTTACGCATCTACCGATTGCCCAATTTAATCTACAAAGAGTAGACTTTGTCTAAATGGGCGGGATAAAAATCTAATAATAATAATAAAAAATAAATAAATAAATCACCTTGCTGCCACCATTCCTCCTGTCCAGCTAGGATACAGGTGTTACTTTATCGTGAGCCTCATGGCACAGGTGTTAAACTGTAGCATTGCAGCCCAAACTCTGTCCATCATCAGTCTTTCATCCTTCTGAGGTCGGTAAAATGAGTACCCAGCTCACAGGGGCGGGGGGTGGGGGAATGTGTAGCCTGTATAATTAATTACAAATTTGTAAACTGTACAGAGAGTGCTTTAAGAACTATGGGGCAAAATATAAGCAGCACACTTTATTGGCCCCCTCAGATCCAGAGGTATTTTGTTTTTTGACTATAACTCCCAGAATATCTTGACCAACATAGCCAATAGGATATTCTGGGAGTTGCAGCCCAAAATAATTTTTTTTAAAAAAATACATTTTATTAGTTTTTCAATGTATCTACATTTGGTTCATGCTTATCAAACATCGTGTTACATGGGTTGCTTACAATTATTTGTTTTTGCGTCTTGGTGTCTTCCCAGTTATCCCCCCAAATTCCACACATCTTTCGATCATTCAAACCGTTCATGTATGTATTTTAGTATACAATATTGGCTGTTATCATAATATTACTCTCATAGTATACAATGTTTTCAAAATCCTCTAATAACATACTTAATAAAAGTAATTCCAGTTCCAAATCTATATAATTTGAGGTGGTTTAACCGACAAACTTTGTAATTTATACCAATGATAACTGAGTAAGCTCTTAACACATAATAGATATTATCTAGAGCATTTTATACAGATTTTCTTTGTATGATTGTTTAGCCATTTCTATCTCCACATTTTCTATCCTGTCTATAACAATATCATATCTAATGCATGTTCATTATGTACTATTTGTTTACCCCAACCTTATATCTAGCTTCAATTTGCCTTTAAAAAAACCCCACCATATTATGCCTTTACCCTAATTAGTGCTCCCTTATTTCAGTTTAATTCTCTTTTTTAATATATAAGATATGCCCCTTTGCAATTCCAGAAGTTAGGTATATACATGCATTCCAACATTGAGGGCCACCTTCTTGTTTTTCCCTTTTTCATCTTTCTAAGTAATTCCTTCTCTTAATCTTTTTCCTATTTTTGTTTCTGTCTTTCTAAACATTCTGCCATCTTTTGTGTCCTCTGAGGCCATTTTATGCATTTGGTTTACCTTCAATAGATCTTTATACACTTGGTCTATCTCCAATAGATCTTCCAGGCTATTTTTAATTAATTTTGCTGATTTTCTCCCCTTATCTTCCCTTAAAACTCTCCTCGACTCCACTAGGTTTCCCCCATTAATTTCCTCCAGCCCTTCTTTAGGTTGGCATACACCATCCACCACCCTCTCATTTCCTTGTTCATTATTTCCTGCCTCCTGTTGACTATAATTCTTCTTCAACTGCGCCGTGAATAATTTTGCCTCTTCGTTATGGGATCTCACTATTTCTAAGATTGCTTGAAGGGTAGATTTTGTTTCCTCCCAAAATTGTCCTTGTTGTGTCATTATCTTCCAATTGTCAAAAAATTGTATTCCAAGTTAAAGTTGTCCATATGCTTAAAGTTCAACATCCAGGGTACAGTTTATAAGTTCCACTTTGGCTAAATAAGGCTTTCTAGGGTTAATTTGTCTGTAGTTCAGTTCTGTCCTCAAAGAGAAAAGGAATTCCAAACAGTCATAGAACATTCAAGGCCATTGATTCTAGGTGTTTTGCCAGTGCCTTAGACAGCTGTTAGACATAACATAAACATGTCTTCTTTTTGCAAAGTTGTTGTGAGTAGTATTTTCAGGAAAAAGATTCTTAAGTTTTAATACCGAAATTCCTTCCTTTAAGTATAATTAAGTGTCTAATTAATGTCCAATTTATTTTCTTTGTGTCTCCCCCCATCTCCTCCTCTCTCCAGCTTCTCCGCAGCTCAATCAACGATGATGGAGAGCTATGAGACGCTATTTCTGCCATAGGAATTGTCTTATCCAGGGATAGTAAATAGATACAGTTTTAAAAGATGTTTCTCACCCGTTTGTAGCACGATGTTAATTAGGCTGATTTATCGCTTCTTTTACCCGGCTGCCGACGACTTGCAAGCAAGCTAGTTCAGCTGCTTGTTTCCACCCGCTGGTTGATTGGGGAGTTTCCTGGATCAAACGTGGGTAATCACCATTCCCCCATGATCAACAGGCTTCTCCACCGTTTCTTTGGGGTGGTTTTAACCCCCTGGGGGGTCCCCAACAGGTTGGAATTCAGCCCAGGGGACGGAGCCCCGTCCTCCTCCTGCTGTCTTGTTGCAGCGTCAAGCCGGAAGTCCCCCCAAAAGAATTTTAATATTTCCCCTCTCTAACCATATGTTCCTTCCCCTCTACCATGTGTAGAGAGGTAGAGGGGACAACAATGTGCCTGAGCAGATGGCAGGGTGGGGTCTCATAGCAATTGAGAGACCTCCAGCCATAGCAATGGTGGGACATACCTACGGCACACATACCATGTCTGGAGCTGCCCAAAGGGACTAGCCTTCCAAGGTGCAAGCACCTCGTTTACAAAGTTAACATCACTTTGGGGGAGGGGGTTCCAGAAACCTTTGGGTTTTCTTGGGGGCAAAAAGGTACATGCCATCTGTGCATCTTATTATAACTAAAATAAAGTAGTTCAGCACCTTCAAGATGCATTCTTTCAGCACATCAGAGATGGTGCAGTTTTGCCTCCTAGAGCCTAGAAGCCTGCCCATCCCTGTTTTAAGGGCTTCTTGATCCTTCAACTAGTGTGTGATTGCAGGATGTATAGGATCTGCAGCCCAAGTTTGCAACTGCAGGATGTATAGGATCTGCAGCCCAAGTGTGCAATTGCGGGATATATAGGATCTGCAGCCCAAGTGTGCAATTGCAGGATGTACAGGATCTGCAGCCCAAGACTGTTTCCACTTTTTGGGACACAGCCTGTTACACACATTACTTTGAAGATACCTGACCACTTATTCTGTATTTCAAGCTATGCATACCCTGCCAGATAAACACTGGTGTTCTGTCAGTGGCTAACAAGAAATATAAAAGATAAATCAAACAACAATTTTCTGGCATGGGCAGCTTCATGTATGAGGAATGCCATTTACTATCTATGTACCATCAGTGAAGTAAGTGGGGTGTATTAGGAGAAGTGGACCTTCTGCATGTGAAGGCCGTACTATCTGTTTATATATATTATACATAAACTGTTGCAAAGTTTCAAATTTCTGATAAAATTCCTTTTTGCTACACAGTAGAAGTACAAAGATTCACAAAGGAGAATAACAACAAGTTCCCCAGAGTCCACTCCTTTCTCATTAACTGGCACTTAAAGTCTCAATAACTTACTCCGAGACATTTGTAGGAGAAAGAATAAAAACGTTTCTTTATTTACAGCTGCTTGAAATTACAGACTGGCACGTCTTGCTTTCTTTAATACACATATACTTGGCAACCCACTGAATAGATCAACAGCAAACAAGCAACTGCCTCCAACAGATTAAAAAAGAGAGAGAAAAGACACTTAGAGAGGCAGGGCTCTCTTTGAAATCAACAGCTGGAAGGCATGGTTGGTTGGTGTTGGATAGAAAATCAACACAGCCCAGAAAAGTCCCTCCCAGTCAAACAAACTACAGGCAGCATGTGAGGTTGTAAATAAAACTCTAACATAAATTGGACCTTGAAATTGTCCACCCTGTCTGTGGTCAATTTGTAGTCAATTTTCAGAATTTCTTCAAGGCAATGAATGTGGGGGGAAAACAATTCCCAACATTTTCTCAAAGGTAGATCTCACCAGTATGAAAAGCAGCACTCCTTTCATTCTCCAAAGGCTCACTTTGTTGAAGGGTGTGCATGTGTTACTGCAGCAACAGTAACAGACTCACACAGTTGTATTGGCATCCTCCCCAATGTCCATAACCCAATATGTGTGTTGGGGGGAAAGTCAGTTTCCTTTTATTCTCCAGAGGAAAATCTGCAAAGTGACATTTCTTTTTCCCTCATATTGGTAAGAAAAGGACAAATCTCTGCAGGGGTGAGTGACTTCTGAGAAATTGTGGCTGCCCTCTATTAGGTGTTGCAGTGCAGAGGTTTGTAGAATTGTGTAAACTCTATGACACACTAAATATTCATAAAGAGTGTTGTGGGGGGAGGGAAAATGGGGCACTATTTTATTTTTGTCTCTGATAACAATCTTTGTACTTTTGTATGTGAAGTCACTATAAATATATATAATCTTATTGCATCTTTCTATACATAGAATATACTGTGGCTCATTTTTAGTTACCCCTTTCACCTATTTTCAGCCTCAGGGTGTAGAAGCAAGGAGAAGAGATTGTTAAATTGTAATTTCCAATGGTGAATAAATAATTGATTGAACGAAACTTTATTACTCATGATACTCAGTACATTTTGGAGAGAGAGGAGATCTTATTAAACTTCCTGTGAACAAAGAAAGCCTGAAGAGTTATTCCAACACAGTGAGGCACTATACCTCAGACACCTATATAAGTTAAAGCTGATAGTGCCAATTAAGAAATTAAGAAGCAAAAGCTGATGTTTGAGGTCCCACAAGGAATTATTTTCCAGCACAGAAAGCCTTTTGCAATATGGTCTGTCCAGCATTGCTTGTGCTTTTTCACAGGAGAACAGAGCTGTTTTCTAAATATAAATGTAATTTGTTCATAGAGCAATCATAATTCATGACACAGAAGAATTTTATACTATTGGAATTCAGCTTCAACTGCTCGATACATAATGCATCTCTCCTGAAATTTAAGGTTACTTCTTTAGCACTCCATTAAAGTAGGTTGGCTGACGAATCTAGTGAATTGGCATTCATGGTTATTAATGAAGTTATCATCATGAAATACATCATCAAAGTGATTCCCTCTGTGTGAGTTATGGCACCCTATTGACATAAGAAAGCATCACCATGGTATGGAGAAACACAGTATTTTTCTAGGACAAGAAGGTAATTCACTAACGATACTGGGAACTGTTTAATAAGAACTGAGATGTTCCTTACCATATTGTACAGCTTTATGTCATTTAAGGCTGCAATCCTGCACAGTATGCAGCCCAACAGTATACAGTGTGACTCACTTTCATGAGATTAGACTATAGGCCTATTTAGAAACAACTAAGTACTACACAACTCCATGTGTGGCTGTTCAGAAGTACAAATGCATAGCCTCATTCAGTTCAGTGGGTGCTTACAGGTTTCTGTAAAACAGAGTTAATTTTATGCACTGTTTCTTAAGAGGAAACCTCACACAGTGAGCATCTGAACAAACATGCAGAGGAGTGTAGTGACTGAATTTCAGATTTGAAAGCAAGTCCAAGTGAAAAACATTCTGAACAGGGACATAACAAATAACAAAGCTCTAGACACCAAAACCATGTATTTGCTGTTGTGGGCCAATGACCCAACAAAACAGGAAATTTCAGAAAACAATTGCTATGTTTCAATAATTGTATATCCAAGATGCAGTCATTCTAGACAAAAGCAAAGTTGTATGCATAGGTTGTTTAATAACTCCAAACTGGATAGTCCAAATGAAGTCATACGTTGATCTGTGGAAAGCAAGGAAGTGGCAACTGGCTATGCAAGGACTGTACGGAACTATGGTTCAGAACTGCATTGCAGATAACGTAGACACATGTTTGCATAATTAACTCTACTGCAGATGCGTATGGAATGCACTCTAATGATACAGGTGTGCATTGATAAAATTTATTGTAGTGGTTAAGTGTCCTTCAAACTAGGGATGCTACTCCTCACTTGTCTCATTCTCACGGGTGAGGCCAAGGAAGAACAGAACTGTTGTTCTCTCTCTGTGAGAGCTGCCATATTTTGTTGAAGTCTTGGCAGGAGAAGGAGAACAAAGCGGACTCTCTCTTTCTCTCTTTTTGGCCCATTTAAAAAAAATTGTACAAAATAATATTTTAATGCAAATAAAGCAGTTTGCACAAAATGATAATTAATGGCTGCTGGCTTTTTGCATGGATTAGAAGCATGGAGCATGTGTCTTTTTTTAACAACCACCTCTTCTTCTGTTCTTCTTGCACATAGGTGCGCTTTGCTTCTCCAAGGAAAAAGGCACTAGTTTTGCACAGTTTATGCAATCTTGACAAGGAAATAGTTCCCAAGGCAGGAGAACTCATACCATCCCAGACAGCTGTCTGTCCAATCTTTTCTTGAAAACCTACAGCGATGGGGCAGCCATAACATTGGGAGGCAAACTCTGCTTCCGGAAATGGGGGGGGGGAGGAGAAAGTAAGTATTTTGGATTTTCCCATTGAGCTGAAATACCTGGGGGAAGGAGGAAGTCTCATTAATGTACTTTGATTTTTGAAGGTGAGCAAGGTTAGGGTTATTCTCTTTAATGATGCTCTTGTTTCACTTAGAAAACTGTGGAAGCCCAACAATGTGCTACTGGTATTTTCCTTACAGTAGCCTGAAACAAATGTTTCTTTGAAAAATGCAAAGACAACAGCTAATTGTGAAGATGTTGATTTCATCCCCCAAAGAGGACATTTTACAGATGTGGGCCTTGTAAATGGAAATCTCATCATTTTAATACCACAGGTGCGGGAAAACACCTGCAATAAGGAGGGCATTTCAGGGCTCCACAACTCATTATCTGCTCTATTTCTGGTTATAAGGTGCTGGCACAAGAGTGAGCCACGCTTTCAGCTGGACTAATGCTGAAAACATCTCCCTGCTTTTTCAGCCCCATCTGTGGTAAGGAATTTTGGAAGGAAGAAATGAACCAAAAATGCCTCCATTTTCACAGTCCCATTTGTAGTAGGATACTTACTGTGGGGCAGAAATTCTACAACTTTTGGTTCAAAGGAGGGTGTGTGTGGGAAAAGACAAGGTGAAAGCAGCATGGGGTGAGCTCAAGGTGCTAAAGGTTTTTCTTCATCAACATTGCCAACCTTGCATAAAGATGAATTCTTGGACAATTGCTTGTCTATGAGACAGACTGTCCCAATATGTTGAGAAATCACTGCATCCTGTGAGATTTCTCACCTTCATTATAAGAACAGCCATGGACAGTTTTCTTTCCACTTGAGGTTTCCCCAGTTTGTCCAATTTTTGTGCACAGTGCCTCTGTACAAAATTGGGGTGTGATCACACAGGGAAATAAATTGCCATTTGGGAAAAGTGGCAAAAAATCTTTTGCCATGGCCACAGCTAACACAAGGACTTACTTGGCCTTAAGGAGCCCTTTAAAGCCAATCATTATAAATAGCCAGCTGCTGAGCTAGAGAGACAGTGCAGACTCTGAGCAGCTCTGTGGTGTGCAACAAGTGCTGAGACCACCACAGCGCCATTGCTTTGATGAGACTGCCTCACTCCAGGTAATAGTCTTGCATTGCCACACAGAAAAAGAGAAACAATGGTAGTTTCTTATTCTTGTGCATGGAGACAGGTATGGAATTACACCTCTAACTACTGCTCTCTTCTTCCTTCACCAGTGGCCATGCTAGTCAGAACTTTGGGATGTCTAACCCAAAAAATCTGGAGAGCACCTTTAACCTTGTACATTAGCTTGGGAATGAATTGTCTTTAGAAAGTGTGGTTTTATATACCTTTCCTAGGAACAAGTCACACTATCAACCACCGTAGAGCAATAGAAATGTATCTTTTTCCTTGGGTCGAATGAATGAAAGGAACAAAAAAACCAACATCTGTTGGCAGGTGTGTGAGGTATAGCATAGACAGATACATGCATGCGGGTTTATGTAGGTCGTGGCTGGTTACGTAGGGATGCTCAGAGGTTTTGGCACAGATACAGATGATAAGGATATGTAAAGCGGTTTTGTATCTATTTGAACTGGCAACCCCTGGAGTGCAGAAAAACAGCATAGAGAAACCTGGTATCAAAAGTCTGAGAAAGTCTGAAGAAATCTCCTAGATGTGGCATATCTGGGTTACATTGCTGTCTACGTTGGTTTCCCTGTAAATGTGGGTGAACTGTGAGTATGTGAAGGCTTCGGCGTGTACAGATCACAAGTACCCATCCAACTTTCGTCACAGGCTGTTCCCTAAGACATGGTATTGAACCAAAGATGTAATTTTTGTAGCAGAACTCAGAGCCACATTCAAACCGCAAGGTAAATGTGTGCTATGCCACAGATAAAAGATACTGTCTCTAGCTTGCCAAGTGCCATCATATGTGTAAGCAGCACAAGTTTACAAGATTTTAAAAGGGCTGAGTGGGTGTGATATAATATTGAAAGTTATATGAGATGCTGTGATGATCCTTGACAGATTTTGGAGAATCCTGGTCCTCTCCTTAACATGTCAAATTAAATGGGTGTCTAATTAACCCAACTGAAACCCATTGTTAAAATAATCAAGTAATAAACAACCTGCCAAAACAGAACAATAGGACTTTTAAATAATACGGGTAGGGTAAAAATACAGAGATGCCAAATTCCTCCAAAATCCTTGACTCTTGAACTCCTTATAGAGTTCCAACCAGCATTCCCTCTATGCTGTGCGGGTGTGCATAGCCGAGCAAGTGTATCCGCCCATTTGCTTCTGTTTGCAGCTGGAACTCCAATGCACAGGGGTGGAGCCTCCGCGCAGAGCTCCGGAGAATTAGAGGGAACGTTGGCTCCTACCCAACTCTTCTGCACAGAAAGTATCCTTCCACTCACCCAGGACTGGAGGAACGTCACTCACATGTTTCTACAGACCACCAGGCTATATAGGGAAAATGCTTTTCCATGGATCCTGAGACTGAAGTTTTCCCACCACCAGTAGCAAGTGTCTCATTAGACATCACTTGAGGATGGACAAGCTTTTAAATGTGGTATTCAGAAATCCCTGATCTTTGCAGGCAGAAAAAAGTGGTTCAGATCTCCTCATTATGGCACAGTAAGATGTATTTGTGTTCATTGCACACAAAGCACTCTCCCCTCATCCCAGTAGATGTAGCCATCTCTTTCCCAGAGATCATCTCCCATTTTTATATTTATTTGGTTAAGATGCTCAAAGGAACCGTGTGGGCTATGATTGTTAGAATTCCCTTAGACTAACTGTAATTAATCAGAGGTTTATGCTGGTTAACTGCAGTTAGTTAGACAAAAAAACCTGGGTGTTAATGCACAGTATTAGCCTTCAGCTGGGCAATATAATAGAAATAATTAATTTCTTACATGTTACAAAGGAAGTGGAAGTAGACTTGATCCATGAAAGCTCACAGTAAAATATAGTAGCTAGTCTTTAAAGTGCCACAATGTTTGCGTCTCTTGTTTTTTGTTGTTGCTGGTTTTTTAATTTGTTTTTTCTTTGTCTAATATGCCTGTACAAGCTAACACAGCTACTCCTTTGAAAACAACACGTTACAAAGGATCCAAAGAAATCATAACTCAATCAAGTATCAACTTTTCTGAAAACTGACAGAAGAGGTGCGTTTTTTAAAAAAACTTATACAGTTGTATTTATATCCTCTCCTTCTCCCAGTGCAGGATGCAAAGCTATTCACAGCAAGAATAAAAAACAGATACAGAAAAAAAACACCCTACAATAACTTAAAATAAACAGTCATATTAAAAATAAGCACCAAATTAAAACAATTTAGAAGCACAGCAGGAGAAATAGAAAAACTGCAACCCAGACCACTAAAAGACCCTTCTTCATAGCAAATCAGAGTCCAAGGGCCTATTGGAAAGGAGAAGATTTAGCATGGGTTCTAGGAAGTAAAGGGACCTAATTCTAGCAGAAGAATCCTAGTCCATGGCTTGGTTGGACAGTTCAATTCTGATAGCAGAATTGGCACAAACTGTTTCAAGGTCCTGGGCCAATGAAACAAAGGTCAACCTGTTGTTGCCAACTGCACTTTGCTCCTTCAGTAAGAAAGACGCAAAGCTACAGGGGCACATCACAGGATGTGGAGCATTACAGTGCCAGAACAAACTTTAAAACTGCACTTGGGGTCTGTATGTGTGTGTGCATGTGTTGCCAAATCACTTCCAGTCCAGAAAGCTAATGGACAATTTCTCATACCATACCTTGATTCTACAAAAAGTCGTGACAAAGCCAATGGCCTCCTTCATCAAGCACTCTCTGAAACTCTGCATGGGTATGTCTTTCCCCATACAAATGGGTCGGAGGGAGGCATTGTTAATGGGGAAAGAGACTGAATGTTGTTTATGAAATACAGATGTGAAAAAGGAGACACCCCCCCACATGTTCTGGAATTTTAGCATTTATGAAGAAATCTATTCAGAGAAATATTTGTTGAGGTTATCTTGCACACAGTTTGATAAAGGGGGTCACTGGCTTCTGGAGGAACTTAATAAAAAGCAAATATGGAACAGCAAAATGCAAGGCAATTGATTCAAACACTTTTGACACTACAGATTAACTGCCTTCAGTTTTTCAGCAGCCTGTGTCAGGAAAAAGCAAAAAGAAACACTTATGAGACTTTGGCATCTATAGGACTTCAACCACAGAGTATATGCAGCAGCCTACACTTTCCGAAGTTCACCCAAGGGACAAAGTTTGCTGCCATTATTTTCCACAGGATCTAAATAGTGAAATGGAAATAACATCGTGCTACTGAGTGGCAAGCCATGAACAGCGATTCCAGGCGGTGTGCATGAAAAAGATTCAGAGAAACTTCTGTTTGAAATTCTTACATTATGTCTTTCTGAGAGCTTCCATTTACATTAAGCTCATTATTGCCACAACATTATGTGCAACATCTTATACAAAAATACAAAATGAGCCTCCAAAAATGGTATGAAATAGAATTGTGGTTGTAATTAATGTAACATTAAGAACACTCCATTTTATCTTCAAATTATAGCCATTTTCTAAAAAGGTTAGCATGCCTAATATATAGTAAAAAGGCATAAATGTCTACAGGTATTTGTACTTTTCACTGTTGATGTTTTTGAAACATAAGCCTACATCACCTCCCTGCCAAATTCTTCCCACTTAAAAGAATTAGAGCAATTTTAGTCAAGTACTCATAAAGGTAAAACTTTTGGAAAAGCCATATACATGCTTTGTACCATTTTGATCAGCATAGTGGTATTTAACCCCAAAGAGCCTATTCAAAGCTCTCCTGAATAACACTGTTAAGGTTTCTGTATGTAGAACTGCAGGACAGAAGATGTGAAAGTGACACCGTTCAGTCCTATATGCCTGAACGTACAGCCTGTGATACCAAAACATTTACATATCCTCAGATTATATTTTGTCTGATAGCACATGCACACAACAGCAGGTACAAATTAACTACACAAGATTGTCTGCAGGAAAAATTGGGTATATGGTTGTAGTTGGAGGGCTGGGTTGGGCAGAGGAGATATGGTGTCTATGACCCGTATCTGCTTGAGGAGCTGTTAACTGACATCAGAGCTGAAGGAGGAGCTGAGTCAGGATGTTCTGGAGAGGACCCAAGGCAAAGAAACAGATCCAGGTTTATTATATTGAGTCAGACAATCAGCTCATCTGGCTCAGTATTGTCAACACCATGTTGCAGAAGCTCTTCATGCTATCCAGCAGATTTTTTCTCTTAGCCCTACCCAGATATGCTTGAGGATTGAGCCTCAGACCTTTGCATACAAAGTGTGTGCCATACCACTGAGCTCTGGGCCTTTCCTACACTTCATCTTGAGCATCAGTGAGCTTGAAAAGAAGCTGTTACTTTCTCCTCCTTCTCAAACAGTTCATCCTGAGTAGATTCCTAGCAACCAGGTGAGTAGTGGAACAGGTCATTCCAGCCTGATGACTTGCCTCTTTTTTTGCAGGCGGGTCCCAGTCTGGTCTCCTCCCTCCCTCCCTCCCTGCTTCCTCTTTTCCTCCATCCCTCTTACATACATTCTCTCTCTATTTCTCCCCACCACCACACCCACAAAAACATGTTGCTGCTGCTGCTGCTATTGTTTGTGGTCTTCTTTGAAAATGTCCAGAAAACTGGGACAAGAAGTAGGTTAGCAAGTAGAGAGAAGATGGGTCCTGTTATCTTCCCTCCTGCCATCTCTTCGTGAGGCTCTAAGTCCTCTGCATTCTGACACCCCCATCCCCACCACAGCACTTTGCTATGAAAAGAAGCCTACTCCGTTATAAAAATGGCTGCCTGCCTCAATCACCATAATCACTACTTCTACTTTTTGCAGTATATTATTGTCTTTACAATGACTTTCTAATGTTAGCTTTTTTAAAAGTACCCTGATGTTATGGTTCCAAAAGCTATTTTATAGAACAATTGCCATTCGAGAATAATGTCTGTATTAAGTATCTGAGTTGTGTGGTACAGGCAGAGAACATGGATTATACAGCTAATTGGACTGTGGTACGTCCATCCTAAGTAACTTGTACAAATTGTAAGCAACTGCTTACAATGTAAAATTAATTAGGCTTATGTGAAACAAAATGAAAGTTGGCCTGCAGGTGAAACCATAGTAAGGCCTAGATAATTTGCCATGTGTGAACAATGTCACCCATTGTGAAGAAACTGCTACATTTTCTAGATGCTATGGGACATAAGAGAGCTATCAGGGGGAAACAAGCAGCCTAAAATGTAGATTTCCTTGTTTATCTTCATTTTTTGTTTTGGTTTCGGGGTTTTGTTCATTTTTCTGTCTGTCTGTCTGTCTGTCTGTCTGTCTCTCTGATTGATTGATTGATTGATTGATTGATTGATTGATTGATTGATTGATTTTTATACCACCCATCTGGCTACCAAGACCACTCTGGGTGGTTTACAAATTCAGCAACATCATAAAACAACAATAACAAAAACAAATAATCGGCAGTCAAAATTGAAAACAAAAATGCAACAACAACGTAATAAAATAATTAAAGCAATAATTATTTTTGGGGGGGTTGTACGGGGGGGAGTTGATAAAGCACCAGTAAGACAGAATTTTTCTCTGGAGGGCTATATCATTTTACTTCATGCCATATCAATATACGCTGAAACTGTACAAGCTAGATAGCTCCAGTGGAACTGCAGAAGTTTCATTTCCTAGATTACTTACTAAGGTTTTGCATGTATCTTCCATACACATTGTGCATCCTTGTTTATAAATAGCCTGCTCTATATGTGTACAGAGTGTGCCTGTCTGTGTAAACCTTGTAGCAGAGTGCAAACCTCAGGTTCAAAGGAGATGCAGATATGCTTTTTGGAAGGGTGGCGCTTTTGAAAATGGCTGCAAGTTAGCCACTCCCATAAAGCAATTAATTGGTGAAGTGCCAAAAGACATGCCCTTGATGCACATGCCTCATTCAATAGAACCACAAATAAAATAAGAGACAGAAAAGCCCCGTTTTTAATTGTACCATCCTGGAAGGCTGCATAATCTTAGGAAGGAGCCTGGCTATGAGGGAGCTTTGTGTGACTATCCTGAAAGTACCCAGTTTGTTACTGCACTACTGCTAGCAACAGATTCCTCTAAGAGCCAAGCAGTAATCCTAATGGCAAGTCTAGGCTTCCCATTAGGTCCTCTGCTTTATTTGTGCTGGAGATTCAGTGGACAAAGGATCAAGTGTTAGTTTAGAAGGGGGTTACCAAGATTTGGGGGGGGGGGCAGGAAATGGATATTTGTGAAATGGGGCCCTTAGACTCCTGTGAGTTCTTCCATGTCTTCAGCTGCAATAGGGCTTTCTATAGAGTCTTGTATTTCTTCCTCTAAACATGTCTCTCCAGGATCTAGGTCAGAGGAGATTCTAACACTCCATCATAAATCCCCAATCACTTATGGAACTCACTAGGTGGCTATGAGGGAGTCACTGCTTCTCATTGAGGAACACTAGATGAATTTGATATTTGGGAATCAATCCAGTCTACTTCTCCTGGACTGATGTGTGGATCAGAATGTAGTTGTCTATCAGGTTTTGGACTTCTCCAAATGTTGTGACAGTTCTCCGCTCAGGAAGATAAGTTTTAACACAATTAGTTCAAATGAAAAGTGTTAGCAATGCACATTTGAGATAAAATACACATTTCTAAATGTGTGTTAAGAGAAATATGTCAAAAATATATAATTAAACACATGTATGAATAGAAATTCTCATACAGATAAGGCAAAAATGGGATGGAATAGCCTTAGGGGTAAACATGTGGAAGTGTCATGGACCAGATATAGGTCCTGATTTGCTCCTTCCTACGCCCACTATAATCACACATCATTCATTTGATTTGAAGATACAAAACCCCATTATTAAATCCTCATCTCACTGGAGGACAAGTGGAACAAAATTAATAATGAAACATCTTAAACCTCCTAGGCAATCTCATCTAGACATCTTTCTCAAAATCAGATATAACGATCAGTCTCTTACATCTACATCCACATTTGAAGAGGCTTTGATGTGTACACATGGGATTCTTACCTCAGCAGAAGTGTCCCGTGTTCTCTTCAGTGCTGAAATAATTCAGTGTAATGTGAAGATGCATTCAGAACTGCCCTCCATTCTAAAGTAAACAAGAAACCGCCTGGTGGATATACCCCTTAGACAGATGAACATATACAATGGAGCCATGTGACCATTGGATTGCACACGAAAAGTCCATTTCTGCAACAGGAACACTTAAAACATCTTCTTTTCAGGTGACAAATCCATAGGCTGGGGAAAAAAGACAATAACATTCACCTCAAGGCTTTTTACTGTCTGATATTTATCACCTTTGAGTCCTTGCTGGTTTTCAGCTCAACTGAAGCGAAGTAAAATCTTAATGCTACCTCAATTACAAAGTGCTCTGCTTCTGAAGAGTGACTTTTGAAATTCATAGACTGCCATCCACACACACTTTCCCTATAGAAATCTTTGGTCTTTATTATTACTGGAAAGACATTCAGGAGCCTGTGCTCTGAATAAGAGAAAAGTAGGTATTTATGGAACCAGTTGTTATGAAGAATATGTAACACTCAAGGTGGATAGGAAGGGGATTCAGGTATTAAAACAAACATTTCTGTCCACTAGAATATAACCAAATGGGAAATTTAAAATATTTATCTACCAAGAAATGTCCTGCAGATATCTACCACTCCTAATACATAATCCAGGATAAATTATACACAGCATATATCCTGAAAGAGTATCTTAATTGTTGCTACTGAACTACATTGGCATTATCTGATAGAACTACTTGGATCTAACAGCATTTCCTGCTGACGGCCATTTTGGTTAGCACATTGATGATGCTATGTAAACAACACAATACTGACAAAAGTGAAGCCTGAGCAGCAGCAATGCATACATCACAGAGAAAATAATATTGTAGTGTTAAGAACCACTTGGTATTCTATGTTTAGTTTGAAGTACTGAATTTCTAAAAACCTATGCTCAGAATTGGAGTATGAAAAGTCTTCAGGCTCAGTCCTACAAGAACAAACCTAGGGAAATAAACCTGGGGCATTTTTGTGAAGGAAATCAGCTGAATCTTTAAATTTTGATGAACTCACTTGACGAGCTCCATCGTGGAGGCATCTAATTGCATTTGAAAACTGCCTGTTTGTTTGGATATGTTTGTACACGCCAGTGTCAAGCAGACACACACATACTCTTCCCCCCTTGTTATCCTGTTATGCTAATTCAGTTTGGAGACTTTCAGAGCAACTGTTTCCTTTCTGTGAGTCCAAGTGCAGGTAAAATCAGTCATTAATGCTGGTAGGGAAAGGAGCCCAAAGTAATCAACTGTCTGTGTGGCTGGTGCAATCAGAAAAGGTTTGTAACCATGAACCACAGAACAGATCTTGGAAGCAACACATAAAAGATAATGCTGTTACTCACTATTTTTTTGGAATAACAAGGGCCATTACTTCTAAGCATTAGAACAATAATGGCAAAATCCTATTAATAATAATTATGTACCATCAAGTCAATTCTGACTTAGGGCAACTTTTTTCAGGATTTTCCAGGTAGAAAATACTCAGAGGTTGTTTACTGGAAGAAGGTTGTGCCCCTTCTTCCAGGGGCACCCTGGGACTGTGCAGCTGTGCAGCTTGCCCAAGACCACAAAGGCTGCCTCTACTCATAGGAGGCACAGTGGGGAATCAAACTCCCAACCTATGGCTCCACAACCAGATATCTAAACCACTGAGATATCCATGTATTTTTCTAAAATCCAATTAGAAACACACACAGAAACACATGCACCAAAATTTTTCTCTTGTATAATCTAATAATCTTAGGACTGCAGAACTGGAAGGGACCCTATAGATCACAAAGTCCAGCCCCTGTCAAGGAGGCACAGCGGGGAATCAAATTCCGCGGCCTGATACCTCAGTTACTGTCCATCATTTGACCAAGTGCACAAGCAGGTGCACAACTACTTCCCTGACCCAGGAAAGCAGAAGAACGTGATGGACAGCTGCCGGCATACATGGGCTCAATTGCACGATCTTCTACTTATGCTGTGCAGGCCCAATATGATTTTGGCCATTGTTCTGGACATTAGAGATTTTGTATAACAAGAAACATTTACTTGGTATTGCAGAAACATTAAGTTTGGCAGGTATAGAATTCTTTTGGCTTTTTTTTTGTCCTTTTTTCCCCCCTGTTAAAAAAAGTTGTGTTGTGATAATGCATTAATAACAATTTATGCTGGGAGTTTTTGCTCATGACATTTGCTGCTCATGAGTTGTTGCTCGCAGGTATGAACACCGCGTGTATAACATGTTGCTTTTTGAAACCGCCTCTCCAAGTTCTATCATGACTACTCATACCTGTATGAAAGATTCTGTGTGGACGTTTTCAAGGGGACTCAAAATATTTCTAGCAGGAGCCACACAAACCTCAGCAGGAGGGTTTTAAAACTAATTCCTGCAGGAAAGGTGACAGCCCCCAAATTAACTAATTAGATTAGATGCAAGAACAAGAGAGTTGTGGAATGTTGAGTCCAAATAATGTGCAAAACCCCCAGAAAAATGCAATACCCATGACCATCAATGTCTATACTAATACATGCAAACTTAAAAAAAATTGAAATCCTAATACAAGGATGCATTGCCAGGACATTTTCCATGTCCCGCAGCCACTACTCCCCCCGATACCACATATTACTGTTTACACACATGCATGGCAGTGCACAGGTATGCTTACAGATATTTAATGATTTATGGATTCTGCTTTTAACTGAAGAAATGGAATTGCTGTGGACAGATTTATATTACAATTAAAGCAGATTCCAAGAAGAGGATCCTAGTCCAACACAAGAACCACCACGCCTAGAGTCCGCAACAGTCATCTGAAATTTCTTAAAACAGCTCTAGTCTGTAAGAAAAATTCTTAGTGGCAGAAATTCATGCTGAATTTTGAACAGCTGGATTTTTAAAAAAAGTTTAATGTTACAATGCATTGGGATAAGTCCAAAGTCAGCCCTACCTAGAGTAGACGCATTGAAATGAAAGGGACTGATCACAAAGAACTTTGGCCCCGTTGATTTCAATGGCCAAAATCTTGTTGGGATTTCATATATGCACCCAAGCAATCATGTTAAGTGCTGATTTAGGCCATTCCTTTTGCACACAAAGTCTGAATAGGGTTTTGGCCAATGGATCTACTCTCATTAGGACCAACACTAGATTGTGTCTATTGTTACAATAGATACTGTTGTGGGGCTTTTCTTTTTGCAGACATTAGTAAATTAAACAGAAGGCATGGGTTTTGAGTTCCCCTATGAGGGAGAGAAACATGCAATGCATCATAATTATATAGCCATTGAATGGTTTTGTGAGACCAGGACAGGTCAGTTGAGACATCTTTAAACCTTAAGTGAAGCCCAGAAAAGAGGCTTTGCTCTGAAGTCACAATTATAAATACAAAACAAGTTCTTCTTAATTTTGTAGATGCCAGGTTTGCATACAGCATTAGCCATTTTCCAGTACATTTCCATTAGTAATGTCTTTGCTGATTAGTTTTTTTCTAAATTAGCATGTTTATCCATTAGCATATCAATATTGCTGCCAACTATCCTCTTAATTTTTAGTTTTCTTCCTGCAACAAAAAAATTGCCAATAAAAGCAAGCATTTCTTGAAGCCTTAATTAACTCAGCACAATTCTCTCTCTCTCTCTCTCTCTCTCTCCTTCTGTTTCTTCCTAATTTTTAATAATAGTGCATAATATTTACTCAGATTCTAGATTTGCCTTGCTTAAAAAACAGCATTCAGCAGAATAAACCAAACCTACATTTTTGAGAATTTGGCATAAGCAGAGTCTACGAGAGGGAGGGAGGGAGACTGAGAGAAAGAGAGAGATGGACATCATGAGCCATGTTGAAATCTTTGTTAGAAAATATGAAGAGCTGGAACTAATTAGCATATTTTGTTTGCAAATAATTTGCATAATATTTACATGGCATGATTCCCCCCCCCCCCCCATGATGTTTTTTGTGCAGTTGAAAGAGGGGAATTAAAAGGGGGGGAGGACTTTGGGATAATGTATAAGAGGTTATCAGTCATCCCACCAGTCCTAGAAAACTACCTTACACCATATTAAATGAAGGCTCTGTTCAGCTCAATATTGTCTACTTTGACTAGCAGCAGGTATCCCAGTCTCAAGTAGATGCTTTCCCATACTTTTCTATCCTATTCAGCCATTCTTATGAAAGGTTAATTAAACACATGAAGAGCAGAGCAACAACTCTGCCATCTCTTTGCTCACACGAAAGCAATGAATATAAAGCAGAAAATGTCTAGTATGTCCGGAAAATCAGGGTTCAGAATCTTCCCTTTGAAAAGCATGCCTGAATTGTCTTTAGTTTATACTATTTTTCTATGAGACTAAAACATCACTGTCAAAAAGGATACAACAAATACATCAGATGAGCCTACCATGTACATACGTCTTTCTTCACTCTAATCAATTATGTACCCTCACTCTTGGTGAACAATTTGGCAGTAAAACACCAAGCAAAAATGAAAAGAGGACAAGAGGAAAAATGAGATTGGAACCTTGTTTTTGTGGGAGGCTGGGAAATCTTGCTGGTGCAGGAGGAAGTCCTGGAAAGGAATCTTGGCATGACAAAACTCAGAAAAGCACAGATAATGAGAAATTCTGCGAGTACTCATTAGGGATGGGATTTTTGTGATTCCAGCACTCCCAGCCCCATAAGTCGCCTAGAATCCCATGGGCAGACTTCCAGGATTGAGGGAGGAGAGAAAAGAAGGCAAAAGGGAGGTCTTCTTATCACCACTATCTATTTCAGTGCACTTGCTTTGGCTGGGAACAGCCCTGTTAGCTGGGAGTCACCTTTATGCTCTATGGCAGTGGTCCTCATCTTCCTGGACTACAACTCCCAGAAATCTTGGTCAGCACAACTTAGTGGTGAAGACTTCTGGGAGTTTTAGTCCAAGAACATCTGGAGACCCAATGTTGGAAACCACTAAAGTAGTCTCACCACCCGTTAGATTCTAGGAGGGGAGCCTCTCAATAAGAGTAGTGAGGTGACTTCTTGGCTTCTGAAGTTGCTTCTGCTAATGGAAGCATCCAAGCATTCATGTTACCACACAGCTTGCACCAGCACATGGTTATGAACTGTGTTTTAATCCAAGGCTGATCCACTTGAGGTCTCATTGACCAGATACAAGAGTGAGTGAGAAGAAACCAGGCCATTGTGTAAAAGTAACCCATCTGTTACCAAATACAGTGATAGATGATGATGGGTGCAGGAATGGGTGACTACAGAAGAGAAGCTTAATCGCAGAGCTTCCACAAGCAGGAACATAAACCTTTCACGGCCCTGACTGTGTACCTATCATCTCATAATATTTTCTTTCTATTTGTTGTTGTTTAGTCGTTAAGTCATGTCTGACTCTTCATGACCCCATGGACCAGAGCATGCCAGGCCCTTCTGTCTTCCACTGCCTCCCGGAGTTGGGTCAAATTCATGTTGGTAGCTTCGATGACACTGTCCAACCATCTCGTCCTCTGTCGTCCCCTTCTCCTCTTGCCCTCACACTTTCCCAACATCAGGGTCTCTTCCAGGGAGTCTTCTCTTCTCATGAGATGGCCAAAGTATTGGAGCCTCAGCTTCAGGATCTGTCCTTCCAGTGAGCACTCAGGGTTGATTTCCTTCAAAATGGATAGGTTTGTTCTCTTTGCAGTCCAGGGGACTCTCAAGAGTCTCCCCAAGCACCACAGTTCAAAAACATCAATTCTTCGGCGGTCAGCCTTCTTTATGGTCCAGCTCTCACTTAGGTTTGTCATCGCTTTCCTCCCAAGAAGCAGGCGTCTTTTAATTTCGTGGCTGCTATCACCATCTGCAGTGATCATGGAGCCCAAGAAAGTAAAATCTGTCACTGCCTCCATATCTTCCCCTTCTATTTGCCAGGAGGTGATGGGACCAGTGGCCATGATCTTAGTTTTTTTGATGTTGAGCTTCAGACCATTTTTTGCGCTCTCCTCTTTCACCCTCATTAAGAGGTTCTTTAATTCCTCCTCACTTTCTGCCATCAGAGTGGTATCGTCTGCATATCTGAGGTTGTTGATATTTCTTCTGGCAATCTTAATTCCGGTTTGGGATTCCTCCAGTCCAGCCTTTTGCATGATGTATTCTGCATATAAGTTAAATAAGCAGGGAGACAATATACAGCCTTGTCGTACTCCTTTCCCAATTTTGAACCAATCAGTTGTTCCATATCCAGTTCTAACTGTTGCTTCCTGTCCCACATATAGATTTCTCAGGAGATAGATAAGGTGGTCAGGCACTCCCATTTCTTTAAGAACTTGCCATAGTTTGTTGTGGTCAACACAGTCAAAGGCTTTTGCGTAGTCAATGAAGCAGAAGTAGATGTTTTCTGGAACTCTCTGGCTTTCTCCATAATCCAGCGCATGTTAGCAATTTGGTCTCTAGTTCCTCTGCCCCTTCGAAATCCAGCTTGTACTTCTGGGAGTCTTGGTCCACATACTGCTGAAGCCTACCTTGTAGGATTTTGAGCATAACCTTGCTAGCGTGTGAAATGAGTGCAATTGTACAGTAGTTGGAGCATTCTTTGGCACTGCCCTTCTTTGGGATTGGGATGTCGACTGATCTTTTCCAATCCTCTGGCCACTGCTGAGTTTTCCAAACTTGCTGGCATATTGAGTGTAGCACCTTAACAGCGTCATCTTTTAAGATTTTAAATAGTTCGACTGGAATGCCATCACCTCCACTGGCCTTGTTGTTAGCCATGCTTTCTAAGGCCCACTTGACTTCACTCTCCAGGATGTCTGGCTCAAGGTCAGCAACCACACTATCTGGGTTGTCCAGGACATCCAGATCTTTGTGGTATAATTCCTCTGTGTATTCTTGCCACCTCTTCTTGATGGCTTCTGCTTCTGTGAGGTCCCTACTATTTTTGTCGTTTATCATGTCCATCTTTGCACAAAAGGTTCCTTTAACATCTCCACTTTTATTGAACAGATCTCTGGTTTTTCCCTTTCTATTATTTTCCTCTATTTTTTTTTCACTGTTCATTTAAGAAGGCCCTCTTGTCTCTCCTTGCTATTCTTTGGAAGTCAGCATTCCATTTTCTGTAACTTTCCCTATCTCCCTTGCATTTTGTTTCCCTTCTCTTCTCTGCTATTTGTAAGACCTCGTTGGACAGCCACTTTGCTTTCTTGCATTTCCTTTTCTTTGGGATGGTTTTTGTTGCTGCCTCCTGTACAATGTTACGAGCCTCCATCCATAGTTCTTCAGGCACTCTGTCCACCAAATCTAGTTCCTTAAATCTGTTCTTCACTTCTACTGTGTATTCATAAGGGATTTCGTTTAGATTATACTTGACTAGCCCAGTGGTTTTTTGCTACTTTCTTCAGTTTAAGCTTGAATTTTGCTATAAAAAGCTTTCTTTGTATAAGAGCTATTAATGATAAGCATTCTCCAGAATTCTGGCTTACCAGAACATAATCAGAGGGAAGACACAGACTGAGGGAACCTACAGATGCCAGGAAATGACTCAGCACACCAGATAGTGACCAAAATGCAACTGTTGAAAAACCATAATAAATAAGGCCATGCACAGCCATTTTTCTCCTCTTGTTACCTCTCTTTTGCACACTGAGTTTAGGCTGGTGAGCAGAAGTGAACATCCCTCAGTTACACTGCTTGCTGGGAGTCACCGTACTGTTCTATGATTGCGTGACTGATTTTGCAATCACTGCAGCATTAAGAACGTAACAGAAAGTTTGCCAGAGGGGAGGAAAACTTTACACAATCATTCTTCAGCAATCACATAAGTAAAAAAGGATTCTTGCCAATGAGAACAAGTAGGAAAGTAGAAGAGATGCAAATCTGAAGATGTTAAGCAGAATGGTATAATGAAAATGATGATTTGTTCGATGTATCTTCTGACTGACCTTTTGCGGAGGGCAAGAACACAGCATTCTGCCTTATCATTAAGAAAAATGATAGTATTTCACAAGGATATTCCATCACTTTACCACAGAGCTGAGAAAGGTAAATACTGGATCCCAGTCTCTATGGGGTGGGGGAAGCCTTTAATATCTGAAAATCACTGCTGGTGATCAAATCACCAGATCAGGACCACTACCAGTGATCTGGTAGCACTTTTCTGTTATTAAAGTCCCCAACCACCCCAAGACTCCCCAAGACTTCCCAAAGACTTAAGGGATCCCCAGGGAAACTTGGAACCTGGAGAGGGGTTAAGGTAAAGGTAAAGGTTCCCCTTGACATTTAGTCCAGTCGTGTCCGACTCTAGGGCGCGGTGCTCATCCCCGTCTCCAAGCCGTAGAGCCAGCATACGACTGCTGGTCTTCTGACCTTGCAGCACAGAGGCTTCTGCGGTTTAACGTGGGTGGCGCTGCAGGGGTTAGGAAGTTCTAAATTAAATTTGGTTCAATTAAAGATATCTGTTGTCAGATGACAATGTTTGCATGTAAGAGAGTGTCCTGTAGACCATCTTGACTGCTGCCATTGGTACTGACAACATTCAGGCTGCTCTTTGCTATGCAAAGCTTGCCAACCTTTTTTTGCTGCACAACATCAAGACGGGCTTGATGTTGTGCAGCAATATCGAGCCATTTCCTGGCATTCTGAATCATGGATAGAGAAGCACAATTTCGCACATTCATAAACCGGAGGCTTTTTGCAGAATTGAATTAGTTTAATATGCTTGATAAAGTTAATGTAAACTTGGCCATAGTAGAATAACCAACTGTCATTCTAATCAACAGCTTTGCACCAAGGATCATGTTAGGAGAAGGCAAATCCATAGTTAATGTATATTTGGCCATAGTAGAATGAGAAGAACAGGCTAGGATGTGCAGCAGTGTCAGTTCTGCACTGTCTGCACTGTTATTCAGGACAAATACTCTTGTCTGACATAATTAAATCTTGATGGTAATTATTTCTGCTGATTCCTGCCAGACTGCTGTTAAAGATATGCTTATCCACTTTCAACCACACTATCTTATTAGAGTAAATGCACACTGTTAATTACAAAGTAACACATTTTAAATATGGGGCTTTTCTTCTTTTTTTAAAAAAGGATTTTTTTGTTTTAAATAAAGAAGTAATAGAAGATAAAGCTTTCCATGGGATGATCCCACTTGACTGCCAAAACTAGAGACAGCAAGATCTTAACATATGCAGAAAGCAATAGGTGTTGAATGTGCAAAACTGGGATGTTGATAAATAAATTATTTAGTTCAATGAGTGGGACCAATGTCAAGTAGTTCTTGACCCATTTACTCTTTGTTTGCAGGAATGAATGCTGTGTCATCTCTCAACTGCCTTTTCTCTGTTCCACTCTGTCTCGTCCTCATACACATACACACGTATGTGTACGCACACACACACACATATTTTATCTCAAAATAGCAAATTCCTAGAATTAGTAACATTACATTCATTAGTTTTGCATGAGACATTTCCCCTTTCCTTTGCTTCCTTTTCTTTTGAAAGGCAGAAAAATTGTACCAACTTCTTGGTACGTTGCTGTTGTTTTTAATGAACTGGGACTGAAAACCATAGTCATTTACCGATACCTGTCGTTCAGAAAAGAAAAAAAACAGTTTTGCAACTCTTAAGACAAGAATGGCTTAAGAGAATACCAATCCATAGATCATCAGGTTCATGGAAGACCTGAAAACATTATTTTCAGAATGTCCCAGCCACTATGGTAACCGGTAGAGATGGGCACAAATCACTGGTTTGGAGGTTCGTGCCAGTTTGTTTAGTGGCCAAACAGGTGTTCAGTGCTTCAAAGCCCCACCTTCTCTGGCAGGCACTAACTCAGATGCAGCACCCAAAAGAGACAGGACAAGGAAGCCAGGCTGCTGCCTCTGGGTGGGTGCCTGCCAGAGGAGGCAGGGCTTTGAAGCGCCAAGCACTGTTGGGCCGCTGAACAAACTGGCACACACCACTGGTTCATGCCCATCTGTAGTGACCAGTCCAAAGTGCTATATATGGTAGCTCCCTTGCTTCTAGCCCAATGTGTATGTGAGGTTACTATTCCATTGAGAATATAATCCTATGTGTAACTGCTGAGAAGAGAACCAGCTTGAAGTCAGAAGAGTTTACTGACTTAATGAATTTGTACTTCTATACACACCTGAAGTCAGTTGGTCTCAGTAGAATTGAACTGACATGAAAACCAATCACAAAAGAAAGATGATAAACTGCAAAACACAGGAGGTGAGCAAAGCTCTATTTGTGACAACAGTCCATGATCAGCTCTCAAGGAACTCCCTCATGATGGGATATTTGTAACACACAGTTCAGATTCAGGTATATCTGAAAAGACATTCAATAACATAAGTGAGTTATTATTACCCAGACTGACAGATCATGCATGTGGAACATGCCTGCTTTATTACAGTGACTGCCAATTACAAATCCACTGTAAGTATTAGATGAGTAGATTCATTGACCTGACACAGATAACTTTGTAATGGCATATGAGCTTACGAGTACTTTCTATGTATGTTGGCCCTCATTCTGTCCATGCAATGCATAGTGGTATAGTGGAGCCTGAGCTTGCAGGGTTGAAACACTGGACTCCTAATTAGCAAGGAAACTGTCATCAGCTCCCCCAGTCCTGTTTCAAGATTTTCTATTCCTTCTGAGCTTAGCTGCAGTCCTCACAGTAGCTTGTTGAGAGGGAAGGAGCTTCTCCCAGCAACTATACATTATCAGTAATGCCCTTGAACTAAATTATCCCAGGTGCTAGCGTTGCAATTAGAGGGTGACAAAATGTTATCCTTCCAGAGATGCATGCCTTCAAAGCTGCAGTGACTGCACAATCAACTTGCAAATGAAGCCCAGTGATGAATCGCCAAAACAACAGCAAACTAATTTGCCCCTTGAAGAGGTCTGGAAACCATGTGCTAGAATAAAGAAATTTCTATAACTCTTAAAGAAGCTACTTCTAATTGTGAAATTGGTGTCTTGTGCGGTATGCCGCTCATCAAGACTTTTCTCCATCCAGTCTTACAACATACAGAGTAAGCCATTTGTGATAGAGATTGCCAAAACAGGCATGGCAGTAAAATCACTAAGGTCAGTTTATAAAAACCTCCTGGTTCATTTCATCCCACTACTGTCATCTCACATCTTAAAATACTGTCTTGCTTCTTCAGAATCTGCTAGAAGCAGACCACAAAACTATTTTCAAAAAAATCCAGTATTCATATCAAAGAACATAACAATATTTTCATGATACAAGCACATTTGCCAAGAGCAAATGTTTAAACAAAAGAACTTAGGATTCTTAATGAAATACCCCGAGGAAAATGTTTAAACTTTGCCCTTAAGTTTGCTTTGTTTGCTAATCGACTTCTATTTCTAGTAGTGAGTAGGAAGGGTAAGTTCAATATGTTAATAAGAAAAAAGTAATAATATTTAATTAATTCTGGCTGAACACACATGGTTTAATATACTTGGCAATATCATTCTATCACATGATATGATAATTTAATGGAAGTTTTTTTATTTAAATTGCTGGCAAGTTTATGAAATTATAAAGCAAATAGGCCATGCACTTCAGTGTAATTGACTGTATAAATGTATTTTATATTATACTGTTGGCAAATTAGCCACTCCCTGTCAGAGAATCAATTATGATCTCACTGGAGTCCACAATAACAGAAAATGTATCATTCCAAGGTAAGATACTACAATGTTTACCTTTCACAGTGTTATCTTTGCCCTGGTTATCCTTCTTAAAGCTGAGACATAAACATTCCTTCCTTAGTAGGACCCCAGTGTTTCAACACTAAACATGTCATCCCAGGTATAAGAATTTGAAAGACTCATGTATCATTTACCATTCACTGCATCTCACCCACTACATACCATTCATTTGCAAAATGTGTGACAGGTATCAATGGCTAGAAGGCTTTAGTATCTATTTATCAGTCTTCATATTAAGTACTTACGACATAAGCTTGGAGTGAATTAGATACAAGCAATTAAGAAGTTTGGCCAATAACTAGCAACACACATGGGTAGGTTTTTAAAGAACCTGCTGAATGTCTAAAATGGAAATCTCCTTCCATAATACAAGACTGTCTGGCAGTTAGACAGTTCTCAGAGAAGTAACCGTGTCAGTCTTTTTCCATGTGTAATGAAAAGAATATCAGAACGCCTGCTCCCGGCCAGATCTGTCCGTAATACCCGTTCTTCACGGGCAGGGCAGTTGAGGGCCTTGACCCCGAAGGAGGCCTGGAGGGAAAGAAAAAGAAGCTGGGCCTTCTCGGTGGTTGCCCCCCCCCCCCCGCCTATGGAACAACCTGCCTACTGAGATCCGCCTGGCACCCTCGCTGGATGGATTCAAAAGAACATTGAAGACCTGGCTCTTCCGCCAGGCTTTCACGAAGCACTAGGATCTTGCCCTCCCTTTTTACCATTCTTTTTGCCATCCTCTCCATCACCCTTTTTACCACCTTTACTGCCATCTGTTTTAATTTCCCTATTTGCTATGTATTAATTTATTTTTATCGTGTTTTTAATTTTTTTTCCTTATATTGCTGTTAGCCGCCCAGAGTGGCCTGGTTGCCAGATGGTGCAGGATATAAATTCAAATAATAAACAAACAAACAAACAAACAAACACATAAATAAATAAATAAATAAATAAACACATAAATAAATAAATAAATAGATAGATAGATAGATAGATAGATAGATAGATAGATAGATAGATAGATAGATAGATAGATAGATAGATAGATAGATAGATAGATAGATAGATAGATAGATAGATAGATAGATAGATAGATAATGAAGTTTCACAGCACCTTTTATTGTAGTGTGAGCTTTTCTGGATTATAATTCATCTCTTCAACCACGTGGAGCACAACATTTAGATTACAAGTTTATGTACACAATATCCATGGAGGTGATAAGGGGAAAGAGCAGGATGGAGTGCAAAAGATGATGATTGTGCTGCTGACATTGGTAAAGTACTTTGAACGTACTGATTGCATAAACATCTAGAAAATAGGTAGAATAATAAGTAATGCTAAAGTTCTATAAACTAATATACATGCTGCACTAAATAAGTAAAATCAGAATATCCTAGAACTGTAGAGTTGGAAGGGATTTCAAAGTAGTCCAACTTCCTACCTATTGAGGAAATCCACAGGTAACAGGTTGCTGAGAGATGGTTAAGGCCTAAACTCTAAAGTGACCACCAGTTCTCAGCTGGAGCAGAATTCATTGACTTAGGACTCGATCCCACTAGAAGCTGATGGAGAAGTCAGTGGAGAGAATCATTGGGTACATGCATTTGAGCCCATCATGTCAATAAACCAGGGTGGAGCACCAGTATTGCAACTCACAAGACTTTCTATTGCACAACCCCTGGCAACACAGATTCAGGGCCTAGGGGGAAAAAACTCCCAATAGGCTAGTAAGATTCTGAGACTGATTGGCCAAAAAAGGAGTATTTCTAGGCTCTGGTCCAGGATATAAGGAACTGAAGCATGGCTACTGACAGCCCCAGCTGTCAGTAGCCCGGACATGAAAAATTATGCATTTCTGTCTACTGTATTCTGTCATCAGACAGAGCCACTGGTGTCACATGTTGATAAAGCTTCCTCTGTAATAACAACTGGAGGTTTCCATGGGATGTAAACATGGAAAGCATGTGAATTTTCAAGTTCAAATTGCTCATATTTTGCTTATGTTTCAGTGATGAGGCAATCATCTATGAAATTCTTCTTTACTTTATCTTGCCTTTGAACGAACAGGAGAGTTATAAATAAAATGTTGTTCAAGGAGGTGTATAAATAAATTGGCATAATTAGGCGTCATAATGAGGTGCCCATTGCTGTTCCAAACACATCTGCATAATTGTCAGTGCTAAAATGAAAGTAATTGTTTGTCAGGGCGGCTTCAGTTAGGGTGTGAGCTCCTTACTTCATATAGTTTCCCCTAACTACATATCTGGAAAGCATTTTAAACTTGGATTGTAGAATAACTATACACAAGTAGAAAACAACAATGAGGAATTGAAGATGTAAAATTCATTTGCTCTATGCTTTGAATTTATGTAACTTCTTTGAGTTTTGGAATAATGGTTCTTACAGGAGAACCATATGACTTATTTCTGGGTGGTATATTCTATATAGTGGGTGTAACAGAAATCTGAAGGAAAAGAGTGTGAACCACATGGAAGAAGGATGTTTCTACATATTCTTGTGTCAAAATGCAATGGAAGGGTACACTGGAGTGTATGGGTGTCCTCTTGTACCCTCTAGTGGCCAAAATGTTTTATCCTTTTCTTTTAAAAGGTCTATAGGTGCCTCAAAGGTGCTGAGGGCCACTAAAAATATGACAAAATTGCCCAACTACAGTGGTGCCTTGAGTTGCGAACTTAATTCGTTCTGGGATGATGGTTGTAACTCAAGTTGGTTGTAACTCAAAGCACCATTTCCCATAGGAATACATTGAAACACGATTAATCCGTTCTGGCCGTTTTTAAAGGTTAAAAAAAATGGCAGGAAAGGAGGGAGGGAGGGAACAATGGGGAAAAGAGGAAAGAAAGAAGGTCATCACTGGGGTACACAGACCCCTCAGACAAAGGTTTGTGCTTTTAGGCACAAAAAGAGAGAGGATAGAGAGAGAGAAGACAATGGGGGGAGTTTGAAGTCTAAAACAAAAAAAAAAACCCATTCCAGCAGGGACTAAAAATGCTACACTGCAAGACCCATCAAAGCACAGAAACATAACCCCCCCCCCCGAATCAATCAAACCCGTTCCAGCAGTACCAGGCAGTCTGAAGCCTCTCTCAGAACACACACTCTCTAACCGCTGGGGCGAAGGAGCAGCCTCTTCGCCGACCAACAGTTAGCAGATTAAATTCCCCGCCTTTCCCCCCACCTTTTTTCTGATCATATCTCAAAGCTCCGGTCGCAAGTCAAAGCAAAACTTTGTGACCGGAGCTGGTCGTAACTCGATTTGGTCGCAAGTCAGGACGGTCGTAAGTCGAGCCACCACTGTAATGCAAAAGCGGTTAATCCGTCCACTAGAGGGAGACTTTTTTTAACCTAAGATGACCTCTAAGGTTAAAAAAAGGGCAGGAAAGGAGGAAGGGAACAATGGGGAAAAGAGGCCTTTTTTCCGGTTGTATCTCAAAGTGCCGGTTGCAAGTCAAAGCAAAATGTTGCAACCAGAGCTGGTTGTAACTCAAATTGGTTGCAAGTCAAGATGGTTGTAAGTCAAGGCACCACTGTACGGCCCATAGAGGATACAAGGGGACTTTTTAAAAGTCAATTTGTCTTATTAAAAAATATTAGAAGGGGTGTGAGGATGCTGAGGTGCTCTGTGATTTGGGGGTCTGCATATAGGCCACTTGTGGGCACATGCAGTCCATGGACCACATGTTGTCTTCTTTGAAGTAAACTCTTCCATAGAATCACTATGGTAACAATAGGAAGCAATCTACATACTTTAGTACGGGTGCCATATTATGGTCCCCCTCACCAAAAGCTCATGATGATTTTGAGATGAAGAATGAAATAGGGAGAAAATGTTGGGCTTTCCTCACATAGATTTGATAAATGCATGTTTCTTTGGCAACAAAATGTGAAATGCTTGTTTCAGTGACTGTAGGAGTCACGAAATGAGAAGGCTGATGGGCTAGGTGATCACCAGATAATTAGGACAGCAAAAAGTCTTAGAGAGAGAAGTTAAAGAAGTCACCAAACACGCAGGGATGTCTGCCAGCAGAGTCCTCCATGCACACCTCTGGATCCAGCTCTGGATACAGCTCTGGGGCAACGCCCCCAGGAGGACTCTCTTTTATTAACCTTACAAGCTCACAGATAGTTGACAATATACAGATAGTTGACAGAGTTCAGATAGGACAATGGTTACATAATGCCATTAGGATTGGCCCAAAGAAAAGGCTTTGAAGTTAGCTCTCTATCACTATGAGAAAGAAGAAGAATGGGTAGCCACGCCTCCTCTCAGAAGCAGCTATGGCATCATCCAGGAGAGTTTACTCTACAATGAAGAATCAGCCAACAGCTTAGCAACTTTGGGGAGAAGCGTTCCCCCACAAGTGACCAAAAAGCATGAAGAGTAAAATCTAGTAACGTTCTAGATCAGTGGTGGTGAACCTTTTTGGGCTTGAGTGCCCAAAATTGGGGGGGGGGGGACAGCGGGTGGCGGACCCGGACCCGGAAGACCGGAACCAGAAGTGGCGGTTTAAGGGGGAATCATGGCGACGGACCCGGAGGACCCGGAACCGGAAGTGGCAGTTTAAGGGGGAATCATGCCGACGGACCCGGAGGACCCGGAACCATAAGTGGCGGTTTAAGGGGGAATCATGGCGACGGACCCGGAGGACCCAGAAGTGGCAGCGGAAGGGGGAATCCCGGCTGCAGCCGCCTCATGAGGTTTGGCTGCGCAGGGGGGGGCAGGGGGCGGGCGGGGGGAGTAGCGACCTATGGCTTGCGTGCCAGAAGAAAGGGCTCCGCGTGCCAGCTGTGGCACACGTGCCATAGGTTCGCCATCACTGTTCTAGATAGTAGAAGACCCCAGGTAACAGTTAGTCATAGATCGAACTATGGAAGATGTGAATAATTATTCCCTATGTGAATAATTCTGTGTAAATTATTAGATCTTCCTGAACTGATTGAAAATACACTGCAAGTGAAAAATTGCCAAGAAAGTTCAGTATAGTCATGTTTGATTTTTTAAAAGGGGATGCCTCAGAAGTTAATATCTTGATAAAAAGGGAAGGCCACTATGATAAAACCACACCAAAATGTTTGGAGGTTACTGAAATACATGAGAATAGAAGCTCAACTAGAATACATATTGAAGGTCAGCAAAGGTACCAACAGGCCACCAATATGGTTCCCCAGCACTGTCATGGATGCTCCTGGAGAAAAGAAATCTTCCTTCAGAATATGAGAGTCAGGACAAAAAGGAATACAAAAACTTGTACACAAGAAATACAGGCTACAAAAACAATGAGGGGTTTCAAGCTACCTATCATGAATAACTGTGACAGCAGCAGTACCTAAGAGTTTAAACACATAAAAAGCAATAAACCAGCCAAGGAAGGGATTGGATAAATGGGTCAGAAGGAGGTCAAAGGAATACTAAAGGAGCCTATGTAGATTTTCTAGTACTAAGAGATACCGAATATATTATACAGTGCACCACCAAAGTCATCTACTCGTTTCCTTTTGAGATTACTGAAACACTGTTCTATTTGAGACAGTTTTTAGTGGGTGTTTACAACCTGATCATTTTTACTTGGATGTTGATTTCACTGTGTTCACCAATGACTCTGTAGTCAATTTGAAAATGAATAAAAAGGTAGCCCTTTTATAGGGAAACACATGGAGGATTGATTCTGACCTACTGGCCACTAAGCGGATCTGTTTCTGCCTGACAGTATTCTGGCCAGTGAGTGCTAAGATGACAAACACTTTAAAAATAAAAACATGTTGTAGAAATACACTGCATTGATTGTACTTAGTATGACCAAATACCTTAAAATATATCCAGCTACCAATATTAAGTGTTGGGATTTTCTGTCTGCATTTCTTCTCTGTAGTAATCTCCATTACTACAACACCTAGTTACTCAATATTTAACTCCAGGCTTGGTTGGATTCACATGGCACTAGGTAAAATTCCATTCAGTATTGTGTGAAAGAGTCCAGTTTCAATTGATATATTGATGTTGTGCCCACCGGCATAATATAGACACTGTCTCCCCCCCATGGTGTTAGGAAACCATGTATTTTTTGGCATGGGCTTCAGATCTAAAACCATAATGATAAACTCATTATGAATGAAAGAATGTTTGTATATCTAGGTAATTTACAGAAACAATAATGAAACACATTCTCAAATGTTTCTTCTACTTACATTTATCTAAAATTGTGCAAATAACCAATTTAATTGGAATAATCCACAGAATACTCTTCCAGTCTCTAATTAAATGGGGGGGGGGGAGAGAATAGGATTACTATAAGCAGCATCTAGTAGGTATGCAATAGTAAGTGGCCCATCTTGGTCAATTCACCCCTTGTGAGTTATAAATTCCCCCTATTTGCTTACTCAGCCAATTGATATGCTTGAATAAGTCAGGATAATTGATAGCCTCTTTGTAAAAATCTATTGCTGAGCAGATCAGTAGTCCCTATTTGTAAAGTTCCAAGCAAAGTCTTTTTATCCCCATCAAAATGACCTCAGCAGTAAATAGATCTGGTAGGTTTTGCAAAGTTGACAATCCATCAAGCAGATCTATATTAACCTGGAGCTCCCCTTTTCTCCCCGTTGCTTAACCCACTTTATGCTAGAGAACAATATCTTTAAATAATGCAGTTTACAATCATTAAAAATTATCAACTAGTCTCCCTTTTTCTCCATAAAATATTCTAGTCATTTGACCTAAGAATATCCAGGACACAGGTATATTATTAACAGAACCCATTGATTAAATAGCGATAATGTTTTTTAAAAAAATGCAATACTGTATCATGATAAATTGAGACTGCAGTCCTGTGCACAGTTACCTGGAATTAAGCCCTGTTATAAATAAAGCACAAAAAGAGATTTATTTTTGACTAAACATGCAGAGGAGATGCCAACATGGTTATCTCATGCATTTGCCTTAAGAATAATGCAGGTATTCAAAGTCTTTTGTTTTTTCCATATGTCCAAATCTCTTTATTTCTGAAGTGGGGGAGATGGAAATTTGGGTTTTTTTAATTTATTTTCTTCTCTAGAAATGAATTTGAAATATCTGGTGCAAATCACTGTACCACAGTGATGCCCCCCCCCCCGAAAAAAATTAATGGCAAAGCCAAATAGAGACATATAAGAAAAGCAAAGAGCTATGTTCTAGAATTAACCCTTCCCCACGATAGGGCAAGTTGCTCCACAGGCCCAGTTCAAATGCAAGATGTGTATAATAGAGTTATAGCTTAAAGGACAGAGACGGGGAGAAGAGCCAACCATAACTGGGGAACTGATAAACTTATTAAGGACATTCAGCAAAAGGGGTCAGAAGCACAATCATGTTTTCTAAAGAGATTTATAGATTCATATCTCCGTCCAATTCAAACTAACTAATTTCTTCTTGAAATCATATGCATTTTTTAAAATGTGTTTGTGATCAAGGGATGTTCTTGACTGGGAAAGCACTATACGAAAATGACAAAGAACTGGATCCATACTAACTGCCTTAAATTCCCCTTGAGATCAGTGTAACATGGTCCCAAGCAGTAGCTAGAGACGTGGGTGGGTGGAAGGAGGCCATCTTACCTACATTGCCAGTAGAAGGATGAGACACAGCCCCTGACCTTGTTCTGAAACAAAGGTATCCTCAATCCTTGTATTAAAGCAGGACATGTAGCAGGTCCCAGACGGCAGGCTAGATAGTGTTAGCCAGGAAAGAAGTCTAGGTGTTGCCAAGCTTTACATAGCTAAGGGTAGCATGAATGTTGACAACACTAATGGCAGCAGTCAAGACGGTCTATAGAATACCCTTTTGTTATCGCAATTATCAGACAATTCTATAGTGAAAAGAACAGGTAGAATGTTTCTGACAGGATATAGGCACCAAAGTTCTGCTAATATCAAGTATGACTATCGAAACAGGAATTTCACAGCTTAAATGAGTGAGCTTCTGAATATTCATTCTCTATTCTTTTAAAAATGTCTTTTAAAATATTTTTACAATCAGACACAGAATCCCTTTCCAAGCACCAATGCCTGTTTGGCCAGGAGGAAGTTAAAAAAATATCCTCTTTAGAGTCAGCTAATTGGGTTGTGACTGACAGAGTCAAAAGTTCAGATTTCTCAGATCTGGAGCTGATTTCTCCTTTGAAGACTTGTGTCAGGAGCCTGGTCTCAGTAATAATGAGAGAATATTTATTGAAAGCCCTTAGGGCTGGGATGAACACAATTGCTATGTGCTTTTGTAATGTAGAAATACTTTGAATATGGCTTACAAAATTATATGCTAATTCCCTGGTGATACAGCAAAATGTCTCTTTCTGGAGCACTGTCACTCGTTTACTTTATTTAAAGCAAGCCTGTCTTTATTACTCCTCAAAGAAAACCTGTCTTTTGACTGTTTCTGTGACCTTTCATTGTTCTCCAAACATCGCCCTTCCCGGCCATTGAAAATGCAACAATGTATCTACCTTGGAACATTCCTGATGGTAAGCCTATTCCATGTATGCTTGGTTTATAACTAAGTCACTGTTTCTTGCTTTTAAAAAGTCTTTTTTGAGGATCAACATTTCAGCCTCTGCAGTCTGGATTCTTTCAAAATTAAAAAAAAGTGGGTGGGATCAACCGTTCTCTTTCAAGGTAAGCAAGATCAGTCTTTTCAATTTATATGAAGTATTTTAAATCTGGGGACATTTTAGGGGCATTTGTTTCTGCACAGGGTTGGGGTAAAACAACTTACTTAAAAAAAAATCATAACTCAAAAACTCTTTGCCCAAACTTCCGCAAATTGGGCATAGAGCAAGTAAAGCCTGTCTGCTATGTTTTTTACCAGATTTGCTGCTTATCTGAAATCTAGTTTAAAAATTATAATTTTGGGGGTGTTTCTCCCATTTTTAGAATTCCTTTATAGAACTCTTGTGCAGCAATAATATACCTACTTAACTGTCCTTAATATATACATATATAAATATAATCACAAGTGGAGTACTTTAATCAGAAAAACATGCACTGGGGTCCAGAAACTGACCACTCCCTGTCTTAATTAATGGCAAAAGGACAAAGTGGACCAGCTCACAAGTAGATGGTCTCAAATAGTTTATGAATTACGCTTCCTTTCCAAATCCTCCTATCCTTTCACTTTGAAGGGCAACACTATTATAGCCCTTGATCACAGGCAGCTCTTGGAATTTTCAGCTGTGTTGGCTTCATCTCATCTTCTCTACTTATTAAGTGTGACGGGCACTTCATGTCAGGGATGTTGATGTCATTCAGGCCGGAGAGGATCTGGGAGATGATGGCGCTTTTGTGTGAAGCAAGTCATAAAAAGGATGAAGACCTTGTGCTTGTTGCACTTGTCAAAGTTAAGCACTGACCAAGGGTGTAGAGGCAGAAGGATGTGTGTGTGTGTGTGTGTGTGTGTGTGTGTGTGTGTGTGTGAGGAGAACTAATGTGCTCCAATCTGACATTTTTCTCCTGTTAGTATGCGGATGCAAGCTTTGGAAGTCCTGTTTAAGTATCTCTTTTTGAAAGATAAATACCTATTAAGTAATGTATATGCACAAGCTGAAATGTTAAATGGTTTGTTGAAACCTATTAGAATACACAAGATGATAAACATAAATTATAGCTAATATACTGCACCAGTGATTTTTAAACATAAAAATTACTGACACTGTAAAAACACACTTGAGTCATCGTCGCAGCATAATAGCACTAATCCATGTTTATCCAACCGTGCACTTTTCAAAAACAACACAAACCTCTAATAAATGCTTTGGCTTCACCTTGACAACTTATATGGGTTATTGCCTCGTTCATGCCTGGATAACCATGTGTTATGACTTAAATGTTCTTTAATATCAATTTATGCCTTGAAGAAAAAAGATTGAATAACACAGTGTACATATGGTTCAATTTATTACAGCAAAACAATCATTTTGCTTGGAAGATATTTTCTCCTGGTACATATCACAGAAATCTTATTCATAGAGCTCCCAATAAACCAGATTTTTTATGTCACAATAAATGAAACGAAGGCAGCTAATTGTTCCTAAGATTCTAAATAGATGGGTCTAGTTAGCTTTCTTGTCAATCAAGAAATAAATTCCTTTAACACTTGTAGTTCTGGACTCTAATGTCTCTAATTGGATTTTACACTACCTGATTAACAATGTAGTTTATAGACTATTGTTAAAAAAATAAGTAGAGGAGGAAATTGTAGGTTGTCAGCAATGCAGGAAAAGCCAATGTGTATGGCATTGAGTAATTTAATGTTTTCACAACAACTGAAAACTGTAATGGCTGATCCATGAGATATTGTTTTTGGAAGTTTATTGTGTATTTGTGAAACCAGTAAACTGAAATAGTAAAGGGCAATCACATATTATTACTGGGGAAAATGAAGGGGAAAAAAGATTTAAGACACACAAAATCACCAGAAGCAGAAGAAAGTAAGGACAATTCTGTCTCAGGAACATGGAAAGAAAGATGCATCATTTTCATTTTCCTTACTAGTGTATGTTTAAAAACTACTCAGTTATAATGTCTTTCCCTCCCATTAATTTTGTACTTTTGTACAAGGTGGCAAAGCAATCTTTACAGACTCAAAAAAGTGTGCAAGCTTGTGCATGGGAACGTACTACTCTAAACCCTGCTGATGTGAAGATGACTGTTGTTATGTAACCTCTATTATAAGGGTGAAGCAGTCTGGCTCCAGGCTCTTCTAAACACTATTATTATAGGGCTTGAGGAACACTATAAATGCTTTCATTACAAATTCCTCTTTTCATACAAGAAGCCCTTTTTGAAACATTCATCTTTCAGGAAGAAATCATTCATGCTTGGTGCCTCTTAAAAGTTTCACTCTGGAAGTTTGATTGGGGGTGAAAGAGAGGAAGAGTTCACCCACTTTTCAAAAACTAAAAAAGAAAGCCCAAACCCTCAAATCTCTGTTTACTGTTTTCATTTGGACCAATCTACCACTGAATCATTTGTCAATTGGAAACCATTCAGCACTGAAGGGCCCAGATCTCATACTCAGCTCCTCCAGATAGGAATGGAGACACTCCTCCCTGAAATCCTGGAGCATAGCCTTGGGAGTTCTTCCCAAGTAGCCATACTGGCTAAAGGACTCTGGGAGTTGTAGTTCAAAAAGATGTTATTTCTAGGCTCTGCCCTGGAGACATAGTGCCACTCAGCATAGACCAGAAATGGGGGAGCGCAGATGTTGGTGGACTGCAACTCTAGAAGCATTGTCAGCAGTGAAGAATGCTGGGAACTGCAGTCCAGCAACATCTGGAAAGCCACACTTTTGCCACCCCAATATGGAAAATAGTTGGCTGATTCAATATTAGGTGGTTTCCTATGTTCCCAATTCTGTTAAAGATGCCATGCTTTTTTAAAAAAATAATTTTAAAAAAATATTTTTTTAAAAAATAATCAATACATGTATTGATTTCATATTAATTATTCAATCCATTTAACAGTGGCAGATGGCAGAGAGGCTACAATCCAACCTATAGCTCAGCAATGTATTAAGAACATAGGTGATCCAACCCAAAACACTCATTACACCTATTCTATGTCAGATCTTCTCAGCCATCAATCTTTGCCATTCCTTAGGAGGTACAATTTCAAAAAAGCCAACTGAGAAAAGTTTACAACAATGCTAGGTCCAGCTGTGCTTCAGACTGCCCCTCAACCAGAGAACTATGATTACTTTGTAACTTCCATTTTGGAATGTTCTCATGCCTCCATTCCAAGATGGTGCTGGACAACTACATCCCAGGTTTCACTCTGGAAACATACACCCAATACTTAGATTACATTTCACACTTCGAGGAAAATCCTTTTAATGAACATACAGTAAATGTTGGGAGAAATTTGATCTTGACTCTTACAGAAACAAAAAGAACTCACTGGATAGACACTAGAACAGACCTTGACATGACAAGAAGCAGCCTGAAAGTTTGGAGACTACTGAAAAGATTAAACAACTGTCCTAAGAAAAGTATAACCTGTATGCAAGTATAACCCCCAAATAAACAGCACACCAACTGCTCCTCTCTGGGAAAACCAACCAATACATAATAAAAATAAAGTATCAAAGCAATGGTTGTGGGTTTTCCAGGCTGTTTGACCGTGTTCTTAAGGTTTTTCTTCCTAACGTTTCGCCAGTCTCTGTGGCCGGCATCTTCAGAGGACAGGAGTCAGAACTCCGTGCTTTGTTGCAGTTTGTTGGATAGTTGGAACATGGCCAAACAGCCTGGAAAACCCACAACAACCATCGGATCCCGGCCGTGAAAGCCTTTGAGAATATCAAAGGAATATTCAGAGTGAATCTAATGAGCTTTCTACTGCCTTCATATTGGTAGAACTAGAAGAAACCGTAAGAATATGTAGAAATGGCAAAGTGGTGGGACTCGATGGCATCTGAATCAAGTGAATTGAACATTTTGGGCAAAACACAAGGAATGGCTCCTTCAACTCTTTAATAACTGCTGGACAAGCAAACAAATCCCAGAAATATGGTGGAAGACTAAAGTAAATGCTATACGACCTGGGGTTCAATCCCAGGTAGCTGGCTCAAGGTTGACTCAGCCTTCTATCCTTCTGAGGTCGGTAAAATGAGTACCCAGCTCGCTGGGGGGGGGGGGGGCAATGTGTAGCCTGCATAATTAACTTGTAAACCGCCCAGAGAGTGCTTGAAGCACTATGGGGCGGTATATAAGCAGCACGCTTTGCTTTTTATACTGAAACCAGGCAAATAACCGTCAGACCCTAAAAGCTAAAGGCCAGTCTCCTACTATGTCATTTATACAAAGTGTTTGAATGAATGATTTTAAACTGTCTAGTCCCAAAAAATGAACCTCTTCAAATTCCAGAACAAGCAGGATCTAGACCTGGCAAGAGTTGTATGGCTCAAATCTTAAAACTAACCCAGCATACAGAAGATGGCTTTGAAATGTCTGAAGCAGTATTTGTTGAACTTACAGTGTCATGTGATATTGCCCACCATCAACTGCTGCTCAAAAACCTCTACCCCCTTACCAAACATCATGGACTGCCATCCTACTTCAAAACCAAAGATTATTTGTTGAATTTCAAGGGAGGCACAGTCACTGGAGAACTCAAAGGAACAGTCTCCCACAGGGTAGTGTCCTGGCACCTTTACTTTTTAACATTTACACAAATGATCAACCAGCATTCTCATACTCCAGGAGCTTCATCTATGCTGATGATCTTGCCTTGATTCAAGACCCTCACACATCAGCCAACCTCCACATCAGAAGATCTTACCTTATATTATAAAAACAACCTGCTGAAACCAAACCCTTTAAAAGCAAAGGTCTGTGCCTTCCACTTAAAGAACAGAGAGGCAGAGAGGAAGCTCTGAGTTAGCTGGGAAGGCAAGATTTTGGAACATTGCCCTACCCCAAAGTATTTGGGTGTCAATCTCTATTGAACCTACAAAAAACATTGTCTAAACACCAAAGAGAAAATTGTCACCAGAAATAACATACTTGGGAAACTGGCTGGGTCAATCTGGGGAGCACACCCATAAACAATAAGAACAACAGCTTTGGCCCTGTCCTACTCCACTGCAGAATACGGCAGCGTCATATGGTATAAATCAGCACATGCCAAACAAGTGGAGGTAGCTCTTAATGAATCATGCAGGATTATTACTGGCTTCCTGAAACCTATCCCTATTGAAAAAGTCCAGTATTTGTCTGGCCTTGCCCCTCCAGAGAAGTACATTGAGAGGTACTAGCAAGTAATGAACAAAATAAGGTAATACAGCACCAACCCCATCCACTTCAGGGACACCCTCCCCCAGGCAATGACTAAAATTGAGGAAAAGGACAAGCAAAAATAAAAACAATTGGACAATTTAAAAACTGCATTCTATATTGTTCTTGGAAGAAATGTGCTTTATCTTCCTATCTCAGAGCATATTCAAATAATATCTGATGAGATAAACTATTGTCTACAAAAGGTGTACTGTGAGAAGCTGGCTTCAAGAGACTCCTGCAGTTTCTAATTCCTAACCCTAAGAAACAAACATGGTTGGAATGATGTAGGAAAACAATCAGCCTAATTCATTTCCATTCATTTTCCTGTAAAAAAGATGCACCAATAGAAGCAATCTAGCAGAACAATATAAGATCTGGTGGAAGAGATGCTTATGATGCAATGAGCTCATCATTCATTGACATTTCTTGTTATGTACCATCAAACCACTTCTGACTTATGGTGAAAGTCATATGGTTTTTGAGGTACAAGAGGCGTTGAAAGAATGGTTTGCCATTGCCACCGCCACCCCATCAGTTTCCATCACCAAATAGGGATTTGAATCCAGGTATGGTAAGTTCTAGTCCAGTATTCTGTCCACTACACTGACTATTCATTGACCCTGGCTGTCCAGTTCTCTCATAACCATTTGCAAGTCACTAGCACAATATATTCTCGGTATATTTTCTAGTTAAACATTTTCTTGAAACAAATAAAAAAATGAATGTGTACAGAAAATGTTACTGTGTCAGATTATATATTCTGAGAAAAAAATTAATAGCCAGACGCTGAACTCTCGGAAATAACGGGTTATAATGGAAAGAATGATGTAGACTTAATTATAATACTGCAGAGTTATAACAAAAATACTGCTCCATACCATATAATGAAATAAAGTTTCAAATTCTTTTGAGCAGCTGTGAAGGTGGTATGATAGAGAGAAGACAGTCTATACTACTACCTTTTACTGCACTCTAAATCTAATTATAACATACTCAACTGAAAAAGAAGAAGGGAGAAAAGAGGAATACTAACTATAGACAACAATTCTTGTTGATGTAGCTTTCAAATGAGAGAGCAACATATTATTAACAAAGTATAACTAAGACCTCCAGAAGATTTATTATGGCTAGTAGAGGTGGATGCTTTGATCTTGCCTAGAATTTAGAGCTGATCATAGAATGATAGAATAGTAGAGTTTAGTAGAGTTGGAACAGGCCCCAAGGGTCACTGACTTCAGCCCCTTATGAAACAGGAAACCCACATCTAAAGCATCTCTTACAGATGGCTATCCAAACTCTGTTTAAAAACTTCTAATGAAGGAGATTCTATTGCCTTCTAGGGTTGTCCATTCTGGCAGTCAGGATGTTCTTCCTAATGTTTAGCCTTTCCTCTAATTTGAATCAATCGCTTCAGATCCTGTCCTCTGGAACCACAAGTTTGTTCCACACGATAGCCCTTCATATAGTTAGTTTATCATAATAACTTGCCGCCTGCTCTTTTCCAGGCTAAACATACATAACTACTTCAACCATTCTGCACAGAGCTTGGTTTCCAGATTATTTGCCATCTTAGTTACCCTTCTCTTTTCAGCTTGTCAATACCCTTCTTCAGTTTTCGTGCCCAGAACTGCACACTGTTAGGGATGTACAGTATATAGTGAAAATTTTAGGCCATTCGTTTTGTGTTTCCCCTTTTGTGTTTTCTGGCATTCCAAAAGGCCTAAAGAGCCCTTTAAAAAAATCAGAGGCCCAGCAACAGAGAATCAATCTAGTTCAAAAGCAACCAATGGTACATGAGAAAGAAAAATAACCATCAGTCCTGTGCTGACACTATTATCAACAGTATGAGTTCTGTGCTATCCACCAAGCACCACAAAACCCCTCTTAGCCTGGGCAGCACAATGAAGAAAAAGGCAAGAAAACAGCAGCCAGGCAGGTAGTGACTGCCTGGCAGAAAGCCAAAGCAACCAAGAACAGTGAGGTAAATGCTGTAAGTGGTGGCCAACCAACAAGAACAAGAAATGCAGGGGCGGCCCCCCAAAAAAGAAAGAAAATTATACTTCTAAGTGTAGTAAGGAAGTGTATTGAAGATTTACAAGATTATTTAGTAGTAATAGTAGTAGCAGCAGAAGCAGCAGAAGCCCTGAACCCCCAACTTGCCCTCAATTAGCTGTTCCTCCTGTTTCAGTATCCCTTTGTCAAACATACTGACAAGAAAGTTTGTTGTTTCCATTATACAGGGCCTGCTCTAGACATTTCACTATTTCAGGCAACTGAGAAGATGGCTGTGACGATTGCCCCACGTCACTCCTGTCACTCATAGGCAGGATCTCATTTGCATGAGCCTATGAGAGGATTGGAGGGGCGGAGTCAGAGGATATATAAAGGTTTGGCAGGAGGAGCAGAGATAGATGGAAGATAAGGATACAGATGAGATAAGAAAGCATACAGAGAAGATCAGAGAAGAGATAGAAATAAGAGATGACAGAGAAGAGAGAGAAGGAACAGATACTAATAGAGATAAGCTGGTTAAGGTAAATAGATAGAGCAGGTGGTAATTGAGTATATGGCAAGAGATATGATATTTTAATGATTTGATTGAATACAATGAACAACTGAAGAACATCTTTGATTATTAATAACTGTGGCTACACTTCAATAAATAAAAGTTCTGTTTGCATTTACCAGACAAGTGTTTGGACTAAAGTCTTGTATATTGTGGATAAAGGAAATCCACTGGTGGCAGTGAGGGAAAGAGAAGACTGAACCCTTTGTGAGGGCACAAAAGAAAGGTGCTTCAAAGGAGTGGATGTCACAATTGGGGTCAGCTGGTGGGAAGACATAGTGTGAGATCTCTGTTTGGTGAAACAAGCAGGGGCCACGTGGTAAATGTCACAATGGCTTTTCCTACCATTCCAAATACAGAAGCTGAAGAATATTGCCACTACATCCAGCTTCAACACTGATGAATCTGAGGACAGTGTGTGCCCACTGTGGTATGGACAACATGATCCTCCACTGAGAGAGAAGCAGCCAGAGTTACCCAAGTAATATGGTAGCAAACCAATTTGTGTTGACACTGGTTTCTGTTGCTTGTTCTACAGGGAAATGTTTGAATTTGATCTGAATTTTTCAGTGTTTCAGAAATAATGCAGGCAATAGAACTATAATAGCTTTATCTTAAGAAGTATACTGGATGGATGCATAGTATACATCTTAAAACAGTTGCCCTGCTGTATCTGTTATTCAATTCTTTAAAAACCTCCAGTTTATGAATGTGGGACATTGTGCTTTTGTACCCACAAATCAAAATGCCAGAAAATGGCCCAATATTGCTGCAAAATATTGTTACCACGCTGCCAGCAGGAAAAAGGATGCCAAGCTTTAAATAGTGAAGGCAACCTGAATGTTGACAACACCAATGTTAGCAGTCAAGATGGTCTACAAAATACTTTCTTGTGCTCACTGCCATTTGCAAAGTGACACTGAGGATTTTGTATCCATTTTAGCCATATAATTCAACAACTATATTCACAGAATAAAGCAAAGATCCTAGTAAATGATAGGATAACAGACACAATATTTCTAGGCTGAGGAACAAGGCAAGGATGCCCATTATCTCCAGTTTTTTATATATATTTTGATAATAGAGATGTTAGCAAACACAATCAGAGAGGATAAAGAAATAAACAGAACAGGAAATGGGGAAAACAACAAGGTGAATTTATTTCCAAGATGATACTTGTTATTAATCAAAAACCCAATTGAATCTATAGAATCCAAAAACATTTAAAACATTTTCTGAAGAACTGAATCAATGTATTACTGGAGAGAAATGGGGTAAGTTGGAATATAAAATTGAAGAATATGGAGGGGGGTGGTTCGAATAAAAGGGGTTGTGTTATGATATAAGTGGATATATGGTAGTGTTTTGTAAAACTGTAGGTTTTTGTATATGCATCTCTCTTCTGTTCAATAAAGTTATATATATATATAAAAGTGACACCAAACAGGGAGAAATCCCAGAAGCTGACTCCTCTGCTCATTAGTTAACCATTTCTCACCCAAACACAAATCAATTATCAGGGCTGTTTTTTGACAAATGTAAATGGTAATGGTAGTATCTTGTATAAGAACCACAATCTGAAAGCCTCAGAATCTTCATGGAATCTGCAAGCCACCAGAATCTGCATGGAGTCTGAACTTGATACAATTCGTACAGCATATGTAACTATTAAATCCTTTATTTGAAAAATCTTGCTTGAATTGCAAGCTAATATGATTTTATAGGCTGAATGGGGGGCTGAAGGAACAATGGAACCAAATGGTCTTTTTTTTTCTTTTCGCTGTTCTAATGATTTTATCTCATCCTTGGAATGATTCCCTCTAGTGATTCTTGTAAGGAAACACGCTACCTGATCCTTTAATCCTACTAACATTTTAAAAAAAGAGATCCAAATTAGTTTTGCTCATACCAGATGTTTTCTATGCACCTGGGTATACTACCCTAGGGGTTGAAATAGAAAACAGGTAAATTCAGCTCTCCCCTTTGGAAAGATGCACTGCTTGGAGAACTGGATGTTTAAAGAAAAGTTCACTCGTTGTCATTGTGTATGCTTCTCAATTCCTCTTACTCCAGTTAAATGACTATAGAGGTGAATGTTCATTCTCCATTGGATGGCCTTGGTCAGGCCACATCTCACAGCATCCTCTACCTTCACACTGCTTATGAAATAGAGAATTCCATTATAACCACCCTGAATAACTTGCAGAAAAGCCTGGATACAAATGATGTGATCAAACAGAGATGATGTAGGATTGCCTTTTGAGCATAGAAAGTCCAGCCATGCTGACTTACTGTTATGTGCTCAGAAGACTATGTGAAGAGGTCTATCAGGAAGACCAGAATGTCAGGTAAATCCATTAAGGGTAGGTTCAGTGGGAGTTACTCAGTGGAAGTCAGTTGAAAGATGACCCTTATACTTTTGAAGCTGCTCATGCCCTAGGATCAACCATGTAGTAGAGATTGATGAGTGAAATGAAGGTGTCTGCAAGTGTGCATTTATGGGCTGGAAGTCCCATACTTGGAGAATTCTTCGAGAATTCTGTAATTTGACATCTAAAAAATAAAAACAGAAGAAGGCACTTCCCTGATCACATGCCCAAGGAGCATAATATTAGAGGTGTGCATTTTGCTGCCCTCCAGAAATGGCTTCAGCATGACCATCACCAGTAAGATTATCTCAGACAAATACATTGATAGTGGGGATGTGACTAATACTCAATAAATTCCTCCTTCACATCAGTTCAGGCTATGTCAACACAATGAGATACCTCAGTAAGGAATTTTTAAAATTCCGCTCCTCAAGCGTGAGACAAGGCCAATGTCTCTACAATTTGTTCAAAATGTCACTGCACAAAACCAGTGACTTCTCCTTTTGCAAAGCAAAGTGTGAACAGTAGGACAGGGTGAGTGTTCAGAAAGAATCTGATAGCCCATGTAATGCTCTTAATTTTTAAAAGTACCCAGAGTGTCCAGTGGCACAGAGTGATGGCAATGAGGGGCAGGGTTTGTGATAGGGCATCAACAGGTGGCAGCAGCAGTGGAGGGCATTATGAGGGAGGAGCCCTTTTTTCATTTCAGATGGGAATTTGTGCCACTGCTGTGAGATCTCTTTTAGCTGGAATTGGGTGCTATCAAAGTTTTAGGCTGGTTTTTGTGTTTTGAAGCTGACTAGACAGCTCAGTAGGTTAGAATATATGGTTTAGTACGTCCAGGGGTCCGGAGTTCAATTCTTCACTGTGGCTTCTGTGAGAAGAGTCAGCCTATATGGCCTTGGGCAAGCTGCACAGTCCTAGGACACCACCAGAAGGGAATAGTAAGCCACTTCTGAGTACTATCTACCTGAGCAGACTTGACATCATGTGATCATTATTATTGTATTTTGATGTTCTATCATGCTTTATTATAGCAATGTTTATTTTGTTATAAGATACTTGTGGAAGTTGGCTCAGGATAGAAAAGCAATCTGGAAAATCCAGTAACTAAACAGAAAGACAGGCACTTATTGCTGGAAACCAGTAAGGCACCACTAGACAGTGGATTTCTAAGCAATAGTTGTACGGCATTTTTTACACAGACAATATCAAACTCCAGTGCTCTTCCTTCTGAAAGAAAGGGGCCCTTCAAATGCTATTCTTATATCAACCTGATTCTGGGAAGAGGGATCCAGACAATTATGAATGCTTCTTCACACTGGCACTGTTTCTGTTTCTGTTCTCCCCTCACATGGGAAGGCAAGGTACACAGCCTGCCTCCCCTTCCCTGAATGTTTCTTTATAAATTAATTATTTAGCACATCTGCTTTTTAAAGAGGTGCTATGGTCTCCACTTGTTCATTTGCTGAGAAAAATATCACACTGAGATTTCAAGTGTCGTAGCAATTAGTGATATGGGGGAAAGGGTGCTTCTCCAGGATGTTCAGGGACATTGTACTTCATCATTTTCAATTTGTTCAATATTACAATTAGTATAAATTCAAATGTGTTTGTAACCTTAAGAACATCAACATGTTTCCATTATCTAATGTGTATGTTTTGAACCTACTTCAGGAGCAAGATTTATTAACGTGTGTTTTTTTAAAAAAATTAAATAATAAAGAACTCCATGCAAAGTGGTCCTTCAACATACCGTGAAGGACTTACAAAAATCTTTCACTGATGAGTATTTTTCAATATTGTTGGGGGATAGGGTAAAAAAAATCACTCACCCTCACAATAGCTACACAGTACATTTTCATTGTGACAGGAATGTACAAGTTTACCATTCGTGAGGCAACACAGATGTTTATAGATAGATGTGTATGAAAGTATCAAAACACTGAAGTGGTCTGAGCCATAGGCACTCTTGACACATGTGTTTGCAAGTAAAGGTTACACAATAATAAAACAATTTAAAGAGCAGAAGGTGAGAATGAAATGAATTTTATTCTTCTTTGAATATCATGCAGAATGCGACAGATGAGAGACCTTGTACGGTCAGCCCAATCAAGTTAAAAGAATGTTAAATGAATGACCTATTTTTAGTGATCTGAAAAATAGCTCCCTTGGGAGTCATGACCTTTCACATTATTCCCAAAATCACCAATCTCTCATTCTTCATGGGTGTGTGTTTGTGTGTGTGTGTTTTCTGAAGTGCATTTGGCTGGCTTTGCAGGAGAATTTGCTTTCAGAGAAACCTGAAGTGTAGTTCTGGAAAAAGAAGGTGTATATTTAGGGTGTCCAGTCCAATGCTGTGGGTTCACTGCTATGCTGCAAGGAGTGGTTTGTGGTGCGACAGCTCAGGCTATATTGTATTTATGACCCAAGGTACAGCCAGGTTGTCACAGAAATGTTGAGGGGGGGGGACATTTGGAGCTGACACTTTTGACAAAAGGATCTATTTCATAGGTCCTGAAACTTATTGTGAGACAAAGTACAGCTTCTGTCAAAAATTTGGATGTGGATGTGCGTGACAGAGAAATGAAATATGCACAAAACCATGCCCACATTTCAAAAACAATAATCACTGAAAGGGTATGCTTTAAAAAAAAACACCACACAAGCATACTTTAATCAAGCAGGAAATGTGTATAGAAATGCATATGTAAGGAAGAAGGTGGACAAAGAAGGTGTCCGTGTGAAAAATGTGAATGAAAAATTGTTTGAAGGGAATTTAAAAAAAATAACCCTATGCCTTATAAACTAATGGAGACAAAAAAATGAGGCTATGAAAAAACAGGTAGATTCAGAGATATAGGCTGTCTGGATAGCTCAGTGAGTTAGGTATTTGGCTGTGGAGCCAGAGGTTGGGAGTTCAGCTCCCCACTGTGCATCTCAGAAGAGCCAGCCTATATGGCCTTGGGCAAGCCGCACAGTCACAGCAGCGCCCCAGAAGAAAAGGGAATGGTAAAACACTCTGAGCACTCTACCTAGAATGCCCTGACTCAATGGTACATTATTATTATTATTATTATTATTATTATTATTATTATTATTATTATTATTATTATTATTATTATTATTATTATTAGTAGTAGTAGTAGTAGTAGTAGTAGTAGTAGTATTAGTAGTAGTAGTAGTAGTAGTAGTAGTATTAGTATTAGTATTATTATTAGTATTATTATTAGTATTATTAGTATTATTATTAGTATTATTGTTATTGTTATTGTTATTGTTATTATTATTATTAATCTCTTGATTGGGATGGGGAATGTTAGTCTATATGTAGATTTGTAGCTGGATTTATGCTGAAGACAGTGGGGTGGGGATGTTTTAAGAGAAAATATGCAGTTTTGAGGACAAGTCACACAGCTTAGGAAAACTTATTAGCTCTACAGTAGAATCTCCAACCAAAATAGCCATGTCATGTTGGCTGGGGCCCAAAAAAGTAACTTTTCTAAGTGTTGGGAGATTATTATTTTACACACTGAAAAAAAAATCACGTACTGTTTGTTAAAATAACACCTCCTACCCATTTAGATTCCATTAGGTGACAAAACAGAGGAAGTCAGCCCCAATTAATAGCAGAAGATAAGTTTGTCATAAGATTATACTTTAAACATGATCACAGCGTGTTCTTAGGGAAGTACAGTAATGGGGGGATGTGAAAGCAGACTATTATTTGCCCCCTCCCTTTTTCCCCCTTCTTCTTCCTTCTGAAAGAATCTATTTTGCCTCACAGGCTGTATGCCCAAATCCCCCTGGAATTTTAAGAATTATTTATAGGCATTTTTTTTTCAACACAGCAAAAAGTAATGCCTTTTTGTAGGAAAACAATTTGGGTACCCTCTTGTGAAGTTAGCTGCTATAAATATTTACGATGGCAAATGGCCATCAGACCTTGTGTGCTCCTAATATTGAAGAAGACACTGAAGAATTCCCTGGAGTAGAGGTCTCACCTAGATTGTAACATCCCAATGTCCCTCCATCTGGCTGAACAGAAGCAATGATGTTTTCTGCTCTCCCGTTTAATTAATAGGAACACAATTCGAGAGTTCATTTGCAATTTGGTACTAATGAGTGTGTATCAACAACACATAAAAATGACAACATTCAGTTTTAAACATATTAATGATTTGTTTTATTCTTCCCTCAATGATTGGCAGTTGTGACTGGATAGTAGAAAACGATAGAATTCAACCTGACTGGAAAAGATTTGAGGTGGTTAACAAAAGTTTTTTGTTACCAAAACTGCAGCAAAACCCCACAGCAATTTGCCCCTTTGCCAATTTACGAAATGCAAAAGTTAATCCTGCTGTTTCAGTGAGTTCAGCTTTATGTCTTCATTAGAAGGAACAGTTAAGCGACTTCTGCTCCTGTTCATGTTGTCTAGTAGAACACGTGGTAGGAAACATGGTTATTCCTTTACCGCCTTCTTCTATCCTCACAAGAACTTTTTCGTGTAGGTTGGGCTGAAATATAGTGATTGGCCCAAGGTTACTTAGCAAGCACTATAAATCAGTGGAACTACTTTGGAGTTGGCTGATTATGGAAATGGCCAGGAAGGAAATCTGGAAAAGGAAGCTAAAACCCAGCGAACCAGGCAGAGTTTGCTGGGCCATTAGCCTTAATAAGGTGGTCACCTCAGAAAGAGGGTTACACTACTTTTTGCCCTCGGATGATCCCTCCTGCTCTAGAAACCATCTTCTGCTTGACACAGCTCTCCAGAGTGGCTGTTTCCCTAATCCTTGGTTCTGAGAGTACACAGAAACAGACCAATCTCCCCTTGTTTCCCACTTGGTGAGGCAAGTAAAGTTCGAACCAAGGAAAGGATGGCACTGGAGAAGCAGGAAATAGGGAGCTCACCAGACACAGGCAGGGCAATCCAAGGTCATAGTCCAAGAAGCAGTCCAAAGGGTTAAAGGTCCAGGCAATTCAGAACAAGGGATTCAGGTACACAAGAACAAGCCAGAGGCTATTTAACAAGTTGCTTCCAGCAGCTTGCAGAACACACTGAAGGCTGTTTTCAGGTTGGGCTGCTGGATTCCCACTCAGCACACTACTGCAGCTGTTCAGGTGGAAAGGGAAGAGCCCAGCTGAAAGGTTTGCCCTCATCCCAGTCTCTCAGGGAGAAAGAGGCCATTCCTGAGGCGACCACTGATGAGATTTCCTCTGCTGCCAAGTACTCCATCTTGGAGCTTCAAGCCAACTTGTGTCTTCAGCCATCTTTGTTCCTAAGGACTGGCTGATCATCCCACCTCTTCCTCAGGCTCAGCTCCTAAGCCATAGGCTCAGGTTCCTGGGTGCCAGTGTACTGGGGTCATAGATTTCCAGAGTCAAACAGGTTTTCCATTCCCATCAAGCTTTGGAGTCTCCACTTCTTCTGGCTCATCCCCACCGGAGGATTTTGCTGAGGTCATGACAAATGTCTGCCTCATAGGACCCTCAGAACGAAGGATAGAAGAAGTGACCAGCTTAACACATGTAGCCTCTGATGGTTGTAACAGCTGAGGGGCGCTACCTTCGTCTTCTTTCTGGAGGGGAGAAAGTAGAACCACCTTCCATCTTTGTCCTCCTCCACCAAGTAGGAGTGGATCACTTGCATGCTCCAGCCTCTCTTCCAACTGCAGAGGAATATGCCAGAGAGGCATCAAAGGCTTGTGTCTTTAAATCTATAGCCCAGTTGTGCTGTACCACCTTGAACCTTTTGGTGTTGGAACAGCTTTCACTGATACTAACCCTTTTGCTTTAGAAGGGCATCTAAGGGAAGGGGGGATAAATGCTTCTGCTCACAGGTAGCTCACCACCAGGGTAGGGGGTCACTCCCACCCTAAATTTATGTGAGAAAGTGGCTGGTCTTTTGACCGTAATAAAGTTTTATCTATCTATCTATGTGAGAAATGCCACTCCCATCCCTGGCCATGAGCTGCTCCTTATCCTGCCACAGGGCAATGGTAACCACATTTTAAAAAAAAACTAAGGATGCAGGATAGTTTGTGTCAGCCTCATATACAGATATTGATATGCATGGATCAATCATTTCTCTCCCTTCATGTCTGGCATGTGTGTAACACATACAGAAACCTGCACACTGAGCCAAGAGATGTCTAGGTTTCAAAGATATTGCATCACAAAAAGCAAACTTCTTATTCCTTTAGCATCATTTGCATGGAGACTTATCTCCTCCCCCTGAGTCATTGTTGTTATGCGTCATCAAGTCATCTTCAACTGATGGTGACTCCATGAATGAGTGATCTCTAGAGATGGGCATGAACCTGAAGAATAGTGGCTCATGAATAGTGGCTCACCATGAAACAACCAGAAAACTGAATCAGTTCGGTTTTCGGTTCATGCCCAGTGTGTGTGGGGGAGGGATTTACCTTCTCCTGTTGTGCTGCTGCAGCTACCACACCATAGCCACCATGCTGAAAGGCTGGCATATGCGCAGAGACAGCAGGCCCAGCTACAGAAGGGCAGCCGGGCTGCTGTCTCTGAAGATGGTGGCAGCAGAGAAGAAAGAAGAGGAGGTGGCAGGACCAGGTAGGGAGGCGACAGGAGCAGCGGGAAGGGGGTGTGGCCATCCGTTTTGCCAAAATGAAGCACCAGGCAGAAAAAAAGTTCAGCTCTTCATTTTGTTTCAGCAAAACAGAATGCACAAACATGAACCAGCCTGGTTTGTGGTTTTTTTTTTTTCATCTCATAGTTTGGTTTGTGCCCGTCTCTAGTGATCTCCAAAATACCCTGTCCTCAACTGCCTTGCTCAGCTCTTGTAAATTCAAGCATGTGGCTTCCTTTAGGGAGTCAACTCATCTCATATTTGATCCTCCTCTTTTCCTGCTGCCTTCCACCTTTTCGAGCATTATTGTCTTTTCCACATAATCCTGCCTTCTCACGATGTGCCCAAAGTAGTTTCATCATTGTTACCTCAAGAGATAGTTCAGGCTTATTTCCTCTAGAACCCACTTGTTCATTTTTCTGGCAGTCTTGATCTCCAGTGACACATCCTTGCACTTGATGGTCTTTCTAGTTCCTTCATTGCCATCCTGAGTCTCATCTTCTGGTTTCTTGGCTACAGTCTCCATTTGGATTAATGATTGAACCAAGGTATACAAAATCTCTGACTATTTCAATTTCTTCATTGTCAACATTAAAGTTGAGCAGTTCTTCTGTAGTCGTTTTTTTTTTTTTTTTTTTTTTTTTTTTGGTCTTCTTAATGGTCCTGTTTTGGCACTTTCTTCTTTCACCTAGGTAACCAGCAATTTCCTCAGATTGTGCCAGTACCCTAACACCTAGAAACCCTACTACTCAGAATGTAACTAGCATAAGGTGGTCCGGGTAGAAAGGAGAGGTAGGAAGACTTGCATAGACTTTGTTGTTGATCGGCTTGCTTTAAATACACAAAAGGTGTGTGTTGGCATTAGAATAAATACTGCAATTTATTCATTGACCAAACAAACAAACAAACAAACAAACAAACCCAGAGAGAGAGAGAATGCAACACCAAAACAGGAGGACAAAAATCAGACACAAATTTGTATAATACAATTCCATAATTCCCTTGTATAACATTTATGTTACAACTGAAATAAACCATGGATAAGCAGAGATTATTATTAGGACAAAACAGCAAATAAAAAGAAAATCCTTAAATCTGTGTTTATTGCAGGGGTGGGAAATTATTTACAAAACCATAATCTGTAAGTTATCAGCAATAACATTCCATCTGACAATGTATACATGCACATATGTTGGTGCACAATTAAATTCTTTCCGAATGCAGCTTACAAGTACTGGGTAAGCCCTGGTATATAGAGTATTTTCTATGCTATCATGGTCTCAGCTCTCATGCTGGAGTAGTATTAACTCCCTGCAGAGTTACACAGATATAAAGATTATAGTGGCAACTGCTATATTGGGAGAGCTGTCACTCAACCCACACAAATATTTAAGGAAACTGAAAGGGGTCTTCGTTTTTGTTTTTCTAGAAAATGAGTGTGGCTTGGAATCACTAGACAGTGGTGTCTGCATTTACCAGTCATATATAATTACACTGCCTACGCACATGGCAAAAGCCCCTCTTTTACCTGTTCAGTCTTGCAATGAAAAAAGCCAGTTTTGTTCCAAGAATTCCCTTTACTGACTTCTGTGTTAAATGACAGTACTTTTGAGCGAAAGCAGGTAGGCTCCCTGAGCAATGCAGAATGTTGCAAGATGGATCCCCTTTAATAAATAAATGCGTTTGTGAAGCATATTTTATCTATCACTGATTATTCCAGTCTAAGCGTTGCCATCAGACTTAATTTCACTTCCATAGCTTTGTTAAAAACTTGTATGATCACATAACTTACTATAATATATGCATACTCCAGTGTTATTCCTTGGTATCTCATGCATCTTGGTATCTCAAGAATAAAATATTGCATTTCTCATTTCTTTAACCACAGACATTTCATTTTTAAAGTAGCTGTCCACCAAATATTTATTGTTCTGAATATTTTATTAAAAATATCCTGAGTAAATTGATCAAAGAAGAATTAATCTTCTACGCCACATGCTCCACTTTCTTCTCTCCTTTTGCATGTGAACATTTTATCCTGTCATATAAAAATGCTAGCACATTTACAAGATTATAAGTGGGAGAAACAGCCCTGGTGAAAGCTGCAGTTTGTAATTGCAAAGTTAATTATCTTCCCTAAACCGTCAGTTGTCACTTAGATAGACCAGATTCTAGGAGGCTCTCCAGGGACTAACTTTATTTCATTCCTAATGGCTGGGGACCCACCATTTTGCTGTCTCTGAACATTTGGTCACTGAATGCACCATTTATGGAGTATTGTTTAATTAAGGACAAATTAAGAGAACTGTGCACAGAATTTAATTTCATATACTGTGTACATTCTTTTAAAGAGGGTGCTAACTACAGGCATTATAACTTTTCATTAGCTATTGCGTCTACAATGTGTTGAGGATGTATTGTTTGCAACAGTTACACTTTGTTTACTCTTTGGGGATTCCTCAGGCGTTGAAGAATCTGCGCTGCATGATTTACTAACCAGTTAGCCGCCACACAGTTCAACATCCAGCCACAGTTTGTCAAACTAACAAAATAAATAAAATCCCTGTAAAAATGCACACACCCTCAAACCAGCAGGGCACATGGCATATATTTATAAGGGCATAGGAGAAAATTCAAGACACTGCACAGCATAGACCCATTTATCTAGCTGTCCTGGGAGATGGGCTATGTATAACTAAAATAGAGTCTAGTAAATAATTCAGAATGACTGGATAAATAGGTGTGCAACTCAAATGCAATTATATTAACACAGGTGATAATATCTTTTCCAATCAGATCTGGATGCCTGTGTGCTTAGCAATTAACTGTATAGACGGAATTTTGATGCATGGAATGTGTGTGCTTAAGGAGCCGCCTCTGCTGATCTGCTCCAAGTGGGGGGTCCTGTTCATACACTTTAGAATTTTCACCATGCAACAGAACATTTTGGGGAAATGAAGTCAGAAAATAAAGAAAAGCAATCAATAACCAATCAACTTATCAGTCACTTTATCTATATACTGTCTTTCTACAAACTATGCTCAAACCAGTTCACAGGAGATTGAGGTGAGGCATTCTACTGCATGCTGCCTAGTTACTATTTGAAGGCACATGTTCCATCATTCCTCTCTGCTGAAGTAAAATAGTTCTGGACCTGATCAGTGACTGGATGGGGGACTCCATATCTTCCATCTTTGGATCTATGGAAAGAGGTTAAGCTTGAAAAGAAGGGAAGAAAATAACGTTTTTAACCATCTTTTCAACTGTTGTGCTGCGAATTCTCTGGTTTAACAAAGTTTGACTGTGGCCTTTCTTGAAGGGATTCAAGGACTCTTGGGAGGTAACTATGTCCTTGTATGAGGAAACACTCTGGGGTACCTAGTGGAAAACATCTGAAACTAGGTCTTCTTGATCCAAACATCCATAACTCTGTCCTCTAAACTATGTTGGCTTCAGTTTGGATGTTGACAGAGGGATGGACATGGACTTTGGCTTTATCCTAGAAGTGAACTGTTCAGCTCTTTGGAAAGAATGTTCTGGTGCTCTCACGGCATCTTGCTGGCTAGGGAGGAATGATCAGGGGGAAGGAAGAGGCAACCAAAGAAGGAGAGGGGAAAAAGAGAGAGGAGGAGCTGGTGGCAGAAAAACTGAAGCTTCCTGTTCTCTATAAATATCACTAGCTCAATTCTTGACCTTACACAGTGTCCATGGAGTAGTTCAACAATCACTCAGCTATTCATTAAACTCAAATGCTGTACATAGACTTACTAGGTATGGGGGTTTGGCACCAACTATTGAGGACTGAAATGTTTGTTGGTTATTAAAGTTAATGGCTCAGAAATTATAGCATTGGCATCTACACAGAAACTTGCCATGTCTAATTGGGCAGTAGTGCTGCTTTTGAATTCCAAATGGTAGCTATAAATGCATAGACATTAGCCACAGCTAAAGCTACTCTCTCATGCTTGGGTCTCCAATCATTCTCAACTTTAGTAAAGGTTCCTTACCTCCAACATTACATTTATTCTTCTGATTCTTCTCCTATTTAAGCCTTTCTGACGATTCCAAGCTGCCACATTATCAATAATTAGGCGTCTGTGCAGAAAAAAAGATATGGAAAGTCAGAAAATCTGGAAAATAATTCTTTTATCTAATGCTTTTCTCTCTGTAGCACAGCTCATTAGTAATATAATCTGAATGGCACTCAGTGGCTGGTCCACACTGCAAGGAGAGGGAGCTCAGTTTATTGTAGAACTGACTGAAAAGATGCACTTTCTGGACTTACATAATCTGCTATTTGAAATGAAGTTTCTTGCAGGTCTCTGTATCTTCTCACTTTTTTCCTACCCAGTTTATATGCGGACACTTCTGATACACTTCTGAGACACAGCTTGATTTTTATTTGTGGCAAAAAAAGTGAAGCCAGCATATGGCACTAGTACAGCTGCCTGCCAGATCTGGAAGTAAATGTGATTGTGTAAGTGAGGTGACAAGCATCTCAGTAGTGGAAAGTTATATTTTTTCCCCCTTTCCTTTTTTACTCAAAGAGCCTTGCAGGTAAGAAAGTCTTTCATCTTTACCCCACATATCTCCTCACAGTTCTTTTTCTTTTTATTTAAATGTGTGTGTCTGTTTTCTGTGCCATCAAGTTGGAACTGACTTATAGCTACCCTAAAAGGGCTTTCAGAGTAAGTGAGATATTTAAGGAGTGGTTTTACCAGTTCCACTCCCCCCGGTGACTTTCCATGGCCAAGTGGGGATTCGAACCCTGTTCTCCAGAGTCCTAGTCCATCATGTTGTCCACTACACCAGCGGTCCCCAACCTTTTTGGGGCCGCGGACTGGCTGGGGGGAGCAAGCTCCATGCGCGGGGGGTGGGGGCACCCCCACGCTCACGTGGTGGGCATGTTGTGCTTGAGCGCATGCGCACAAGCATGACATGCCCCCTGCAGGCGCAACACGCCCACCACACGAGCGTGACACACCCACCATGAGCGTGACACCCCCCGCGCGAGCATGATACGCCCACCGTGAGCATGACAAGCCCACCGCACGAGCGACACACCCACCGTGCGTGTGTGCGGGGGGGTGGAGATCCATATCCACGGCCCAGTTCCGGCAAGCCCACGGGCCAGCACTGGGCCGCGGACCGGGGGTTGACGACCCCTGCACTACACCACACTGATGTGTAGACCTCAGAATACCTAAGAGGTAGGTAGAAATCATTCTCTTGCTTTCTGAACCTACTAGTGAAGTTTACTGACAATGGAAGCAATAATGGAGAATACCACTCCTCAGGGGCATCTACCATCCCAGAAACCCTGACAGAAAGCCTTACCCTGGCAGCTTTAATCAGCCTAGGTGGACAAAGGTCAAGCATGCAAGTGGTCTCTGTCTCAGATCTCAAAAAAAGGATCAATTTCAGCCTGAGTAGACAGGGCCCTAATGATCACTCCTGGTTTTTTTCTAGGCAGTTACCAGATTAGGACATTTTAATCCATAAAATATCAAAAGATTTGGGAAATAACAAACCTACCTCATGGTGTGTGTAAATGAGAGACAGAGGAACAGAAAAATAGAGAGAAATTTGTTATTTCCTCTTATTCTGATCATGACAATACCACGGTGGTCTTTGGCAACATGAATGCTTAAAGAAATATATCTGTGTTATCCACCTGCACAGGAAAAAAAAACCCTTCATATTCTTTATGAAAGGGGCACAACAGCATGTTCTTTTTAATAAGAAAAAATTAAAACTTCTATACTAAAGCAATTACAAGCCAAAATTGAAGCTCAGAATGAAAATGGCATTTAAGCAGTTACGACATCAGAAGCGGCACTATTGGAATTACAGACATTCAAAACCTGTCAAAAGAGATTTAGGAATTACTCCAGAACCTCAGTATCCCCCATTGGATAACTGTCTATAATGCCAATATAAATGCTTCCAAGTGCTCACATTAGAACATCTATATGCTAAGGGCAGCAGATCACTACAGACTGTCATTTTTAATTTCAGTTTTATTTATTCCCATATAAGTCTTCCCCAGCTTGCATTTCAAAGCACAATGTAATCACTTCCCAGGAAACAATGGAGCTGGGGAGGCACTTTTTAAAATAAATAAATAACTAAAACAACAACAACAACCTTGAACTGACTAGATATTTCAATTGCAGGATCTCTCCTATTGTCTTCTTACAATAGTGACATTTACATGCAGAATCTTTCCTTTACTGTGAACTTGGCTGTTGATGAGCTGTGATAAAAATGGATTTGATTCATTCATTAATTCTCTCTCTCTCTCTCTCTTTTTCCAGAAAAAATCCATATTTCATCATTAAGCCTCAGATGAGCTTGCTACTTTTTACACTTCTTAAGTGCTCATTTGTGTATATAAATAAATAAATAATCAAAGATATGGGCCAATAAAACCCAGTGGCCAGTATCTTAATGCTAGTCCCAAACTGAATAGAGTTATTCAATCTCCTGATGAATGTTAAGTCAACACATATATGTAAATGCCATTGGTTCAATGCATCTACTCTAGGGGACCAGCATTAGGATACAAGCCAGCATATTCCTTCTATATATTTAGAGAAGGAAACTTCTCACTTCCATTGATGTTGATACACACAATTGGATACGTCAACCAGGAAAATGGGTTCCATTGCTGGACTAAAATCACTTTTTGAAAAAATGGCTGTATTTTACATAGGCATCCTTCAGTCTCGAGAGACTATGGTAACGTGCTCTGTATGGAGCACTTGGAACAGCGTCTAGTGTTTCGACGCTGTATGCGAAGCTGTAGTGTCCTCTCCAGGGCACGAAGCCTGGGTAAAATAATATGGAGGATAGACTGTTACCCAAACAGCAAATCCCCCCTCTCCACGTCACTGAAATAGTCCAATGGAAAGGCAAGAGCCAATACAACTGGTTCCAGCGACGTCACAGGAGTTGCCAGAACGACACGAACTGCCTCCGGGACTCCGGCTCCGGATTTTGCCTCGAGGTTGACTCCTGAAGCCTTTTCCATCAGTGGATATAGCCACAAGGCAGTGGAGGTTTGAAATCGGAGTTTTCCTTCTCCTAGATGGGCTGCCTCCCAAGGCTGACGAGCCCCACCTACCCGGCCTGCTCCCTCACGTCATGGACGACGATGGCGGCGCCTCAGTGGGGGCTTGAAATCGGAGTTTTCCTTCTCCTAGATGGGCTGCCTTCCAAGGCTGACGAGCCCCACCTACCCGGCCATTGACATTGACATATATGCCATTGTCATTCACATCTGATATATGGTAAAAAAGAGCAAAAGCTGCCATCTCCATGTGAATGCACACTGACATATATTCATACCATCATACATTATATTATTTTTCAGACCACCATTGCCAAGCAAATGATAGATGAAAATATGTTCATTGATCAGTTAGATTATTGAAAAACAACCTTACAGTCACTAGAGGGTACAGGTGTCACTTTCCCTCCATCTTCTTATTTTAAAGTCATTTCATGAAACAATTTTTCCACAAAAGGATGCCATTTTTAAAAGTGTACAAAAGGCACATACATTTTCATGTGTTTTCTGCTAATGTACATCTTGTCCCCCTCTGTAATTCTCTCAATATACACAGTTTTGGAAGCAATTTCCCTTCTAATATTAATATATGTCCATTTTTGCAATAAATATTTTGAGTGCACTTGCCCCAAATGCAGAGATATTTTTTTTCATTAGAGAAGTGCAAAGCTTGGAACGTTTTTTTTATTAAAAAAATTGGTTACTTTTATAGTTCCAAGAACCCAAAAGTAGTTAACTGCTGTTTACTACTTTAAAAGTAACTAGTTATTGTTTTCCAGTAGCAACTAAAAGTTGTTTTCCCGTTACTTTAAAATAAGGATGTGCACATTCTTCAGACAAATATGTATGAAAATGAGCCAAACCTGAGGTATTTGTGCATTTTCAAGATAACCATGTGGTGGAGCAAAGAGCCCAAAGGCATTCACTGCCTGTGGATGTGAGTCAAGCACATCCTTCTATCCTTCAGGAAGCAGGCGAAAACAGTGCTTTTCAAACAGGCATTCAGGTCCATCCTCCCCTCCTGAGAGATGTTCTGACCCATTTTATGTAATTTTTAATTGATTTGCTTTTGGCCTCTCTGACGGGCTTATGTTATATCATTTTATGATTAAGGTGTTTGTTCTGTTACTCTTGTGTGTTATTTTGGGTTGAATGTTTTGTTCTATGTTCCTTTGTAAGCTGCCCAGAGTAGTGGTTCACCGTTACATAGACGGGATATAAGTACAATTAATCACTTAGTTAACAATGTGGAGCAGCAGCATACTTAGGACAATCCAGCCTGACAGCCTGAGACAATTGTGGCCGTCTAGTCACACCCACAGAGTGCAAAGGAGCAGGGTCCCCTCATCATCTTTTCAAGAAGGAATCAGAGAGGAGAGTGACCATTGTGCTTCAAAATGCACTCATTCCCTTCCTGGTGGCTGCTCTAGGAAACCAGTGGAGGCTTTCTCTGGGTAGGTGGAAAAAAGAAAGGGAAAATGAAAGTAGATCAGAGGACCCAGTTCTGCAGCCTGGTGCTTTACTGCCAGGAGAACCACAAGCACAGAAATATCATCAGGGGCTTGGACAAGGATCAGGTAAGCATGTAAAAAGCGACAAGGCTGGTGAGACCAGATCTTGTGTGCCCTTTATTTGGGCCAGCTTGGGAGGCTTCTGCACATTCCTCCTTGAATAAAATTATCTGAATACAAGCAATATCTGGCTACTGCAAGCCACTGCCATGTGGTACAAAAATCATTTCCCCTTCATCCATCTGGTCATCACAATTACAGCTGCACTGCAAAAGGGAGCAAAGTTACCTTGGTTGTATCATATCAAGCCAAAACAAAAGAACAATAAAAGAGAAAGAAGACAAAAACGTTGTGGCACCTTGAAGACTAACTGCTATATTTTAATTTCAGCTTTCATGAACAAGTCCACTTCCTCAGACATAAGAGCGGGACTTCATGCCAAATATTTATACATTTATACATGCCCCAAAACAGACTGTTTATTTCCTGGACACAAATTGTTGATAGTGCAGCATTCCATACCTGGCAATGACCTTTAAGATCCCTGTTGTACACTTCCCTTCCCAGGAAGCATTGCTCTGTAAGCAGTGACCATGATTGGTGGCTAAATTAATCCCCGTCTATAGACGACATGCAGGAACAACATCTAATCACCAATAGGGCTTGTAAGGTCGTGTTGGTGAGTTAGGAAGGAAATATAGTTGTATCAATTTACTATTGTAAGGCTGTATCAAATTACTATTGTAAGGAATTGTAAACATACTACAGCGACTAAAAAGAAATGAATCATAAGTACCATGTAATTCACTACTTGTGAGTCTGGCAAAGATGAAAGTCAAACTGTGTTTTACTTCAGGTAAAACACAGGTTTTTTTTTCAGGTAAATGAAAATTAGGCATGTTAGCTCTAAAATGTGGACCAACTGGCCTGCCAAAGGGATATCTCATTCCAGTAAATATCTGAAGAGTTTAGACCTCAAGAAGAAAAGATACACAACTTTATTACAGGACTCAAAAAAATGTTTATTTATTTGGATGCTGTCTAAATATTATACTTAGACATGCCAAGGACTTTTGGGGTGTTCATTTGTGTACTTGTGATATTCTTAATCATACTTGGTTTTTTTGGTCCTACATTAATATGACTTCTTTCTCAGGTGATTGCAAAGTGTACAAAGTGAACAACTACACCATCAAATAACCTCGGGATTTGCTCCACTTATAAAACGGGTGAATTTGAAGAAATGCTGATTCAAATCCATCTGGTGATTTTTGCTTGCAAAGTGGCTTTTTTTCTCTCCCACCTGTGGGCTTCTACTTTTTTCCTTACCAGAAGGATTCAAATGGTCTTTTTTCTGTGTGGATATATGTAAAGACAGGGGACATGTCTGTAGAGGAGGAGGAGGGGGAAGAGCGGAAGGAGCACCAGCCATGAAGAAAGAGAGGGGGCTCGAGGGGGGGCAATGAAACAGAGAAGGGAGTGTGGTGTGTGTGCTTGAGGGGAGAAGGGGGGAAAAGGGGGGAGAAAGAGAAGACACCTCTGCAGCACTCAGTGCATTTGCCACCTTTATTACATGGGGAGGAACTACAGGAAAGTGCCTGACGAACCTCTTGCTTGCCTGCGTGCTCATGTGTATGTGTGGATAGTGTGTGTGTGTGCGTGTTTCTGTCTGAGGGAGTGCTTGTGAAAGGGAGTAGAGTGGGGGTTCATTAAGTGCAGGAGTGGATTAGCAGGAGGAGGAAGGAGGAGGGGGGATGAAACATGGATATAAAAGGGGAGGGGGCACCAGGTACAGACACCAATTGAGATTGGAAGGAGGAGTGGCAGAAAGAGATAAGTAGGGGGTGAAAGCTGCTTGGATTTGGCAATTTGTTGATTGGCTGGTGTGGAAGATCAACTCCCGATTTAATCCACAAGGCCAGTGTGAACACTGATTACGATTTCAGATGTAATGAAGCCTGTGAATCAAATTGCAGCCTTCCAGTTATTTTTTCCAATGTAGCCCAAGGAAGTCAGAAATAACCTGCTGGAAATTAAACATGAGTCAATGGGCACAGTTTGCTGTCTTGCTTCAAAGCTTCAATTAGCAGACAAGAGTTGCCTGTGAGTCTTCAATTGTTTTCCCAAAGGTAACCATGCTGAGTGGGGCAGGTTTGAAGGGTGTCTACGTCAAAACTCAGAAGCAAAGTGCCTATTTCCGGAAAGAAATGCATTCTGTCAAAATGAAGGCTTTACTACAACACTCAGACTACAAGCAGAAAAAGCATGAAAACTTTTCAAAGGATGGCGCTGCTCTAATGCACATGCACAGACATATGAAACCACTAATGCGCCATATGGAGGTGGGACCTGAAACAAAATGTTGTGGTCCGAAGTGTTTCTCAGGAGCTTGTCCTAAGTTATGCCATGTTCCAAAAAACTCCTATTTCATATTTTGCCTTTTGGATGATCAGCATACCATGGTCATTGAATATGGCCAAACAATGGAGGCAATGTCAACTCTGGATTTTTGTCTGAACTTTTAAGGGACAATCCAAGATGCTGAACTTATTTCAGGTTTTCAAAGTGGGAGCCATGTTAGTCTGTGCAAGCATATAAGAAAAGAAACAAAGCAAAGTAAAAGCAAAAAAATTAAAGAAGACAAAAGTTCAGCACCTTGGATAGCCCCTGAAAGCTTTAAAGAAAACCAGATTAAAGCCCAGAGTGGGTTTATGATCCCACTGATCTGCTGGCAATCAACCTCACAGTACTCAAGCACTGGCAATTTTGGACGATTTTCCTCTCCTCAGACTCTTTTTATCCCAAAGTCTTTTCATACTTTTCAATACCTGAGGATTCCACTAAGTCTACTGATAGCTTCGTACACAAGGAATATCACTCATGCCTGAACACCGGATACAGAAGAGATTATGCTACCTTGTTTTCCTCATTTTTTTAAAAAAAAAATCTTGGTCATATAACACAGATATATCCTGCCATTTAAGAGCCAAGCTCCTGACAGCCTGAAACAATTGGTGGGAAGTTTAGAAAACATGTGCTCTAAATTCAAGCTAACTAAATAAAAGGACCCTAAAATAGGCAATTTGTATAGAAAAATGGTTAAATTATGTAGTCGAATGACACACTGACCATAAATCAGTATCTAGCTGAGTGAGCATATATTGAATTTTCTGCCACATGTGCAATTTCCTTCCACGTGTGCACATCTCTCTTGACAGACAGATATGTAGATACAGAAATACAAAGACACATAAATTAAGAATGTGCAACAAGATTTCTTTCAGACGCAAATTTGATACTTCCAAAACCCAGACAAATTTGGAGACCATCTGATTTAACTCAGACCCTAAAATAGTAGCAAAATTTAGAAATTTGAAGTTGTGTGCCTCCCATTGGCTCTCACTGGATTTTTAAAAATCTGCTATAATTCTTTATCTGTATCAGAACTAAATGAAGTTTTTAGGCACAGTAACCCTTCTGAGGGAATTACACATGGCAGATTTCAGAAAAATAGGTATCCTTTTTTGTTTTGTTTTGTTTTGTGCCACATGCCTTTAAAATTTAATTCTCAAAAATGGAAATACCAATGCTTTTTTTTTTCTGGGCAGAACTGGAAGAAACGTAGAGGCCTTTTTGTCTCTATCTAGGGAGTCCAGGATGGTTCAGTTTTGTACAACAGACACCTTTTCACTTGATGAGTATTCTAAAAGTCAATCTATTTTTTGGTTTTCATAAAATATGAACTAAGGTGGCAGTCAAAAAATGGGCATTTTATGCCTCACCATACCTTATTAAGTATCCCACCTAACCGTCATATTCTGTTTCCATCCAATGGAATCTAACTAAGTTCTATTGCAATTAGTAGAAAAGAATTAAGCCTAAGCTTAACTAGCCATATTCATATTTTTTTTTATAGAAACAATGCAGGGTGAAAGGAGTAGGATTATTCCTATTGACCTACCACCAGCCTCCATACATTGATTTGTTTTGTGTGCATAGAACATAAACGTACACAAGTGGTACAATAAAGTACATTATGTTTCTTTATCATAGTATGTAAATCTTGCATGAGCGGGGTTTGTTTGCTCCAGCCTATTAATAAATAAACTATTCTAGCACAACATATTGTTGTCTTGTTCCATCCCATACTTGTTGATTCTGTTCACTTTCATAACCTTTGATGACTTCTCTGTCAGATATCAAATATTCAAAAATGCACACTTGGAGGTGTTATCATTGACTATGGTAATATCTCAAAATATTGTTGGAGTTTTTACAACCTCACATGCTGCCTCTAGTAGGTGTGGCTGGGAAGGATCTTTCTGGGCTGGGGTGATTGTCAGTCTATTCAGCACTAACCAATAGTTCCCTCCTCCCTCTGATTTCAGAGAGAGCTCCATCTCTCTGCTCAAAACTCTTTCCCTCTCTTTTTGTCTGTTGAAGTCAGTGAGTGTGTTGAGGCCTGTTGTTGCAATCAGTCAAGTTTTATTAGTTTGCTGTTTGATCTATTCAGAACTGTACGTAAAGAAAATGATTTTTATTCTCTCTACTTCAAATGTCTCAGAGTTAGTTGAGACTGTAAGTGCCAGGTGACGAGGAAAAGGGGTAGATTAATCTGGGGAATTTGAAGCTATTCTCCTCTGTGCATTCCTACACATCTTCTGCACAGCTAAGGGAATTTTAACCAAAAATTCAAAACTTTGCAATACATATTACATGGGAGATCATGTTAAAAATATCAATACATTTATTTTAAAATATATAAAAACCTCAAAGGTGACATCAGAACAATCAAACCTATTAAGAACCTACTGAGTCCAAATACATTAATCAATGCCTAATTTCAAATGCCAAATAGTACAATTCTGCTTTGACATGGTGTAAAAATAAAACTGAATATGAACAGAGATTATACTGAAGACTTCTAAGTCAATATGCATTAGCAGCCCACTGATCTACACAGTCATTACCACAAAAAAGCACAAACAATTGGGAAAAGGCAATACTTCTGTTCTTTACAATTTATTATTCTTAATTAATTAGGTTTTTGACAATGTTTGAGACTGTAGATTACCATTCTATTCTTATGTTTCAGTATTCAACAAGAGTTCAATCTTTCCTCTGATCTGATTTCTACTGAATGATTGAAAGATCTGCCTGCAAAACCCTTTAAAGCACTGAATGTTAATGGTGTGATTTAGTGGCCAGGATCCTACTGCTTACACATGCTGGCATAAAGTGTAGTGATGTAAATCCCAGCAATGATTTGCCACACTGCTTAGAGAGTTGCTGCTTGTATTCTTCATCAAATGCCAGTCACATGACTTGGTGCAAAATGAGAAATGCAATTTGCCCCTGAGATTTATGCCATTGCACTCACACTAGCATATGTTAGTCATAGTTTTCTGGCCAATAAAAGCTGAGCCATGATGGCATATGATTTTTATATTATTAATTTATTTACTAATATAATTCACTTAATTTACTTAAGGAACTCACAGTTTCCATTTGGTTTCCGCTCTATGTAGACTGAAATACTGATTGTCTTTCCCCCCACTTTTCCCAGCCACAAGTAAGGCCTGTTTCCTTCAATTATCTGTTAACTTTCAATGGAGAAGGTGAAATGACCAACTATGCAATGGCAGCATGAGTTCATTACCTCAGTTTCACTTCTAATTAATGTCCTTTGCTGCTGAGAATCTAAGCCCCCCTCCCCCGAGATATTCAAGACTGTCTCCAAATTGTTGTCAACACCTCCCTCTCATCAGGAAGGTCACCTGAAATAACCAACACCAACCAAGAGGCTTACTCATACCTGTGATCATTCGGCACCTTTCCACCATCTTCCAAATGGTGGATGAATTTGAGATTTTGTTGGGTCTAAGACTCTCCTGGGTAGCCAGGTGATAATTAAAAACTTATTAACTTACTGTGCTAATTTTGCAATTTGTTTCAAGGAGAACCTCAAAATTAGAGGTTCAGTAAGGAAATGCCAGGAAAGAACCAAGCTACTTGTGTGATAGAAATAGGTTTATTTTGTGTTATAGAATGCATAGAAAGCTTTCATGCCCTGATATGGTAGATGAGGCTCCAAAGTCCAAAAGAGTGTTGTGCCTTGGGACAACAAGGGCTGAGAAAAGCACAATCCTCCCCTTGGTAGAGGGCTAAAGGCTGGCCAGACAATTGAGCACTTTTAAGCTCTGGTCTCTCTATATCCGTTATATTCTGAGAGGGAGGAATGGAAAGCAAGAACCAACAACCCCCTTCAACAGGAAAGGGTGGACAAGAGTTACATGATGAAATCCTCCCTTTGGTGAAGCTGACAGGGTATCATATTGCTGAGATAAGCTACTCTCTGAACAATAGTTCATATGCTTTCATCCAATCAGAATACCTAAGTATTAATGATGTGCTATCAAATTGATTTCAACTTATGGTGACTATTGCCAAAGTTTCCTAGATATAAGGTACTCAGAAGTAGGTTACTATTCCCTTCTTCTGGTGGTGTTCTAGGACTGTGCAGGTTGCCCAAGGCTGTTCTTCTCCCAGAAGGCACAGCAGGGAACTGAACTACCAACCTCTGACCCACTGAGCTATCCAGCCAGCTTTCTAGATGTTTATTTGTGGCAAATTTCTAATGCCAGGGCTCTTCATAAATTGGTGACATCACATTAATGAAATAGTTCATAAGTTTGCTTTTCCCCCCATTTGTGACAATTATTAATTAATTTACTGAATTAATCATTTGAGAAAAGCATATATCAGCCTTCATCAATTGACCCCAGGGAGGTTCACAGCATGTCGGAACAGTAAGAGCTGCAGTAAGACAATACTACAAACATGAATAATCACAGCACAAGACAAGTGTTACAATACATAAAATGTTTGACAACTCAGAGTGTCTGAGGGATAGCAAGGTTGTCTGAGGGTTAACAAGATGATCAGTGTTACAATAACATAATGGTATCTGTAAGCTAATAAACGTACCTAGTAAAATAAAAACTGATTACCATACTCAGGCCCACAGATGATGGTGCTGAAATTATTCATGAGTAGCAATTAAATGGTGTCACACTGGAGCTTGTCTTTAATGACTGTTTGTTAGTAGTAGCCATGTTAAGGTCATTAATAGGGTCTGACAAGAGAGGTTTCCCCAATTACTGCTTTTTAAAGTTACATTGTTAGATTAGAAAGAAAGCTTTCTGTTGGGCCATTAGAAAATTTCTTCCTAATTTTTCCATAATTTCCTCTCATTAGCTTGGAGACCTCTTGTGAGATTCTTCAGAGCAGGCCATCTGGAGCAGGACCATCTTCCTCCAGATATTATATTCTACAAGTTCCATCATCCATGACCGTCCAGAATTTTACCTAAGAAATTCAGTCCAAAACATCTAGATGGGACTAGATTGAAGAAGGCTGGCTAGTGCAAGTTAATGGTCAAGTTTGAGGGAGCTAGTAGTTATTGAATTGGTCAATAATAGATGACAAAGTCTAGCAAACCTTGGAGAAGGCAATGATTATGCTTATACAGTATATGCACAAGACGTTGTAAGGAACTAGCTACAAGTAGTATGTTAATTGTAATTCACTCTTTTTTGCAATAATAAGAGCATAACTAAATGATGTTACAACTTTAACTTCACAATTGAACTTCACTCTTGTTATGGTGTAATTGTAACATTAACAGTTATTTTGATACTATGGTACAGATACCACACTACATGCTGCTACTCTCTGCTATATCATAAATGAACTCTTGTATAGCTCAGTGGTTTAGACATTCAATCCCCACTGTGTCTCCTTGACAAGGATTGGACTCGCTGGTCCATTGGGTCTCTTTCCAACACAACTCTCCAAGTTCTGCATATGCATATGCCTCAACCATACGTGAATTGTGTGCTGCAGCCTAAACATGAAAACAGAGAATGGCTTCAAGTACATATGAAAAAAGTCCGACCCAAGCAACATTTTCTTCAGAGACATTTAAACACCAAGATCAAAGACATTGCTTAGTATAGTTATTAAATTATAGGGAGGCTAGACAGTTTTTCAAGTGTGGTACTCACAATGGAATTTCAAATGTTTCTTGCCATGATTTGACGTGCTAAGAATTTCAGTATTCATATCTTTTAACTTCAGACAAGTTATCCTGAGTAGCCCGCTGACTGGAAGAAGAGAAGCGGGGGAGGGGGAGCTCAGAAGGAGAATATTATCATATTTTCTTCCAAGGTAATTGTAATGTGAAACAAACAACAGTTATAAACCTGCTTTGCATTTGACATGTGTTTTCCATAGACTAGAGGAAAGGGAGGGAAGTGTTGGTGATAGATTTATGGATAAAATGGTCGTCTAAATATCATGAGCATTTTGTAAAAAGACACAAGAACTGATAAAAGTGAAGCCATTTGGGTGGAATGGATACAAGCATAGTACGGTAGTGATCCTTTATTGATTTTTTTTAAAGTTTGCAAAGGCTGCAGTCTCTCCAGTTCTATGGGGAAAAAACTTCCAGAGTTGTGAAGAAATGATGGAAATTGTTCATAGCCTCTACTAACAATGGTTTCAACCAAGGGTGGCTGATAGATGGGAACAGGGATGACTCACCCTAAAATTTATGAGGTGCCCCCTACCTCCACCATGACCTATCTATGGCTTCAGCTAGAATTTAGGAGTAAAACTGCTCAGATTTAAAATACAAAGTGATGAGAGGGTTTCTTTAGAATGAGAAGACGTCTCTGAAAACTCTAAGGGTCGTATCACGCCTGAAGAGAAATGCATGTTTCCTGCCACTACAATGTTTTCCTGTTAGGCACACTTATTAATGAGTCCCAGTTAAATTGTTTCACAGAGACGTTTTTCTCTGAAGTTCTTTTGTTAAAGAATAACCATGTTAAGGTCAGAGTGATGAGAAAGGTTGCAACTTGCAAATGAAGCCTGTCTAGTGAAGAACCACTTATGTCATTAGAAATTGACCTCTTGAGAGGTGAAACACATCTGTTTATTATAGAATAAGCATGCCTGACTCTGCAAGCTCCCAATTAGCTTGCTTTTGTTTGTGATTGGTCACCAGGAAGAAAACATAAGCTACATTTGCAAGTCTGATTGTTCAGGCAGGGACATTGTTTAGTGTGCATGGGAGTTTCTATTCAAAATGAGGTGCTGAGGGTTTTTTCCCACCCTTTATTCTTTTCATTAGGTCTGTGTGTTGATCCTCCACACTTTGGTTATTTGGCCATTTGGGGGCTTTGGAACATACCCCCCAATTTGGTCAAGAGTAACCTGTGCCCATCTGGTTCAATTTTTGCTCCTGATCTGAATCAGTTTGTAAGTCTGTGGAGTCAATAATTGGAAAAACCAAAATGGCAACACCATTTTTATTTTTTGTACTAACATGAAATGTGGTGATATCATAAAACCTAAACAAGGAGAAAACTTGCCAAACTTCAGAGAGCTAGTTTCAATGATTTGTGTACTAGGCACCTTTGCAGTCCCTCCCCCCCCTGCACCCCCCCCAAAAAAAAACCTAGTTGAAAGAAGCAATTTGTGCAATTTGCGCTGATATGATTTGATTCATGCTCCGAACCGGAAGCATCTAGAAATTCCATTCAATTTGTCTCACAACTGAATCTGTCCATTCTGCTTTGGCCTGCTTAAAATTGGCCTCATATATATAAGATCAGTTCTTCAACAGAATGTCCCATGGAAATGACAAAGTGTAGCATTCTCATGGGACATTCTGCTGAGGAAGTGATCATCTCCAGATGGTTGCACAGCAACAGCTGATCTTTTTACAGGTAAGAAGAGGAAAAAATAAAAAATAAAGACAAATATTCTAGGAACCTTAACATTTTGTTTAAAATTAAGGTGGAACACATTTTCTGTGAAAAGTCCTTAAACATCCCCAACACCATATAGAACTCATAGGGAGCATTTTTGCTCTTGCTGCAATGTTTTGCAAAAACTGTGCCGAAAATTTTACCCCCAAGTTCCAATAAATATATAATATTTTTTTTTAAAAGGAAAGGGAATATCCTCACTTGGATCATAGGTAAGCAATAGTAAAGTTACATTATGGACCCAAAAAACATCATAAAGACAGGAGAAATACAAGTTCAGAGTTATGAATGACTCTTTCTCAGCTCATTTCTGATAGAAGTGTCTGAAATGTTGCATGGTTCAGGTACCCCAAACTAAAATGCTCCTTGTCTGATTTCATATATTCTGATTCAATGATCTGGAATGCATTAGTCCATAAAACAGCTGTATTGACCTCCATCTTGAGGTTGGATTGAACCCCATTGTTAATTACTTTGGTAAAGTAAAATTTAAAAGCAGCTCCTCAAATAGACATAAAATAAAGCCTTCAAAATGAATTATACGCAAAGGTTTTTTTAAAGAAAAAAAATCTTCCAACTAATTACATTGTAAAACTGGCTGGGTATTCTGGGAGTTGCAGTCCAAACAAGTAAGTCTTGGGAGGTCTGGTCTAACCATCATTAGGTGGCATCCTAATGAAATCAATGCTAAAATCAAGAAAAGAATTCTGTAGGTTTCAATAGATAATTTGGCTCTTCTGCTGTTTTCCTAGGCAATTTGAAAAGATTTTACGACAACAGAATTTCTGCTGTATCCCCCATATTTCATAAAGTAGATTGACCAGAAGCTTATGATGTGTTTAAAACAACAAACAGAAATTTAACTTGACACGAACTAGTAGCATGTTATCATGTTGCTGTCAATTATATGTCAATATCCTGATACTATATTGGCATGTCACCACAGTATGGAAGCTTTAAACCCCCCATTCACAAGGACTCTAATTGTGATCTGATTCAGTGCAGATCAGCTTTGTTTTGGCAGCAAAAACAAAAATAAGATAACGGGTTTCAAACACAGTTTAAGTATTTGACAGCTTGGAAATGTTCCTTCTTTTCTTTTTCTTTTTTCTTAACAATTGTAAATGCCATATGAAGCAGCATTTAGGAAAAGCAGCAGCCAAGACCTGGATTTAATCCCACGAATGATCAGCACACCACAAAAGCAGCCTCCCTGTCTGGCCCCTTGATTAGCCCTGCTCTATCTAACCTTGTGCACTCTTTATGGATCCACGTGTACAGTGCAAGCGTGTGCAAGCAAAGGGAACCTCAGGGGAAGAGCTGTATGAGTAACGGCTTCTCCGTAATGAGCATGGAGGCAGGAGATGCCCAGGGAGTGCTCAAGATCCACATAGGCCTAGCTGGCACTGATTTACTGAATGGGACTTATTTCTCAACAGAGCTTTTGTCCAGAATTATTCATAGTAACAAAGCAGAGAGGAGAGCTCTTGTTTATATTCTGCACACTCTGATCAATTACAAATACACAATATATATATACAGAATCCTGGATAGCTCAGTAGTTTAGGCATCTGGTTGCAAAGTCAGAGGTTGGGAGTTCAATTCCACACTGTTCCTCCCTGATAGGGGATGGGCGTTAGGATCCTTCCAGCTCTGCAGTTCTATCATCATCATCATCATTTATTTTATTACTCTCCTTGTAATAAAATACAAATAAAAAGGTAGTCTATCAATATAATTTACACCAAAAAATGTGGGCTAGCTTCAGGATGACCACATTTTTATGGACAAACTTTGCCTTTGACTATCGCAACCCTGAGCAATCAAACATGTTGGCCCAATCCTGCATCTTCATCCCAGGAATAACACTCAGTATTGTGGCTCTGCTTCGAACGACCAAAGACATTTTTGGCCAAAGCAGTTCCATTTTACCCCACGACTTTGTGCAGCCAAAGACAGTTGCAACTTGCTACAGCTTTTTGAACACTATGATTGCTTCAGCTACTTTGTGGGGTTTAGTTAGGTTTTCCTCCCTCTGGAATATGTGTTTCTCACCAGGTGATTTTAGTGACAGTTTCTTCAAACCAATTGTCACTGACAGAAAATAACATGATAAAAATGTAATAACTTCACCTTCGTTTATGTTCCAAGATCCTTTGTACACCTTAGGGTTATATTGCTAGCCAGCAGATGGAGACACAGTATACTTCTTTGAAGGTGAGTTCTGAGCACAGTTGAAATTTGTGTCCTAAGTTCATTGGTTTCTGTACATCTAACAGGTCAGACAGGTAGGCCTGATTCAACTCTATTATTAAATATTACAAATGGTGGAATTATTCTTCCAGACATCTTGAATTACAGTTGCTGTCTTTAGTTATAAGTTAACATCTCACCTGAGAGAGGTGGGATTTTATTTTATTTTTCTTTTAAAACTTCAGTTTTGCAGCTTCCTCTGCATTTTCTCAACTCAAATACAGAGCCAAACAGGACAAACAATGCCTAATGAAAGACTGGATGCAGCAGCTGCTTTGATTGCTTCAGGGGCAGTTCACAATTAACATTAACTCAAAAGTATGATTTGAAATTCAGCATCGGTTTCTCAATAATTGCCCAACTGCTTCAGGTCACAGATTGCTCGAACGAGTGTAAATATTAATCATATAACTTTTTTTTAAAAGTATACTTTGCGTTTTCATACTGCTGTTGTTCAGTGCTGTCCAGTCACTTCCAACTTCTGGTGACCCTAATAGGATGTTTGATGCATGTGGGATGTTCAAGGAGTGGTTTAACCCTGCCAAACCCCTGTGCATTTTTATTGCTGAGCAGGACTTTGAATCCAGGTCTCCTGAGTTCTAGACAAATACTCGATCCACTAACTCTCATTTCCACACTCGACAGCTATCTGTAACTTATGCTAGCCACTTCTAGGACAGGCCTTTCCATTCAGGACCTTCTCTCCAATGATTCTATACCAAAAATTGTGTATCTATTTAGTTCCCATGGTAACATATCATCTGTACAGTATTTGCCTAACATAAGAGCCCCCAAGTATTTTAAAATAAATGCAAGGAGCCTATCCAAAAGGAAGAGGGCACAAATACACTAACTGTGCCCCCTTCATCCTTGTTTTCCTCAGCCTCCATGTGTAGAGGATGACTAGCTTTAGGGTAGAAACTCCTATATTCATGGCTGTTTTCTACAATATTTCAATCCCTTAATAAACAAGGTTCTAATTCACACAGAGAATCTCAAAAAAGACTGCAGATCTTCACCTACAGATAATTGTCCTCTTCTGTGGACAGTGCTCTCCCCCCCCCCCCCAGGAAGACAGGGAACATAACTACTCTGTTTGTCCCTGTTACTCATGTATAGACTCTATACCAGGGGTCCCCAACCTTTTTCATCCCGCGGACCGGCTGGGGATGGTGGGGCACCCCCCGCGCTCGTGCACATGCGCGAACGAGTGCACGTGCGCAAACGGCAGCATGGTGCTCACGCGGGGCGTGCTCGTGCGCATGCACAAACGGCAGCGCAGCACTCGGATGGGCACGCTGGACCCCATGCACATGCGCAAATCAGCTGTGTGGGGGTGAGTGCTTGCGCGGGGGGGGTGGGAGGTCTGTCTCTGCGGCCCGGGTTCGGTTCAGGTCACGGACCAGCACCGGGCTGCGGACCGGGGGTTGGGGACCTCTGCTCTATACCCTTTGAGCTGCCTCAACTGAGCTAAGAATCTGTTAGATTTGTCTAATTTGAAGATCCCTGTCCCATCCTCGCCCTGTAGTATAAAATATCCCAAAAAAACAATAGCCAAAACATCAAAGTATTAAACATAACTGGACACCCATAAAATTGAGTCTGAATGTCATATAATTCTGTGGGGGGTGGGAGGGATGAACTGGTCACAAATACCAGTTTCTAAAATTAATTCAAAGCTGGTGTGGATTAGTTCACAACACACTACCTCCAGTAACCATGTGTAGCTTTCCATTCCAACAAATAAATGTTAGTCCAGTCCTAAGGACTCTCCTATCACACTGTCTTCTTAGACTGAGGTATATTTCTTTCACCTTTGAAAATACCTCTCCCCCATTTTACGGGCCTATAGGGGACCACACAAAGAGTAATATTGGGATCAGCTTGATTTACGCAGGGCCTATATATTTAGTGTATTGCTTGGCCTTGAATATATTACAGTAATTGACCCATTGTAAAGCCATTGCTCATTCTACTAAAGCCTCCAGGTTTATAGCTTTTTCTGTGTCCACATTTTTGCACTAAAAGGGCCAGTTCTGCTATAATATAGCATTGGTAGCATTTGTTGTTACAAATGTAGAGTTGAAAACCTCTACTTCTAATAAAAGATTTATGATTATTAAAAATGCTTTTAGCCAGTAGACGTGTTGGTCCATCAAGTAAACAGACATGAGACACCCATCACAACTTTCAGCACACATATTATTAATCCAGTGATATCTGATGGACCCATTATAGTCTACCCTGTACATCCTCCTTTGCTCATTGATTAGTGACCTTATAAATGCCATTAGAGGACACACCACATGCTCTACATTAACGGCATATGAATACGTGTAATCTACTAATGGAAAAGCAATGGTGGCCTTTTATAAAACCACACTGCCCTATCAGGTTATAGCAAAGATCCCACCCCAAGATTTTGAATTCAAGTTTTGAATATTGAAGAATCTGCTTTCTTTAGAAAACCAAGGATAGGCACCAAAAGAAAGTGGAAGAAAATTATTTGGTCTTGATGCTGGTGTGTATATCTTGTCATTGCTGGATTTTAAACAAACCTGCATTGGAATGTAGATCACAAAGAAGTCCTCATCAACATTTGAGGGCATTGAGCCCTCATATAGCCTGCTTTGCAACCCAGCATGGGTAGCTGGTGAAACTTTTTGATCTAATAGATGCTGCAAGGGTGGCATCTTACGTGTGACAAGTAGAACCGGTCCTTCCTGTTACAATACGAGTGCTATGTGCCACCAAGTCTCATCAGACTTATGATAACCTTGATAGGCCATTCAAGGTACATAAGATATGTTAGGAGTGGTTTTACTATTACCATCCCCCCAGTGAGTGTCCATGGCCAAGTACGGATTCAAACCCTGTTCTCCAGAGTCCTAGTTTGTCATTTTAACTACTACCCCCTTAATAGAATTCTGAGATCTTATAACTAGGCCAGTGCACTGGCAGAGGTGGAGAGTCATATTCCACACTGAATTGGACTGAATTTAGCTGATTTGTATGAGCTTCAGACTGAAGCATAATGGCTAGATTCAGTTCTAGTACAACACAAAGCAGATTTACAAACTAAGTTCAGTCAGAACTGCAAATCAGATCGGAGGGGCGGGATTATAAAACACTTTAGCTTTTTTCTTTCTTTTTTAAAAAAGCAGCAGTTTAAAAGCCAAGTACACAAAACGCTGAAGCTAGCTGTCTTAAATTTGGCAGGTTTACTCCCCTCTTTAGCAAGAATTTCAGAATTTCATATCAGTCCAGGGAAAACCAAACAAGTTACAGACATTTTGGTTTCTCATTGCAAATCAGTGGAAGGCTTAAAAATGGAATCAGCACTGGGGCACAAATCAAATCAGCTGGGGTGACAAATAACTCTGGACCAAATTAAGATATGTTCCAAAGCCATAAATTGGCCTCCAGATGGGATCAGCAGAGCCAAACAGAGAGCCAGTTATAACTTTAATCATTGCTGTTATGTGTTGTCAAGTCACCTCTGACGCATGATGACCTCATGAATAAGAGATTTCCAAAATGTCCTGTCCTCAACTGCCCTGCTCAGCTCTTGTAAACTGAAGCCTGTGGGTTCCCTTAGGGAGTCAATCCAACTAGTATTTGGTCTTCCTCTTTTCCTGTTGCCTTTAACCATTATTGTCTTTTTTTCCAGGGAATCTTGCCTTCTCATGATGTGCAGTCCATGAAATGCTCCCACTGAAATGCATGTGGTTGTCTTAAATGTGCCACAATACTTTGCTTTTTGTTTCTGCTATCCAATAAATAAGGTGAAGCTGATATTTCTGGACAGGTCTGCCATACTGTTATACTGTTACTGGTAGGCAATATTAAACACAGATGCTTTTTGAAAGCATTGTGTTCATTTAGGGGAGGTCAGCTGGGGAAAAATTGACTGATACATGCCATGAGAAAGAAGTGACCTCAGATGAAGATTTAGTACTTGACTCGCTCAGAATTTTGAAAGTTTGCATACACTAAGCCCAATTATCCTGATCTAGGACCATGTTCGGAATAATTGCGCTTAGTTTACATATCTACCTACTTACTTACACTTATAACCTGCTTATTCTCACTGATGAGCTCAAAGTTTAAAAAGAAAAGGAAAAGCAAAGCATGTTGCTTATATACTGCCCTATAGTGCTTAAAGCACTCTCTGGGTGGTTTACAATTTTTTATTATGCAGGCTGCACATTGCCCTCTCCTGCCCAGTAAGCTGGGTAATGACCTTGGAAGGATGGAAGGCTAAGTGAACCTTGAGCCAGCTACTTGGATTGAACCTGGGTCGAGAGCAGAGTCTGAGCTGCATTACTGCAGTTTAACCATTGCACCATGAGAGTAGCATATGTGGCTCTCCTTTCTTCTCCAAACAATTATGTGGAGAATGTGAGGCTAAAAGACAATGACAAAGTCAAGGTCACCAAATAATTTCACGGCTCCGCAAATGTGGAACTCTCAGGTCCCAGTGAGGTACCATAACCACTGCACCAGACTGACTTCCAGCATGCTTTCATGTGTAGGCATAGTTCTAGTTCATGCATTCTCCTTCCTCTGCCACTGAAATCAAAAAGATAGTCCTTGCAACCAAGGAGCATCATGTCCTCCAATCATGGCAAACTGCTGAGTCACAGATAGTGTCCCATGTGCCACCCTTCTGTCTCTCTCTCAAACACACACACACACACTTTCTCCAAGCTATAGAGCCCCAATCTTCTGAGGCACATTTCAGGGATCATTTGCAAAAGAACAACGAATATTTTAAATCAGCCAGGCGACATCGACCTGATCCAAATGATTGTGGCTTCCTGTTAACCTTTTAAAATGTCTTTTGAACAGAAGAGCTGGTGAAGAATTAACTTGATTACTAGCACCGCCTCTGTGGGTAGCGATGCATTAAAACAACAAAAGAGCTTGACCTTTCTGGTGCTTCCATCATTGTCGGCCTCCCAGTTCCACAGCTGCAGTTTAGTCACAATGAGACATGCCTACGAAACACACCGTGGAACTCTCGTAGCCAAAAAAACTTGTTGTTGTCAATTATTTAGCATTCCCATAAACCATTAGGGGTCGTCAAAAATATCTTTAATTGATTCCATCTCTACCTACGCTACTTATTATTTATTACTATAACAAACTTCTCCATGGGAACAGCTAATTGTACCTCCCCAGTGGCCACTTCAAGTGGAATAAGCATTGCACACTGCTTCCTAAGATACTCCTGAAAGGTCTTCAGCGTTTGGGATTTGATTAAAACTGTATTACATCAGCAACCACCACCAAAGCAAAACACTATATTATTTTTTTAAGTCTTTCTGCTTCACAGCTTAATACTTTAAAAAAGGGGGGGGATCTTTGCATGTGTTAAAAGAGAGAAGGGAAGAGTTTTATCCCCTCCAGAGAATAATTTTGTAATAGGAATAATATGGTATTTTCTTGCACAATAAACAGGCAAATTGTGAGCTCCACCAGCTGCACTAGAAGACAGCATTCCCCCACCACGACATACATGTAGCAGTACAAGCCATCTATTGTCATTTTAGCTGCACATTGCTCTGTGGTGTGTATGTGTTGGTGTGTTGCCTTTTTTTTAAAGTAATTGTTAATCTGTTCCATAATAGAAAAGACAGATGTTATGTAAATAGTAAGCCACACTCAGAGTGAATTGTTCTGTGAAAAACAAATCCATAGGCAATGCCCCAGAAAGGATGATTGGGAGAATAAAGCATTCATGTTTATGTTTGCAAGCATGCAGTGGAGATAGATGAGAAATAAAATCAGAAGAATTATGATTTCAGTGAATATCTTCACATGAAAAATGTAAATACTCTAAAGTAAAAGTGACTGTTTCACCACCAGTTCAGGTATCAAAATAATGAGTTATTCTGTTTATAAAATTATATGACATGTCCGTGACTTGTTTTAAATTTGAACTAATTCTTTGTTAATGCACAGGAAACTATATAAGATTATCTAGTATTCTTTAAATTTTATTTTCAAATGCACAGGTGGAGATAAAGGACAAGTTAAAACTATGTTTTAAAAAATCTGAATATACCTGTTGTGTGGAACAAAATGCCTGTTAAAATTGACACATGATCTGTGTCCTGTTGTCTCTCTTGTTTTATTGTTTCCATGTTTAATGCCTCCATATTTAATTTTTACAGGGAACCTCAGATATAACAAACTTTAACATTTGAGGCTTTTGAAGTGCCATGGTCCTGCAGTCAATCCTATATGAGGAGAATCCAAAAATGCAGGTACCTGGACTCATTGATATCAGTGGATGAGGAGCAGGTCTTTTGTAAAGCTAATAGTTCTTAATTGCCCACTCAAGACCAAACTACTCTACTCTACTTCACATTATAATAGGATTAGTTTGCAATATGTTGTTATAGGAAAAATCCACTTCTTCCCTAGCTATATTAGGATTGCAGCTAAACAATTCATTAGCCCTCGTGTGTGGACCATTTTAATAAACTGGTTGGTGAATTTGGACCATTTTAACAGTTGTATTGCTTAGAATGAGAAGATTCATTTGGAGTACCATAACTATGTAAAACTAAGCCAAAAAGAATCGGATTTGGCTTTTTAAAAAATACTTTCTGCACTGCTGACAAACATCTTCTTCTTTGGTGATTTATTTAGAAGAGATTTGAAAGGAGTCAGAAATTTTCATCAATATACACTGAGAACAATTAGTGATGTGACTAGCTGGGGTTACAAGTCTCACGAAGAAAGCATTAACCTTCCTCTCAATTGTTGCCACTTGCCCTCAAGGAACTCTACATAGACATATCTGAATGGCAACAGGTAGCATGTTTCATTCTATTTAATCTGGATCCCCGATTGGTTGGGATTCTCATTCATGTTATTACAGAAGATGGGAATCTGAAGCAAAATGATGGGGAAACAACCACAGAGAAAGGAAATAGGATTAGAATATAGCTATGAATAGGCTTTAAAGAAAAGGTTTTAGGGGGTAACTTTAAATATATTTAAGGGAAGCACTTTGTTTCCCTATCCAAAAAAAAAATAAAAAAAAATGTTTCAGCCTGAAATTCAGAATGGGCGAACATTTGGCGTATCCCTATTAGCAAGATGTGCCATAAATAAAGTACGAAGGATGTACTCCAAAACAATTATTCATTCTAAAGCATTTTAAAAATAAATGTATAGCATCTCTTTTCCATCTGCAGTTCCACGACAGATTTTTTTAAAGGTTGCCTGTAAGAAAGGCTTATCATTATTTTCTTCTCAGTCCTGCCATTCTGCAACAACGTACTGCTCTCCTTGTCTTCAGATTTATCTTTCAGCCTTAAATTAGCGACAATGCAATGCCAGCAAGAAGATGGAGTAGCTCTAGACCAGTGGAGATATCCACTACCAGCTCAGCAATAAGGGAAACACAACTCAAGACATCCAGTTCAGGGAGAGAGGAAAAGCGGAGATGCAAAAGAGTCATCTGAGAACATTTGTGCGTCTCAGATTTTTATTTTTTAAAACAGTTCAAACAAGCACTGCAGACTATAAATAAGTTTGGTAATGCTTGGTAGCCTATTCACATGTTTGGGGGGGGGAAATCCTTTCAAATCATCATCATCCTCACCATCATCTTAGAATTGTAGAGCCGGAAGGGATCATTGAATCCAGCCCGTCAAGGAAGCACAGGGAGGAATTGAACTCCCAACCTCTGGCTCTGCAGCCAGATACCTAAACCACTGGGCTGTCCATCAGTTCTTAACCTCTTACATATAGGGAGGTGGGAAGTACTATATTGGCCAGTCTAGTGTATGGTCAGATGCATGCTGTTGGAATGAGCTGATTTATTTATTCTGTGCCTTTATTATTTTTTGTAGATCTAGTACCACACTATTGGACTCAATAGCCTTCATAACATGCCCTAGGCTCAAGTAATATGCCTTCTCAAGTTTCCTTCTTATCTGTTTTGTCAAGTCTGCTGCTTGGAATGTCACTGGGTGACAGCCATGGTGGGAGCAGCATGAGAACTGTCCAGCTCTCACCTCCAGTTGAAGTGATACAGTTGTAGAATCATGGAATGCTAGAATAATGGAGTTGGAAAGGGCCTATAAGGCCATTGAGTCCAACCCTCTGTTCGATGCAGAAATCCAAATCATTGTACCTCTGACAGATGGCGGTCTAACCTTTTCTTGAACGTCTCCAATGTTGGAGCGCTCAACACTTCCTAAGGTAATTGGTTCCATTGTCCTCCACAGACGGCTGGCCATTGCTATTGAGTTGAGGCAGAGTGGGGGAAAGGAGGGAAATAGCCCAAGAAAAGTTTGGAAGCCAGACAGAGGCTCCTCTTTCATTAATTTTTTTAAGTGACAGCAGTCTCCTCTCCTTGCCTGAAAACTTCTATGATGGTGCAGCTGCTCTCAGGGTAGTGCAGCAGTGGGGGAACTGATAGTCTTTTAATATTTCAAATATAACACTGCATTGCATACGTGCTTATGCAATATGTCACTTTAATTTTTTTAAAAATTATCTTGAAGATATTTATGGCCCCTCTTATCCTGAAATCCATGATCCTGACATCCAATACATGACAAACCCCACAGACACAATTTACTCCAACAGAGGCATTCACATATGCCTAAATCATTCAAAATAAATCAATTTCACCAGTGAGCTAAAATAAATAACCCCTTGGTGGCTGATTTTAAAAATCTCAATTTATGACCAAAATACGTGCTTCCCGTCAAAATAAATCTGCACTTCCCTATAGTTAGCATTTTAAAAATCACTTTGAAATATGCTAAGCCCAATTCAAAAACAGGTGCTGTTTTTTTCAGTTTAACCATGCTTAAAAAGAGTATGTGTGGTATAGTTTAGTAGTGGACAGCACGAGAATTGGACTCTTAAGTTTATGATATAACTTTGGCGAACTTAGATTTGGGCATTTTGATTTTCAGGCTTCCCATTGACCACCACCAGAAGTGGACAACTTTTTTCAGAATAGGACAAACTTTTCAGGCACAGCAACTCCACAGGAAAATATTATGGCTATCAAATTTCAGACAAGTAGGAACATATGTCCTTGTGCCAAATGTCCTGTATTTATTATGATTTTAAGGGTTGTTGCCAGTAATTTTTTTAAAAAGAAATTGCTCAGCAGAATTAAATGGGATTTGCAAGAATGGGTATCCTTTCTAAGGGGACAATGCATGCTAAATTTCAGAAGGAAGGGTTCAGGAACTTAGTTCAACAGCAGGATTTAAAGGAGATATTTTTTTAAAGAAATATTTAATGCTTATCCCATTGTGCCTTTTGTGGGACCATTGTTATGAAAATGACACACCGAATAGAATTGGTCCTGGTTTTACTTCTCTAAAATTTCGGAAGTAAAGATGCCACACTGTTGGCAACTGGGTGTATTCGAATGTGGGGTTGAGTCAGTTCACCTTACTGCCAGTGGATAGGAGGAGTTGGGCCTGTTGTTTCTGAGGATGGTGCCAGTGGTGGCAGCTTGAAGACAAGGTAGGGAGGTGGTAGGGGCAGGGGGAGAGACAGGCATCCATTTTGCAGAAGCAAAACAAAGCACTGAGTGGAAAAAAGTTTGGTGCTTCATTTCTTTTCGGCAAAACGGAATGCATGAACCAAACCACAAACTAGCCCAGTTGTGGTTTTTTGTGGTTCATAGTTTGGTTCATGCCCATCTCTAATACTGGCTATTTAGTGTCTGTCGACTATATACCATGGTCAAGGACAGTGGCAAAGACAGCATTTGGACTCACCCTCTTTATAGACATTAGGGGAGGGTGAAGCAATGACTATCCAACCTAGAACAAGGAAGACCCAAGAGGAGGTGAAGTTAAACTGAAGTATATTCTATGGTTGCAGTAGCCGTTATATGATACTACAACTAGCATATAACTACCATATAACCTGCAGCTGCAGTTGATGACTGGTTTCCATGTTATTTCCCCCACAGAAATGGATGGTGGAGGCTGCTTTTTTATTTTCCTCTTGCGCCTTCTTGCCCAAATGGTGAATGTATGGTGGCTATTATGGCATGAAAATTGTGGATTCCACAACTGAGTAGGACTAATGTTTGGCAGAACACAACTGACCCTGGAATGTGTGTCCCCAAGAGGAACTTCGAATAATGCACCAATAGTAGTACACAAGGCCTGTCTCTTTAATACTTAAAATTAAATAGCAATGCCTTCTCCTTTGTGACTGGGTGTGGTTTCCTGTACGATTGAGATAAACTGACTTGGAGAAGTTGTTCTGCTTTCTGTAGTGAGCCTGAGGTTTCATTTTGTTTGCTTTGTTACACACAGTGGCTTTAAAATATTTCTCTTACCCCAAATTGTTCAGTAAAGAAACATTTTCTTTTTCCAGTGTGTGTGTCTACATTTCAAAAAGCAGGGGAATTTCCAAAGAGAATGATCTTAGAACTGCAGAGCTGGAAGGGACCCTCTGGATCATGCAGTCCAGCCCCTGCCAAGGATGCAAAGTGAGGAATCAAACTCCTAACCTCTGGCCAGAGACATAAACCATTGAGAAGAAGACTTCAATATAAAGCAAAAGGTAATGGTTACACTCTAAAAAGTGGAGAGTCTCAGACCAAGGATCAACCAACCACATTCATTACCCAGGCCAAAATCCTGTTGTGTTCCTCCATGGTGCAATGGGAGTGATGTCACTGGCCATGGTAGATTGCTTGTAATTCAACAGTTCCTGCTTCAGTTTTGCATTACCCACATTTCATCATATACAAGTTGTACATAACCTGCAATCAAAGCAGGAACTTTATTAGCAGCAATCTTCTTTTGCTGGTGATATTGCTCCTATTGTGTCTGTGGAGTTGCAGAATAGGACAATGACCATGGGCACATTGATGTATTCCTTCTGTGCCTTGAAGCCCACTAAACTTGAGACAAATACAGATCAACTGTACTGAAGTAATAAAGATTATGAAACTGTAGATAGGACAGTGCTGGAGATGTGTAGACTGTTGATATTAAAACTACCAAAGGCAGTGTTTCATTTCTGCTCTTCCACTCCATAAATTCTATACTATGTAGTAAGTGGAGTAGCTAACAGACTATACTATAGTGTTTACTTGAAGTGGAAGTTAAGGAACAAGAAGGCAAATATGCCATATTTTGACTTGATAGAAGGCCTAAATTGCTTTCCTTTTAGTGGTATAGTTTCAACCATAACTTATTGCTTTTGGGCTCTTTCCCCCTTTTGGATTCCATTATGTTCAAGGAATCAATAGAACAAACAAAACAAAGAAGGAACACTGCAGAGTACCCTAAATACTTGCCTTTACCCCCATTGCCTCATATAGGCATATAGTTGCTTAGGCAAGGATAGTTGCACCTTGTTTCATTTCCATCAGAAAATATTTGGGTAATCTGAGAGCCAAGGGGGGATAAGTGGATCCTGTGAGATGGGTTAACAAGTTAAATAAACTGGTGGCTTTAGTATTTTTGTTTGCCTCTCTGCAAACTGCTGCAGTCTGTACATGTCCTGGACAGGTGGTACTCCATCCTATACTTTTTTACTCAGAAGGAAGTCTAACGGAGTTCAAGAGGATTTTCTCCCAAGAAAACACATAAAAAGAAAACACATCTAGAAACTTAGTGACTAGTTATAGCCCTAGATCACATATTTGCAAACCAATATCACATTATTTCTCCATATAATTTTCATCCATATTTTCTAAAATTATAACCAGATGTTTTTGCTAATTAGTAGAGGTGCTGAAAATCAGATGGCTTATTCGGCCATGGGATAAGGCTTCTCCCTCTTTTCATTCTCCCTTTTGTTTCGCTTACAATTGTTTTGTGATCCCAAAGACTGCTGAGAATAGAAAAGAAGTGTTACATCAGTTTGTTTATCACAGTTATCGGTGTACTTGTCTTCCTGTAATTTCCTGTGTTAACAGAAAGGAAGCATACTATTAATAGATAGAAAATGCATGTTTTGACTTTGCTGTTTGTTTTCAACAAATGAAGTTGTAACATACTTCAGAGAAAGTGTGATACTAGGAAATGAAGATGAAAACAAGAAATAATATTGATCATTCTTAGCTGGCCTTTAATAGCACTATCCTTTGCTATCCCACTATACTACTGCCACTCACACCTTTCTATGGCTATCATTAATTTTATATCTGATCGTACACTCCTAGTTCAGATCTAAATTTTCACATATTAGTAATGCAGAATGAGCACACGTACAATACAGAAACTGTGAGGTAACTGGTGTGAAAGGAGGTCAGCAGGCATGGCTTCTTGCCCAACACAAATAGCTGAAAGGATATAATGTCCATTGTGAACATGGGAAAAGGGGATAATTGCTGACACACTTCAATTAAATATATGTAACTGATACTGTTATACATATAATCGTGTGGAATTGTCCTTTACTTTAGCTACTGTCTTTACTCTTACAGATAAAACTGGGAGAGCATCTGTATCATGGAATAAGAAATGTTCGTGCGTGCACATGCACACGCACGCATGTGCACGCACGCACGCACGCGCACACACAGGAGGGACTGACAAATCAAAGAATACATTTGAGAAGTGGTTCTTTCTTTGCTGCCTAGGAACCAGACAGTAGAAAAGACCAGTCCCACCAGACAGGGCAAACTGCTATCAGGACTTAATATTCCTTTGCCCTCCCAACTCCAGAATAAAGACGCGAGACAAGAATTATGGATTAAAACACGGGCCACACTTTATTAGTCGTAATCAATGTTGCCATCCTTTGGCAAAGGGGGGCCTGCCGTAGTGCGGAATCAGGTTAAACCGTAGGGGTCTCAAAGGCCCCCTTAAGCAACAAATGGGCGAGACCCTGGCCCCAAGTTCTCACGGTCTTAAAAGACAGCGAGAACCTGGCCAGCTGCAATTTGGCCACCCACGGACCTCAAGCCAGCTTCTCCTTGTTGACTGTTGGTCTGGTTGTGGCCCCAGCGCATCTTTCCCCCCAAGCACTGTAATCACACGATCCGCAGCACTGGGAGGTCAGATGGGCTATAGCTTACCTGAGTTTGTAATGGGACTCACCAGAAAACCTGTTACATCCGCACTACCCACCACAGCATAGGGACTAGCCATGCTAAGTCCTATGCCCACCATCGAGCCTATCAAGCTCAGCAAGCAGGCCCCCCTTGATGTCTTCAAGGAAGACATCCAAACCCAAATCAGATGTACACCATCGTTCCGAAAAAACTCAGGCCTATCCAAGCACATCCTCTGGTGACTAATCACCGATCCAAGGCTGGCGCAGACCGCTCTGCAAACCTCCTGGTTAACACTCCTGCGTGCTGTGTTAACAGGGAAAAAATTCCTGGCATCTCTCCATGCCAACCGAGGGACGATCGTCGACCATACTATACACATGGCCGGATACGTGGCCTTCAACCATCTCAGGTCGCGTAAAACGTCCAAAATTAAAACCTTTCCACGAAACCTGGCCAAATCGTTGCCACCCAGATGTATTACCAATAGATCTGGTGGAAATTGGCCAAAGGCCACAGCCCTGCATAACTGGCTCCACAGCATTCCACGCAGCCCTTTCCATACAATGTGGGCTCTGACTCCAAGGCCCAGGTTGTTCCCCCATGGGGATGCAGCCGCATAACACGCTGCCCAATAAACGTAGCTGTGGCCCAAAATCACAACGTGTCGTCGTCTCTCCGTCACCACGGAACCTGCGGAGACATAATCAAACCAGGCCCCTGCCTATATGTTAGGAAGTGTTCTAATATACCTAAGATAATTGGATAAAGACCACCGACCCAGATACTTAATTTCTTCTGTATTGTATCCCAAGGCCGCAGCTGTGGATGCTGCACCAATTCTAAAGGAATGCGTGCCAAAACGTGATCCTTGCACGCCAACTCTGTCCAACGCTACATCTGTCAACTTCCAGAACTGGTACTTTGTTAATGGCGAACTATCTCTATGCTTAAAGAAATAGCCCTGGTCCTGTCCCCTAACTTCCAAGTACACTATGGTGGCTTTCACCGGGCATATGTCTTCTATATGGCAACGCGTTAACGTAAGTTGGGCACCCCTACCTAGTTGATCGGCCTTGGATCGTCGAATATAAATTAGAACCGTATTGTCCACAACCCTAACATCCTGCCATTGCAAAGCTACCTTAGTCTCATCATTCTTACCAGCAGCAACTACCTCACTAATCCTAAGGGCCCCAAAAACCATCAGCAAGGACGCTGCTCTAAATAAAACTATTTCATATTCATCCTTACACAAAAGCTCCCACTATTTACAGATGCGTTCTAACAATGCAGGTGATATGGGAGCCCTGTTATCCTGAACTCTACCCCTTTCCTTAGACCACCCTTCAATCATTTTCTTAATGCGGTAATCCGAGGAATAATACTGATACTCATTACTCCTAGCATAGAAGGCGAGCGTGGACAACCGACCCTGAATAGTTCCAGGTGCCAATCCCCTCCTATTCAAATACACAATGAATTGTTGAAGGTGATCTACTGGTGCAGGCCAGACAGGCTCCAGGTTAACCAGCTTCCTAAATTCCTGAAACTCTATACTCACAGCCAAGTACCCTTTCCATGTCCTTGGTGCCAGGGCCAAGTCTATTGTACTTTCCGCGTCTTCGCGCCAATCTGCCAAACCTCTGAGGGCAGAATCTCTGGGAACTCGTTGGCTCCTGGATCTAGCTCCCTGAACCGCTCGATCTGTTGACGTGATAATGCATCAGCTAAACTATTGTCTATCCCTGGAACATGTCGTGCCTGAACCAAAATGTTGAATTTCAAAGCCCGCAGCGTGAATGCCCTAACCAATGTCAGGACCCTCTCTGAATGAGACGTAAGGTTGTTTACAATGTAAACCACCGCCTGGTTGTCGCACCAAAAACGCACGACAGAGTTCGACCATTCTTCTGCCCATAGCCACAGTGCGCCCACTACTGGGAAGAATTCCAGGAACATTAAATCCCTGGTAATACCGGACTGATGCCAATCATCAGGCCATGTGCCGGTACACCATCTTCCCCTGAAATAAATTCTGAACCCTTAAGAACCCGCAGCATCCAAATGGACCTGGAAGTCCACCTTGAGCCCTATCTCACTTCTCCAGAAAGATATTCCATTAAATTCTGCTAAAAACTGGCTCCAGACTTGTAGGTCCTCCCCCATACCACGTGTAATCCTAGTCCTATGCAAGGGGCAATGCAGGCCCTTCATCGCATCGCAAAGCCAACGCAAAAAAGCACGTCCCAGCACCATGACTCTGCAAGCAAAATTTAAATGGCCTAAAATCTCCTGAAGCTCTCGCAGAGACACCTTTCTCCTCTGTAATCGGTATGCTAATCGACTCTTAAGGTCAGCTAATTTGTTGTCTGGCAGCTTCGACATCTGTTGTACGGTATCTAGCTCAATGCCAAGAAAAGTGAGGGACGTAGCCGGTCCCTCTGTTTTTTCCTCCGCCAATGGTAAACCTATCTCCTCAGCCATTGCTTGAAAAGTGTTCAGGATAAATGCACACCTCCCTGTGTTCCTTTCACCACAAAAAAGAAAATTATCAAGATAATGGGCCATAGACTTACAGCCCACCCGACTCCTAATTTTCCATTCAATAAATGAGCTGAATCACTCAAATGCCACACATGAAACAGAGCAGCCCATGGGCAAGGCTCTGTCGATGTAAAAGGATCCCTGAAATTGAAAGCCTAACAGATCAAAATCCTGCGGATGAACTGGCAAAATCCGGAAAGCTGATTTAATATCACATTTTGCCATCTCCACCCCTACACCACACTTCCGTATTATGCAAACCGCCTCATCAAAAGAGGTGTAGCACACTGTACAAAGTTCCTGAGGGATGGCATAGTTGACCGACTCTCCCTCTGGGTAAGACAAATGATGTATTAACCTAAACTCTCCCTGTACCTTCTTTGGGACTATTCCTAAGGGCAAGACCCTCAAGGTCTATAAGGGGGGGCGTCTTGAAAGGCCCCAGTACTCTACCTTCCTTTACTTCCTTATTGATTTTTTCCTGAACCACATTCTTTATTCCACACACGGATTTCAGGTTCTGCGCGAAAAATGCTTTGCGCTCACCAGCAGCCGGGATCCTAAAACCGTACTTAAAACCATCTAATAAGTAAATAGCATCCACCTCGCAGGGGTAATCATATAGCCAGGCTTCCAAAACTGCAACCCTAATTGGACTGGGGCCCTTTTCCAGAGTTACCCCCGCCGCTGCTGGGTTGTTTACTTCCTCCTGTGCCTCTATTCTGATGCTGAACCCCCGCTCTAACACATGACATTTTGGGGTGCTGACCCCCGCATGCTGAGCACTCATGCCTGAAACGGCATGGCTTCCTGGTGCAAGTGCCTCTAGCATTGTAATCACAACAGAGCAGGTGGGGTTGAACCACCTGCCCCGCTCCCATGCAAGGATTTTGAGTTTGGGCTGTCTTTCTGTTCAGATGTCCGCTATCAAACCTATCCCCCAGATTAGGTCTGGCTGGTGTCATGGACTGCAGCCAAAGACCCGGTAGGGGTTCATCCCATCTGAGATTTGGATGAATCGCTCTGTGCATACAAAACGATTCATCATAGTTAAGCCAGGCCTGCCCAACGAAATCTACATACGCTCTATATATTAAATCTAAATATTGAAAGAGGGACTGCGCCCGCCATGGTTGGGCCTTTACGACAACCCCGGCGTAGATTAAGAATCCCGGTAGCCAGTTGGACCATGTCCTGTCTGGCTTCTTCTTCCTACATCTCTCCTTGTCTTTCTCATCCTCCTTGTCTAAATCCTTTTTTTCCACATCTCTGTTTAACAACTCGAATAGATCGACATACTCGCCTTAACACTTTTTTTCTTGAGTCGCCGACGTGATATGGTCACCTAAGGGCATCGAGTAATTGCCGAATGGCAATGCTCTCAGAGGCACAGTATTGTAACCCGTGTCTGGAACAGATGGGTGTGGCCAGACCCCTACGCCAGCTGTAGTTGGGAATGGTGCTGGAAACGCAACCTGGGGATGCAGTACAGCCCATCCGCCAAATTGCACACTTGAACAGGGCCATGAAGCGTTCGAGGCCCTGAAACCCTGTGTGTCGTATGGCGTATAAAAGGGAGAACTAAATTGTCCGCTGCCAGCCCAAGGCCAGGCAGGGATCGGTGACTGAATGCCCAGTGCAATGGCTGACTCACCTGTTGAAGGTGTTGCCAGGCTGGGGTCCTCCCTGCCATATAGCTGATCCGGGTCTTCCATGTCCACCACTTCCTGCCTGTCGGGAACCACAGCTGCAGAACCAGACATGGCCATAGTTGATGCCCTTCGCCCTTTGTCTGTATACCGTGACCGTGGTGTAGCTGTTGCCCCGTCTGCATCACTTCTGGACGTCCCTGCTGACTGCTGCTCCGCTTCAAGAACAGCAAATCTAGACATCAGGTCATCAGCTATTGCTTTAAGTTTTGCCCTACGATGGCTCTTAGCCTCCCTAGCTGAGCGGCGTGGCTGAGCCTCGCCGACCTGAGGTGCCTGTCGCTCCAACCTTGCAGCCTCCAGAGCGGATATTTTTTCTTGTAGCTGCTGCCATACAGGCCAAGATTCCTCATCCGATGAAGATTGAGGTGGAGACACTTGTGGAACAGGCCGTTTCCTGGCTGGTTGTTTCCCTTTTTTGTTGCCCTGACTCTTACGTGTGGCCATTGTGAACCTAGCGCTCAAAACTTTCAAAAGGCACCACGAGTCTCACCAGCTTAGGTGCTAAACTCAATTACCAATCCCACGTTGCATAGACCACTGCCAAAGTGGAAGAAAAAATTAGCTGACAATTCTCAGCTGTAACCACTACCCCAATGTAACCCAACCTTTGCACAATGAAGCACTTTATAACTTCCCAAAACCACTATTAATTACTTTAATTAAGTATGCTATGAAAACAATGAACTATGCTTCCTTGAGTGATTACCTGTGATCAAATTATTTATTCAGCTTGGAATTGATGAAGCCAATATCCAATTAATTTTAGTGAAACAGTTGCTGGCTGCTTTCTAATTTATGAAAATATAATTAATTTTAATGCTACTCCAGAAGCCCCTAATAATTAATTGCCAGACTCAAATTAATTAAATGAGCCTACACGCTATCTATACCTAACAGAATTAATTATTTATTACTATATATATATATCTTATTAATTTCTAATTGATTCTATTATTTATTTATTTATTTATTTATTTATTATTCTTTTTTAAAAATCAATTATTTATTTTATTATCTATTTATTACTTATCGTATTTATATCCCTGATCTAGATGGGGAATGAATGTAAAACAATTCAAATCCGGTGCCTCGTGGCCTCAGCTATGTCACCAAGACACCAAACTGGTGGCGCTATTCGCACGAAGCACTACCCAGACTCTATAAATGCCAACCCCTGGAGTAAGTAGGATGGTGTGGGGGGAGGGGGAATCTAAGCGCCAATGGCCGTTGGACCTAACAGCTGTGCCGCATGCACCCCGAGCTGCTGCGGATCCTCCAAACTGACTGCTGTGGCTCCGAGAGGTCGCGGCGCACCTCGGCTGCCTCCTGCTTACCCAACCCTCTCAAGCTCCGGGTTAATGGGCCACTGAGCAAGCGCAGCGTACTCGACACCGGCCCTTTGGCCAAAGTAAGTTTCCTATATTTATCTCCTTAAAGCTACCCAGCAACTATTCAAGTTTCAATTGCGCCGAGGCGCGACCGGCGCAAGCCACGCGGTCGCGATCCCCCCCTTTTGCAGCACTACCCCCCCGTAATAAGAAATTTATTTAAACTTAAAGTAATCAATTAATATAAATTAAATTCACACAGAGGTTATGGGAAGGTACAAAATTAGCCGAGTAAATCAAATAAAATTATGAATCAGACCACAGGGGGTAGCCGATGCTACCCCCCTAGACTCCCGAGCGATGTCCTCACAGGCCTCCAAACGATGACGCAGTTTGCAACAGTGCAGCGTAGCGGAGCTCTCTCCTTCACTGGTGCCAGAAAAGGAAGAGGGCAGGTAGAGGGGGGAATGTCCTTAAATAACCTGACACTCTCGCCCTGTCCATTCTCAAGAGACTAAGAGTCCCACATCATCCGGGGAGGGAGGCAAAGGCGAGCCCACGCTGCTGAAGCATTGGCTCAGCAGCGGCCCAATCATATTATATATAGAGGCATAATCTGTACATCCCATCTCTCCTTTTGCATTGTCATTCTTAATGGCAACTATGGTTTTCCTTCTAATACTCCATTGAGAGACCATTTGATTTGCTTCTCTAGTAAAACCTGTACCCAAGCATGCATCTGATTTTCCAGTAGTTGACATTCCCCATTATATCACACTTTGGATTGAGTCCCAGATTTGTTTCTAGATTTATTACATTAGCTTGTTAAAATCTGCTGCACTATCATTTTGAGAAGCTCTTTGAAATATGTACAAAGTCAGTTCCAAAATGGGCAAACAAAGACATTGTGAGGTGTGTCAACTCTTAAACTGATGATGGTGGTGGTGGTGATGATGATTTGGACACTTGCTACTGTTTTAGAAGATATGCTGTGATATAATATATTATGCTGTTGAACTCATTTAAAACACTTTCCCATAATCCCATATGTAACGTAGTCTCAGTCACCTTCTACAGTATGCAACCCATTTAGTTGCTTTCACTGTGGTTTCCAGGTCACTTACGCTTTATAAAGTGATCTTATTGCCCATCTTCCATATTCTTAAGGTGGCTAAAAGACTTCTGTTACAATGTCAGAAAGTTAAATACCAACTTCCTGTTATACAGTGGATTGAGCATCTTATAATACAGTCAACGTATAAACACATGGGCTATTACTACCCTTGTACAGATATATTTTTCAACATTTGGAAACCTTTCATAGAAAAGTATGCACTTTTTAAATTATTTCTATTTCACCCCTATGTCTATTATGTGTTTTTCTTATCTCTGTTATTTCTTCTGTTCTTAATACAGTAACTTAAAAAAAAAATCCTAGTGCTTATGATTTTTAAAGGCCCCAGGTTTTGCTGATGGCAGTTACGTATTGCAGATCACCTTCTTCCCCATCAATGTAACAGACGGGGTGGAGAGAAAGGAGTTCCACCTCTCTCATATCCAGTCCTGTAGTTTCCATAATAATGAAACTAATGCCATCAATTGCCCTGTTACTTTATTCTACTGTTGGCTGATTTTTAGGTGTTCACCAGAAATAATTGAAATATGCAGAAGCAGCAATATTAGCCATCTTTTCCATTCTATGCTAGTACTCTTCCTGACCTTCTGACATTTCGCATTTTATTTACAGCTCAGTCTAAAGCACACATTCAAAAAAGAAATGTCCATGGCATTCAGGGACAATTTTCCAGCTGGTTTCATAGGCCCAGATGGTTCCAATGAGAATCCATATGTCCAAGTGTTAATTCAGACCGGACAGGCTATCTCCCAGACTCTCGGGGCTCATCAGCAATTTAAAACACACGCCACTAATGTTCAATTAGTTGAACCACTCTATTGATTTGCCAAGTCAAAGTTTTAAAAAGCTGGGACACTGTAGAGTGTTGGCATCTCTTCTGTTCTATTGACTTCAATAAAATGATGTACTGCTCTGAATTAAGACACACTACTTACTGTCTTACAGAGAGAACATATTCTGGAAATAAGCATGAACAAGGCAAGAAAGAGATGTCCCTTAAAGTAAAGGTTATCTGGCAATTCTTATTGCCTTACAGGATCTTTTCTCCATTGAAGGTCCCAATATTTTCAACACGGAACAATGCTTATGTTACTTGTACTCGAGCCTCACAAGTCCATCTATTCTGCCTTTTTCTTCACCACATTTACTTAATTGCTGCAGCAGTGTTGCAGGCGGGGGGGGGAGCTTAAAACTCCAGCTGCTGCTATTTTTGCCATTTGGTGGAACATTTTTATTGGCCCATGTAAAGGAATGTGGATTTCAAGCAATATTTTAGGACAGAAATGTCTACGTTATGTAACTAAAACAGCTAAAAAGGGAAACAGATTTTAGTTATTAATACAGAATTTTTAGAGCATGAAACAAATGAATGCCATCATGCATGAATCACCATGAGCTACTGTACATACCTTTTATTCACTCTGTCTAAACATTATGTGACTGATTGCGGATGTCAAAGGATTAAAAAAAGAGAATTCAAGAACCCTAAAACAATTCCATATAGTAGTTGCTCCCTGTTGAAATAGGTGTCATTCTCCTGAACTGCCAATTACAAGGGACTAGGGGTAGGACAACATGACACTGACATCATGTATCCCAAAATAAAATTTCACAGCCTCACACCTCAAATAAGCCATGTACCTTAATGGGACTGTACGGTGTGTTGTCCTACATCAATCTAACCATGACAAAATTGCCTTTTCATTCAGTGCAAATGAATATGTCCACTGGAACTAGCTATATTCTCAAATTAGAAAACTGAAATAATTGCCTATATCCAATTGGTCATTTCAGCTAGGATAGATTCACTGAATAAATGGAAATGTGGCAAATCGACACTCATGCAAGTTGCGTTGATCCTATGGATATTGAATCAACCAAAACTGGATCCAACTAAAACTGAATTTACAACAGAATCTGAGACTTATATTGCATTTCCATCACCTGGAACAAAATATACCGGTAATTCTTAATGCTATTTGTGAGTAAAACCCCATTGCCGTCAAACAGCTAAAACAAAATAACTGGTTCTTTAAGAATCAAAATCACACCCTTTTGAATGCATAGGTTGGGTGGATAAAAAATGGGATGATCCCTGGGCCCTTGGGTGCATGGTTGCCCCTTACATTTGTGTTCACCAAAAGGTCCAGATATCAGCTTTTGTGCAGTTAAAAGCAGGGAGCTGCTAATGTCATGGTCTCCAGAGGTAATCTTGCAGGTAGCTAAAGACTAATGTTATGTAATAAATAACAGTAATCATGTGTCGTCAAGTCAATTCTGATTTATAGCAGTCCTTTTCAGGGTTTCCTAGACAGCACGTACTCCAAAGTGGTTTACCATTCCCTTCTTTTAGGGGGCACCCTGGGACTGTGCATCATGACCATGATTAGACAGGCTGGCTTTTCTCCCAGGAGGCACAGTGGGGAACTGAACTCCCAACTTCTGGCTCCGCAGCCAGATACTTCGCTCGCTGAGCCATCCAGTCAGCTATTAAATTATAACATTTTATAGGGTTTTATAATTAATGCCAACACCTTAGATCACAGCACAGCACTAATTAGCTACTGGTCCAGCTGCAAGTTTGGAATCTGTGAATGAATGGAAGAGGGGAGAAATCACACGTGCATAATAAGATCTGTTTTTCAGATGTACTGTTCAAAAAGAATATTTGGAATGGATAATATCTGGGATGGGCAATTTAATTTAAAAGAATTAATGAGATTCATGGTATGAAAAACCAAATACTATGAAACACTCTCCCCACCTCCCCATTAATGCTTCCGTCTGTCTTGGCATTCCAGAACTTTTCCAGAAGATAAGATCGATATGTAGATTACACTTCCCTTCAAGAAATAGTAATCTAAGGAAGAGACAGGGCTTGGGGGCGGGACAACTCTCTCACTCCGATAATAACGGGCTGCTTCTCCAAATTAAGGCAAATCTGTCAAGCATCTACATTTAACATAGTTCAGATAATTTTCTTTTTAAAAGTCATAAATCAGTTCACAGTATTAAAAGCAAAACAAAACAAAAACACACACGGGGGGGGAAGGTTGACAAAACAGTAAAATGAGAGACCCATAAAACATTAAAGAATTTTTAAAGATAGTTAAAAATCATGGAGATAGCCCACAAATGTCTTGGCTACCAAATAGGACCTATCAGGACCTATCCCGATGCTTAGGATCTCAGTTGCACACATGCCCAGCACACATCATGCACCTCATCAATTAGCCACAATTAACTACAGCAACTTAACATGATTCCTCTTGTGGGCACATAAAATCTCAACAAGATTTCTACCTCTGTGTATGCTGTTTATTTAAACAGTGTGCTTTTCTCAGTCTTCAGACACAGCACACTCTCACCTAATAAAGCCAGAGTGATTGAAAGAACCAGCAAAAATAACAAAATGCTGAAACTCCACTGACTGGTTTGAGTCAATAACACTGTTATTATCTCCTACTTAATCAAGGAAGAAATTCTTTATCTTTGAGCAAAAAGTGTTCCAATAATTTTTTTTACCAGGCAAAAGCGTGAATGAACAGGTCCTGGGGAATGTAACCAATTATTAAACTCTTGATAGACCAATCCAGTCAGGAACAAATGTTCTCATAGATTTATAACACTACTTGACTTCTTTTCTGTTCCTGTGATTTTCCTATTAGTTCTGCTGCTTCTCATGATGAATGAGAATGCTGCTGGTGGTAGATTTATTTATGGATGAGTACACAATATCATTTATAGACATGGTGTTGTTGACCAAGTGGATGCAAATGTATGGAAAGAGGCAAGCACAGGGAGGAAGTGTGGTGTGCTGCCTTCCCAGATGTATTTCCCTCCCGATGTTTAGGTTACAACTCCCATCAGCCCCAGTCCACACTGTCAGTTGTAACCCAACAAATTTGGAGGGTACCAAGTTGGGTGAGGTAACCATATAGTGTTTGAATTTGGGGCAGGGGACTTGAATTTACATCTCTGCTCAACTATCCCACTTACTCTCAAATTTGCTGGGAGATTTAAAATGGAATAAACCCATACTTGCTGCCCTGTGCTCCAAGGGATAGAATTGTTGGAGTTTTATGAACCTTTGCAAGCTGACTTTAAGAGTTGGGAAGGGTGTTTCTAGGCTGGGGTGACTGTCAATCAATCCAGCAGTAACCAATTGTTCCTTCTCTGCCTCTGATTTTGAAGAGAGCCACATCTCTCTGGCTTAGAGTCATTTTCCCACTCTTTTTTCAGTCAGTAAGTAGTTGACAGTTGATGAGATAATAAGGGACGTGGTGGCGCTGCGGGTTAAACTGCTGAAGCCTCTGTGCTGCAAGGTCAGAAGACCTGCAGTCATAAGATCGAATCCACACGACGGAGTGAGCCCCCGTCGCTTGTCCCAGCTCCCGCCAACCTAGCGGTTCGAAAGCATGCAAAATGCAAAAATGCGAGTAGATAAATAGGTACCACCTCGGTGGGAAGGTAAACGGCGTTCCGTGTCTAGTCACGCTGGCCACGTGACCACGGAAGATTGTCTGCGGACAAACGCTAGCTCTATGGGTTGGAAACGGAGATGAGCACCGCCGCCTAGAGTCGGACACGACTGGACAAATTGTCAAGGGGAACCTTACCTACTCTGGGGAGACTTGAAGCTAATTCTGCTCTGTGGGTCCCTGCACATTTTCTGCTGCATAGTCTGAGGTTTTTCTAGCTAAAATTCACATTCTGCCAAGAAGAACAGGGGTGGGAAACCTTTGGCCTTCCAGGTGTTTCCATGGTCCATTACCATTTCTATGGCATCTGTTAAGGGTTCAAGACATCTGGAGTTCCAGAGTTTCCTCCACCATTGGATTAGGAGTTATTAAAAGGGTAGCCCAAAGTGTTTTGCTTCCTCAAGATAGCACCCACTCACCATTCCATGTACAGAAGCCAGCTGGACTGGCATTTAAAGTTTAGGTAAACACTGGCGATGGGATAGTGTCCCCCCATCATATCTGACCCAGGACAGATCTTGTAACATTCCTAGTTGTGTCCTTTAGTGGTGAGGAACTGCTGGGGGAGGAAAATGTTTTGGATCCCTAGGAGGAACTGCCAGCGTTTTGCCACAGCTTGCCTCTCAGTCTGGCAAGTGAGGCAATTGCCTCATTCTGTCTAAAGATAGGACCAGGCCTACTACTTAACTGCAGGAGATCCTGAAACATCTTGAATATGACACATTCTGACTATTTATAAGCTAAAACTATTTCAGATACGGATGTGTTACTAGGAAAATAGTCATGTTCTATTGGTTCCCAACTAAAGCTTCCAATGACCTGTTAGAGCACATGAAGTCACAATTAGTTTCCCATTTGAAGACCAAATAAAGAGGACTGGGGACTGAAACTCTATTGTAGTGTAGCTGGAATTTAATTCCCTGTTTGGTCTATTTGTTGTTATGTGACATCAAATCACCTCTGACTTGTGGCAACCCTATGAATGAGCAATCTCCAAAATGTCCTCTCCTCTCTACAGTTCAGCTCAGCTCTTGCAAATTCTTTAAATAGGCAAACTCAAACCTGTGGGTTCCTTTAGGGAGTCAATCCATCTTGTATTTGGTCTTCCTCTTTTCCTGCTGCTTCCAACCTTTCCCAGCATTTGGTCTATAGCATATCTTTTTTTAAAAAAAATGTACATTTAGTAACCTTATTTCTTCATTTTCTTTGGAAAGAAATCAAATTAATAATATATATGACTAGGGAGAGTAGTTTGCCTATTTAAAGAATCAGTTAAAAATACCTCTGGTGTTGTGCCCAAATGTGAGAGTCACTTGCACTTCTCCACCTCACAGTGTAAATGGGAGTGCTCATTTTCCATTTCCCAGGCATGGCTAACATCCTTGTGGGGATGTTATTGATTTTTACACCAGATAATAGTTGCCTGCTTATCAGAAGTAAAGAAGGGTTCCGTTCACGAGAGACTATAGCAGGCCCTGAAGGGAAAGACTGACGGACATTCCCTGAACAGCATGCCAAATGCGACATGTTCTTTTCCCTGACCCTCCACTTTGTCACCCTTGTACTCTGGAGACTACAAATCACTGAATATCCAAAGGAATGAAATTATCTGTGAAAGAGAACTTAACCTTGCATTCTATCACACAGATATTTAACTGGAAGGATGTTTCATTGTTTATCTTAGAGGAAGTCTAAAACAGGAAGAGTTTCACAGTGCACTGCTGGGAATCTTGTGGTTGGTTGCAGCAGAGAAGTACAATAAAAACAAGCATCTTTCAAGGAAATCATTTGGTCATCATTCTAACAAGTGGAGTTGCAACACTGATAAGACTGCCTCCCTGACCCAAGTTCATTTCTTCAGATATGTTTATTTAAAAATTGCCAGTGAACACAAAAATAAAATCTCCAGATGCAATTAGCAGTGAATTAACTTCGTAGCCAAGATATATTTCAAAGAAAAATTCTGTGTCTGTCGTGAATGTATTGTTTAATCCTGGGGATACATAAACCAGAGACAGTATAAGGTAAAGGTAAAGGTTCCCCTTGACATTTAGTCCAGTCGTGTCCGACTCTAGGGGGTGGTGCTCATCCCCGTTTCTAAGCCGTAGAGCCAGCGTTTGTCCGTAGACAGTTTCCGTGGTCACGTGGCCAGCGCGACTAGACACGGAACGCCGTTACCTTCCCACAGAGGTGGTACCTATTTATCTACTCGCATTTGCATGCTTTCGAACTGCTAGGTTGGCAGGAGCTGGGACAAGCGACAGGAGCTCACTCCGTCACGTGGATTCGATCTTACGACTGCTGGTCTTCTGACCTGCAGCACAGAGGCTTCTGCGGTTTAACCTGCAGCACCACCACGTCCCTTCGAGACAGTATAGATCAGCTATATTCACCAGTTCAGTCCTTTGGAAGCCTCAGTTGTTGTATCTCAGCAGTCTTGAGTAACATTTGAAAAGGGCTTTAGCTTATAGCTTGCACAGCGGCCCAGCCAACATAGACACTAGCCTAAAAAAGCAACTTTTCCAAGCTCTGGTCTTGAGTTATTCCCTCAACAATGCTTTTTCAGAAAGCTATGTAGATTTTGAAGCATGAGGCAACTGTTCTTAAGGAAACTATGTTTGCTACAGGGAAGTTGAGTTTCTCATATTAACCAGCCTGCTATTGTGATTCCTGCCAATAGAGAACAACATACCTCCTGAAAGTGAGCAGCAGAGTACAATTGCAAAATGGTTTAGGTAAAAGCTGCCCAATATTTACCAGTGTGTGACTTCATGGGTCTGTGGTGGCATCAGACTCTGAGGAGCTCCCACAGGGCATATGAGCTTAATTTATGGATGCACATTGCTGTCTGATGGTGACGTTGAGGAATGGAGCTTTTGTGCTGTTCGGTAGGATTTGTTTTTGTTATGAGGTGCCAAGCTATTTCCAACTTATGACAACCCCATGAATTAATGAACACTCAAAGGTACTAGCATTGTTTCCTTTATTGAGTCAAGAGTCTCACAATAGGAGCCTCGTGGCACAGTGGTTAAATTGCAGTACTGCAGTAAAGACTCTGCTCATGACCTGAGATCAATTCTGGGTTCAGGTAGCCAGCTCAAGATTGACTCAGCCTTCCATCCTTCCGGGGTCAGTAAATTGAGTACCCGGCCCATGTGTACCGGGCAATGTGTAGCCTGCATGATTAAGTTGTAAACTGCCCAGAGAGCTTTAAGCACTATGGATGGTATATAAGCAGCACACTTTATTGAGTCAATACATCTCATGCTAAGTCTTCTTCTTTTCCTACTACCTTCCACTAAAAGAGCATTATTACCTCTCTTCTCATGATAAGTACAAAGTATAATTGCTTCAATTTAATCATTTCAGCTTCCAGTGAAAATTCAGGCTCTCTTATTCATCTTATTAAGCTCACTTATTCATCTTTCTGTGGTCTAGGTTATATGTAAAGTTCTTCTCCAACACCACCTTTCAAATGAATCCATTTTCTGCCTGTTAAGTTTCTTCATAGTGCACATTCAGAGTTATGGGGAATTACATAAATAGACAATCTTGGCTTTCGTCTCCAAATTCTTTATTTTAAAATATATATACTGCTTATCATAGATGTCCTTCTAAGAGCTCAGTCACATACACCATTTTTTAAAAAGGAATATTGGTAAATCACTTGTCACAGCAGCAGCAGCCGCAAAAACAACAGGAATATTTTGCTCAGAGGGAGACAGCCTCCCCCCCCCCCCCCGCCTCCCTTGTAGGTAGGGAAAGAGGGCTTGAGCAGAGAAAGGGCCATTTCCTACTTGGGATTGTTTGAGGGGGGAAAGAAAGAGGCATCCGCATTTATCAATATATGGATAAAGTTTTTTTAAAAAATTTAAAAGGGTGGGGTGGGGCTGCCATTGCCCCAGAATCCTTGTGATAAAAGAATTGATTTAAAATACTTCCCCGGTGTAGTCTGCTGAAACAGTTAAAACAGCTGGAAATGAAATTATTCTTTTCACAACAATGTGGACATACCAACGAATATATATACCACGTGACTGCATTTAAAAATGCATTGATTCCAAAAAGGGATGAAAATAAAACTATTCTTTTGGCGTGTGTGATCAAGACCTACGTTTCAGTTTTCTTGATTTTTTTGGTTGCAGTCCTCATTTGGATTGATGATTGAACCAAAGCAGGAAAAAAAAATCACCAACAATTTTGATTTCTTCAACATGAAAGTTACGTAAATCTTTTGCAGTCACGATTTTGGTCTTCTTAACGTTCAACTGCAATCCTGTTTTTGTACATTCTTCTTTCACTTTTCCACAGTAATAATTTCAAGCCATTACTAGTTTGTAGCAATAAAATGTTATGTTCTGCACACCTTCAATTATTGATGTTTCTTCTGCTGGTTTTCAATTCTTCTTTATCTGAATCTAGTTCGGCTCTTTGTATACAGTAGTTTGTTTTGTATACAGATTGAACAGACAAGAAGATAAAATGCACCCTCATCTGACAACTTAGCCAATTAAAAACCGTTCAGTTTCTCTATATATTGTTGTGAAAGTGATTTCTTGTCCAGAGTATAGATTATACATCAGGGCAATCCAATGTGGTGGCAAACCCATTTCTTTTAGAATAATCCATCGCTTTTTGTGATCGACACAGTAAAAAGCTTTAACATAGTCTTCAAAGCAGAAACTGATTTTCTTCTGAAATTCTTTGATATGGTCCAGCAGCCCATGTAAATTTAAATATGATCTCTAATACCTCTTCTTTTCTGAACCCAGCTTGAACTTCAGCAACCTTCAAGGACATAGTTTCCTTTTGCACAGCCTGAGAACGAAACTCAATAAGCCCCACTCTCCTGAACCTCAACCAACAGCAAGCAGTAGAGGTAGAACCTTTGTCCCATCAGGATTTCTATCTTGAGCGCCCAACCATATTAACATACCAAGAAATCTGGGTGTGTTACAGCCAAACCCGTCAGGCTACCCAGAACTCAGCTCACCTCCAGTTATTTGATGGCTAGTGATACTGTGTGACAGCCTTCCGCAACCTGACACGGTCACAGCTCTTACATTCCCAAGCTAAGCTAGCTAAGTCAGTGTTCATAGGATGGTTGTTTTATCCAGTTAAAGCAAGAAAACGGGCCATTTTAAAATAACAACAAATAGCCATTCTCAATTCATGACTGAAGATTTAAATGGGATTGACCAACAAACTCAGATCTAAGCTGGAAACACAAAATTATTACTTTGTATATAGGGTTGAAAAAACAAACAATCCTTGAGTGACTTCATTGTATTCTTAGATTTCATCCCACTCTTCCAAGCACAAGAGCAGCAGCAAGAATTACAGCAAAGATTTAAATGTGGTTTCTCTGCACATGCACACAAACACACACAAATACGGCTTCATTGTTTCAAACATCAGGAAGTTAACAGAGGAGGTGTAACAGGAAAAAAAAATAAACCGAGAGAATGAGATTGTTAAAACTGATACTGTGAAGTGTAACACAGAAGGAGGTATGGCAGAGTAGGCAAAGACTTTGAAATGCAGACTTCACAACAGTATAACCTGTGGTTGAGAATCCCACAGGAAAAGAAAGCAAACACACACACACTGTAGTAGTCTGCTAACTGTATACAGACATGACTACTACAACCCTTGACTGATTGAAGAAGCTGTTTATGCAAAAGCCCCTTTTCAATCAGCAGCACTAAGCAAACACATGTTCCTTACAGAGTGACTATATGAGTACTTTATTTTAGTGAATTCCCACCTTATGCTGCCAAATTCTCACTTTGAACCTTAAATAGTTAATTTTTTGTGAATACTTGGCTTCTGAGTTGACTTACTCTGATTGTTAGCAATTGATGAGAAGTGTAGAACTGGCAGCTTAAAATTTTCCTCTCCAGATAGTTGCTTTCTGTGTCACATCACAGTTCGCAAATAAAAATATCCGATGACTCCCCCCGCCCCAGATGTTTAGCAATCATTTCAATGGAGTAACCACTCATGCTAGCCTGTTTCAGGAAAAACAATGAAGAGTTTTTGGCCAACTTAAGGATTGACAAGTTTTCTGGGTACAATCCTTTGTAGACTATTGCCTACTTCTTCAAATGTGGTAATATAAATGGATTACAGTCACAGAAGTGGGTTACAGTCAAAGCCTTAATTAGCCCAATGGCCCCAAGAGTTTTGCTACAGTGTTGGTTACACCTGAGTCCCATGAGCATAGGATGGCCATTTTCATTCTTCAAGGAAATCATACATTTTGTGTCACCTTCTGCTCAGGAAGGAGCACCTGGAGGCAGCATATGCACTTTGGGTGAGCAGGTTCACACCGTTCCAGCAGTAAAGTCTTCTGCCCACTAAATTTCAGTGCTAAGGGTCAAAATCCCAGTAATCCCACTCTAGTTACAATGAACGAAAACTTCTGCCAGATCAAAATGATACAGTTTTAAGGTGCCACAACACTCTAGGTTTTTTTTTTTTTTAAGATTTATGTGTTCACTTCACTCCTGTTCTATTAGTGTTATTATTGGGTCCACTGCTAGAAGCTTTTATGCTTTTACCCATCTCATTAGATATGTGTCAATGTTTTTCTGATCTATAATATAAATAATACTGTGTCACATTTCATTCCCGCTTCTGATTCTCAGTGCACATTGGATTTCAGCAAGCAGATCTGATCTAAGAAAAGAAGGGTGTTAAAATTTATGATAGTCCTTTATGTAACCATGTAGCCTCGGGACTACTCAAAGTACAACCATGACAGCTTGACAGAGTTACTCCCATTTACAACTCAATTCTTTTTATAAAAGCAGGTGAGGGATTAGTTGTGGTTAACTACCAGAATTGTGCTTTACTTGTCTTTATCCCTGAAGGCAATGGGGACTTCTATTTGCTCTAGGTGCAAGCAACCACTATGAGAAGAAAGCAAAAGGTTTGGAAAATATGCATTGGTGTGTTACTTCAGGGGAACTTTGGTGTATAGAGTTTTGCAGCATCACAACCACCCCATGCTTCCACTGAAACTCAGCAGTGTGGCTGCTAGGGATCAGGTATTCAGATGTTCTGGACTATAAATACCATAATTCTCCATTCTGGGAAGTCTACCTGCCTTGCAGATACTGCAGTGTGATGCACCTGGGTGAAAGACCAGCTCCACCCCAGCTTCCTGTTCCTGCCCCAGTGCTAGCTGGGAGATTTTTTTTTCTCAGCAGGAAGCCTGGATGGAGGTTGGCCTACTAAGCCTCAAAGCCTTGTAGTTGAGGTCTTTCTCCCCCTGTGCATTACATTGAGGCATTTGTAAGATGCCTGCAAGGGTAATACAGTAGAACTCCCAGAAAGGGGGAAACTATGGTATTTGTACTCCAGATAACCCCATTTTTAGTGACTGCAGTGTGACTTCCCAAGGTACGTTTCTGCACTAAAACAAAATGCTCAGGCAAATGCTTTGCTTTAAAGAACTCCTTGACACCTTTAAGAAGCATAATTCACTCCCGAAACAAGATGTCTGCTCTGAAAACACCTTGTTTTAGCACCAAATGCTCATCCCCCTTCAATGAAGTGCCAACACTGGGACTGGGTCCATAAAAACAATCTCAGATAATATTTCCCCCTCCTCTGCTTTATTGGTTAAAATGTTGCTTTTTTGCGGGGGTGGGTGGGTTAGAATGCATTACTCCAGAAACTGTTGGCAATTAAAGACATTAATAAATTTTGAAGAAGGACAAATGCAAGAAATACTGTGCAGCTGGAAGTGAGAAACAAGTTTGGGGCAGTTTTTTTGGATGATGCATAACATGCAAAATATAAATGCATATTAAATATTACTGACTATTTAAAACACAGAAAACATGGTAAATAAGTGAATTAGAGACAAATTAGAAAAAAATCAAAATTGTGCCTAACTGAATTATCTCATTGTTTCACTTAAGCATCCCTCATAGGAAAGATGTAAATGAAAGTTAACTGCTTGGTGCTCAGGAGTATTGATAGGATGAAAGCGAATCAATAAACTGAAACTCATCCTGACAAGATGTAAGTTCTGCAGACAGGTGGTTCAAGGAGAGGGTGTTCAACCTGTTACTGGATGGAATGCCTTTCGGGGATGAGGGCTTTAGAACCTTCTTTGTTACTCAAAACCAGAGTGACCTTATTCACATGGTGTTAGGTCAGATGTGAACTTCAACTGCCATTTCACACCATCTACCAAGCCCCCACTGTCTACGGTGAGGACTTTCTCAGTTCTCTCAACTTTTTAGGGAAGTCTCTCTCTGAGGAGATTTGCCTAGTATCTTTTTTTGGCACCAGGCAAGTATTTAATTAAGGGCTCTTACTTACATGTAGACTGTACACATAAGCAAGAATCTGTGCTCTTCAGACTTATCAGCAAATATATCGAGAAAGCAGTCGCAGAAATAGGGAGCCCAGGTGCCCCCGTTTCATCATGATGAGAATGTCTGTGGTACTTGAATAGGGTCAGAAGAAACCCCTCCATGTAGGAACTGAACTGGTATTAAAAATGCTATTATTTCAGCACTAGGTTAAATGTTACATCATTGCCTAGGCATTTCAAAAAGATTGGACTAGTCTGTTTAGTTTGCTCTGCCGTTTTTATGTGTTTGATTTATTTTTATTCTTTGTATGTTTGTATTCTGATGTTATTATACATTGGGTCTTAGGCTTGCATATCTTGCTGATATCCCAGAATGAACAGGACATTAAAATTATTTCAATAAGTAATTCACAAACTTTTGCTTCTACTTTTGATCTTGTGGCCTGTCCAGTAAACACCTCCAAAAGACAGAACTAAAATTGAATAAAAGTGTGTAAATTAATATGTATGCAACCATGAAGCATTAGAATTTGGGGATCATCAGAACAGGGTGAAGAACAAAAAGGGAACAGCTAGCACTTAGAAAGGTAACTTTTTGGACAAACGTTACCAGAATCCACAAGCTGAGAGGAGATTCTGGTATGATAGTACAAAAAGAATTCTTCCAAAGACCGAGAACAGTTCACTGTCCAGACTAAATGGTTTGAAGACTGAAGTAAAAACTTCAGCTCCAACTATGGAAATGTCTCTGACAAATGAAGGACATTAAGACTATAAACTGCTAATTTTCATTTTGAAGCTGATTACTGCATTCTGAGACAAAAGATAATAACGTTTGAATACCAAAGACAGCTTTTTATCAAGGAGAGTTTTTAAATCTCTTACCAAACTGCACGTAAGGTGTTAATAGTGCTAAAATGAAATAGTGCCTAAAAAAAAAAAAACTTATCATTTTTCTCACAGTTCAAAGATAGTTGATTAAGATGTATCATCTTTTCCAAATATTTACTTTGCTGCGATAGGAGATACTGCAGATTATGTGCGATGGAACCGAACTCTAATCTTCCACACTTGTGGATGAATCTCTTCCCTTCTCTTCGAGTTTGCTTTTGGAAGGATGAAGTGAATATGAAAAGAAGAAGAAAAATCACCCCTTAATAAGATCCAGAGTATGCTTCACACAAAAAGACCCAAATTCTACCTTTAAAATTCAATTACTCCATTTAAAAAGGGGAGGGAGAAATCTTGCATTCATGGGCTCATTATAGGCACAAAAAGGGGATGTTCACAGAGGCCATAGAGAATTTAAAAGATTTATTTATGATGTATTACTGTAATTTTTAATTTAGACATGCAAATTTTTTAATTTGCACTGACTGCTTTGCCTTAATGGTTTTGATTAATACTTGGAGGTAGTGTTTGTGAAAGAGATTTATACTGTGATTCATCTGCAAAATAATCAAATCATTACCAGCTAATGACAAAGCTGTGAAAAATGATATAGATATGGTGTAACTCGCAGCTATTGCGGTTCATGAGAATGGACCCCGATCTTTCCAGCAAACATGGACTTGTGTTAATAACTGCTGGGAAGTTCGCTTTAGGTCCACTCTAATTTGGCAACAAAAAACATTGATCTTAATAAAGCTGTCTGATAAAAGGAGTTGTGATTAACATCCCTGAACCCTTTATTCAATGGAGCATGCCTGGTTATTTTTCCTAGATTCTTTCCTCGAGAAGTAAGATACTACAAAAATTTGTTCCTTCTCACTTCAGGCTTTCTAAATCAGAAGCGATTCTTATAAACTCAATATGAAGGAGACTGAAGTAAAGGCCAGATCATGACTATTTCTTTCCTTTTTTTAAAAAAAAAGAGATATTTTGATTACAACAATCTGTGCTACTGACAGTTCAAACTTCCTTCTCCTTCCCCCCCACCCGTGTTGAACTTTCCAATTATGTTCAGAGGCTGGAAATGTTACTTTTTGAATAAAACTCCCAGAATCCTTCAGCCAGCATGGCTAGTGGTCCTCTAAAGAACTAGCTGTTGAAAAAAAAAAAGGCAGCATTTTCAATCTGGTCCCATCACAAATGTAAAATTTGGAATGGCTAGGAGATACATTTGATTTTTCAACTTCTCTTCTTTATTGGTAACATTTTTGTCTGGAGGTACACAAACAGTTGCAATGTGCAACTAGAGTCTGACCTTTCTTGAGATTTGATTTTTCAGCTTCTCTTCCTTATTAGCAACATTTATGAATTGAAATAAAGTTCTTACAGGGAAACAAATGGATCAGACAGTTAAGTACCCCCGTGCAAAAGTGTTGTTCGTTTGAACATGCAAATCAAAATGTGTGCTAAATGTCAAAATGTGTGTTAGAAGCAAACAAGGGACAAAAACCAAAAATGTAATGGAGTTTGTAAAGAAACATGGAGTGGATGGTATAGTGGATAGAGTGGTGGACTAGGACTCAGGAGACCTGGATTCAAATTCCCTCCTCAACCATAGAAACTCCCTGGAAGATGGCAATGATAAACTAGTCTTTTAACATCTCACATGTCTTGGCAACCCTATTAGAGTCACTGTAACTCTGATCCAACCTCATGGCACATAACAACGCAAAAGAAATGCAGAATGAGAGAAGAGGAAGAGAAGCATAAAGAGAATAAGAAAATCAAATGAATTCAGATCATCACTTTCCCAGGGCCAATACGTAGGTAGACAGCCAACAAAGGTTGATAGTAAGCATTTTATTTATTTATTTATTTATTTATTCAATTTGTATCCCGCTCCCATTAGTAGCACAGCACTACTCTGGGCAGGTTACAACACATATAATAGAAAACAAAAATAGAAACATTAAAACCAGCAACAATAACCCTAAAAAGTAAAGGTACAAGTCAGCAACCCAAGAGTTCAAACACAGAAACCAATCTTCAAGAACAGATAACCCAATTAAAAGTGTTCACATTTAGGAATGCAGATGCCCAAGAAATGTCAAACTCCTGTAGCATGTTGCAACTTTTGTGAAATTCCACACTTTACAAATGGGTTGCCCCATGACATTTTGTCATTTTCTGTGGCATTGTGGCATTCACAGACATAAGTCCAAGCCTCTCTAGTGGGGAAGCAGTTACTCATAACGTTCTTTAGATTGCAAGAAAGTACTTCATGTCAGCTTAGAATATCATATGTATATTTTAATATTGTTTTTTCTGTAGACGATGGTTCTACAGCATCTTAGCAGAGAAGTTGCACATTACCTGGTCCTAGATCCTTCTAATGAGACAATATGGGTACAAGTAGGAACCTTGATACATGAAATACATTGCACCCTACCACAGTGCCATTGTCTCTACCCAGCATGAATTCTTAGGACATGGATTTTGCCACCTAAGTAAAATCCATTTTCAAAAAGCTCCCAACATCAATTTATTAATTCAGAAAGTATGGTAGTGATATTCTTAAGGTGCAACGGCACATATTGAAATGTGCTGAGTCCTTTCACTTCTCATCCCAAGAGATGATCAACAACAAAACTGGCATTGCCAGGAAGGAGAACCTTTGGATAAAGGTAAGTTTTTGGATCAAACGTACTCCTGCCATTTAAATATTCTTCTTGTATGTACCATCAGGTCACATTGCTGAACCTCAGGTCCTTGGAAGATAAAAGTTGTGCTGCCCAGCACACTCATGGAGGTATTGAAGGGGTTGGCAAAGTGTAGCCCCGAAGCCACATGTAGCCCCTGTTTGTGCCCTGCTCCAAAATTTTCCTCAGAAAAAAATTGCCATATAGACACTTTTGAATAGGTCAGAGGCTGCTCTGTGCTACTTAAAACACTAACACGGACAACTGGATGTGGATTTCTAGCCACTTCTGGTTTCATTGTTTTCAGTTGTTGCCATCTTTGGTGGTCTCTGCATTGCCAAAAGAGTCCCAGTGTAGAAATGTGGCCCCCAGACCCACAAATAGTGCCCACTCTGAGTTACTGGCTTTTTCTAGTTCTTAAGAGTGCAAGTAACACAAAGGCTCAAATGCTCCTGAACTGTACTCCAGATTTGCTACAGTTATTGTACAACTCAAGTCTTCAGCTGAAGTGCTGAATCCTCACTTGTGCAGTCATAATTCTGACAAGCCTTAAAGATTTTGGTTTTAATGAGAACGTACTTGTTTTTCCAAGATTTGCATTTAATAATTCAACAAGAACATACAGAAATTTGCAAATTTCCTCATAGAAAGAACATGAGATTATGTTTTTAAAAAAGAACACAACAGACTTTGGACACAACAGATAATAAAACTAATAGATTTATCTACCCAGGATTTTCAGTGCTAAATGTTTCCCAGTCTGGGGACGAATTCCTGTATTTGCAACCATGATCATGTTGAATTAGGGTTGACAGACCTTTGAGACTGTTCATCTTTAATACTTACTAGTATTAATACATACTAGAAGCCCTTGTAGGTGGTGGAAAGAGTTATACCTGTTGTGTAGACAAGGAAGACTCTGGTCCATTTTAGAAGAATTTATGTACATTCACAAACTTCATATACAGGAAGCAAAGAACTTGAGTTTAAGAAAATGTGGGAGAAAGCAGAATTGATAGGTTCCCATCCAAGGCACATCTACTCAGGAGTAAGTCTCAGTTGAATTAAATGGGACTTACTCCTGAGTAGATGTGCCTTGGATTGCACCATCAGTTTTTGGAAAAGAATCCTTGGATCTTGTCAAACTCTCATATGATCTTAAGGAGAGTACTGGATGAATCCAGTACTCTGGATGAACCGTATTCCATGCAGTGGACATGGCAGGAAACATAAAACATTATGCCTTCAACTGTTATTTTTATACAGCAGGGGAACAAATACATTCCTAACTGGAAATATATTTCTATCAGTCTTACAGACTAAATAGCTGCTTGTATACGTAGCAGTGTATTAACATAAACTGATATTTAAAAGTGTGCAGATTTTCAAGAACTTTGCAAAGTGCTGAAGACATAGGACAGAATGAACTTATATTTCAAAAGGAGCAGGTTGTAGAGAGCAAAACAAAACAAAAAGATTTCCACCCACCCACTCCTATCCTTACTAGGTTGTATCTGATGCCTGCTTCTTTTTTATGCTGCCTGGCCTGCTTATCTTTTCTTCTGTATTACTTACTGCTATTCTTAGAATGAAAGCATAAAATAAACAAGTGGCACAGGGCAATATATTACAGTTATGCACTCTGGTGTTATTTATTGCAAAAGCAGCAGACAAGAATCCTGTCAGTCATATATTAAGAAATGTTGCTAGACGTATAAATTAAGGGATGCTTCCAAAATGCAGATTCAGAGGTGTTCCAACACCCCTCCCTATGGACACAAAACATGTTCACCAAACCTGCCTTGGTTCATCAGGGTTGGCTCTATTCCATATAGCCATCAGGGAATTGAATACCTTTCTCAGTTTCTGCTGCAGTAGTTTAACAGGAGATGGAGGTAGGGAACGGGTCAAAGACTGAGCACTTTAATGAATCACATCTAAATATTGTCATTGGGTGCCAACTTTTAAAAGCTTCCAAGCACTGTGTAACAAACACTCGTGGATGTGGAGTCTTTACAATTTAAGGCCAAACTATACATTAGTGACAACACATTGGTCTATCTGAAGAATCACCTTAGAGTTCTAGAGACGTGATTCTGGTAATCCTTTACAACCAAGAAATCAGACTTGTAAATGAAGCCTAAGTTTATATCCAGAAAAGCAATCACAAGACATAGCAAAGCAATTTGTAAATTGTGGGAGATGTGAAGAACTGTTGTGACAATCAGATGTTTTCATAACTTAAGGAATTTCATCTTCCAATGATGTGTTCTCTGTAATGCATACAGAGTTTCTGCTACACACTTTTGCTGTGTGTGCATATCAGGTTCAGAAAATATTCTGGAAAACTTTCAAAATCTGTCATTCTTTGGCCAAGACAATAGAATTACATTTTAAAAAATACAAATACAAATCTGAAGTCAGTTTGAAAGAGGGATCACTAGTCAAGATATATACACTCATCTCCTTTCCATCTCAGCTTTCACATTGTTTCAGAAATCTGCAAAAACTGAGTGACTAGGCATAAGAAATTAAGGTTTCTTTTGGTACTTCAGATCAGGACGGTTTCACCCAGGACGACTCGGCTCCCCTCTTGTACAATCAGAGCCAGATCTGGGCCAAATATCCAGAATTCCCATTCACTTGGGATGATGCCAAGAAGAACCCATTGATATAGTCACACACAATGAGCTCCAACAGCATGCAGTTAAATGTCTTTACAAGACAGGTACAGTGACTTATGAAACCAGCAATAATTAGTAGTCACAAAATCTTCCCACCACGTCTAATTGAAAGTGACACCAGAGAACAAAGCACACACACACTTGATTGCTACAGATTCACAAACGAAAATGCGTTCAGAATGTGTGCCTTTGAGCGAGATCTCACTATAAACACATGGTCAGCACTTTCACACTTTGGAGGGTTTTTGCTGAAAGTCTTTTGCTTTTTGCTATTACCCTGGATGAAGAAGGAGGCCTTTTCCAAATGTTTTTACTACTGATACATCTGATGAACTCAGTGAATACAAGAGATGTGCAGATGTGTGTGTTTGTGTTTTTTGGACTACAGCTGCCAGAATTCCCCAGGCAGCCTATTATGGGTACCTATTGCTACAACATACAAGTGCAGTGAATTGCGTGTTTTCTAATTTATTGTCCTCAGTCAGAGGTGGAATATTTGGATGGCTGTTTCAGCTGTTCTTTTCAGGAGGGCAGGAAAAATTCCATGCAGGTTGCAGGACTCAATACAGTAGTGGCTTTCTTTTTTCAAAGCAACACTCCGATACACACCCCAGCTCTTTGGAATGGCATAGCATCATGCTGTGGTGCCATTCAGAGGATGTCATGGGGGAGGGCACTCATGTTCTTAGGCCATGTTCTGTTTTTAGGCCACAAACAGAAATAGTAATATTGCTTTCCACAAAACCAACACTACATTAGAAATGGCTGCTTTCCCCAGTGAGTCTTGCCATCCAAAACCCCCAGGATTTCCTTCCCTAGAAATCTGAAAGTGAGATTTGGTCCCATTCCCTTAAATAACTTGCATACCCATTTTTTAACCCCACCACTACCCCAAATTTCACTAGATAGCTTTTGATTCAATACTACAATAAGGCAGCAGTCTTCTGTTGTTCCAGATGCTCACAAATAGCCCCAGTAGAAATGTCCATAGCTCTTGACTTCCACAGATTCCTGCCATTGGGAGAAGGAAAAAAGGAGGAAGTTTGGGGGATGGAATGGGTGGACCTGGGCAGGAAAAAGATGGTCTCTAACCACCAACAACCTATTAAAGGGAGATTTATTTCATCCCTAGGGGTGGCACTTTTGTTCTGTTGGCCTGAGCCCAGCAGAACCTAAGATGTGTTGGATGTTCCAACATTAAGGCATTCTGCACTGGCAGGTAGTGCTGCCATACTCATTCATCTGTTACATCCTCCAGGATGCCCCCAGAGTCTTTGTTTTTGGTCTGTGCTTGCTTTTAACACCCATCAGCCACCTCTATGAATGCCCATGATTTCCATTTGAGAATAAGCTGTTGTGCTTAACTACAAAAGAATGAGTTAATTTTCCTTAATAATGTGCTTGTATTCCGTGCCTACTGATGTAGAGTTTGAAGGACTTCTTTCTTAAAAGGTTTACATAAAAGACGCTGGCATCTATTCAGGAAACACTTGGAAACGGAACCTCTAAATATTCTTCAAATGGTCTGAGATCTCTTTTACAGATGCACAAATCCAACACATTTTGTCTACGATAAAGGTCAGGATGATCTTTTATTGATCTGAGAAGAGAGCCCATCTGCACTTTTCTTATATATTTTTGTATGAGGACACAGTTGCAAAACTGCCAGCATGTCATTTAGATGCCATTGCCAAGGAGACAGATGCTCGTGTCAGAAGAACATGTTCCATGCTTTGGCATCTGGGTTGTCTTCTTGCCCTCCAAGAAGGAAAAGAAGGAGGAGTGATAAGATATGCAAAAATGAAGAAAATGACAAGCAGTTTCTCCTCTTCATGCCAGGACAGAGATAGACATACATACCACTGTTTCCATTTGAAAAAATACATAGACGTTCAACAGCATCACTCTAAAATAAAGGGACGATTTCCTAAAATCAGGGCTTAATCTATTTATTGAAATGTTCAATATATTGAAAACAAAAATCTGTTGTAATCTCAGCTGGGAAACTTTAATTAGCTTGGGTGTTGATTTATTATTATTGCATCCTTTAAGAAATAGTAGCTCCTAAGTAGTGTCATTTCAAGCATGTGTAACATTTCTGCCTACAACAAAAGAATATGCTTTTGTTTCACTGAATAATCAATAATACCTCACACTAAAATATCTGTTTAAAGCTCACTGGTCATGCTGGCTGTGGGATTCTGTGGGTTATGGTCCAGCATTTCCCACCTCTGTGTCAATAGTGGCAAAGCTGTCTTAACATTCTCACGGTAAAGCTCTAAAGATGTGTCTCATGTATTTTTCTTTGAAAACTGTCTGCCTTTACAAAAGAGGTGGACAAAGTGTGGGCTTAGGGCTCCAGCAACCTCTCAGAGGTCATTTTCATGCCACCAGCACTCCATGTCTCCCTTTTTAAACACTAAATTAGGTAAACTGCGGCTCCTGAAAGCCTCCAGGAGTGACAATTCATCTTTTGTATCTGTCTCACCCCATATTAAAACTATATTAAATTTAAAAATACTCATTTTTCAAATCTGGAAGTGAGCTTCTAATCATTTCTGATTTGTTTGTTTGTTTGCTTGTTTGCTTGCTCCTTCCTTCCTTCCTTCCCTTTTCATGCAGAAAACTGACTCTCAAACTCCTTCAAGCATCAAGCTCTGACATAATGAAAAAGGAGGGGAAATGCTCTGTTACCTCCATCATGGCTGCAGAGTAGTCCTGACTAAGGATGGGATATTCATGTTAATATGAAGTGGAGAAGGAATGAAGGAAGCTTTTACTTTCATTCTCCTGTCCTTTCATTGATTCCTAAAAGACAGACCCTTAAACATGAATGCTTACTGTTAACAAAAGGGAGTGATATGAAAGATTAACTTTTTTCATGTTTCCCTCTTTCTTTCACCTTTCGCCTGTCAGAGGGGGGAGTGTGTGGTTTTTTTAAAATTATTTTTTATTTTAACTATAACATAAACATAAACATAAAATACATAAACCAAAATACAAATTAACTGTGTTCCCCACTATTTATTTATTTATTACATTTATAGCCCGCCCATCTAGTCATATAGACTACCCCACTACCATAGACGGGACCTCTTACAATAATCCTCTTCTTCCTCCATCTATATTGTTCTTCTTCTTTTATTGTCCTCTTCTCCAGAACTGCATTGATTCTTGATTTGGAGCTTTCCCTTGTTAACACATATTCCACATATTTTTCTCTTGTTAACACATATTCCAAAAATCTGCCCCGTATATCATAAAATTATTCTTTTTTATCTCTCCTTTCTTAACCTTTAAATTACAAGTTAGCTTATCATTTATAGCTATATTCCATATTTCATTATACCATTCTTCCATTCAAAATTCAGATTTTGATTTCCATTGCCTAGCTATTACTAATCTAGCTGCTGTTAATAAATTTGTAATCAATTCTTTAGTCATCTTATCATATTCCACATTTTCAAATATCGATAACAGAGCAATCTCAGGATTAAATTCTATATCTTTTTCACATATATCATTTAGTTCTTTAAAAATTAGTTTCCAAAATCTTTGTACTTTTTCACATTCCCACCACATATGAAAGTATGTACCAATTTCCTTCTCACATTTTCAACAGACATTCAGATAACTAGCATTAATTTTATTCAATTTTATCAGTGTCAAATACCATCTTAAACCCAATTTGAAAAAAATTCTCTTATTCTCACTGACATAAATCTTAAAACCCTCATTTTCCACATCTTCCTCCATTCTTCATCATTTATTCTTTTTCCTAAGTCTTGTTCCCACACTAACTTCAATCCTTCTTTCTCACTCTCTTCTTCTTCTAAGTCAAGCAGGAATCTATAAATTTTACTCACTGCTCCCTTTACTGAATCAGTCATCTGAATATCTTCATATGATAATAGAAATTGTTCATACTTCGTATATTCTCTACCTTTATTATATTTCTTTACCCATTCATTAATCCATCTTTCTAATTGCAAATAGTTCAACCATGAAATATTCTTATTCTGAAGGATTTGTTTCATTTGATCTTTCGTTCTCATTTTATACATCCAGTCTTTTAATCTAATCACTTTTTTTTCTTTAAACAATTCCACATAAACTTTCATATTGACAGGAAAATTCTCTATTTCAGTGACTAGTCCTAATGGAGAATTAAACGGACATAAATTCTTTCTATACTTATACCAGATGTTTAACATTGTCTTTAAAAACAGGTTATTAATTTCACTTATTTTATATTTCTTGATCGTACCAAATAAATATTTTTCAATATCTAACTGTAATTCTGATGATTCCATTTCCCACCAAATTAACCTTTCTGGATTATATATAATTTCCCCAATAAACCTCAACTGATTAGCCAGATAATAATTTTTTATGTTTGGTATTCCTATACCACCTTTTTTCGTTGTTTTATACCAATACTTTTTATTTATTTTGGCTCTCTTCCCTTCATTACAGTATTTATTAATCATTCCTTGCCAAAATTTAAAATCATCCTCTGTTAGCTGTATTGGTAACATTCTAAATAAAAAATTAATTTTTGGCAAAATTTTCATTTTTATCAATGCAATCCTTCCAAACCAAGAAAGTTTTAAATTAGTATATTCCTGTAATCTCTTTTTAATTTCTTCTTTTAGTTTATTATAATTATGTTCCTTTATCTTTTGAGTATCTTTTACTAAATCTATACCTAAATATTTAACTGTTTTACATATCTTAAAATCATATTTATCAGCAAACCTTTCTTGTTCTATTTTATTATGATTAAACAACATTATTTCAGATTTTTGCCAATTTACGCGTAATCCAGTTATTTTTTCCAAATTTTTCCAAATGAATTTCAATTATATCTATACTTTCCAATGGGTTTTTCACTGTCAATAGGGAATCATCAGCAAATAAATTAATTTTTATTTTATTATTTTCACCCATACCTTCAATCAAATCATCATTCCTTATTGCATTTGCAAGCATAATCAAACAAAACAGAACTGGAGAAAGAGGGCAACCTTGTCTAGTGCCTCGGCCTAGAGCTATCTGTTCTGTCATCCCATCATTAACAATTACTGCGGGAGTGTGTGTTTAAAAGCTGTGAAAGGGCCTGCGTAGGTTGGAACCCAGTGGAAGTTGTCTATTGTCCCTGCTTTGTTTCGCTCATTCCTTGTGCGTGCAAGTTCCTGGCGCCCTCCATTTTGTGCTGCTTGGCTGTCTTCCTATGCCTCACCCTATTTTGGGATCTTTCATTCTCCCCCCCCCCCCCCCAATCTCCTTCGGATCATTTGGAGATTTATTTTATTTTTTTGCTTTTGGTCCTTTCCTTGCTTGGATTATTTTTGCTGCCTGCCTGCTGCCGTAATCAACTCTGCAGTAGAGAAGGCAAGTGGAATGTGGTGGGGGATGAAATCTCCCCATAGTCTTGCCATTTTGGTTGTTTTTGTTGCTGGTGGTGGTGGTAGTGGTGTTTTTTGTTTTCGTTCTTGTTTTTTTGTTTTATTTGCTTGCTTGCTTTTCTTCATATTTAGGAGAGGGAGTTGTGTTTGTGGTTTATTTTGCTATTACCTTCCCTGGGGGAGTGGAGATGCTTTCCTGAATTAATTCTGTAAAAAAAAAAAATTATTTCGTTAATTCACTGTATGTACTTATGTTAAAGGTGTATATTTTGGTGGGTTTTGTGCAGACTTATTTTATTTGGTGGTGATGGTTGGTTGTATTGTTGCCTGTTTCTAGACTACTGTAGATTGATTCTCAGTTCCCTTGCATTTGCTTTTTTGGGTGATTTTTATGGGTCCTTTAAGACTTTTGGATGAGTGTCAAATAGAGCAGAAATGGGGGAAAAGAAAACAAGATAATCAGAAAGATGTTAAATGAAATGAGATGAAAGAAAAATTCAGTTCTTAAAAAAACCCCACCTCATCCAGTTTATGAATGTGGGATATTGTACTTCACAAAATGATACCACACAAGAGAAAATCCCAGAGGTTGATTCCTTTCTTCATCAGTTAACCATTTCTCACCCCAGGTGAGGATAGCAATGCCAGGGCTGTTTTTTGACAAGTGTGCAGCAACAAAGTCAACAATAATGTGTATGGTTTCTTAGTCATCCACCATCCCTACAAACAAACCAACAATAAGGCCTCCCACACATGCCTTTTTAGTAAAATTAGATTGTTTGCTATTAACTCGAAATTATATATTTCTTTTTGTCATGGCCTCTAGCTAGGTCAAATGACATGATAGAGATTGTTAATTAGGATTTTATTTTTCAAACACTGATTGGGCTTAAGAGGACAAACAATATTTTAAATTGCCCAGATTGAAGTGACACTTGATTTCTCACAGATGTTGCTGTAATCCTAATTATGAACTGTACTTCCTAATAAATGCTCTGAACTTTCAGAACAATTGAATAATCACAATTTCCAATTATTTCCAATTATTCTCATATACTTTTTCATCCAATAATGGAGAGATGTAAGTAGTGCATATCATTAAAGCCTTTATATATGTAGATGATAATCCTATGCACTATTAGCTAGGATTAAGCACTGATGAATATAATGAGTCTCACTCTTGAATAAACATACACAAGTATCCTATTCAAAATAGGGTAATGTCCCAGGGCAGGGCCCAGGCAATTCCCTCTTCATTCTAAGCCTTAGTATAGATATTCCAAGGAAAAGACTATCCTAAAACAGAGTCTTAAGCCCACAATCTTAAAATAGGAGAGCAGAACCAGAAAGCAAGTATCCTGGGTAAGTGCAATTAAAAAACTAAGTTTCAAGGCAGTTCACAGGTCCAACATAATAGGAGTTTAAGGGAACTTTCAGACTATCAGAGGAGAAGCTGATCAGGCCTATCACCAGTATATGATATTGTTTCTAACAGCCTTACTTGCTAGAATTGTGGCTTACAAGCCTGAGTCCCAGAGACCAGCTCAGGCCTCATTTTTAGGCACATTTGAGGAGTGCCTTGCTCATAAGGAGACTGAAGAGTGTTCATTTGCAGAGATGCACCCATTTCAGAACACACCTGCCCTGCCCATCTTTTGGACCATAACATGCACTTGGGCTCAGAGGTGAGCCCAACATGTCTTCTGATTTGTGGCTGGATCTCTCCACCTCTCAGAGTGAGGATCCTATTCCATACCCACTGGATAATTCTGCCCTTAGCTGATCTGGGGCAAAAACAAACCAGCAATGCTGACAGTTATTGTTTGTGGCTTCTACAAAAAGGCTAGATTAAAATGAAAAACACTGAAATAGCTATGACAATGAATGGGACTGGTCCAACTTTAGGCATGTACAAATGGGCTAGTGGACATAGACTACCCCGTTAAACCTTCCCTACTGGGATCCTACGTAGCTGATCAGGAAACCTTTCTAAATATGGTAGACTATGTAGGAATTGTCCCTGAAAATTGGGGGAGGTGCTTTCTATGAGGTGAGGGCAGATCCTCCCCCCTCTTATTCCTTTGTGCCCCAATCAACTTGACCCCCTGATCCTCTGCTGGGGGAGGTGGGGCTTCTGGTGAATCTTCCTTGGCTGGGAGAAAACGGGACACACCATCTACTGTCCCACTTAGGACCACCTTTATCTGGATCCATCCAGTGTATTTTTATCCTGTCCTTAGTGTACTATTTTTCCAAGGCAGAAACTAAAGTAAAAAAACCAAGCACACATCTCAAACGATTGCTAGCAGTAGACTGCCATCACATCCACAACCATTAGGAGCCATGTGGAGACTTTTTTTCTGTGTGCAGAGCCAACATAGAGAATGCCTTTTGAAGTGGGACAGTTGTTCCACCATTTGGATTTAGAGTGGGAAGTGTTTGGAAAATTTATTCTTTATTACTTCCCAGAATCCTCTATCAAGCATGGTCCACAGTCACTGCCCAAGGAGGATCCTGGAAGTCATAGTCCAAAAATAAAACTCTTCCAGGCTCTGGAAAAGGAAATGTTTCGATGATACAAAGTAAGGTTAAAAACAGCAACGACCAGCCTTTAGTTTCTCCCATATGAAGGCGAGTGATGAATGCATCAGCCCGGTTTTCCTCAGGCAATCAAGTTGTTAATTTCTAATGGCTGAGTTCAGCATTTTACGGTAGTCTTTCTATGTCAGCTGGAATGAGCAGGTTCCTGCTTTGGAGTGACAAGAACTCAACCACTCCCCCCTATGTATTCTTTTGGCAATACGATAAAAAGCAGGGCATTGCATCGAATTCATGGTTCAGTACTCTGAAAGAGGAACCTTTTGCTGCCTGACTGCTGAGCGAAGTATTCTTATGAACCAAATTATTAGAAGACTCTCGTAAATGCCACAGGTTCTAACACTCTGAGACAAATCTATTGAAGACTAATAAACACATCACGGATTTGTAGCCGAACCACACCTTCACTCTTGGCTCTGAGTCAAGGCTTTTGGAGTTCAAATTTTAGTTCAGAGTGCCAGCTGGCACAGTTGCAACTATAACATTTTCTCTGAGGCACAAATTACCATCAGCCATGGTTCTATGCATGTTCACTCAACATCTTACTAAGTTCAGTGGGACCAGTTCTCCGGCAAGTTGGATTAAGAGTGCAGCCTTAGAGACTGTGCTGGATTTAGACACAAGAAAATCCAAAGCCTCAGATTATTTATGATGTTCCAGTTGTATATAACTGTGATATACTTTTGGAGTAAAGCTCAATTGAGGCAGTTCAGGCCCTCAAGATGTCGTAATCCAACCTGCTTCAAACACGATGCATTTACTGCATATGACACTATGGGGGGGTTATATTTGTTTTTCATGGAAGCTGCTTGGGGAATCTTAACATTCATTCATTTTTTTGTTTTTGTTATTGTTGTTCTGGAAACAGAGTGACATGGCTACTTCTCTGAAAATTGAAAGTAGTGTGTTGTCCTCAAAATCCAAATTTAGCCTAAACCAGTGGTTTGGACTATCATTATTTTTAAAATATGAGATTAAAAGATAATGAGAAACCTTCAGGAAAATACTGGACTCAAACCCTCTTGGTATTTGAAATATGTTGTGAATATCCTGTCCTTACGGAGGGCTCCCATACTCTCTATACAACAGGGGTGAGGAATATGTGGCCATGCAGACATTGCTGGGTTGAGAGAGTTGTAACCCTATACCATCGAAATGGCCATATGTGGCCTGTGCAAACTATACAATGGACTAGGATGATTGGTAGGTCTAGGTATAAGATTTTGTAAGAAAGTGATAAAGCTGTTAAACTTCCAAACAAGAGTCTTAGCAGATTTAACAGGTTTTGCTGAAGCAATGCTGCCAGCAGGTACAGTTCTGAGGCTTGCTTTAGTTAATTCTGCATCCCTGATTCAGACTAAGGTGCCAACAGCACACTAAAGTGACCTCAGATACATCACATCTTCATTAACATTAGCAGAGAAATAATAATAGCAGCAGCAGCAGCAGTAGCCTTCACATGTTCTATTAATTATAGTCGCAGCCTGCCTTGGAGCAGTCATTTGTTCACCTGGAATGATGAAGTGCTGAAACTCTTTTGTAAAGGTTCTCCATCTTCTAGCCACTGCCATCAGCAGAACTAGCACCTTTGACCCAAGCAGAATTGATTAAAGCTTAACACTGCCCTCATGTCATACTTAGCATTACTTATTCCATTAACTGTCAGATTAACCGGTGATTAGTCCAATAGACCTTTTAGTGTTATTGCTGTGGAAAAAAGAAACACGCCTGTAACTTCCCTGCACATCAAACTATGTGATTTACACTCAAATCATTGCATGCCAATAACCTGAGCCAAGGGTATGAAATCAAAGTGGCATATATAGGAAATCTGATCAAAATGTGACCCCATCAGTTCATTCTCTCTGTTCTTCCTCAAATCAGTCGCACACTCGGAAGCCAAGAACATAAAGGAAACAAGCTGCCTTAGCTTTAACTGTTCTTCACGTTGAAGATGGAAAGACTCAACTGTTTCTTGCCCTCTGTTGACTTCATTAGGATTTTTCTGCATGGATCCAAGAGCAGAAGGAAAAGTGGTCTGAATGGCAAAGCAATTGTGGCAAGGCAGGCCAGGAAAATGTTTCTGACATTGATAGGTTGCAGAAAATCCGTCGGACAAAACCAGCTGCATTTCCTGAAAATGTCTACTGGCACTGGGTATAATTGTAGGGCAGGCTTTCCTTCACAATTATTTTTTTTTGAGAGAGAGAGATTGCACTTTTATAGAAGGTTGTGCTTCTCTATACTACATGCTGCCACACAGTCATTTTAGGATTGAGCTGGTAACCCACTTTGTGAGTTTTTGTGTCAGGTGAACTCTCTGCCCTCTTTGTTTTTTAAACAACAGTTTCATTTTAGAAATCATGTTACAGGAATCCTACTCAGTCCCACTAAACTTTTCCGTTACTAAGCTTTGCTTGGAGTGATTTGTTGTTGTTTAGTCGTTAAGTCATGTCCAACTCTTCGTGACCCCATGGACCAGAGCACGCCAGGCCCTCCTGTCTTCCACTGCCTCCCGGAGTTTGGTCAAAAGTGATTATAATAGTCTAATTTTTTGCAGGGTTTCTCTTGAGTTCATAAAGATGGGTTTTATCACATTACTCATGCTCTATTTTCTACTCATTCTTTCACTATGCGGTGGTTCTCAAACTTGGGTCTCCAGATGTTCTTGGACTGCAACTCCCAGAAATCCTGGCCCTCACAGCAAGTGGTGAAGGCTTCTGGGAATTACAGTCCAAGAACATCTGGGGAGCCCAGTTTGGGATCCACTGGAATAGAGTACACCCCAAAGCACAGCTAGAAATTTATTTTTCAAAAGAACTGAATGTATTCCTTGTTGAGGTACAGCTGTAGTGTCATGTAGTGGCATATATAGGGAATCTGATCAAAATGTGACCCCATCAGTTCATTCTCTCTGTTCTTCCTCAAATCAGTCGCACACTCGGAAGCCAAGAACATAAAGGAAACAAGCTGCCTTAGCTTTAACTGTTCTTCACGTTGAAGATGGAAAGACTCAACTGTTTCTTGCCCTCTGTTGACTTCATTAGGATTTTTCTGCATGGATCCAAGGGCAGAAGGTAAAGTGATCTGAATGGCAAAGCAATTGTGGCAAGGCAGGCCAGGAAAATGTTTCTGACATTGATAGGTTGCAGAAAATCCGTCGGACAAAACCAGCTGCATTTCCTGAAAATGTCTACTGGCACTGGGTATAATTGTAGGGCAGGCTTTCCTTCACAATTTTTTTTTTTTTTTGAGAGAGATTGCACTTTTATAGAAGGTTGTGCTTCTCTATACTACATGCTGCCACACAGTCATTCTAGGATTGAGCTGGTAACCCACTTTGTGAGTTTTTGTGTCAGGTGAACTCTCTGCCCTCTTTGTTTTTTAAACAACAGTTTCATTTTAGAAATCATGTTACAGGAATCCTACTCAGTCTCACTAAACTTTTCCGTTACTAAGCTTTGCTTGGAGTGATTTGTTGTTGTTTAGTCGTTAAGTCATGTCGGACTCTTCGTGACCCCATGGACCAGAGCATGCCAGGCCCTCCTGTCTTCCACTGCCTCCTTATTTTTCAAAAGAACTGAATGTATTCCTTGTTGAGGTACAGCTGTAGTGTCATGTAGTGAAACCGTCATTATTAAAATAAAGGAACTAATTGTAAGTAACTTGTTATTTGGTCATGAACCAAATGTTGTTCATGACTTCGTGTACCTTCGCTCAACGATCTCTGACACTCTCTCCCTGGATGTCGAGCTGGATAAATGCATTGGCATAGCAGCTACCATGTTCTCTAGACTCACAAAGAGAGTATGGCTTAATAAGAAGCTGATGGCATATACCAAGATCCAGGTTTATAGAGCCTGTGTCCTGAGTACACTCCTGTACTGCAGTGAGTCCTGGACCCCTTGTGCACGGCAGGAGAGAAAGTTGAACACGTTCCATATGCATTGTCTCCGACACATTTTTGTTATCACCTGGCAGGACAAAGTTCCAAATAGAGTAGTCCTAGAATGAGCTAGAATTTTTAGCATGTATACATTACTGAAACAGCGACGTCTACGTTGGCTTGGGCATGTCGTGAGAATGGCTGACGGTTGGATTCCAAAAGATCTCCTGTATGGAGAATTAGTGCAGGGAAAGCACCCCAGAGGGAGACCACAGCTGTGATACAACGAGATCTGCAAGCGGGATCTGAAGGCCTTAGGAATGGACCTCAACAGATGGGAAACTTTGACATCTGAGCGTTCAGCCTGGAGGCAGGGGTGCAGCATGGCCTCTCCCAATTTGAAGAGACACTTGTCCAGCAGGCCGAGGCAAAGAGGCAGTCCCGAAACCAGCAAAATTAGGGAGCAGGACAGGGGACAGATTGTATTTGTCTTCAGTGTGGAAGGGATTGTCACTCTCGAATTGGCCTTCTCAGCCACACTAGACGTTGTTCCAAGACCTCTATTCAGAGCATGTTACCATAGTCTCTCGAGACTGAAGGATGCCTACTCTGTTATTTGGTACCCACTGAGTGTAGTGGAAACAGTAATGGACTAGGATGCAGGAGATCTGGGTTTGATTCCCCAGCTCTGCCACAGAAACTCACAAGGGGAGCTAAACTGGTAATACCACTCCTTAAATAAACCCTGTTAAGGTTGCTATAAGTTAGTTTTAACTTGATGGCACATAACAACAAGAACTTGTTATTTATAAGTAGTTGGATTTCTGATCATAGAGGAAGTGCACATCCAACGCATGGATTTTAGCACATTTTAGTAAAATGCATATTGATAATGTGGCAACATTTGCTTTAATTGTAACATATTCATTTTTTTACAGTCAACAAGTCATACTGAAGGTCCTGTTCTCTTCTGGGGCAGGCTGCAGCACTACATCTGCCAGTATTATTCAGAGATCTGGTGTCCCTCACTTATAGGGAAATGTTACATGGTGCTGGATAGGTAAAGTCTGGAATATTGCCAGAGTGGAAACATTGATATTACAAACAAAACAGACTGATAGGAAGAAGAAAAAAAGATGGCTTGTGCTCCATATGTCTTCCATTTATTTTGTTTATATGCAAAGATCTGAAGATCCATGGAACCCAAACCCATCACATGGATTAACATGGATTCTAGAGAGATTTTCTCTGAGCACCAAACAACATTTAGATTTAACAAGCAAGAAGAGATGGAAGCAGGGTTCTTTTTACTTTGCATTGTTGCTTATTGAAATGCAATAGATCACTGTCATAATACACTGTCCAGGTTTTTTCTAAGTGGATTTTCCAGCTGCACAAATGTTCTGGCAGACCTACCTACCCAAAATGCCAAGTCTTCAGGGTGAATGTCACCTGCCCAGAGATGAAGGTGAAGGAGAGGAGGTTCTGGCCAAAATGAGGAAGTTGATTTAATATGCTTGAGGCAGCTTGATTCAAGTATGGAATCCAAGAACTCAGCAACCTTTATATAAATGGTGTTACATGACACTGCTTGTTGCTTAAGTTCTCAATAAATAGTTATGTATAACCGGTCTCGTTTTTTCTCTATTTCTCCAACTGCATGTCTATCAGTTTCCAACTGCACAAATCCTACCCCAATTTTACATTTCGTGTCCAGCTCCATGTTAAAAGAAAAGAAAATCATTGCCCTGCTTCAAGGTCTGCCTACCCCCTTTGTGAAGGAGGGAAGGCTGTTGTTTCTTGTTCTCCCATTTTCCTTGATATGCATAATCATAATCATGTGCCATCAAGTCAATTCTGACTTATGGCAGCCCTTTTCAGGGTTTTCCAGTTAGTGAATACTTAGAGGTGGTTCACTATTCCCTTATTCTGGGGGCACCCTGAGATTGCGTAGCTTGCCCAAGGCCACATAAGGTGGCTCTACTCTCAGGAGGCACAGCAAGAAATCAAACTCCCAATCTCTGGCTTTGCAGCCATATACCTAAACCACTGAACTATCCAGCCAGGTACATATATCTATAGATATATAGTTTTTGGGGATTAAATAAAAATATTTTTTTTAAACATGGGAGGAAATCTATTTTGAGTCAGCTTTGAATCAGGGCCATGATCTTGCCAGTTCAGGCAATTCTGCGGCATGAACACATTGGCCCTTGTCACATTCTGCTCTATTCTTACTTCCTCTTTGTATCTTTAAGGACAAATCAATAACTGTCAACATCCAGCCTAAGACTGTAAACTTACCTGGGAGCTGAACTGAAGAAGATTTAGTTCTGAATAACTTATGCAGGACTGAATTGTCAATATCTGATTGGATGACTTCCTGGGCATTTTTCATTCTCATTATAAGTGACCGAACACAAAAGACATTAAGTGCCATTTGCCATATAGGGTCCTCCTCTCAGACATGGGGAATATTTGCATGAATGCTCTGATTAACATAAAACAAGTAACTTTCAAATATCCATTTCTCCAAGTTTAAGAATTTATCACACTGAAATTATTTGGCTGAAATATACCTCACTAAGTGCAACTAGAACATCATTAGAAAAGGGAATTTCTTTTCTTTTGTTTTTTGTTTGTTTTTTAATTCATTTTCCATTGGGTAAAGGAAGATCATAGGGAAGGGGATTTGGATCAGGGTATTGGGGTTCTTATTTAGAAAAGGGAATTTCTTAAGTGCTGAAAGCATTTGATTTTTACAGCAGGAGCTTTTCACATTTCCCATAGTTTGCTTGCTTTGTTGTATGATTGGTCACTAGGAGGCAAACACAAGCTTCATTTGTTTTGTGGTTCTTAACCTTGGGTAACCCAGGTGTTCTTGGACTGCAATTCCCAGAAGCCTTCACCACCAGCTATGCTGGTTGGGGCTTCTGGGATTTGCAGTCCAAGAACACCTGGGTTACCCAAGGTTAAGAACCACTGTTAGAACACTGAAACAACTATGGTCTATAAGGTGCAGTATAATCTGTGCAGAATACTCTATTTTGAGGACTGGTACCATTACCAAAAAGAAGAGCATACGAAGAGGAGGCATGCTAATCAGATCAGAGGAATATCTAGTCCTGCACCTTGTTGTCTTAGTGACTAACCAAAAAAGGCCTGCTAGCAGGATATACATGGAACAGCACCATCCTGCTGTTGTGACTCTCAAATGGGGTTTGAGAGTCACACACTGCTGCCACTTCTGTTGCATCTCACTAACCTTTGCTTGCTTGACTCAGTCTCACTGCTGCACACAGCTGGATAGGTTAGAAACAGCTGTCCCTGGAAGAATAATAGGAGAAGGTCCAAAAACCAGGAACTAAAGAATATATGCTGTGCCTTTAATGAGAGTGAACACTAAAACATCATATGAAATTATGTTGTGGATCATTATTCTTATCAAGAAATCAGTAAGAAGGCAGAAGTGAAAATTGGATTCTTCAAAAGCAGCTACAAGCAAGAGTCTGCTACTGATCTGTATGCCAGGATAACTCAGGCTGAGTTTCGATGTGCAATCAATGTAATCAGATGGGCCAACACTGGAGCTGCACTTATTAAGACAGCTATAAAGCATACTTCTGACTGCTGATACCTCCACTTGAAAGAGCTCTGCATTTTGGATTCCTGTGTGTGGAGGACTGCTCCAAAGCACATGTTCTGTGTTTTGTCCCAGATGGGAGCTGTGCACCATCATCTCTGGGGGGCAAATAGCTGGGGAAGGTTGTCCTATACATTCACATAATCCTGGAGCCCAAAACAGCTAATACAATTAAATATCCAGATCTGCTGGAAAGCCAGCGGAGGTGCAAGTGAGACCAGAGAAATGCAGGTACAGTGGGGAAAAATGTATGTGCTCTGAAAAATTTATTTCAGTCTCTCAGCATGCATCCACACTAAACAGCTAAAGCAGTCTGATACCATTTTAACTGACATGATCATATCCTATGAAGTCCTGGGTTCAATAGTTTGTTCACGGACACAGAATTTACTGCTAGAGTGCTCCAGTGCTGTAGTTCAGGGAAACACATTACAGCACTCGAGCAGAAAATTCTAAGTGCTGCAACATACAAAGCTGATGATGCTGTAGGATGGAACTATGGCAGTTCACGTTGTGTCAAGCTGTTCTAATCATATAGATACATACACTCTCCAGCTGGAGTCTTTTGTATGTGAATATGGATTTCTTTACCAAAGGAATCTAGAGCCCATGAATGCAATGCTACCTTCTGCGGAGAAGCTTTTCTCTTAAATCAAAACAGCATGGTTAAATGGTTTTCCAGCATTTGCTCTTCATTGCCTAGCTGCTGTCAGTTAAAGTCAGATTCTTAATGTTAATCATAATTTCCTGCGAAAATATTGCATGGAGGTAAATATAAATTATTAAAACCAAATGCACACCAAGTGATTCATACTTTCTATTAAATAAATATTTTGTATATGATGCATTAGCAATGGGATGAAATATTTATTTCATGAGAATATAGATATATAAATTTTCATAAAATAAAAAGGATTGTTAGCTTCCCTTAAAGATGAATAAAACAGAAAATGTGGTGAAATATATATGATGAATACATTAAGCTAATACTTCTTTGGCCCCATAAGTTGATGTGATTTTTATGGACAACTCTCATAAAAGTGCTAAACATATTTAGAAATGAAATATATTAAATAAAAATAAAATCTACTATGGGAAGTAATTGTAAATATTTAATGATATAATTAACTCTTATTAATGTAACGTTCTTTATTTTTCAGATGAAAAATTCACAAGGACTTCATCCCTTCTCATTTTAATGAGATGGTGTATTTGTCATAATTATTATGTATTTTCATTATCATTTGATGAATATTAATAATTTACAGGAGTGCAATGGGCCTTATCCTGCTCCCAACAAAGCCAAGGCCAAAAGTGTCATGCAGGACAAAATGAGACATGAGCAGCTTTATAGAAGCAACAACAATGAAGATAAAAACAGCTGCTCTCAGCAAAGTCTGCTGAGGATGCTAACGTTTTATTTTGCTGTGATGCTTATTGAGTGCATAAACCCAGTGCCAAAGGTCATTCAGGAATTTTGGATGTGATGATTCACAACCTGGTACTTAGTTTGGTTTTTCATTGTTTCTGAACACTTTAAAAACGAAAATGAAACTCAACAAGGCACCACTGCCAAGCATGCACCTAGCAACTGCTTAATTGTTTCTGAAAGAGAAGTGGCTGGCATGGGGAGACATAATCATATGCCATCAAGTGAATTCTGACCCCTTTCAGGGTTTTCTAGGTAGGGACTACTCAGATGTGGTTTACCATTCCCCTTCTCTTGGAGGCATCCTGGGACTGTGCAGCTTGCCCAAGGCCACAAAGGCTGACTCTTCTGGGATGCACACTGGGGAATTAGATTCCTAAGCTCTGGTTCCACAGCCAGATGCCTAACTCACTGAACTATCCAGTCAGGATGTCATATTATGCCAACTTGATTTCCCTATTTTCTAATATCCGTACCAGGCACAACATCCTGTGTTCAGCCAGTACCTTCTATATCAATGCCTTTTAAAGCCTACATATGAAAATACTGACATTATGGTCTTCCACATAGGATTGGGCTCATAGGGAAATCAATCAAACAGTAATCAAGCAGGTCAGAATCAGGTAAAATTAGGTCAATCATATTTCAATCAAGCAAAGGATGATCCAGGCAAGAAAAGCCCAGTCAAGCCATGTATCCTCAAATAGAAATTAGGATAACTGGGACAGATCCCATTGGATCCTGCTGCCTCAGCTCCTCTGTGGTGATTGTCCTGCTTCCTGATACCTTGGAAGGTGGCCTATGGACCATACGCAGCCCATCAGGGTCCCTGTTGTGGCCCTGATCCCTGCACAGACACCCAAAATATTCCAGCTTTGGAACGATGGAAGGCTGGGTGAATGTTGAGCCAGCTACCTGGGATTGAACCCTGAGTTGTGAGCAGAGTACGGCAGCCAAAACTCTGCTCACAACCCAGGGTTCAATCCCAAGTAGCCATCTTGAGGTTCACTCAGCCTTCCAAGGCCAGTAAATTGAGTACCCAGCTTGCTAGGTGGGCAATGTGGAGCCTGCATAATTAAATTGTAAGCCACCCAGAGAATGCTTTAAGCGCTATGGGGCAATATATAAGCAGCATGCTTTACTTTTTTTGGCTTTGTTTTGATGTAAAAAGGGTCCCTGATGATAGGCGTATGAGGAACATTTTGTTATGCTTTTTCTCTCTGGCCCAGGGGTATCCCCCCCCCCAAAAGTGACACTTCCATACACTTCTGGGTTTGAAGGGGGGGGGGAGATCCTTAAGCCTAAAACAAGTAAGTGGAACATAGTGGCAAATATCCCTAATCTTCCTGTAGGACAGTGGTTCCAAACTGTGGATAACCCAGGTGTTCTTGGACTGCAAATCCCAGAAGCCTTCACCGCTACCTGTGCTGGCCTGGGTTTCCGGGAGTTGCAGTCCAAGAACACCTGGGTTACCCATGGTTGGGAATCACTGCTGTAAAGTGTGAGGGGACTATTTAAGTAAAAAATAAGAAAAGATTGGGGGTGAGGAGCAGCCCTCCAAATTCCTCAGGGGTTTTTGTGAGCCTCTGGAGGTTGTTAGATGACTGCATTGTCTTAAAGGTCATTGGTCTGATTCGGCAAGCACTGACATCTGCTGTGCAGCAGAAATGCCATACGACTGGGGATTGTGCCCACTTGCTCAGGATAGCAGTCCCTCCCTCGATTGGGCAACTTGCCTTTCCTCCTTACCTGTCCCTCCTTCAAGTTAGTGTGAGAGGTCAAGTTAGGGGACCCTGAGAGATCTGTGTCATCCAAGAAACTTGTTTTAGCTCACAGGAGTTCCAGTGAAAATTGAGCTAGCTCAATTGCGATCCTCTAGATCTAGGATTATGAATGATCTTATTCACAAAAATTGTCCTCAATGACTACATGACTCATTCTTTTTACAGTATTTTCTTAGGTGCATGCTTTCAGAGAAATCCCAAAGCTTTCCAGTTAAGTGCAATTAAGTTATACCAGAATGTCCCATACATAAATCCAAGGGGTCAAAGCTGCTCTCATCTGAGGGATGACTAACACAGATTTTGGTGGTAATTAAAAGCTCCTGGTGGGAAGGCTCTGACTGCCAACATGGAAGAGGAAACGCCATAGTGCTAAACTCCTACCCACCCAGAACAGCATGAAAATGAAAGCAAATGCTGCTTTCAAGAGGGATGAAAAAACACACAATGCTCTGGAAAAAATTACTGTTCCAAGCGAGATAAGAGGAATGTTGTGTGGATGGTGGGGAAAGTACTAATAAAATCAACATAGAACCTGGTACATTAAGAACAAATGCTCTGTTTGGAAGAGCCCTCAGCTAAAGAAATCCATATAGTCCAGCAATTATAAAGAAAACCAGTATTACATTCAGTCTAAATTGTTTATACTAAAATAACGGCATCAGATCATTCTAAAGACCTGACTTCCCCTCCTTTTTAATTATGAAGGATGAAAATAAAAGTGAATGACTGTGGGGAATAAATAGATAATGAAATAAACTGAATTTACATACATGCACCTTATTAAAATGACTGTCTCCTTTCACTGTTTAATATAATTTCTGCAAGGCAGGTTCACACTTGTCTCATATAAATGCCCAGGTATTAGATATATTAATAAGACACCTTTTGGATCACACCCAAACACTGAAGACGCTTTAAACTTGTGTAGATACACTAGTTTTTCACCCACAATGAACTCTATGTCTTTCTGTTACATGTGATGTATGAATGCTCTCATTTGAAGCTAAGTCACTGAACTTGTCCAGGTCACATTTTATTTAGGGAACTCATTCCCACAAGATGTTATGATGGCAATTTGTGTAAGAATTCTGTAGAGATGTAGAAGAAAGAGAAACCAAATGGGAAATCACTCTTTTCTCCTCAAAGTGAGATTTCTCTGCATGACAGTTTTTTTCCTGAGGCACTCCTGGGTCCCCTACAGAGCTTAGAAAAGGTATTACCACTTCCAGGTTCCCCTCATGGCATAGCTACTAGACATGTTGGCTGAGTTAGTCTTGAAAAGTAAATTTTTCACACTTTGGCACTGGTTGTCCACTGTGTGGAGCAAGTAGTTGATGGACTTTCTCAGCTCCAATAATTTTCTCTAGTTACCTTTCCCCTAAACTATGATGGGTTATGAGATTACATTCTCCATCAACACAGCCATTTCTCCATCCACACTATTAATTTTATAAATGTAATAGAAGTAGCATAGCTTTTTGAGGAAGATTTGGAATGGGAATGGCAGAGTGGGAGTGGAATGACCCTATTTCCAGGCTAGCCCTAATACTAGGCAGAGCTGGATAACTCTGTCAGGGAGCAGATGCTGGAGGGAGAGGCAATGGTGGCAGCTTTCCAGCTGTTTCTTTGAAACCTCTGGCCTTTTGCCACGGTGGGAGGAACAAGCCGTGGAAGCTAAACAATCTGTGCTGGAGTCCCTAGGTTAGCTGGTCAGCTTCTTCACATGAACTGCGGAAGGACTACCATCCTGATCTCATCTCAAGCAGCAAAACATCTTAAGTCACCCAGTCAGTTTCATAAGACAAAGCATAGGATGAAATTCCAGATCCCTTAAACTCCCAATAATGGTATTTCTTCCTGACTGCATTCAGAGTCATGTATGTCATCTCTCCAACAGACATCTTTCTTCTTAGCTGCAAGGCATTTTCATTTGGGTGTGTTTGTAAGACTATTTCAGGCGGTTGGGAATTTCCCCTTACTTCAACAGCAGAGCTCTCAACTAAGTGTGTGGTACCCAAACGAGAAGGCAGTGCAGCCCCAGGAAAAAAAGAAGTGGCAGGTTCTGTGACTTTGGAAATCATGGCTGACTCAGTCACCAGGTTCCATTGCTGTCCAGTTTTGTGATTTCTCCCAACACTGAAGCCTGTTCAATACTCAGTCCTAAGTAAGATGCCTATTAAAATAAAAGTCATGCACCAGACAGGTTATGGCCTCGGTATTTGGTTCCACCTAACCCTGGGGATCATCTGGGGCTCTATTTATTCTCCTTGGCTCCTCTCCCAAAACAATCAACCGTAGCAGGTCTAGTATATTTCGTCTCACACCCCACCAGTAACCAAAACCACTGAACACAAGGAAAGAAAAGGCAAATGGTATGAAATGACACTCACAGTGGTTGATTGGTAAGGGACCCCTAGATCCAAATATAATACAGATATACGGATTTATGTATTAAAATATTTGTATGTTGCTTTTCTACCAAGCTTTTAATCTCCTTATCTCCTGCTTTTTCATTCAAATTGTTGATTGATTCATTGATTCATTCATTCATTCATTCATTGATTTTTATCCCGCCTTTCTCCTTAAAAGGGACCCTTTCTGGACAAGGCTTGAAAAATTCACTATTTGGGGCTGCACTTCTCAAAACTCCTCAGCCAGCCTGACCATTCTGATGTGATGCAATTCTGGGAGGTGTCATCCAAAAAAAAACCCTAACGTTTCCAAACTATACCTCCCAGGGAGCCTTCTGGTGCAGTGGTTAAACTGTAGTACTGCAGTCAAAACTCTGCTCACAACTCAAGTTCAATCCTGACAGGCTCAAGTAGCTGGCTCAAGACTGACTCAACTTTTCATTCTTCCAAGGTCAGTAAACTGAGTGGCCAGCTGCACAATTAAATTGTAAACCACCCACAGAGTGCTTTAAGCACTATGGGGTGATATATAAGCGGCACACTTTAGCCAATTCTAGTACCAAAACAAAAAACCTTGCTTGGCAGAGGTGTCAGAATGGAGCAGGCTATATCTTTCACTCTCTCTTTCTCTCTTTTCTCAGTTACTGACACAACTGACCTCTTGTTAAATCACTTTTAGAACCAACATCCATCCAAAAGCATTGAGCCTGAAAGAAATCTCAACTTTTGTGTTTCCTGCTCACAATTTTTTTGCCCTAGAATCCCCTCAATAGCACAGCCCCTGCCTGTGCTAGCCAGCAGGTAGTTTCTGGGAGCTGTAGTCTGGTCAAGTGAGTTTTCTGAGCTACTATAGGTTTAGCTAATTTTCCATAGATCTAACAGAAGTGGAAAATCCTGATCCTTGCAGCCATTTCCATTGCTAACCTGTCCATGCATTGGCTGGCTGGCTTTTTCCCCGCTGATCCCTGCTCCCAGCTGTGTTTAGTACAGAGCAGAGGTGTCAGATCTGTGTTTTTCAACCACAACACAAATACAAGCTGCATAGCCCTCGTACGCAGCTCAATGTAAAATCCTCAAAGATATAATCACTTTCTTCCCCTGAGACAGCAGGGGAGGGCAGGAACACAGATAGGCATATACACACACTTTTTTGATCAAAACTATTTGGCATGTTCTTTCTAAACCCCTATTTTCATTTGGCCCCCATCCTACATTGTATTATTATTATTATTATTATTATTATTATTATTATTATTATTATTATTATTATTATTATTATTATTATTATTATTATTATTATTATTGTTATTATTGCAAAGCAATTTTCTCAAACTAATAAAAAGCCCGGGATGTGAAAAGAAATTGCTGGGCCAGAGATCCCAGAGAAAACAGTTTGAATTTGCATTTCCAGAAGTGTGAAATAAATTTAGCCCCACAATGACATTACAATTACTACATCCAGATTAATTGTTACTGCCTCTGGCACTGAAAGAGTTAATGTCTAGGCACTAGTCAGACAGGCATTTTATTGTGATGTTAAGTGATTTAATAATAACCCCTTAGCATGTCTGGTTTGACCAGATTATTTTTTTTTTAAGAAGTAAAATTAATCTGCCATGTAAAACAGAGAGGATATAGACATCAAGAACAAGCCTTCTCAAAAGGAGGTGATTTTTCTCCCAGTCATCTAAGTAATGTGAAGCTTTAGTTAGTCACAATTTCTAGTAAAAATGTATTTTTAGAAGCTTATTATTGTAGCTGGTAAAATCCTGGAGCGTAGCTGAGACACTGGTGTTTAGATGATCTGTCTGACATTAGCACCAAGTTAAAAAGAAAAGTCAGGTAATCCAGTTGAGCCTAAATGCATTGTCAACTATTACTGGAAATGCCACAGAAAATGACTGAGTCATAATGGGAAGATTTTGCTGTGTCTTTTGCTAGCATGACTCAGCATGACACAGAACAAAATATTTGCTCCTTGAGGTTTTTTTTTTGTATAAGTGATGATCAAATGTGTCAATTTTCTCTATTTGTTCATGAATTTTAAAAGAATTCTCTTTCATTTTACAAGCACCGCACTAACATGTGGTAAACACAATTGAAAAAGTGGCTTGTAATCCACAAAATGGAAACTGAAATAAATGTATTAGTATTAAAGGTGCCACAACAGTCCTGTTTCTGCTGTTGTTGCTGCTGAAACGGACTAACCTGGCAAACTCAAAACTGCTATGATAAGCTGGTTGATAGGCTTCAATTCTATAATTTTCTTAAGATCCATGTTGAATGGAGGCATAAAACCACAGCTAACTGAATTCTGCAGGATAGCACAAGATCTGTACCCTGGCAGGTAAAATGATGAGTCTCCCCAAAACACAGAAACATCACAGTGAGGAAGTTATATGCATATGCCTCCAAGTCACCAGGAATGTCTATAGTAGCAAAATTTCATTGCACTGAAGATAAGAAAACCTTGGCCCACCCGCTTTCCTCCAGTCTAACTCATCTATACATGACCATGGGAGCCAGAGTTTAATAGTTACATTCTGGGATGACAACTCCCAGAATCCTGCACCAATCCTACTCTGTAGTGATGCTCGCCGTGAGAATTTGGGGAGCCCAAATCCCAAAAATAAGTTTCATCTCAAGCTCTGTTGGAAGCTTAGCTAAGACAAACTATGGGGCCTGGGGATGGAATGGGGAGGGCAGGGTGGTGTCACTTGATATCGACCCAACCCAAGTTTGGGATGTCATGAAGCATAGGCGGCTTCTCAAGGTATGCATACTTGATGTTTGGGACTATAGTTCCCCTTCTCCAAGTTTGGGAGCTATAGTTTAAAAACACAAAGCTGCACAACTCTACAAACTGCCCGATTCAAATTCAGGCCATTAGTCCGTCTACCTCCGTATTGTCTCCAAGAAGAGTGGGGGAATTTTGTCAGAGGACAATATTTCCCCCCGACTTCCCTCAGACCAGAAAACGTCAGAGGGCATGCCTGTGGTCCTAGGACATCATCAGCTCCTGGAAAAAATCTCAGATTAAACTCCTCCTCTTAGTGCCTTCAATGGGCCTCTGCTTTGCTCCTCCTGTTCTTTCACCATCCTTGAAAAAAGGAGATAAGCAAAGCCCTTTCAGCCATCATTTGGATGTGGCTCTATGAGTCCCATGTCAGCCAAGTTCCCTAAAGCAGATGGATTGCTTTCAAATCATACCCATGCTATGGATAAGGCCAGAGGAAGAGACACAGGGTTCCCATCTAGCTACTTGCTGACTGTGGGTTGGCACAGTTTCTGTCATTTAAGAGGTTACAGCTGGTTAAACTGTAACTAGTCATAATGGTAAGTCATTTTCTGTTCTGATTCAAACACAATTCTACCCCTCTTTTGGGGAAATGACCTCTCCATTCAGGGAAGAGAGTTGCCCTAAACAGTACAGTCATATGTTCCTATTTTAACCTATTCTGTTGTTCACTCTGCAGGCTCAGACCTGCTAAGCTTTAAAGGTGGAAATAACATTAGGAGTCTTCCAACCAATCTAATTTTCTGACCCTGCATATGGAACCCCTTAATCAGACTTTGAGCATTGCATTAGGTGAGGTCTATCAAGCAGTGGCATGCTTTGAACTCTGATCTTCTCTATAGATAAGATAGCAAGGATGCTTCTTTGGCTTGAAAATTGCTATACTATAGGGAGAAATTTCAAGAATCAACTCCTCCTAATTCCCTTGTAAATTAACACTTCAATGAGTGAAGCAAAACAGGCTGCTTCCTGCACCTGACATCCAAACCAACCCCCTGAATCCCAAGGAAAAGGAAACTGTTATTTTTATTAACATATTTAATACCAGGAGCCCTTTTCAGCTGGCTCTTTCTAAAGACCTCTGTTGAGCTGCCTTGTGGTGCTGCATTATTTTGTAAACATGTTTTTAAATATCCTATTTCCAGTCCCTCCCCACCTTATCTTCCCCACTCCTGGGACCGAAGGATCTTTTCCCTGACATTTGAAGGCATTAAACAGCTCCAGGGCTGAAGGAAACATTTTTTTGCCTGTAATCTTTTGAAAAGTGTAGTTGTCAAGGAGACACGGTGTGATAATCAAGTATGGAGACCTAGCAGAGGACTAGAAGAATGGTGAAAAGTAGGGGCACAGATGCCAGACATACCTGGAGGCACACCTCTCCAGAGTTCCTCAGCATCTTGCTTCCTGGCATCTCTTCTGCTACCCAATTATTCAGTTACTCTTTGAATGGTGCCATCTTTGAAGGGGAAGCATCATTATAACGCCTTGCTCCAATGATGTATTGCCCTAATAAATTACTGGTTTGAGGTACACTCTGGAAATGTCATTCACAAGATTGCTGCTTTCCTGGGAAGACAGGGTCCAGGAGTAGATTAGATGTAATTACAGAATAAATGACAGCCAACAAGAAACACATTGAAGTTGTGTTCCTAGCTCCAGATGAAAGAAGAAAAAAAGTAGGGGGAGGTTATTAAATCCGTCTCATTCAAGTACTATTGTTGGTGCCAGGCTGGGGATGGGAAGCTCATAAAAACAAGGACTACAGAAACAACTGTTTCATATTTGCTGTTTGTCTTACGCTTTGACTCCATCTGCAAAATCTTGATCAACCATATGAGGCATGACAAGCAAGAGAAGACCATTCTGCTCCACACACACACAAAACATAGTCTGCTTTCTTCAACACTCATTATTTAAACAAATGCAATATGAATTCAGAGTTGACTCATTGTGAAGGAAAGAAGGCTAGTGTGCCGTCCCAACAAGGAGAGAATCCCAAAGAGACGTGTGCGTGTGCGGAAGGGGTACTGGTAGAAATAGAAGGAGACGGAGAGAAGAGGGGAAATACACTAGAGGTGTGTCTAGCAGAAGACAAAGGGGAGGAGCTAGACCTCATAGTGTGGGAGGAGGATATAAAAGGAGAGGGAGAAACGCGGGAATTTCAGGTGGTGTCGGGGGAGAGAAAGGAGAAAACGAGAGATTGCGCGGTCCAGACAGAGGATGTAGGAAGCTACTCCGATAAGGTGGGAACATTGATCAAAGAGTTCCCCAATCTAAAGACTGGAGGAGGGCTGTTACCTGATCCAGAGGTGTTTACGGAAAATAGACAAAGGGTGAAGCCATTGGAATGGACGGTGGTAGTTTATCCGCGCAACCAAGATGGGGGGAGGAAGGTTATTCGCCCTACACCTTCCTTCAATCAACCTCCCAGGGAAGGGGACTGGGCCAGACATCCTTGTTGCGGGACGGTGTGCGCAGTGAGGAGTACCCCTATACGGGCGATGACGGACCGGGAGCGTTTTGGCCCGGCCCCGATGTGAGAAGCAATATTTGCACTCCTGAGATGAATGTAAAAAGTTACAAGATGTTATCAGAATTGAGTTGTTTGGACCCCTTTGAAATAGTTGAGAATGAAGTTGAAAAGAATAAAAAGGAAACTGTTCAAATTTCGAAACCGCCTCCGGCTCTTATTCCCGCCAAGATGAGGGAACCGCCAGTATTTTCGGAAGAACCGGATCACACTCATCCACTTATTTATATGTCATCTAAGAATGCAAAGCAAAGCAAAAAAAAAAAAAAAAGCAAAGTGTGCTACTTACATACCACCCCATAGCCTTAAAGCACTCTCTGGATGGTTTACAGTTTAATTATGCAGGTTACACACTGCCGCCGCCCCCCATGAACTGGTTATTCAATTTACTGATCTCAGGAGGAAAGCTGGGTCAACATCCAACCAGCTACCCAGGATCAAACTCAAGTCATGAGTAGAGTTTTCACTGCAGTACTGCAGTTTAACCACTGCACCACAAGTGCCTGAGATGGCCATGAAGCTCATTTATGCAAATTGTGCCATGAGAAATAGCCAGGGTTGCTGATTAACAAGTGTCTCGCATCATGCCCATTGTTGCAATTCCTGCTATCCCCACCAGGAGTCCCACACTCTCACATACAAAACACACCTGAAACAGGTGCAATACATTAAAAAACCCTCCCCTATTTCCTAGGCTTCCAGCAAAAGTGATAATTATTTAGGCCAGGACTGGACAACCTTGGAATGTCTGGAGGCCAGTTTTCTGGCACCCATCAGTAACCACAAATAGGCAAAAAAAATATTCAACCCAGTGCAGTGTAGTGGATAGAATGATGGACTAGGACTCTGAAGACCAGAGTTCAAATCCGCACTTGGCCATGGAAACTCATTGGGGGAATGGAACAGGTAAAGCCACTCCTTCAATACCTCACTTACTTTGAAAGCTATATCAAGGTGTCTATAATTCAGTTTCAACTTGAGGGCACATAACAAATATTTTAAAAAGTGAAAACAGAATGTGAGTGGAAGTTGACTACGAGTTTCATTTCTTTAGGTTTGGGTGGGCCGGAGGGCTTTACTCCCCATTTTGTTGCAAGGCCACTCTCCTGGAGGGTTCTAGGAACAAACTGAGATTTATTTGTTTGCTTGTTTGCATTTTTTTTTCCAACGGAGGGGCATCTGAGAAGCTGCAAAATGGTTTTGAAAACCATTTGCAGCCTCCAGACCCAGCCCTCAATTGCACACAGTGAGAATTTCAGTGGCCAATAATTGAAGCAGGTGTGGGAAACTGACTGCTTTCTCAGAATGCCTTGATCCTAAACAGCACATTCAGTGTTGGGGGATGGCAGGGGGTTGAAGTCCAACAACATCTGGAGGTCCAAAAGTTGCCCACCCCCTTTCCTGTTTGTTTTTGCTCCCATTGTTTAGTTTATAGTTCTCTCTTCTTCCTCTGACTGTTCTCCCAGCAAGAAGCCTGAAAGGGCAACAACTAATGGTTACTGTAGGTAAAGATACCTTTTTTTCTGCTTAAAATGCTTCTAGAGTGATTTTTGCCATACAAAGGGCCAGTTTTGTGTACAAATCAGGGAGTGTGTTTGGTGAAACTCGGCTGATCTCTCCACATTTCTGTGTTTTGCTTTTTTCCTGCCTTACACTCTGCTAACTAGAGGAATAACCACTTTTCTAGGAAACCCCTCCCCCTTTTCAAATTAAAATTCCCCAGTAGTTTCAGGAAGACTGATTCTCCAGGAAGAATTCCTGGATCCAAGTGCCACCAGTTCTACAAGTGCAAAGCTTGAAGGAAACACATTGTGTGCCCAGCCAAGGGACTAAAGGCTACCAGCATACGTGTCTGTCTGGATTTGATGTGTACAGGTATGCAGTTGTGCACACAAGATCGCGATCTACCATAAGCCATTTTGATGATAAGATGGTGAGATTTAACTCTTTTAAATAAGGTAAATAATATTTAGGAAGCAGAAGTGAAACCATCTGGCTGTACTCCAGAGCCTTCACAGATGATGAATCCAATCTCTAAAGTGTCTCACTTTATCCAGAACTGCTTCCATAAACCCAGACCCAAAATAAACTGCAATCAAGCTTTATTACCATGTAAGCTAACCTTTGCTCCAGATCTCTGCTCTGTGCATGAGTCAAAAGAGGTCACTGAATTCTGTGTAGGAAAACAGAGGTTGAAGAAGATTTGTGGTTGCTGGAAACCAGTGTAGCATGATCAAAGTAATAATTAGCATGCTCTTTTATATTTGAGTTATCCACTGTGGTGTAAAGGATGGAGTGATGGACTAGGATCTAGGAGGCCAGGGTTTGAATACCTGCTCAGTCATAGAAGCTCACTCAGGGTATGGAACTGGTAAAACCACTCCTGAAATATCTCACTTACCTTGAAAGCTCTATTAGGATTGCTATAAGTTGATTCCAAATTGAAGACTCATAACTAACAATTATTTTTTGCAACATCATGAAGATTTACAATTAATCCAATTCCCAGACTGGAAGAGTTCATAAAACTGCATCAAAGATGAAAGTATTACAGAATACAATAGAAAGGAGACAGGTGAGTTCTTTGTTCTGAAAGAACACCATCAAGTCTCCTGTCATAGGCTTTTAAAGCCTTTGTGTTTTGTTTTATTGTTAACAGCTGACTTGGAGACTTTAAAATCTTCTTCCCTTGTCACATTGATTTCCGCACATGTTATGTTAAATGGAGTTGAAATCAACATGACCACTTTTGTTTAACAGCTAGGAATTCAACTTGCAAAGTGCATTAACATGCCCAAGCACCTCTGTTTCTTCACGGTCATCAATTGATAAAAGCATGATTCTATGTGTGAAGATATTTTGTGTCATTGGGATAGAAGAAGAGAGGGTGGAAATCTGAATATTACAGAGCAATTCTCCAAATGTGGAAAAAAAATAGACTTAACAACTTTATCTGCTTTGAAGAACTTACTTATCAAAGGAAATGGATAAATTGTTACTGGTTAAATAACAAATTAAGCTTAAGGTATCGCTCAAACAAATAAAAGCAATGCTAAGCAGGTTAACTCAGAAGTAAGCTCTACTATATGTCATGCAGTACAAACATTAGTAGTACTGTTTTCCAGACAATTAGTCTGGAAATCTGCTAAATTGCTCAGAGAGCTTCCTATTGCTGTCTCACTATCAGCCCAATCAGCATTCAACTTGAAGACTGGCCTAAGTCTCATCCTGTCACCATCAACTCAGAACTTGTCAAAATGGCTGCCACAGTATAGTAAGCAGGGTTTTAGCATTTATTTTACTTCTACTTTTATTACATTTTATGCCTTTTTTAAAAATTTAAAATGTTCAACGCAGTTTACAGTGACTACTACAAAAACAAAGAACACATACAAATATAGTTTCGGAAGAGGTCGCCATGTTAGTCTGTGCAAGCATATCAGGCAAGATCCAAAGAAACAAAACAAAACAAAACAAAAATAGACCAAATGAAAAAGACAAAAACATGTGGCACCTTAAAGACTAACTATTATATTTTATCCACAAAAGCTCACATTAAAATATAATAGTTAGTTTTTAAGGGGCCACATGTTTTTGTCTTCTTTTTCATTTTGTCTATTTTGTTTTTGTTTTGTTTCTTTGGATATTGCCCGGTATACAAATACAGTGTTTCTGCATTCCCAGTGCTAATTAGTACAGTTACTTTGACCCACATGTAGCTATGGAAGGAGTCTTTGCACTGGAACGTCCTTGCTATCATGACCTATGAGTCCGTGTGGGGACAGAACACCCTACTCCATAGTCCCTGGAAGCCAGTGTATGCCAATGCCAACAATAGGCCTTGCAGAGAAATGAAGGATGGCTAGATTTCATTCCCAAGGTCTCTACCTTTAAAGCTCTCCACTATGTGTTTTGTTTTGTTTTGTTTTGTTTTAACTCAGTTGAGCTTTGGACCTTCTTGGAGCAAACCATTCACTTGGAGCGCTCCCAGGTGCTGGACTTCTGGCTGGACTGCCTTGCTGCCTGCAGGTGCCTACTACTGACCAAGATATAATGATTGCATCCTGAGGGTTGTAGTCCAAAATACAAGAGGTGGAGATGTTCTACTAGCACCAATGCAACAACTAGCTGAACCAATACTTAGCAGAACCAGTGCAAACTGCATTTCAACTCATGAAGTCGACACAAGTTCTGCAGAAGATTGTGAAACAGCTTGTAGAATGGCTTGTGCATATGGTATGCTATATATATATATCAGATCTGACACTTGTTTAAAGATGAAAACTATGGTTTCAGAAGCTCTGTAATAGATGTGCACAACTATTGCACTGGAGACAGTGACAGGGAGTGGATGGGTTAGAACACTTCCCCTGATCATGCTTTCAAATTACCTCTTTTAAATATGCATCAATAGGGGAACATGGAGAGAGAGAAAAGCCCAAATCCTCTTACCTAGTTACATTGGCATGGCACAAATGGCATAACTGTAAATTAATAACTTGCCCCAAGTTAAGAAATCAATATGAACATTATCAGTTGCATATTGAATGGCATGACTCAGCACACAACTAGAGATGGGATATTCGTATTCGTCTCCACAGGTGGCAGGGCCAATTGGACCCTCCCCCCAGAAATGGGTTGTCCACTGACCAAGATGACGAGTTTCCCCGCTCAGCTACCCCCACCTCCTCAATGGATTGGTTAGCAGCACAGGGAGGTGGGGAAGCCCTGGCCAGGCTACTCCCACGATTGGCATGGCACGAGTGTCCAATCGTCCCGGCCACCTGTGATGGCAATGTTTGTATTTGTCTCCCCCGGGAGATGAATATGAATATCCCGTCTCTACACACAACAGATAATGTCTATGATGATTTTGTAACTTAGGGCAAGTCACCTCTAAAATTTATGCCATTTGCCCAGCTAGGCCTTTGGATTTTAGCCAGAGGGAGAGATTACAGTTGCTCCACTAGTCTTTTAGCTCTTGTGATCCACCTAGGCAAGCTGCCTGAATTTTCAAAGTCAGGTTACTGTAGAGAAGCAGTTATTGCTACATGGCCCATGATGACTTATTTACTTTATAATAGTTCCGAATTTCATTTTATTTTTATGTAATTTATGTACTCAGCTAGGGTGAAACATTATATCCTTTTTGCTTCATTTGTCACTGCCACTGTTTTGATTATGATGATTAATGTGATTACTGTATTCTTGTGAATTTTATTTTGTACCTTTAGAAAGCTAAAAATAAAATTTGAAAGAGAGGGTAAACTTAAAGGTGCAATGAGGGCCTGCAAGAATGCTTAGTTATTTACAGATGATGGGACTGGCTGGGAGCATCACACAAGGACATCAAGTACGAACAGTACAATTCACTATCACATGAAGTCAGTAAATGAGTTTTTCAAAAATTAATTTTTGATTCATTAAATAGGATTTGGGATTCAGTGTAGGCTGCTTCAATTAGGTATATGCAGATCCGCTAAATGAATGGGTCAAATAAGTAATTAATGATGCTAATATATCAATCAGATTTCTAATGTAGGTGTCTAAATTGAGTCAGGAGAAGATCTAAGAATTAATTTTAGACATGCTCTAAGGCGTGAGTTCATTTTGATCTGAAATAAGAGCAAAATTAAGACTCAAAAGACACCATTTTGAGTATTTTATACAGCAAAAAAGAAAACTGTATCAAAGGTTTGGCTGCCTTTGAGATCATATATTTATTTGTTAACTGCTAATCAAAATTTTACATGGAAATGAAAACTGATGAAATGTTTGCATCTCCAGCAATCCTAAATTCACATATGTGGAAAGAAGTATACAACTGGGCTTCTTTCTAAGTAAACATATACAGGCTTCCATTGGGTGTTGTTTAGTGTAGTAAGTTGCAGCTAGAGTAGACCCGTTGAATGGGTGGGGGTTTGGTCAGTCAACTGCTCTTTAAGTTCCATTGATTTAGTGAGCCTCTCTAGTTATGACATACTACACTAAACAACAGGATTTCAGCCAGAGAGAGAGAAAAACAGTTGAAAGAAGCACGGCAAGGATACTTTTGAAGGGTTGAATGTTTCCCTTTGAGAAATGAACCAAGCAGAAATAGGTGAACAGTCTCTTCAGCTACCCACCTCCACCAGTATTTGTATTATTAATTAATACAAAGTGATTCAAAGTCCATTTAAATACAGTGAGATACTGGATGATAAAAAAAAAGTTTGGATACTCAGTAAGTAGATAGAAACACATATAAATAAAGGAACACCCTACTGGGACTTGATGCTTCTTTTTAAAATGCTTGCCGCCCCCGCCCCCGCCCCCCAATTTCTTACATACCTTGCTCTGGACAACATGGATGTATATAGTGTTCCCCTGTCATCTTATTGTTACAGAACTACTTTACTTTTTGATTCAGAGATGATAGAAACCAAAGACCATCTTGTCATGTTCTGCTCTTATATTAAGGGCAAACATTTCCAATCTTGATGAAATTTAAAATCATGGCCTGAGGAGCAAAGGGAAACATGACTCATTACTCAGGAGAGACACCTGTGATGTGCAAATGCCCCCCAGGCTAGAGACCTGTAACTCTAGGAATTTGAGGTTAAGTACTGATATACTGAAAGTCATGAAAATGTTCTCCTTTCTGGCTCCATCTCTGCTATCAATGCCCTTGGGAAAGGAATGCTATGATACGCCTATCAGCAGAAAGGTGAGCCCAACCAACAGTGTTCTAGTCCTCAGCAGAAAACTGAAAAAGCATCAAAACCCATAGCAAGTAAAAAAAAAATTATTCAAATTCTTGATTGCTATTCTAGGTACTGGATTAAACTAAGGCTCAGTATCAGAGATGACTAGCAGAACAGAGTTGCTTTAAAACATTCTAGACACTCTGGATTCCGTGCATAGCTCCAAATATAACAATTTTAAAGGAATCTGTTCTGTAATTCATTTTTTCCCTCAGCAACCAGGTTGTCTTCATTATTGCCATTGCTCTGATTATACATGTAGTTCAATGTTATTAACACACTGCCTTGTCAATACCAAAGGGCCAGGAAAACGACTAAAATGCTCTCTATTTCTCTCTAGTAATACTATCCTTGCCACTTCCAGTTGATAAGATCCAGGCATAAATCCGGGGAAAACTCCAGTCAACATTCCTCTACAAATGGTATAAAATACCCTCTAAAAGTAACTTTTGAAAGTTACCCATTATACCTAAGTAACATATGTGCTACACCCAAAAACTCTTATTTGTATCCTCCTGTCTAAAGGTAGAATGAAAGTTAAATTGCTTTAAGTGTCCCTATTGCTCTGGCAGGCTCGTTGTTCTGTGACCAGTTAAGTGACCAGTCACACAACTGGTGCAAGAATGGGCACATGACTTGGAGCCTTCCAGAAGGAGGTAGGGTGCTTGTATGATTTGTCTTCCACTCTGCCTTTAGGAAACCGGACACCAGCCTTTGTAACTACTATTTATGTCAAAAGCAGCTAATTACAGGTAACTACACTGCTTGTAATGTAGCTGCCTACATTCTACTCGGAGCTGCCTCTTTTATTTTTTCAAAGGGATGAGCAAGAGAGAGAAAGACAGGAGTAGCATAGTGAACTTCACACCAAGACACTACAGTTTGCAATAAAGCATGGACCAAGGTAACAATGAGTGTTACCTCATACAATTAAGGAAAATACTCCAAAATCCTGCTTGCAGAATTAAAAATGAAGATGATATGCAATTTCAAAGGTGTTTGCTGATTTAATCTGATTATGATACAGAAATCCGTTGATCAAATGTATCGATAGCATTCAATTGATGCTTCTGTTAATGCTTTCCCCCACCCCCACCCCAATAACAGAATAACTCTGTGTTAGCTGGCTGGATACAGTCCAGGCAAATCTTCTATTTAAATTGGGGTGGACAATTTTGGTGGTGGTAGGGACAAAATTTCCATCCCTAGTCTTCCCCATTTGCCACACTAGGCCCTGCACTTCCTATGCAAAAATTACATCCAAGTGCAAGGGGGAGAAACACCTTTTTGGTTTAAAAAAAAGAGTGATGTTTTTAGGGGTCCTGGTGGCTCCATGCAGTCTTCAATGGTCTCAAATCACCCTTGAGACCTCACTGGCTCAACATGGAGGTATTTATATATAGTAAAAATCCTTCATGGATTGTTCCCCTTCATGGATTGCTGCCTTGTTGTGGCGAAGGGGCTTGAGTAATTCAGAGAAGCTATGGGCTATGCCGTGCAGGGACACCCAAGACGGGCAGGCCATAGTGGGGAGTTCTGACTAAACGCGATTCACCTGGAGCAGGAACTGGCAAGCCACTCCAGTATCTTTGCCAAGAAAACTCCATGGACAGAAACAAAAGGCTAAAAGATATGACGCTGGAAGATGAGCCCCTCAGGTCAGAAGGCGTCCAACATGTTACTGAGGAAGAGCGGAGGACAAGTACAAGTAGCTCCAGAGCTCATGAAGTGGTTGGGCCAAAGCCAAAAGGACGCTCAGCTGCGGACGTGCCTGGAAGTGAAAGGAAAGTCCGATGCTGCAAAGAAAAATACTGCATAGGAACCTGGAATGTAAGATCTATGAACCTTGGTAAGCTGGATGTGGTCAAACAGGAGATGGCAAGAAGAAACACTGACATCCTGGGCATCAGTGAACTAAAATGGACGGGAATGGGTGAATTCAATTCAGACGATTATCATATCTACTATTGTGGGCAAGAATCCCGTAGAAGAAATGGAGTAGCCCTCATAGTCAACAAAAGAGTGGGGAAAGCTGTACTGGGATACAATCTCAAAAATGATAGAATGATTTCAATACGAATCCAAGGCAGACCTTTCAACATCACAGTAATCCAAGTTTATGCATGAACCACCCATGCTGAAGAGGCTGAAATTGACCAATTCTATGAAGACTTACAACACCTTCTAGAAGTGACACCAAAGAAAGAGGTTCTTCACGTTATAGGGGACTGGAATTCTAAAATAGGGAGTCAAGAGATAAAAGGAACAACAGGTAAGTTTGGCCTTGGAGTTCAAAATGAAGCAGGGCAAAGGCTAATAGAGTTTTGTCAAGAGAACAAGCTGGTCATCACAAACACTCTTTTCCAACAACACAAGACGCGACTCTACACATGGACATCACCAGATGGGCAATACCGAAATCAGATTGATTATGTTCTCTGCAGCCAAAGATGGAGAAGCTCTATACAGTGAGCAAAAACAAGACCTGGAGCTGATTGTGGCTCTGATCATCAGCTTCTTATAGCAAAACTCAAGCTTAAACTGAAGAAAGTAGGAAAAACCACTGGGCTAGTCAGGTATAATCTAAACCAAATCCCTTATGAATACACAGTGGAAGTGAAGAACAGATTTAAGGAACTAGATTTGGTGGACAGAGTGCCTGAAGAACTATGGATGGAGGCTCGTAACATTGTACAGGAGGCAGCAACAAAAACCATCCCAAAGAAAAGGAAATGCAAGAAAGCAAAGTGGCTGTCCGACGAGGCCTTACAAATAGAAGAGAAGAGAAGGGAAACAAAATGCAAGGGAGATAGGGAAAGTTACAGAAAATGGAATGCTGACTTCCAAAGAATAGCAAGGAGAGACAAGAGGGCCTTCTTCAATGAACAGTGCAACTGATTGGTTCAAAATTGGGAAAGGAGTACGACAAGGCTGTATATTGTCTCCCTGCTTATTTAACTTATATGCAGAATACATCATGCGAAAGGCAGGATTCGATGATCCCAAGCTGGAATTAAGATTGCCGGAAGAAATATCAACAACCTCAGATATGCAGATGATACCACTGTGATGGCAGAAAGTGAGGAGGAATTAAAGAACCTCTTGATGAGGGTGAAAGAGGAGAGTGCAAAAAATGGTCTGAAGCTCAACATCAAAAAAACTAAGATCATGGCCACTGGTCCCATTACCTCCTGGCAAATAGAAGGGGAAGATATGGAGGCAGTGACAGATTTTACTTTCTTGGGCTCCATGATCACTGCAGATGGTGACAGCAGCCATGAAATTAAAATACGCCTGCTTCTCGGGTGGAAAGTGATGACAAACCTAGATAGCATCTTAAAAAGCAGGGACATCACCTTGCCGACAAAGGTCCGCATAGTCAAAGCTATGGTTTTTCCAGTAGCGATGTATGGAAGTGAGAGCTGGACCATAAAGAAGGCTGACCGCTAAAGAATTGATGCTTTTGAACTGTGGTGCGACTTGGCCTGCAGTGTAGATGTTTGTATTCTTAGTGGGGGATTTTTAGTGGGGGGGAGTGTTTGGGGATTTTTTATGTGTGTGCATGTGGGTCTGGTCTCTGGGTGTCTGTGTGAATTTCATTGTATGTGTATACTATGTATATACTTACAATGACAATAAATTTATTTGAAATTTGACTGCAAGGAGAACAAACCTATCCATTCTGAAGGAAATCAACCCTGAGTGCTCACTGGAAGGACAGATCCTGAAGCTGAGGCTCCAATACTTTGGCCATCTCATGAGAAGAGAAGACTCCCTGGAAAAGACCCTGATGTTGGGAAAGTGTGAAGGCAAGAGGAGAAGGGGACGACAGAGGACGAGATGGTTGGACAGTGTCATCGAAGCGACCGACATGAATTTAACCAAACTCTGGGAGGCAGTGAAAGACAGGAGGGCCTGGCATGCTCTGGTCCATGGGGTCACGAAGAGTCGGACATGACTTAACGACTAAGCAACAACAACAAAAAAGTGAGGAATGAGGATAAATGAGTGGGGAGAAAATCTGTGGCTGCATGCCCTTGGGGCTGATAGTGCCATTTGGATCAATATAAGGAGCAGACCCATCAGTATTGTGACTCCTGAGGCTTCTGTCGTTGGAGTGTCAGAGAGCTCAGAACAGCAGTTGGGAAAAAAACTCCCCTTGGACTGACTGTCCACCAACAACATGGCATCTAGGATTTGCTATGTTTTGCCAAGATATGCCTTGATTATGGACCCATATGTAGTGAGATTGGCATGAACCAAACTGTAAACAATGGATATAGTATCAGACTAGGACTCAGGAGACCTGGCTTCAAATTCCTGGTTGGCTGTGGAAACTCACTTAGGGAGCGTGACACTGGTGAAATTATTCCTTAAATTCCTTACATACCCTGAAAACCCTATCCATGTTGCTATACATCAGCTATAACTTGAATCCACATAGAAACAAAAACAGAGAAGAAGTTAGGGGCATGATTCAGATGGGCATGATCTACAGCCTTCACATGTTTTGAAACCTTAAATCTCTGCAACTTTCCCACAACAAGATAGTCCAATAAAGAGTACGAATTTGCCCACTTTGTCTCTTGCACATTTAATACTACTAACTATAAATCAAAGTCAAACTTGTTGCTGCATGATGCTTTTCTTTTTTTATCCGACAGTGCTGTGGATTTTATCAATAAATCAGTGAGGCTTGCAGAAGAACTAAAGCCTCATGTGCCCAGGGAAAAGTTTGAAAGGACACAGCAAAAGAGCTTATTCTGTTCTTTTCTATGGCCCACAAATGCCCTCTGCAGAAGTGTTAGCAATACCATGACACTCTCGCTACACGCTGAGAGACTGGAAGGTTCGTGAGAAATGGCCACATTTTATGTTAATTGTTACTCAACTACAAAAACAAAAAAACAAAAAAACAAAAACAGATGTATCAAAGTTCTGTAATTATTTAATTATGTGCTGACTGGAAATTGTTTTTACATTAAAAGGGGAACTGTTAAATGTTCCCATTAATGTTAAACTGCAGCTTAAACTTATGTTTAACGGTCTTACCTAAACTGTTGAGTATCTGGCTACAGAACCAGAAGTTCAGAGTTCAACTCCCCACAGTGCCTCCAGGGAGTAGAGCCAGCCTGTGTGGCCTTGGACAAGCTGCACAGTGCCAGGATGCCCCCAGAAAAAGGGACTGGCGAGTCACTTCTGAGTGCTCTATACCAAGAGAACCCTGGAAAGGGTCACCATAAGTCTGAATCCATTTGATAACATGTAATTAATTAAAGGCCTTAACAGTATGAAAGTGGAAAATCCTACCCACAATCAGACTCTCCTCCTCCAGTGTCCTTGTCTTAATCTTTGGAGAGAATGAAACAGTCACATAAATGTCTGAAAACTCCCTTCCTCTCTCCCACTTTTCATCTCTTCTCTTACTTTCATCCTTTCTTTTAAGTTATGTCAGGACTCTTCATCAGGGTGGCTAATACAGTGTGAGAAACAGAAAAATCCAAGAATCTTCCTGTCAGAATCTGCGGGTAAACTAAAGTTCCTTTTGAGACTGCAAACTTGAAGGAAAGGTTTGTGATGTAGTGATATCAGTTTTCACCTCAAGGTATGCAGAATCAATTTTGTATCTCAGTTTCTTTTGATTAAAACTGCTCCAGTGCTGGCTGGAAACAGGAATGCTCAGAAACATGGCAGTTTCAGATACAATCATGTCAGAAAAGCCAGATATTAAATTTAAACTACATTTTTAAAAACCCAGTAGCTTTAACATTTAGCTAGGATGATTGCTAGATACCCATTGTGGTGTAGTGGACAGAAGGACTCAAGAGGCTTGAGTTTGAATCCCTGCTCAGCCATGGAAACTCAATGAGGGAGTGGAACTGGTAAAAACCACTCTTTAAATATCTCAGTTACCTTGAAAGCCCTCTTAGGAGCACAACAAATCAGTTCCAACTTGATGGCACATGACAATAAGGATGATTGCTATGATTTTCTGTTCCTTTTCCCCCTGTCCCAAGTTCTCCAGTGACCAGCCAGAGTCTTGGAGTTTATGTGCTCCAATACAGATGTTACCCCAGTTCCGCTTTTGGATTTTGCTCACAGATGAAACAGTTGTATATCTTTTCCATTCTCCAGTAAGGAAGATCAGGCTAAGAAAAAAGGGCTGGCTTCGGTTCATGGCTCCATGGTAACTGGAAGCTGGATCTTGCAGTGCCCAATGTGGCACCTTAATATACCCAAACATTCTTGCCATATTAGCCTTCAAAGCTGGCAAATCAAACATAGTTTTTTCAACACATATCAGTGTCTTTGTTACTTAACTGGAATTTGGACAAGTAGATGTACAGTACATTATTTCCTACTGCAATGGCCAACATAATGTTATTATTTACATTTATTTCCCATTTTACTCGCAGGCTGGATAGCTCAGTGAGATGGAGCACCAAGGGTCAGGAGTTCAATTCCCCACTGCGCCTTTTAGGGGAAGACTCAGACTGTGCAGACTTGGGCAAGCAACATGGTCTCTGAGTAGCCCAGAAGAAAGGAATAGCAACCCAGCTAATATACAATTTTGCTTGGAGACCATTAGTAATAAAAATATCCTAGACTAGGGCTGGGCAACCTTTCAGGCTTTGTTCAGTTTCAGTTTCCATCAACCCTAGCAAGTCTGACAAATACTGATAGGACTAGTATTTCGTCAACATCTATATGGCCAAAGATTCACCACTGTTGCCCTACAAAGTGATGCTTGTTTGAGCAACCATTATATTTTTGTACAGGAGGTCATTCAATCTGACATCTTTTGTGGCTGCGTGGCTCTTTGTCTCAGGTGTATTGAACAGAAGAAATACTTACTTGTCTGTGTTTACTCACTTCAAGACGAAGGGTGACTGCTTCACTTGTATCTACATTGTTGTTTGGGGTTGGGAAGAATGAGACAGAAAACATATAACACACTATGAGCAGAAATAAATCTGTTACAAATGCATTAATCAACAGCAGTGCTGCTCTTTTAAGTATGTTTTCTACAGGTTTCAAATCTCTTCATTGTTTGTCAGAGCCATAAATGGCCAATAGTATTGGAAAGGGCTTCCTTAAAAGGAGATTAATAGGTATGCTTCCAGCATAGTCAATTTTTTGGCATGACACTTTAAAGAATCCTTTGGATTTTCAGAAAACTAAACCTTCACACAGCATGAAAGGAATTTTTCCTTAAATTCTAAACTGAAAACAGGCAGCTACAGTTTGCATGTCCTGGAATGAGATTCTATTATCTGAGCTTCTAAATCTATATATTACTGCACGTGTGACTACCCTTCCCCTGGTGACCTGAGCAGATAGTTGGACAAAGTACAGCCTGGGGGGGGCACACAGAGCCCCCAAGAGTGTTTCTGTGGGGCTCCAACCCTTCCAGGCTCCCCTGGATCCTATTCTCAGCCAAAACTTTTACCTTTTACTGTTTTTGCTGAAGAAAAAAAAAGGTAGTAGCAATTTATCTTTTGAATCAGTTTGAACCCTTTTGAACCCTTCCAGGCTCCCCTGGATCCTATTCTCAGCCAAAACTTTTACCTTTTACTGTTTTTGCTGAAGAAGAAAAAAGGTAGTAGCAATTTATCTTTTGAATCAGTTGGAAAGGCCACCTACCCTGTTTAATACTCAAAATGCACATTTTTCAAAATCAGAAGTGACATTTTGGCACCTTCCAGGTTGTCTTCTGTGCGCATGGTGTGTGTGGCATTTTAATGCATGTGTTAAGTGACACTTGAAGGATCCCAGGGAAAAAGCTTGATCCCAGGGAAAAAGCCTCAGTCCTGCTGAGGTTGCCCATCACTGCTTTAATACAAGGGTAGACATTGAATCCCATCAGCTCCAGTCATTATGGCCAGCTAGTTATCAGAAATCCTCCAACAAGATGTGGGGAGCCACAGCTTCTCCACACTTGTTTCCATACCTTTAGGAAAGTATACACTAAATTTTCCACATTGTCCACTCTTGGTGACCCAACAAGTGATGCATTTGCCATGTCTCCTCTTGTGTTGTGTGAGATAGAATAGACATAGCATATGGCAACAAGCAGAGAAAAATATTTTGTTGTTTAAAAAAAAACTTAGCAGAATAACAAAAAATCATCACATTTGTAAACGTGGTGCATTTCTAGATACTGGCTGTTGTGACAAAGAATAAGATATCTTGCCTATTCATGAATGTGTCCAGTTCCTTGACACAAATATAATTCATTATTTTGGCCACTATAACACAATTTGGTATCTTTTCCAACCTTTCTTTTGTCACTGGTAATTTCATTTGTTTCATATAAGTAGCACAAACAATCCGTACAGAGGGAAACATGTAGGATAGCAATTCTTATTTTCCTATAGACAATAATGTCGTCACAAATTCAGAAGTGCAAAGCCCTTCACAAGAATTAGAGTGTGCATAAGTCACAAGACTTATACATACTCTCACTCACATGGAATCTCTCTGTTTTGTTTCTTCTGGAGCACACATGCATACACTCCAAATTATGAATTGATAAGAATACATGGGGAGGAAAGGGAGAAACTGTTATCCAGAGGCCCCTTCTTCTTGCACAGCTTGTGAAATGGGGAGGCAGTGGCAGCTGCTGTAGCTTACTGCACCCTCCTCATGCTTCAACTCTGAACCCTCAAAAAAAAAAAAGGCAAAAATATGGTGGCACCCTAAAGACCGACTGTTATATTTTAATGTATTCTCAAAGGCTTTCACAGCCGGGATCCAGTGGTTGTTGTAGGTTTTTCGGTTTGGCCATGTCCTGGAGGTTTTTCTTCCTAATGTTTCGCCAGTCTCTGTGGCCGGCATCTTCAGAGGACAGGAGTTAGAACTCTGTCTGTGTTCTGGTGTAGTGTGTGGGATAGTTGAGTATTTGTAGCTGTGGGATCAGCTTTTTGTCCTTTTCAGGAGATTGGGTGATTATGGTGATCAGGGTGTTTTTTTGTTATGGGTGTATTGTTGTGATAAGGGGGGAGATGATTTGTCACTGTGATTGATGGGTGTTGTTAGCTAGTCTATTGTGTGCAGTGATCACCGGTCCTTGTGGCTGGGTAAAGTTTGTTGACCTTTTTGCAGGCTGTATTTTTCAGTGCTGGGAGCCAGACTTTGTTGAGTTTTAGACTTTCTTCTTTTTTTGTTGAAGCTGTGTTTGTGGATTTCAATGGCTTCCCTGTGTAGTCTAACATAATGATTGCTGGTGTTGTCCAGTACATCTGTGTTTTGAAATAGGATTTCATGTCCAGCTTCTTATATTTTATTGTTATATTTTAATGTGAGCTTTCGTGGACAAGTCCACTTCCTCAGACATATTAAGAGAGAGAGATAATATGGCAAATATTTATAAATGGCATCCAAATACATACATTGTGGTTGGTTCGGTGGTTGGTTGGTAAGAAAGTCAATGGGTATTTAACAGTGGGGGTGGTAGCTTATTTGATATACAAGTATATTCCATTGAAGCTTGTGCTGAAAAGGATGTAAGAATCCCTGTCATGAATAACAATGGTAGAGTAGCATGAATGTTAATTATACTGAGGAGACTGGCGTTTTACAGTTCCTAATGAACTTTTCTTTATAGGAGGTTGTCTGGGGTAATTCATATATCACAATGATGTGTGAATTACCACAGGCAATGGATTGACCACAAGAGCAACATGGGAATGAGTTAAGACTCTCTAGTTTATCTTTTTTTTTAGGTGGATCTGTTGAGGAGGAAAATATATCTGGGAGATACAGTACAGTATAATTATTGTAGTGTTCATATTTTGTAGTGCCCTAAAAAGCATTGGCTTATATTGAGTCCACTGAGATGGGTATCTAGTATGTATATATATTTTATCAGGGTGGATTTGATTTAAATCAAGTCAATTTAAATCATGAATAAAATCAAGTTGATTTAAATCATGATTCCAATCATGTCATTATTTAAATCACTAGTTAGTGAGACTCAATTTAAATCATGATTTTTAAATGTAAAAACTCATTCTTACTGGTAGTTATAATCTTTAATATTTCCAACCAGATGAATATTTCATATTTAGAATAATAACCTGTCAGATTTGTAAAACAGCTATATCAGAACTGATTTGAGTTTAATAGGTTAATCACTCATATTTGGAGAACTACTTAAATTGTTTTATTTAACTAAAACAGTAACATTATATAGCATACATATTCTTGTATTTGCTTAAACATCAATGTTTACTATATATAGTCCCAAGAGCTGAGCTGGCCTTTGGACACCAAGCCAATGTCACTTACATTTCTGTTTGCATTTTCCACCAGGAAGAGTGAAGGACAAGCAACGCTCCAGAGAACTACCACCACTCCATAGCATTTCTGCAACCTTCAAGCTGCATTTGTCTAGCAAGGACTTTGGCATGAGTGGGACTTCATGGAAGCCATATGGGGAGGCTGATAGGCTGGAATTTGACCCACAGGGGAGTGGTTCTCTAAATATATTAGTATTGTTATAAAAGACTAATGGTGAATTAATTCTGAAATTGTGGCTCCGTCTGTGGCCAAAGAAGTATCATTTACTCCCAAGGAGGAGATAGTAGCAGTCTTGGGAAAACTCCTAACATTGGTAGAAGAGTGAAGAAGTATTTAGAAAAAAGAACTCTGTGGAATATATGACCCAAGAAGGACCGGGCATGCTCAGAAGCCATAGAATGCTGAATGATTATTGGGAAGAGGAAAGTAAAAACTGGCAGACTGGGTCATTTCCAGCTATTCTAGCCTGTGTATGCTCAGCAAGCAAGCAGGAAGCCATCTTTTCCAGGATTCTTGCCCAAATGCACAGCCTACCAGGAAGCATGGCCCTTCTGTCCTGTCACATGAGCAAAGTGTCAATGGAGAAAGTGAGGTTAGGCATTCCCTTCTAAGGATGAGATCAGGCAAGGACTGGATTGCACCAGAAAGGATCACTTCCAGGGTGTAATCTTACTTTTTTCCCCACAGATGAGCAAAGACAAAGGAGCTTGCTTTTGTTTGGTGACTTTGGTGACAAGATATAAAAACTAGGTTGATTATGCAGATGAAGCATAAACTTTAACCTTTGAAGGGAAAGGTCTCTTGAAGGATAACGTTTTATCTACTTCTAATTGCAAAACTAATGTCTCATTCAGTGGTTTAGGTATCTGGCTGCAGAACCAGAGGCTGAGAATTTGATTCCCCACTGCTGTGCGTGGAGCCAGCCTGTGTGACCTTGGGCAAGTTGCACAGTCCCATGACACCCCCAGAAGAAGGTAATGCCTAGAAAACCCTGGAAAGGATTGTCATAAGTCGGAATTGACTTGATGGCACATGATAATTGTTACAGTTTGGCCAAAAGCTACAGGTTACTCTATTTTCAGTCTTCCTTGAAGAAGAGAATGTACTTCTGGGAAGGAAATGATTTTTCTTTAATGAAAGATCAGATCAAGGCAAAGTTTAAACTGCATTTAAACTACTCATTTAGGCATTTAGACTAATCATATTAAGTCAAGTTAACCTAAGATTAACCTGAGATGCACACCCAGGTATTAAACTTTCCGTTTTTTGGGTTGGGGGAGAAAAAACACTAGAGGAGTGGGGTTGTAATAAAATAGCCCATTCTGATTGTGAAACTGTTTGTAAAACCTAAGGACACTGCTTTGTAAATCAGGAAAAAGTTGTCAGATCATTCACTGTGAAAATGATAAAATTTAAGATCAAGGGAATGCTTTCAGGTGTAATATGATATGAAGAAATGTCTCCTCATAGAACTGAATGACTTTGTTTTCAGTTTTTCCCAGACTTTCAGAACTGAGGATTCAGGAGCTGTAATTCCACAACACCTTCAACATTTTAAGCCATCATAGCAAAACACTGGGAAAGTTGCTTATTTGGACTACTGCTTCCATAATCCCCCAGCTACTATGGCCAGTGAAGGGCTTCCATTCCCCCAAAATTGCTGCTCTCATTCAAGCTTTTAGAAAGGCACAGATTTGGCTTGTGTTTCTTCGTTCAAACGCATTAGTTAAGATCTGACAACCAAGAATTATGAAGAGGTGAAAGTAAGCCTCGTGCCAAAATGTATGCACTGATCATCATTTTGCCACTGAATTATTGCCAGCAAAGAAATGCAGAGCTCATGTTTCACAACCAGTTTAGTCAAGGTGAAAAGGTAGAAGAAACTATGCAACAACAACAAAAACCCTACTTCAAGCAGAAACAAGTTGAAACACCCACCTCTACCTATTGTGCTACAGGTAAGGCTCCTCTCCCAAGGTAGTTGGTGGAAAATGTCTGACAGACTCTGGCAATGCCTGCCTGCCTAATAGAGTAATATGCAGAATTACATCTATCGATTGCTCTGCATGCTGGTGACCAAGAGAGAAGTTTGCAATTTAAATGTATTGAACAAGACATAATTGTTGAATGTTCTGTCAACCTCTTGTCCCAAGTTGTGAATCAGTTGTTGTTGTTTATGACACTCCTGCCACATTTTTTTCCTTTCACTAAAAGTCTGAAGGATCGCTTGCAACAAAAGCTATAGACCAAGGGCTACCAAAGTCACTTACTAGAACAGGATTTGTCACAGAAGCATTAGCTGTAATTAACTGATTTATACGGGCCTGCTAGACATTTTAATGCCCAATACGCCAGGTTGAGAGAGCTATCAAAGCTTGCAAACTAACCAGACTTAGCTGGTTTAATTTTAATTTTAAATTTAATTATATCTGTAATCCTGTCAACTAGCTTCTATATCCTTCTTAATTCTTTCTAATCCAGGGGTGAGGGACTCGTGCCCCCCCAGATGTAATTGGATTCCATTCCCAGCAGTATCAGCTAAAATCTCCTAGAGTAAGGGATGATGGGAAATGTAGTCATGCAACATCTGTTGGGCCACAAGTTGACCTGGTCTCTTAACAGATCATGTTTACAGTTAAAATTCCTCATAATTAACATAGCAATTGGAAACTTTAATAGCATCACGCAGCTTTGTTAATTTATAAGTAAAAGGTAAAGGTAAAGGTTCCCCTTGACAATTTGTCCAGTCGTGTTCGACTCTAGGGGGCGGTGCTCATCCCCGTTTCCAAGCCATAGAGCCAGCGTTTGTCCGAAGACAATCTTCCGTGGTCACATGGCCAGTGCGACTTAGACACGGAACGCTGTTACCTTCCCACCGAGGTGGTCCCTATTTATCTACTTGCATTTGCATGCTTTCGAACCGCTAGGTTGGCGGGAGCTGGGACAAGCGACGGGCGCTCACTCCGTCGCGTGGATTCGATCTTACAGCTGAAGATCTATAGACCTTACAGCACAGAGGCTTCTGCGGTTTAACCGTCTTTTTAAAGGGTTGTATGCTGCCCCCCTTGGCCAAATAAGGGTATACACATAGGGATCTGATCTGCCTTGTGCCCTGTTGGGAAATCCTCTGATCTAACCTATGCCTATATCCATGCTGATCTTTGTGTATTACTGGAACTATGGGGTTGGGTGTGGAGATTCCCGGAAAAAGGGAACACGTAAACATCTACAACGGGTGTGTGGGTATGTTACAAAGCATCACCAGAATTATTTCTGGAAGATTTATTTACCCACTTCCAAGCCAGAGAACACAAGAAAGAAAGAAGCAGGAGATAGTTATTATGAACCTTGGCAGTGATCCCACAGCAACCACATGAAAAGAGTAACCAAACAGGAGACAGACAGACTCAGACAGTTCTGAAGTGAAGTTCTGACCTAACCAGGGATGTTGGCAAGTCTTTGGGTCCAAGTCCGAAGTCTGAGTCCAAGTGTTTGGTACCAAGTACCAAGTCCGAGTCTTTGGTACCAAGCCCCAAGTCCAAGTCCCTATTAAGAACAAGTTCTTTTCCCCAGAAAAAAATGGAGGAGGTGGGTGGGTTCTGAGTCGTGAGTTGAGTCTGAGTCACTGGAAAAAAAACCCTGAGTCAAATCCAAGTCAAGTCAAGTGTGACTTAAGTCCAACTTGACAATGAGTCTCACAACTTGAGTCCCCATCCCTGTTCAAAACCAATAAAAGAATGTTGGTGTTTATCTGTTTACACACACATCCATCCTTTCTCTTTCACACATAGACAGTACTAGTAGTATAATAAGTTATAACGACTAAGTTAAAAAGAAAGGAGAAAGAAATTTCAAAAGCACACCAATACAGATCCCTCATCTCTCCCTCCAGCCAAGCCAAATATCAGAGAGAGCAGCTGTAAAATATATATTGCACAGCAATCTCATTCAGAGACCCCGGCCAGCTTCTCATGACTGGATTGTGCGGGAGAAGTCTTGGGTTTCATTAGAGGGTGAAACTGTCAATCTTCTTCTCCACTGGTGGCAGATGAGCAACTTTCTGATAAAATATTGATACTTTCTACTCCCAATTTCCTGCTTTTAACTGTGTTGTGTCTTATTTATTTTAATGTTTTTAACCCAACAAACTGCCAAATTTCCCAGAAGCCACAGGGAAGGTACTGCTTCACCCTGTGAGTCCCTCCCCAAGGTATTTGCTCTGCCCATGGTCTCTACAAATATGTACAAACATTTCAGGTTCAGTTAGAGCTCCAACATTCAGCCCAATATAATGCACACACTTGTAAAATACTGTTAGACCACATCCCCATCATTGCATAAGTGCATATTTTCTGGGCAGCCTTGAACATTTTCTCTATTAAAGTGGAGGTCTTCCATTCCCTCAAACGTTCAATTTTCCATTTTCCTAATATCAGCAACAAGAGACACTTAACTAGATATGCTCCAGAATGCGGCTACCACCACCAGTGTTATTTTTTTTTATTCCTTTCAAACTCAGATAGTGGTATTTCAGTATTACAGATAGAAAGATAAGGTTTCCCTGCAGTTCAAAACCCATGATCCTGGCATGCATTACTTGACAAACCCCACATAGTTGAGCACACATGCCAGCACGATGGCAGATGAGTGCAGGACAAAGCCTCAAATGCTTTTATTTTAAAAGCTGTGTAGCCCCCCCTCAACTGATGTACAACACAGCTTAAAAACAAATTAAAAGTAGTCCCAAGGGAATGCACGGACCAACCCAAAAGCCACGTGACTACCACATGACTTTAAACCAACTTCAAAAACTCCAGTCCATCACTGACTTTATTTTAATAGGGTATCCGTGCCCTCAGCTTGCCTTTTTTGACAAACGATACTGGGGGAGAAACTCAATTTTTTTTTTCAGCTGGCTTTTGAAAAATCTTATTTACTGTAATGTTTAAATATATTGTGATTCTCATTTCTTAATAGTATCTTTATTCTTCTGTTTTACTCTCTGGGTTTTTCTACTAGAATTGAAGTACCTTTATGTGCTGAAAGAGCAGCTGTTAAAATTGCAGATGTTTAGATATGTGTTGTTGAATATCCACTTGGAAAGGCAGCAGTGATTAATACCATGTGGATCATTAGTTTGATTTTCTTTTTTAAAAAAACTAGAAAGTGGAAAGTTAAGCTCTGAACACCTACAGACTTCATTGAAAAATATTCTGTCTGATGCAATCATAGAGTATCCCAAGGGGTTGGTGAGGAGAGAAGTTCCATGATGGAGAGATTGCCACTTCCAAAGATCAACCTGGTTGCTACAGTCAGGAGAGATGCAGTGAAAGTGGAGTATCTCTCTTTTCCTTCCCTGTTTCTTTCCATATTTTCTTTCCTATTAAGAGCAAGCTGGCATTTATGCACCTGATCCATGGGTGTATCTGAGGAATGAGGCACATCTCACTCTTGGGCATCCAAAGCCAGTCCTGACCTACCCAACACACTTCTACAATGCCTCTCTCTCTATAGGCCGTACCACTAGCAGCACTTCTATATCTGTGCTGTTTTTGTTGGACATATTGAGGGCCCTCCAGGGCAAGTCCTTTCCCATTTAAGACAGCTCCTTTCTCCTGGCAAAGCATATATTTCTGTCACATCCAACAGCCTCACCACAAGTTGTTGGCTGACTTTAGGATTGGCCTACACTTGTGAGACACTTTGGGGCTACAGGAAATGTAATCTTAGACTCCACCCTGTCTTCAATTTCCTTGTTTTTCCATCAGTCACAATGTCTTCAATCCAGAGTAAGCCCATTGAATAAATGGAAAATGCATAGGTGGTGACTCACCAAATCCCAACTGATACAACAGGCCTACTCTGGTTCTGCCTTATACTGCTGGATTCCAGCCAATATGTGTGAGACCCTAATAGCAAATATATTTGGCCAGTGTTTCGTGTATGATTGAGACAGACTGCCTCAACACAGCAGAATGGCTTCTTGAAAATTTTCAAGTCCCCATGAGAGACCTTGCCTTCAGCGCAACAAGGCAACATGAGCTCCTACCCCCATTGTTGTTTCTGCATTTTGTACAAAAGGTCTGTAGTATCTTTTCCCTTTTTGAAGCTAAGTCCACTTGCACAGCCAGCCCAAAACGATGTGTGATTGCTCAGGGAGATGGAAACAATCCATCCAGACCTTCTACTTATCACAGTGCATGCAAAAAGGTTACAATATTACAGTTTCAAGTTCTGCACAATTAACAGAAATTGACCACACACAAAAATCAGTCATACAAATGCACAGTTCCTCTGAGAAACTATCCTCCTCACAATTTTCCATATTTTCTTCAGGATGCAAGAATAATTTAAGGTCAAGATTTACATCTGTATCCAACAGAGCTATGAACAATCTGAATAACAGTAGCATACAGTCTGCAGTGCTGATTTGGTAGACTTCGGGCAGACATCTTCAAGTATCCTATAAATCTATTATACTAATGAGCTGAATGAAGTCTGAAAACATTTCGTGAAATAGCTTGTGATGGTCACTGTCAAGACTCCATGCCTATGGCCTTGTGAGATTTGGATTCATGGAGGACCGTTGTGTATTTTTCATTTCAACAAAAGCATTAAGAAAGACCACTCCTCCTATCCCAAAACTATGATGCTGAGTTATTTGACTTCAAGCTGATTTGGTTCCACATTGTCTTGTTTCAATGCTGGCAGTATGCTGTACACACACAGGATAATCATAATCTTAAACTCTCTGTCATCCCTGAGATAAGAGCTGCTGTTTCATGCAGGTTTGAGTGTATATCAGAGTACCATTCAGTCATATGCACCAAGCACTTAACTAAGCAGAAGATTGCAGACTTAATTGATCTACAGATGAGAAGGTTACCTCATGAGCGGAGTTGGGGTAGGGGATCTCATTCCAAAATATCAAAGTGAGCCACTGAGCCCATGGATAGTAAAAGCTATTCAATCACATCAGCTATGGCAGAGGGCTGCCACTGACCTTGAGTGCATGGGGATCATGTAGTCAAAGATCTAGGGTCCCTTTTACTAGGATCCTAACAAACTCTGCAGAAAGAAGATAAACACAGACTAAACTCTAATCAGATAAAATCATTTAAGTAGGAAGCACAGATGTAACTGCTAGTGGCAGGGAAGACAAACTCAACATCTGATAACAGTTGCAAGATAGAGCAGCTCACTAACATTTCACTCTTGTAATGTCACTCAGCTAGCTCGTGTTAAAAAAAAAGAAAAATGCAAATCTTTACATTACTAGGGAAATCTTATTAGGATATTGACAAATATTCATATGTCTTAGCTCTACTTAATTTAGCAAACCCACATTCTTATTCCTGTCTTCTGTTTATGTGGTGAGTGGAAAGAATTATCCTGGAACAAATACAACAAAAGGAATAGGAAGCCTGACCCAAGCCATCCAGCAGCCCCACTGCCTTTGCAAAGGCAGCAGGGCTGGGGGGGTTGCTTTGATCCCGCTTTGATCCCTTGCTTCCTCTTCCTATGCCGCGCGGCATAGGAAGGCTGTGGGGGCCGGGCCTTTTTTTTTTTTTAGATAGCCCCAGGGGCTGTCTAAAAAAATGACCTGACGAACCGACAAATTGATTCATGGTTCATTGGGCCACTGGCGGGCAATTTGTGGTTCATGGGTCGTCAAGTTTGATGACCCACGAACCAAGTCCCCATCTCTAGTGGCCATCCATGCAAGGTCAGGGATATTGCGGCTGCAAGGGAGACTACATTTCCTATAGCCCTATCCAATTATTGCTTAGGATACCTAAAGGACCACCTGCTCCCACAGAGGTCTGTCTGTTCAGACAGATTGGCTAAAGGTCCCTGGTTCTTTTATATCCCACCATCAGCCTTTTTCTGCTGGCTGAATAGCTCAGTGATAGGTATCTTGCTGTGGAGCCAGAGGCTGGGAGTTCAATTCCCCACTGTGCCTCCCAGAAGAGCCAGCCTGTGCTGCTTTGGGCAAGCTGCACAGTGCCAGGATGCCCCCAGAAGAAGGGAATGGCAAGTCACTTCTGAGTACACTTTACCTAGAAAACCATCACTATGCATCAGAATTGACTTGATGGGACACAATCATTATTATTATATCTGTACTTTTCAAGGTTTCCTACCCAGAATCTGGACTTCCTTTCAACAGAAGGCCTGCCTAGCCTTTTTCATTTCCTGGCATGTCTAGTACTGCTTTTAAAGCTCTTGAAGTGGTTTGTGTCTTTCACACCTGCATGGCAGGCAAAAATACAGCATGTTAACCTTTTCCCATCACTTCTTCACTATGCCAGGAAGTGCTTTTCCCTGTCATGCAGCTATTAAAATCACAATAACTCTAACAGAAAAAAAGTTTGCCATCTTAACATAGCCTTTTTCTGGTTCAAGAATAGAATCTGAGTGCCAGTTAAGTTCCTGCATTCAGTTAAGTTACTGCAAGTCAGTTATATATGTGCCATCCCATGTCATTGCTATATAGCAAGTTGTAAATTGATAGATCAAATCATGTGGCCAAGATGATGATGATGAAGACGATGACGACCATCAAATCCAAAGTCCATGGAGATCAACTAAGATTCTCCTTGAATTCAAAGGTTGCTCACTCAGGTCTTCAGAGCAGATGGACTCTTCATTACATGATAATTTATCACATCGTTTGCAATGCTGTCATGTACTTGATTTATAGGAAAAGACTGACCTTAGAGTCATTAATTCTGACAGCGATGCCATGAAAGTAGTCCAGATTGGTGCAATGCAGGGGGGAAATTGGGATCATTTAGCGACATGTAAATTCTGTAGAAATAAACAGAATCAAGATGGTATGTAGACATTGAGTGAATGACACAGAACTGTCCATGTTTATAGACATTGTGTGCTATTAAATCAGTCTTGATGGCTACAAATTGCACCGTACCCTTCATAGAAGAGGTCAATATGGAAAAGCAGGATAAGGCAAACTATAATCATAAACAGAAACTCAGAGGTACCGCCACCACTCCTACCATCCAGTTGCTAACAGTTTCCAGCAACAAAGGAAAGGTTGCAAGCAGGGCGTAAATACGGACATGGCAGGAATAGCAGGAACAGATTTTATAAGAATGAGACAATAGAAACAGAATTATGCGAATTCAGTCATGTGACCATTTTAAAGTCAATGGAGTAAAACTTTTGTCCTACATCACTGGATCCAGAATTGCCTCTTGAGCTTGAAAAAGTGCTTTTTAAAAGTTATTTATATTTCTGATTGAGCCCCCAACTCTCAGTGTAGTTGTAGCTGTAGTTGCAATTAGTTTAAAGTAAATAAATACTTACCTTTAAAAAAAAACCTGAATGCTACAAACTGTAGGCCTGCAGTAAAAAAACAACAACACTGCACACTTATGCAACAAAGTATGAGCCAGCAAAATGAGCCAGGATTGAATCAGCTATTCCATCTCCTTATTAGTGGGGCAATTAAACATTACATTTGCAAAATATATCTAGTGACATGTCTCAAGTTCCACTGAATCAATTGCTGAATTGATGTAATGTCAATCCCATTGAGTCAGTGAGATTACTCTAGTTGGAAAGAAGCAACTGGATTTAGGTCATGGCTCCCAGGAAGTCTCCTGTGAACACTATGATCTGAACAGCAAGTTTGGTGACTACATCATGTCCCTTTATTGAAACTGTGTGCTACGATTGTTGGGGGTAAAAGGTAGCTGGCCAGGTAGCTCACTAAATTGGGTATCAGGTTGCAGAGCCAGAGATTGGGAGTTCGATTCCCCACTGTGCCTCCAGAGAGAAGAGTCAGCCTGTGTGGACATGGGCAAGCTGCAAAGTCTCAAGGTGCCCCCAGAGGAAGGGAATGGTAAACCATTTCTGTGTATTTCACACCTAGGAAACCCTGGGAATAGTCAGAATAAGCCAGAATTGACTTGATTGCATGTAGTTAATTAATTAATAACTTTCTATATTGAACATGAATTGTACTGGCAGTCAAGTGTGAAGACCTTGGGAAATATAAGGAAAGCAGGCACACCTTTGGATATACAGTATTTATACAATATTTTATGGAATATACTGTTTGTGCTGAGTGAATATTACATGGTTGACTGTTCTCAAGGCATTGGCTAGAGTCTCAGATAATTGCCACGATTTCCTGGTTTTCTTGCTAGGGAGACAAAGGTCAGGACAAGGTGTGCTGGAAAAGAAGAAAATTTGATTTTATAGTGTCTGGTAACTTTAACATCTAGACCTTAAACCCCTCCCCACTGAACCCAGGGCTCACCGGCTCACCAGTGGCTCACCAGTCTGTTCCTCACCTAAGATTTGTTTAGGAGGCAGTGCAGGAAATCCACACTGTCTCTCTCTCACACACGCACACAGATGTATGTGCACATCATTTTGTAAGTCTTACACAAAGGCCCTCATCCTGTGACCTGCCCTCCTCCCCAATGAGGTCCTGCTCCCTGATCTCAGATTTTGGCTGTGGAATCTCAGGGAAAGGGAACCAGAAAGCTACAGACCAGATGATCCTAATGAGAAATATACCACTGTCTTACTCCTCCTGGCACTCTATTAGGTGAAGGACACACCAAAGGCATCCACCCAAATATACAATTCACCATGGAAAAATAAATAGAGGGCCAACTCCCTTTTTTAGATGTCATGGTCATATGCAAAACTGACCTATTGGGACACAAGGTCTACAGAAAACCCACCCACACAGACCGGTACCTACACAAAAACTCCAACCACCACCCACAGCAAAAAAAGAGGCATAATCAAAACACTGGTAGACCGTGCAAATCGGAACTGTGAAGCTCAATTTCTCAGCACCGAACTCAACCATCTGAATTGGGCCCTACAGGCAAATGGCTACTCCAAAAATGAAATCACAAGAGCCATCAAACCAAGAAAACAACACCAAACTGAAGAGGAAAAACAGCCACTCACAAATAAAGTATTTCTGCCATACATCAAAGGGGTCACGGACCGCATGGGGAAACTTTTGAAAAAACACAACCTACAAACAGTATTCAAGCCCACCACAAAAATACAAGAAATGTTACGGTCAGCAAAGGACAAAAGGGACCCCCTCACCACTGCAGGAGTATACCGGATACCTTGCAGTTGTGGCCAGGTATATATTGGAACCACAAAACGCAGCATCCACACCAGAATCAAAGAACATGAGAGACACTGTAGACTAAAACAACCGGAAAAATTGGCAGTAGCTGAACATGCCCTAAAACAAGCTGGACATGAAATTCTATTTCAAAATACTGAAGTACTGGACAACACCAGCAATAATTACGTTAGACTGAACAGGGAAGCCATTGAAATCCACAAACACCAGCAGAGCTTCAACAAAAAAGAAGAAAGTTTAAAACTCAACAAAGCCTGACTCCCAGCACTGAAAAATACAGCCTGCAAAAGGTCAACGAACTCTACTCAGCTACAAGGACCGGTGGTCACTGCACACAAAAGACTAGGTAACAACACCCATCAATCACAGTAACAGATAATCTCTCCCTCTTATCACAACAATACACCCACAACAAAAAACACGCTGATCACCACAATCACCCATCTCCTGAAAAGGACAAAAGCTGATCCCACAGCTATAAATACTCAACTATTTACTTACTTTACTTTACTTTATTAGATTTTTACCCCGCCCCCCTAGACAAAGTCTACTCAGGGCGGCTTACACACATAATAAAAACATCATTATACATAAAAAATTTAAAAGATCATAATTTTAACACTTATATTAAATTAAACTATCCAAACAAACTGCACCAGAGCACAGACAGAGTTCTGACTCCTGTCCTCTGAAGATGCCGGCCACAGAGACTGGAGAAACTTTAGGAAGAACAACCTTCAGAACACGGCCAAAGAGCCCGAAAAACCCACAACAACCATCACACACCAAAGGCTTCATGCAGAATTTGAGACTGATTATTCAAATATCAATGCAAAACAGCACAGACAGCAAGGAGCAGGCCTTGAACAGCGGAGAGCTTGCCAGTTTCCTGGTATGGCTTTATTGAAGTCTAAGTTAGTAACACTAAGCAGCCACTCTGCACAGGTGTAGTTTAAAATGTGGCTGCCACGGAGAGCTGTGAAGTTTTCTGATACTGGATACCACCGTTACAAAAACACTTCTGCTAAAAATATCCTCCGACTGATTCTTCCTGTGAAGTGTTCCTTAGCTTTTTAAATGGCCCATGGCTTTACCTGAAGCTGGTTTAATAGTACACTTATTTATTTTCCTCTCTCTTTTTTATTCCAAAGGATACAAGTGGCAGTGAAAGAGATTTTGGTTTTTCTAAGCAGCAAATTCTTTTTATTACATACCCACATGGTTGTCTGGGCCTTTGTAGTTAACACATTTCAAAGTGAGGCAGATTAGCATGAAAATTAATATCCTGCTATTTGCAAGAGAAGCTAAGAACTGGCTTCTCTTGTGATCCATCCTGTTCCCAGACTCTGGCACACTCTAATTCTGCTTATGATAGGTTCTATTATTATAATCTTATTTGGAATTTTGAAAGCAAATAATGGAGTCTATCTGTTGTGAAACAGAATTCTAACAGATCATTCACACATCCATTATAAACTTCAATATGAATATTGCACTGTCTCGTATAGGAATATATGGCACCAGACTTCCGAAACTGATTCTATAAACACTCTGCTCACAACAGCATCTCTGCCTATCAACAAATTGATAGCACCTAAGGGATACACATTTTCCAAGTCTCAGTTTTGGTTGGTTGGTTTGTTAAGACAAACTAAGTTGATCACATTAAAATTAATTTATCATTATCTAAAAGACTGTAGTGCTGCACTTTTAGTAATCAGGCTGCAACCGATCCTCCTTGCTTCTTGCCTACACACAATCCATATGTCTGTGTGTGGGCAAACCCTTGTCCATTCCCATACCCATAGATTCGAGACTGTCTTGCTGGTCAGTAACAGAGTTTATTGAACTGTAGGGATGTGTACAACAACATCTGGACTGGGAGTTCCCTTTACTCCCACAAACCTTCCCCCATCCAAGGACTAAGTTGTCTGATGAGTCCTCAGCACAGCTCAGTCCTGTCCCAGCCATCCCTAACAGTCTTTAGTCACTATTAGGGATGGCTTCCAAGGTGGACCCAGCATGGCTGCTTGAAGCAAATAGGGCTTATAAGACCTGGCCCATGTTACAGTCCTCGCTTCCATGGTGGTGGTGGTGGCGGCAGCAGCTGCCGGCGATGATACTCATGCTCCCATTGTTTTTTGCACCTCCAATGTAGCCTTTCAGTGGGTGTAGAGCCTGACTGGCCTTCTGTAAGTTGTGGTCACCAGTGAGTGTCTCTACACAACTGTTCTGGGTGAGTGACTGGCTCAAATACCCCTCATACTGTGTCTTACGTCTGCGGAAACCAATCTGCATGAGGATCCTTTTTCAAGGGTCCTCCAGGTAGGTATAGTCCACCACCTCCTCAGCACTCAACTCTTCCTCTAGTTCCTCTTGAGAAGTCTCCGATACCCCTTCCTCCTTGGCCCCAGAGGTATTCATCACCCTCACCCTTCCAGTGACCAGCATCCCTCTCCTTCGCACGAACCTCTTCTGAATCTTACATTAATTCCTCAAATTAGGGATGTGCATAAACCCTCGACTTATTTTGATCCCCTAATATAAGCATACTGATTGCTGTTCCATCTACCCTATGACCTTGTGGTGACACTCTGACCTAATTCTTCTTAGAGTCCACGACAATATTTCTTTGTGGGAAAGCACAAATGGCAATGGCCAGTTCAGAGACTGAATAGTGTGGCAGGACAGAAGGGCACCAGCAACACAACTGAATGCTCTGATTTATTTTTATTTTGCTCCTTTTTTCCAATGGTCAGGGGGAAGTTCCTATACTAAGGCACAGGAAAGAGAGTGAGTGAAGACTTTAAAAGGGCAATGGATGAAGTCCTCTTTCATTTCTTCTTCAAAGGGCAATGCAGATAATCTAATTTTTTCTATACATTTTCTGGCCTTTCTCTCTTCTCTGTTCCCTGGATCCGAAATTAGTGGCATTGCAGCATTGATGATTTAATCAATCACTTTGCAGCAGGAAAAGCAAGGAAGGTTAATTTCTAAGGTAAAGAACACACTGTCCTCTCTTTTGGCCAACTGAGCACCTTCCATAGTTTTTCTTTCTTTCCCCACTTCCAGTAGAGCCATGTAAATCTGTGAGAGTGCCACTCTACCCTGTCAATGCCTCTGAACTTTTTGCTCTATCCAATGACCACCAGAAATGCACATGTTTACATATTTCCCTATAGACAGTGCATGCCCCTATTTTAAACAAATGATTCTGCAAGTGGAAGTCCAGAAAAGTAACTTTCACAAACTCTGCATCTTCTAAGCAATTTATGTCATTAACATCAATTTCACCATCCTCATAGTGTCCCTCAGTTAACATGAGCTATGTTGATTTACCTGCTGAAAATAACAGGAGGAAAAACTGCTGATTTACATCCCTCTAGCACAGTGGCTCCCACCCTTGGGTCTCCAGAAGCCTTCACCACTAGCTGTGCTAGCCATGATTTCTGTAAGTTGTAGTCCAAGAACATCAGGGGCCCAAGGTTGGGAGCCACTGCCAAGCACTTCCAATTTCTCAGCTACTCTTAATTCATATCATTGCTTCAGTATCATTCTGTGATACTGTAGTGCTAGAGGCATCTCTGAGAAATGCTTTTCATTGGGCACAGGCTGGACAAGGAAATATTTAAAAGCCAAAATCCTGATGCACAGCCAGTCACATTGGCGGATATGACATGGTACAATTCACATCGACACATTGCCACTATTTAACAAGTCCCCTCTTGGATTCTGGCTGCACAACATGACATCCATATGGCATACAATGAGGAAACCTAGGGGGAATTTTTAATTGACAGCAATTTGCCATTGCAGTGTGTATCACTTTCCTTCCAGCACAACAGGATTTGGTCCAAAGTGATGGAAATGTGCTTCTTAAATAATACCAAGCCCTAGAGATTGTGTTAAAAGCATATACTGACCAGATTATAAGCAGCAGACAAGAAAACACAGAACAAGACGGTTGTGTATCCAAGTTCTATACATGACTTTTCAGAAGAACGTTTTGCTTGATATACACAAGATTGTAACCTGAGTCAGGCTCAGAGGTAAGATTTCTTAATCAGAGATGGTCAGATTAATATCTCTGGATGCTTCAAGTCTATACTTGCACCTCAGATGAAATAAATCTTTCAACAAACTCCCTGCCTATGAATAGCAAATTCCTGATCCTCATTCACTCCTTTATCCACCAGCTGTTTTAACTGATTAGTCAAAAGCACACTCTTGTTGACATCAAATGTGCAGCAAAAACAAGTGTATAAATGAATAATTATTTCCAACACTTCCAGTGAGATTAAGTGCTTATTGGATTAGGAAAATAACAGGATTTAATGGGGTCATTTATGTCACAGCTCTGGTATAAAGATGTATAGTACATGCATATACATCAGATCAATATCTTCATTTCCAAAGCCTAATTGCTGTGCCCATGTATACACGTTGTTCGTAGTGTTGCTTCCCACTGAATAGAGTGCACTTAAAAGTTCTAAAGCAGAAACTATATATAAATATATAGAAAATATATAAGTGTTAAAATTTGAGGCACTAATTGAAGCTACCAGAAAATTGAGAGAACACTTTTTCTTATTGGACTCAATGGAAGAAGGTAGGAGAAAACTTGGAGCGACTGTTCGTTTTTTCCTATGTATGTCTCATAATAGCAATAAGTGGCTATCCTACAGTATTTTAAGATGTCTTCTGTTTATCTGACATAAACACCTTCCCTTCTACCACCACTCCACAGTTTGAACATTATCTCACTGCTGGAAGTTGTGGGTGGGAGAGGCACGACCTTGATTCTGCAAGAAATCAGTGGGGCTGTTAATGATAGGATCTTTAGAAAGTCATTAAAATTATAGGGTCAGCATAAGTTGGAAGCAAGCTGAGTGTGAAAAACAACAGAGGGATTTATTAAAAAGGATCATCCCTTATGTATATGCAGTGTTTCTGTAGTTAAATATAAAAGTTACATCAATATATTTGATTCAGGTCAATTTTTCAGTAAACAGGGATAGCATGGAAATTAAAAATGTCTCAATCCTTATATTTTCAGTTATAATTTTGAGTGAAAAATCCTCCCTCCTCCTCCATCCCCTCCTCCTCCTCTCCTTCTTTTTTCTGAAAATGTCATTGCCATTTTAGAAAGTCCTCTTCCTACCTGTGAGGAAACCATACATGTAAGCTGCCTGAGCATCATCATATGACCAACCCTGTAATCCCCTGAGAAGTTACGCAAACAATATGTAGGAGTGGGGACAACAGTGCACAATGAATATTCAGTACGGAACATGGGTTTGTGAAATCTGTTTTTGGTTGGTTGGTTGGCTAAAGCCTCGTGGCACAGTGAATGAACTGCTGTACTGCAGGCAACTCTGCTCACGCCCCCTTGTTCAATCCCAGGTAGCTGGCTCAAGGTTTATTAAACCTACCAAGCTTCCAAGGTTGGTAAATTGAGTACCCAACTTGCTGGGGGTGGGGGCAATGTGTAGCCTGCATAATTAAATTGTAAACTGCCCAGAGAGTGCTTTAAGTGCTATCGGGCGGTATATAAGAAGCACACTTTGCTTTTGCTTTTGTTTGGTAAGTTCTAGTCATAGTTGCTGGGGAAAGGGCTTCAATCAAGCTAACAGGGAAATGTCAGAGGCCATGTGAAGCACTTGTGGTGAAGGGGTTAAACTGCAGTACTGCAGTGAAGACTCTTCTCATGATCTGAGTCCAATCCTGGGCTCAGGTAGCCAGCTTGAGGTTGACTCAAGCATCCATCCTTCCAAGCTTAGTAAATTGAGCACCCAGGTTTCACTCTCTGTAAACCATCTAGAGAGTTCTTTAAGAACAATGGAGAGATAATAAAAGCAGCAAAATTTTCTTTGCTTTGTATAACTGAGAAGGTGACACTGTTCTACAAACAGTTTGCCTGACCAGATACTACGCTGCCAAAGAATCTGGTTATAGAAACAAGCAACTTAATAATTAAGCACTTCCTAAACCTTATATCCAACATGAATTTGACCAAACTCCGGGAGGCAGTGGAAGACAGGAGGGCCTGGCGTGCTCTGGTCCATGGGGTCACGAAGAGTCGGACACGACTTAACGACTAAACAACAAAAAACATTATATAAATTATAGGACACTGCCATTTACGATTGTAATACTACAAGCAAGAAGGCTCTTGCAATCACAAGCAGAATATGAGCCAACAAAGTGATGTGGCTACAAAAAAGGCAAATGCTATTCTAAGCTGCATTAATAGAAGTACAGTCTCCAAATCCCGAAGGTACTAGTTCCCCTCTATTCGGCACTGCTTAGACCTCACCTTGAGTACTTGTACAGTTCTGGACACTGCACTTCAGGAAGGATGCTGACAAATTGGAATAAATTCAGAGGAGGGCAACAAGGATGATCAGGGGGCTGAAAACCAAGCCCTGTGAGTGAAAGAACTGGACATGTTGCTTTGAGAAAAGAAGACTGAGGAGAGATAAGATAGTATTTTTCAAAAACTTGAAAAGCTGTCATACAGAGGAGGGGCAGGACTTGTTCTCAATGAACCCAGAGTGCAGGAGACACAATAATATGCTCACGTACTGTAAGTGACATGAAGCCAGATTTCAGTTTAATATCAGGAAAAACTTCCTAACTGATAGAGCAGTAAGACAATGGAATCAATTACCTCGAGAGGTGGTGAGTGCTCCAACACAGAGAAATTTAGACAACCACCTGGCAGATATCCTTTGATTTGAATTCCTGCATTGAGCAGGGGGTTGGACATGATGGCCTTATAGTCCCCTTGCAACTTCATTATTCTATGATTCTACAATTCTAAACATCTACATGTAACCTGTTTAATGTTTCCTCTGTTTCTCCAGCTGTATATGTATCAGTTTGAAATTACACAACTTTTTTTCCAACCGCATATTTTGTATCCACCTTCTTACAAAAAGCAAAAAGACCCTGCTTCCTATCCTAGACATATTCCTTTAAATTTCCAGCTGAAAAATGGGGAAAAGCAGTGCTTGGTCTTCCCATCCATTCATTTTCTCTCTTGCCATGTCTTTCCTCTGTTTGTTCTGAAGCTCAGCTCAGCTGGAGACCACCTCACCACAGCACGAAAAAGAGATGGTGCGCATGTCAGGACTTCATAGAGAATGAGTAGTAGCTGCTTGTCCACCCCCACGCCCATCAACTGGTTATTTTATGGGATAACATTTTGTGGTCAAGGTAAGAAGCAGAAGTTGAGAGACGGAAATTGTATCTCTCTCTCTCTCTCTCTCTCTCTCTCTCTCTCTCTCTCTCTCTCTCTCTCTCTCTCTCTCTCTCTGTCTGTGTGTGTGTGTGTGTGTGTGTGTGTGTGTGTGTGTGTGTGAGAGAGAGAGAGAGAGAGAGAGAGAGAGAGCATGCCCATTTGCTATTCTGAGTGGAAGAATCTAAGAACAGTTACAAGCCATTGTATTCATGCTAATCAAAGCTTCTTGTGCAGGAGAAGCTTTGAAACCTTGACATTTCAGCATGAGCTGCGCCCTTTGCTTGGGTCACAAGCCATCCCTGCTTCCCTACACCAAGAGAAAGTACATAGTACCAGTCAAATTGTTGTAGGTTCTTAGGAGGAAAATAACTTCCTGGCAGCAAAAAATGTAAATCCAAATGCCACTTTCCAAATGCCATCTCTCCTATTCATGGTAACAGATTTTGAACTATTGATTTTAACCTATCATGATTGATAATTGATTGGGTGTAACACTTGATCAGTTTGCACCGGTCTGATAATTTGTGACAATATAATTGACTGTTGTCATAGGCCTGTGCAAATGTCAGACAATGTAAAAGACCAGTTAGTTAAACAAAGACAAACCAATTAGGTAACAGTCACTAGTCACTAGCAGTCCTGTTTGTGAAATGTTATCAGCTTCAAGACAGCATTGTCATGCCAGATGTTAGTAAAGGAAATCAAAATATACACTTTTGGCTCCTAAGCTGGTCTAAAGTAGTGTTTTGGGCTAGTGAAAGTAAAAAATATACGTGTCATATACCCTTGACCAAAGAATGATAAACTTCTAACTGGGATGGTCATCCTCTTCCATCAAGTGCATGGCTTTGGGAGGAGAAGGAAGGAAGGAAGGGGACACCTGCAAAACCAGACAGATAAGCCAAATCAACCCTGTCAATCAATGTGGTGACAAATGTCACAGTCAGAACACCCTCACATGTGTACTCTGTCCTCTAAATCAGAGGTCCCCAACCTCCAGTCTGTGGCCCAGTACCAGGCCGTGGCCTTGGCAGGACCGGGCCGTGGAGACAGATCTCCCCCCCCCCCACGCACGCTCCCCCACATACACGCACGGACGCATGCACACCCTGCCTACGGATGCACAGACGCATGCACAGCCCCTCCATGCACGCATGGACGCCAAAACACCACCACCCCCGCCTGCCCGCTAAACTGGTCCGCAGTGCAAAAAAGGTTCGGGGCCACTGCTCTAAATTACCTTGGAGCCACCATGTCTTTTGTTTTAAAAGTTGCTACTAGAGATGGTTATGAACTGCCAGTTTGGTGGTTTGTGCTGATTTGTTTTTCAGCTGAACAGGTGTTTGGCGTTTCTCAGCCCTGCCTCCATTCAATCCAGCTTCCCTGCCCCGCCTCCTCTGGGCACTGCCTATGAGTGGGTGCCTGCCAGAGGAGGCATGGCTGAGAAGCACCAAACACCTGCCCATCTCCAGTTGCTACAGAGGTGAGCTGTCATTAAGTTCTGGGGATGCTGGGCACAAGTCTTTTTTTTTAATGAGCGAATAATCATGAAGATACTAGCTTAATTATTTAGATTTTGGCACAAGTCACAGGATATCATTATAGTTGTTAGAGGTGGGGCTAGGTATCTTGAAAAGTTAATGTTCAGGAAATAAGGGGTGAGTGTTTGTTGTTGTTTGTCTTTTTGGTTTGCTATTGTTGGTTTGGGTTTGGGTTTGGGTTTGGTGTCACAGGGGTTTCCTTGCACTCCTATTGTTAAAGAGTCAGGGCCAGGTTTGACTTCCTTTTCTCTTCGCTTTTTGTATGTTCTTTTCTTGTGCATGTGATTCCTGACAGCTTAATTTTGATTTCTCTAGTTTTGTTCTGTTTTATAGATTATACTTAATTATTCCTTCGGTGTGGCTATGCAAAGTTATCAGGAAGTGAACTGGGGATCCAGACTTTGATGGGTTTGGTTAACTGAAGAGCAATATATTAAGGCCTCCATTTGCTTTCAATGTCAATTGAGGTGCTTGTTACACTTTAAATAGAACCTTAACATAGAACCCCAACATATTTTGAAGGTTCCACCAAGAATGCACTCTAACAATTACCTTATTCTTGCTTTCTCCAACTCTCAATTTTATCCTCACAACAGTCTTATGGGATTGGTCCTTCTGAAAGAGGATGAGTTACCTCAATCAGCCAGAGAATTTTGTAGCTATGGACAGACTAGGATCTATGATCCTAGTCTGCCCATAGCAACACATGTATCACATTCTAATCAAGAAAGTGCTATGCTGAAAATTTCTCCCCCAAGAATTTCAGTCCTTCTGTATTCAATCTGATAGGAATGAAATTCCCTTCAATAAGGATTTCAGAGAATAATTTTTTTCATGAGACAATGGTCTCAGTGGCCCTGCAGAAACGTTTATTTTAACTGGAGGAAATTTTCTCCCTTCAAGAGCTGGACACAATACTGCCTTTATGGCTGCTACAAGACTTACAAGGGAACAAAGTACATAAGCATTTGAGGAGAATGTTGCTGAATTCTGAATAATAACAATTAGTCCTTATCCAAAATTCATCAGAAGACGTTTTTTCTGAGAAACATGCTGACAATTTTCTTTTCCACACTCCCCTAAAAATAGACAGTCACTTTGTAAAACTTTCTTCAAAATGTCTCCTTCCTTCCACACTCCCACTGCCACGTCCTAGAATGATATTAGGGAGAAGGCATTGTGGAGGAAGATTGATTGATTGATTGATTTGATTGATTGATTGCATTTCTATACTGCCCATCTAGTGGATAACTACTACTCAGGGCAGAAAGATGATAACCCAGTTGCCAAAAGCATTGCTGTTGTAGCAGCACAAAGAACAAAAACTCTTTGAGGTAAAATTTGAGCTGGGGGATTGCCCTATAGTCATGGCCAGTCTTATCCAATAAGCTGCAGGGGAAATCCTCTGACTGGAGAACTTCAGCAAAATGGCCATACATACAGCCCATGCAACCATTTCTCTGCCCACAAATGGGGTGGAGAATTTCAAGAGGCCATTTACGCACAGCTGTAAATTAAGATTAATGTATCTACTTGTCTAACAAAAACACTCCACAAAATTTGAATAGAACAGGTGGAGTAAGTATCAGTTTTGGATAAAGAGACTGCTGGTATCTGTAGAAGAATCTGCACAGGCATCTGTGTATTATTTAGCACAAGATTAATAATAACAATATTCTTAGAACTGCAGAGCTGAAAGGGACCCTGTGGATCATCAAGTCCAGCCCCTGTCAAGAAGACACAGTGTGGAATTGAACTCCCAACCTCTAAACCACTGAGTTATAATGAAAACAAGTATTGGTAAAGAGTTTGCTAGGGTGGGGAATCTATGAAGCTCCATATGTTGCTGGATAGCATCCCTAACCACTGCCTATGCTGGCTGGGACTGATGGGCATTGGAGCCCAACAACATCTAGAAAGCAAAAGGAAACACCCAGAGGGCTGGAATAAGAGCAATCCAGAGGGGGTTTTTGGCTATAATTCCTACAGTCTTAGGTTTCTGGAAGTCATGGTCCAAAAAAGCAACTTTTCCGAGTGTAACTGAAATTGCATAACATGCCTACTCATATTCAAGCCCCATGAGTTAAATGGCATTTACTTCTAGGTAAATGCATGTATAGGAATGAAATCTACAGCTACAATTCATTCACTCAGACCCTAATCATCACCACTGTGATGGAATTAATCACTGCCTGTTGTCTGTTAAATATCGTATTCACTCAGGACTGACACACCTTCGCATTGTCCACTCCTGGCACACTCTCCCTGGCAACAGTTTTCAACTCCCCCAGAGATAAAGACACTCTATGCAATATTGGCAACCTTGACAACTCCGTTCATCTGAAGAAGTGTGCTTGAATACACAAAAACTTATGAAAAATAAAAACTAAGTAGTCCTAAACGTGCTACAAGATTTTTAGTTTCTCTTCTAATTCATTGCATGTTTATCTTAGAGTAAATCCACAAAACAGCCGAATATCCATAGGTTTGTGCTGTAGAAGGGTTGGTTATCCATAGGTTTGCAGAACAGCAGAATGGCAATTTTCTTTTCTCGTCACTGGAACTGAGAAATGCACATATGCTCTGTGCCTTAAGGTTTGTGTCATATGAAGGCTGTTGAAAATTTGGCATTTTTTATTATTTTCTCTCTTTTTTTGGCTCAGAAATTGCTTAGGTATAAATTTGTGAAAATGCATGAAGCAATTAAACATTCATAATAAATACATCTTTGCTCCTAACTCTCCCCACACCCACCCCAATTATTTCTTTCCTGGAATAACTGCTTCACTTCCTCCACCTTAAAGATAATATCAAACAAATGGGAGGTTGGTATGTCTATCTAAACTTTCAAGTAGGTTTCTTAGTGCCTCCCATTTAAACATTTCCCACACTCACATCTATGATTTAATCTGAAAAGCCTCTGTGTGTGTGTGTGTGTGTGTGTGTGTGAGAGAGAGAGAGAGAGAGAGAGAGAGAGAGAGAGAGAGAGAGAGAGAGAGAGATAACAAGACTGATAAACCATGTGTAACAATATACAGCAAACTGATTGCTACTTTTAACCAATGAATCAAAGAAATCCATAAATGAGGATTTGGCTAGGGATGAGTAAGAAATCTGTGGGATTCATAATGTCATAGTAAACTTGCCACTTACTGTAAATCCCAAACATATGCAGTTATATGGCAATACTCATACTTTCCTGAATATTACAATGCTGTTAGCAAATCAAAAAATGTGGAGGGAAAATGTGTGTAATAGGAAAACAGAGCAGAAGAAAATTCACAGATTAGGGGAAAGTGCACACAAAATGTATTAAGTTAGGGGAAATAGTTTGCTAATGTATTTTAGGAAAACAACATAAAAGATATGCAGATTTGTAGAAATGTGAATGATAGGGTGACTTTTTGTGCCGTCTCTTTGGGAACAAGACTTGCAAACTGATGTGAAAACAAGTAAGAACAAAGTCGATGCTGGAGAAGTAACACCCTCAGCAGAACTGAATGGGACAGGTCTGTCCGTCTCTAGTTTTGACTTCTCATAATCTATTAAGGACGGCAACAGCACACACCAACCACAGGATTTAAAATTAGACACAAAAAGTGAAAAGAGTCAAATTGCATTCGGGGCACTTTTTACTCCCCTGGAGAGAGTAGCAATTGTTTCCCATTAAAGAATCAGAATGTAGCACCCCAAGAAGGAGATTTTGAGGATTTAAAGAGCCCAAAAAACCTACACATGTACATTCAAAGCCCAGCTGAAATGTTTCTGATTCTTTTAAGAAAGCAGCCATCAGAAAGCAATAGCAATAGCATAATGCTGGGTTTAATACAGGAAATGGTGGTGGAAGCTGCTAGAAAGAAAGAAAAAAGCCTGGTGTTATTTATTTATTTGTTTATTTGTTTGTTTGCCTCGCTGGGGGACAAGCACAGGTGTCATTGGCTTGATCAACAAGGCCTGCTAAGAATATATCACTTGAAACATGAACAGATTTCAGTTTCTAATGATGTGTTTTCGATAACCTATATTTTGGACCTGAAGCAATTCCCCATGGCCACCGCCCCGCTCCCAAAACTTCCCAAGAGGAGGAGACTGCTGTATCTTATTTTTATTTTCTTTATATCCAAAAACTGGCAACTGGCACTCAAGGTGGTTCACAACAAGATGAAAAAAATCAGATGCAAATGCAAGAAGTACTTCATACTTTTAAAATAGAATTAAACAGATTTTGATATTAACACACAACTGACTTAAAAGATTTTTAAAATACCTGGGGGTAGCTTAACAAGCCTTGATACCCCAATTTCTTAGGCAGTGAACAGATTTATTCCATGACACATTGGAAAACTGATATCTCAAGGTACGTCACTGGGGGATTTCTTCTCCAGATTCTGCAAAACTGTGGTGATTTTTCTTCTCTTAAAAAGTCTGAAATCTATATGTATTCTCTTCTGAGTGTGTGGATGTAACAGTGGTGGGGTTTTTTTTTTTTTAGTTGTATGGATGTCATATGGGGAACATGGCATCCATACATTTCTCTACTTAGTGAAAAACATATCTTTACTTCATGAATAGTTATCTTTCTCAATTAGTCAGCTTCCATACAACCTACATAAATAAGGTACATTTTCTTTAAAGAGGAGAATTCATTCATCTCTCTGGAACATTTGTGTGTTGAGGAACTGGAAAAATGGGTAGGGGAATACCATGCTTTCCAGATGATAAGCAACAGAAACTGGCATGCCATGATCATGATAAGTATATTACTAACAGGGACTACAGATAAATATTAAGTTTTCCTCAGGGCAAAACTACATGTGACATTAATTGTGTGAATGCATCTGGCATGTATTTTTTGTTATGTAAATAGCAAAAGAGCAAAGAGAGAATTTGAGCAGCCTTGGGACCTATGAGTGGCAAGGAGGGGGAGTTTAACTCTTGCTGCTAGAGATATACAAATCTGGTGGCTTCATTTTTATTAGGTTACTCTGAATCCCACTAGCATTCTTATCCCATTCCACATCTATAATGGGTTGCAAGACATTCCCCTTCCTTCCTTCAGGCACAGAAATTCTGGACTGGTTTTTGGTACATAGTTTCCTACAGTATATGTTTTTGTATTAATTTCCTTCTAACACATGGATTTAAGTCAATGTAATGGTTCATATTTTTCACATAAACATATTTTTTGTTATTTACATTCTTTCTTTGCCAAAACTCATTGTGAGCTTTGGAAATGCTGCCATTTTCAAGGCAAGGTGGGAAAGTATGTGCAATCCCTGGGAATGAACCAAAATCAAGCCTTGCAGCTTTCAAGGCTTCCAAGACTCCTTCCACTGGCAATTTCCGGTATTGTGAAGTGGCTTAATAAATGAATTGCTTCAGGATATTGGCATATCGAACACTTCCCTTGTTCCTCTGTGGAGGGACAGGGGAAATGAAATTAATTTTTTTTGTTTACTAGAATATCGCTGATGTGCTAAATCACTTAATTTTAATATATATATAATATATATATTATTTGTCTTTGTGTGAAATGCTGATCAAAATCATAGCTGCAGGCAGTTTCTCAGTGCCACGCACAAGGCAAAGAATTAAACATAACTAATCTGATTCAGCACATAGAGGGGCAGAAGAAGTGTCCAGTCTGCTGATATCCAGAAGTGGCTCATTTATTAAGCCACTTCATGATCCTGGAAACTGACAATGGAGGGAGCTGGACTAAATAAGGTTGCTTGAGGTCAGCATGCTATTTGGATGCAAGGATTTCACCAAATGGCATATCATTCCTCCCTCTGACCTCAGACAACCCTATTTAGACTGCACCAGCCCACTCCAAAAGGGCCCTTGTAGTCACAGCCTAAGATAGAATACAGTGTTAGTCTGAAAAAAAGTTGCTCTGTGCCGTAAGCACATTAGCCAGTTAGTCTGATGAACTTGTCAAAATTAATCACCCTAAAACATATTGAGAGAATTATAGCACTGTAATCATTTCAAGCAGACAATTCAGGTTTAGAAGGCTTGCCAGATATTTTACTGAGACTAGTAATTTAGAAGTACTTCTCTTATGAAATATTGGCCTTGAATTTGTGTCTTTAGTCTTAGTCCCATGCTGCTTGATAAAGCAAATGGGCAAGAGACTATCTTAAAAGATAACTGTATTTTCTTTTTTTAAAAGCACTTCATTACATGTTTCCCCATTGACAGGAGATGTGGCAGGTTTTTTAATATTTAAATAGGGTGATAAAGTTCATTTCAATTTCAATGACACTCAAACCCCTGGACACTCTCTCCCCCCCCCCCACTGCTTTCTAAAACCTGACCAGAATTATCTTCTTCCAGAAAAGCCCATTCAAAGTTGTGAGAAAGTAGTTTGCAACCAACTTTTCTAAACCACAGGATTTTGCAATCTCTCTTTCACTTTATTATTAGCTCCACCTATTTTCTGTTGCTAGCTAATTACACTTAGGAGCTAAGCCATGAAAAATTTTGCCTGAAAGCCAGCCATTAATTCTTGAGAATAAATTATCAACATGTAACATAGAGCTGCCAAATGATTATCAGGCCTCATAGAACTCAAGGGTGGGGTCCTCCTCGATTCATCTCAGTACAACCACAATTTATATTCCAAGTACACCACAACATACGCCGTAAGGGTGCATCTGTACTTCTGTAGCAAGGAATGCATAAGCCTATATAAAATGTGACAGAACAAGAAACACCTATTTGTTTTCACACCTCGCTCAGCCTCTGGGAATTCAGTTTGTGAAGTTTAGGCAATTCTATATGGAGCCATCTGCTGGCATGTGCCAGGAAAGGCAAGGCTGAGTCAAACATAACTGAAAGAAAAGATTGGATTTCTCTCTCCCCAAACTCATAAACTTTCTTCTCTTCACCTTTACTTCTCTCTGCAGCCTTTTTGCATGAAAGAGATGACAGCATTCAAACTTGGGGCTGCTTTTCCCCTCCCTCTTTTGTTGTTATTCTCTCTCTCTTTAAATGCAGCATAAAGCTCTCATTTAATACTGATGTTGTAGGAGGAGCTTCTGAGGAAGTTAAACGTCAGTAACTCAAAGTAATATTGTGTAACTAAATGCAGAAGGGAAGCCAAGAAAAGCTACTCTCCAGATGGTGCAAGATAAAATCATTGTACATTTAGACCACATGATATTGTGGCTAAACCCTGGGACAGAGGAGTTCAGATCTCTCCAGAACATTCCTAAACCCTTTGAAGCATCTGTTCTATCTGCTTTCAGAATTACAATCAACTGGTGACTGATGTGCAGCTACTACAGATAGTAGGGCACAGGTATTATACTGTTTACCATTTTATTGGAGAAACTGGTCTTCCAAGATTCATAGTGTCTGCCTTGTCACTAGAGTCAGATCTGAATTCCTCTGAAGGCGTGATGATAGCTTGGGAGAGGGCCATATAAGATAGCCACATACACTTCACACAAAAACAAACAAACCCAACAACCCACAAATGAAAAGGCAGCACCAATATGAATTAAATTGCATACACAAATATATATGTACAGTTATAAAAAGAGAAATAATTTCTAATAATTTGAACAGAGTTACATACATCTTGCCTGAGTGGAGAAAACTCTGACCTGTCTGTAGGTGTTGATGGTCTACTCCAAGGTCTACTTCCTTATAGTTCTTTACTTGGCCTTGGCCATCTTCAGATACAGGACAGCTTCATAATCTGGACTATTGTCTGGCAACCCATCAAACAGAGGACTGTCACATTTAGAAACAGACATGTGGCCACATTTGAACTACATGCACATATATGTACACATTTCAGTAGTTCTCCTTCCTTGTCAACAGGGAGTAGCAAGCCGAGCAAGGAAAGAGCCAAGCTGTATGTGGATCTCTCAATGAAATAGAGAACCTTCTCTTTACCCACTCCTCCATGGGTTGTGATGCAAAAACCTCTTTCCTCCTCTCCGGCAGCTGCCAGAATGGAGCTATCTTCAGGTAAATGGCAGTAGCAGTAGTGGGAGGTCAAAGCATCTGTCGTAGGCTGTGTTGAAGGCCTGCAAGAAAAGTCTGCAATCCCTGGGCCAGTGACTGTGCTCCCTTGCTTGACGAGCTAAGCTACTGTTGCAGTGTATTTAGCCAGCTCCACTTTCTCTCAAACAGCCATACGCTTAGCAGTCAAGAAGTCACAGATCAAGAAAATATGAAAAAAACCTCAAGGGATCAGCAACCTCCAGGGATGAAACACCTGTTGCATTTGAGGAGGGGGGAGGGAAACTGCTATTAAATGCAACTCTCCATTTTTTTAATGAGCTGAATAAACTTTCTGTCACCATTCTTGCAAATGTTCACATGAGGCAATTTAGCTCATGTGGGAAAAGTGTCTGTGTAACCTGATACGAAACACAGGAACAATTAGTCTGAAACATGTAGATTATTAAAAGGTCTAATAAGCAACCTAAGTAAAAGGTCACACATTTTGTTACTAATATAGTCCGACTAATAGATTAATGAATTCTGAGATTAAAGGAAAACATTTATGAAAGAATGGTTTATAGCAGAAATCGTCTGTTCTGGCCTACATCCCATCATGTTGGGAAACCCATCCTATCATATTGTTTTAGCCATGGGAAGTATCTTCTTTTACTGTACAGTGCCATTTGTAACAAGTGTACGCTGTTTGGCTTCATCATTCTTAGTTTCATGCTCTACTAAGATGAAGAGAATAGAGAGAAAACTCTTCCTGTGGAAAGCTTAACTACCTTTTATTGGGTAGTTAAGCACTGTGAAATCAACGCAACTATCTTGCATTGTTTCAAGTGATCTTTCCCTTATTCAGACCATGTCTTCCTTTATGAGCCTGTCTGGATGTTAAGATCATCAAGGGAGGAATTTCTCTCGGTCCCACCACCTTCACAAGTGCGTTTGGTGGGGACGCAGGAGAGGGCCTTCTCTATTACTGCTCCCAGACTCTGGAACTCCTTCCCAATGAAGGACAAGCTGGCCCCATCTTTGCTATCCTTCTGTATGCAAAGAACTTTCTCTTCAGGCAGGCTTTCCTTTAGCGACTATCTGTCTGAGAGAGATTCTTAAATGGATTGTTGTGCCTTATTGCTTTGAATGTGTTCTTGGTGTTAATTTTGTTTACCATTTTAGCTACTGTTTTTAGCTTTTAAATATTGTCTTTTCTGGTATAAGTAGGGTTGCCAGACGTCCGGCAAAAGGAGGACATATCCTCCTTTTTAGCCTAATGTCCTCCGTCCAGCAGGCAAAGATTAAAAACCTTTAAAATGTCTGGCTTTTGGGTGTGTCGCGCTCGTGCGGTGGGCGTGTCGTGTTTGCGGGGGCGTGTCTTAGAGTGCATGGTGCAGGTGGGAGGGCGAGCAAGAGTCAGGAGCCGCGCATCTCCCTGACCGACTGAGGCCACTTCTCTCTGGCAAGCGAGAGACTTTCGATGACACACAGCTAGGCACTTTCCTTCCCACAGGCGAGCAGCAGCAGCAACTCCTCCTCCTCCTCCTCTCCTCCCCCTTTGAGTCAGCTTCAAGACCCAATGAATCAGAGCAGCGGTGGCGGCGGCTGTTGCTGCCGTGTGTGCGGCCACCACTCTTCCTGTTTGCTCAACTTCTCCTCTTTGTGCTGCGGGAGGAGCGTGGCTGAAAAACCCGGCTCGGTGGTAGCTCGGAGGGAAGCCCGCCTGCTCCCTGAGCTCTCCTGCTTTCCCTGCCAGTTCGTCTTAGGGCGGCTAAGCCCTCCAAAAAACCACCGCTTCCACAGGACGCCCCCGTTGCTTTTTCCCTGCACTCTCCTTCCTTGTCTCGAGGTTTCTCCCAGGGAGCCTGGAAAGCGCTGTAGCACTCTTGCCTTTGTACAGCCGGCACCGCCAGAGGGTTTTGTTTTCCTTTGAAAAACAGCGGGGAAAGTTGTGTGTTTGCGGCTGAGGGTGGAGGAAAGTGGGGGTTATGGTACGTCCTCCTCTGTCCTCTTTTTTTGTCTTTCTATGTCCTCCTTTTGGTACCCATGTATCTGGCAACCCTAGGTATAAGCTACTGTGGGTCCTTTCTAAGGACAAAGGTGGGGTAAAAATAAAATAAATGAATATATATAATTCTTCAGCAGGTTTGCAGGACTGTTTTCTGCCTCTAGGATTCTCTTGGAGTTTGAGATATCACAAAAAAATGAAAATAAAATAAATGGAACCAGAGATAGACAAACATCTACTTCTAGTTTAGAACAATTGTGTGAGTTTTTGGGTGTTAAAACCCAGAAGAGGGATTTGCAATGCATTTAAAAGGAGAATTGCTCCCCCTGAAGTATTCCAAGAATAGAGGTTCACTTTCTTTGCTGGATTACTCCTTGGTCCTTGTGGGCTTAAGGGAGTCTGATGGACCCAGGAGGTCACAAAAGCATCCTGGGTGTCTTGAGTGCAGTTTCATGGCTGAACTTCACCTATCCCTGCCATATCTTTAGAGTTGCTTTATATTCTTCTTTAAACAGCACACACCTCTGTTTGAAGGAGCTGGGAGGACAGGCCCATTTGAAAGGCTGTGTTGTCCATGTTAAAGGCAAAGAGCTAGAAGAGAGAAGACTGGGGCCCATTAGACCGTTTGGCAGTCAGCAGACTGAGCAGGTACAATATATCACCCGGATACAGTCTTCCACACTATAGTGAGATATGTGATATTAAATTATGGCAATTATTTTCAAATCTGCATCTATGCATAGCAATCAATGTATGCAGTATATGTTCTGTGGCAAATGTGTGTCATCCATTTTGATGATGTATAAATGGCCACTCTAAAGAGCTGTCAGCCCTAACACTGCATGGCAATCCCTCCTAATAACTTTGTATCCTGCTGTCTTTGGTTACTTTACCAAATTTCATGCCATTGTGGAAGTTATCTAACCAGATCATAGGAAATTATTTTAATCTAAGTAAATATTGTTTTACCCACAGATGCATCTGTAGTTGTTAGAGAATTATGCCATACCTTGTTGTCTAGAAACCTGAACTGCACCTTAATCGGCAGCACAAATTGTTTCTGTTGAAGACAGGAAAAGTGTGTGACAGAAAAGAAGATGATTAGGAAACACAGGATAATCAGTGACTCCTTCAAATTAGTGTAGTGATTGTTTAAAGAAACAGGATCCATATTCACTTACCTAATGGTGGTTTGTCTTTCAATTCCTACCTTGATTTTTAAGGTTCACATTCTTTGTGTTTGCTAAAATTACTACAGCAACACTTTAGATTAAGGCTCACAAGTGCACCTTTATAGAACTAAAGCCAGACTACATTTGAGCATGCCGGTTTCTTACCAGGTATAAAAGCTGAAAAATATAAAATCTTTACATAACTTTTTTGTTTCTGCATTGTGAAAATCTCTCTTTGATTATGCAGCCCTCATACCCACATATGGCTGTGGATGGCTCCACTGTTTTCATAACCCTGCACCTCACAACCCCCAGACATATGGACCAGGATCCCATTTACTTACACATTCTCGTAAGGGTAGTCATGATGTTAGCATTTCTTAATGCCAACAGGCTCACTCTTGTGCACCTGATCCTGCAATGATTGGGAAATCATGACCATAACCAATCACACGCAGGAAGCTTGTAGGAGGAATAAACAGCCACAAAATTGCCCTTACACAGACTCCCCCCACCAGTTGGATCTGTGGCCACTGAGGGCCCTGAAACTGCACACCTGATGGCACTGTTGGAATGAATAGTGGCAGGAATTATAACAGTTCACAAGTAAGTATTGCTAACCTAGCTGCCCTATTCCAGACCAAGAGTTATTACTGGTGTTGTGTCAAACTTACTTCCAGTTTTTATAAACTTTCCCATTTAGATTCATAGAAAGGAAATGGATGGTGGATTCTTTTTTAAGGAAAGACTGTAGACAAAGGCCTCATTTCACTGTGCAAGCATCCAGATATGGGAATGTCAGCTCAAACGTTTACTACCAATGAGTTATTATTAACAAAGCAAATAACAAAGTATGCTGCTTATATACCACCCCGTAGCACTTAAAGCACTCTCTGGGCAGACAGACAGACAGGTGACACCTTCAGTCACCTCGCAACAATAGGATAAGCTCATCTAAAGAAATTCAAAAATACTCCAAGAAAGGCAGAAAAGCAAAAAGCCTTCTTACATTTAGGTAAGGCTAGTCCTTAAATGCACTAAGGCTAGTTATGAATTCTGAGCCCAACTGGGGTTCTTTGGACACTCCAGATCAGAGCAGAAACCTTGGGTTTAGCTCCAGACAGGATTGAAGTGGACTTGGAGTGCTCTGGGAAATTATGGGACTGGGGAGACATTTAAAAATATAAAGAAAAGTGGAGAGAAGGGAAGAGAAACTGAATGGGCAAGCTGAAAGTCTTCATAAATATTTGTTTTCCCTTCCACCTTTCTCCCAGACTGGGACTCCAAGCAGCTCACACAAAGATTAAAACAGATAAAAATTGATAAATAGAAGTACAGGTAAAAGAACAGAAAAGGCCATCATGCTTTAAAACAAACTACAGTATTAAAATACTAAATTAAACACAGATTTAAAAGGCATCAATTAAAAAGGGAAGTACAAGATCTAAGAGTCTTTTCTTCCATTGTCAGTCAACTGCTGAAAGTATACTTCAACAAAAATAAAGCCTTTGTTTGCTGGCAGATGAACGTGTGGGTTGGCCAAACTAGCCTCATGGTCCAAAGCCTGGGAGAAGCCAGCAAGAAGGCACTCCCTGTTATCCCCACCAAATGTGCCTTGGAGGATAGAAGATCCCAGAACTTTGCCAGTGGGAGAATACAATTCTGGAGGTAGGCATCACACAAGTATAGAATAGTAAGAAGTACCATGAGTGGTCACTAAGATGTCTGAGGGCTATGTTGGGATTGAGCTTTCTAAAAATAGTTGAATCAGAGGAGACACTGGACCATGGTGCAAAATTCACAGTTGTCCCATCATTTCAACATTCCTGACACCAACAACACAAGGCACAGCATGAGGCAGCACTTCAACCGTCTGATAGTCCTCCTCCAGCTTTTAGTGAGCCTATACCACCATAATTGTAAAAATAGCTACCACACAAACTCTGCAATTCGAAAGCTGATGAACAATTCTTCAGGATTCAAAAGTGTTTTTGAGATTTTAATGGCTTAATAAAGATATCACCCACCTTTACTTTTTGATTTTGCACAAGGAGCTCTTGGCTTTTTTCTTTTTTTGTTAAAAAACTAGAGTTACACAGAAAAAGGGTGGGGGAGGAATTGCCACTTGTTAAATAGATTGTAGGATAGCTATGCCTTTGTTATCTGAAAGGGGAAATAATGGCAAATAGCTAGTTATTTCCAAAGAGGGCTGTACGTCGATGTCATCTGAATCCAAAACCAAATTGGAATGTTTCAAGCTAGTCTGGACTCAGCTCAAGACAATTTGCTACATTTTTTCTAAACAAACTTTCAGCTAATTCCAATTGTTTATCTCAACTACAGTAGACCCACTGAGTCAATGAGACTTTGATAAGTACTGCTGATGCAATGGGTTTACTCTCATTGGGACTAAAATTTAGATTTAACCCAATAAAGTTAAATTGCATATTAGGTGTAGAATGTTCATCCTTTGAAGTTATTTAGTAAAACAAATGTGTGTACTAAACACAGATATAAATACAAAAGGAGCTTCATTTTACTTTTTCTGCCTTTTTTTTTTTTTACTTTATTTTAACATTATTATTGCTGTTACTAAAGTCAAGGACAGATTCCAGTTCTTTATATGCAATTTATTTTTCCTATAGTGCATTTCCTCAGTGTTGCAATGTTCAATCTGTTTTTCCAGGCAAGTAACAAAATCAATTATATTTAACCATGCAACAATTCTGGGTGTATCTATGATTTGCACTATTTACATCCATCTACCAGTTAGGTTTATGCAGGAGTACAGGTTAGCATACTTCTTTTTCCTGCATGTGATTACAAGTAAATCTTTTAAAGGTACCTACTAATTTTTTTTACCCCTCTCTCTGGCATCAGATACTACCAAACCTCCATTAAATGAATAACAATGTTTTTGGCTGACAGAAGCTAGTGACAGATATATATAACTAACTGTAGCAATTTATAGCCATATCCCATATTCTGTTACCTGTCTGTAAATAAATTGTCCCACATCACCTTCTTTGCCATCTTTCAGCTCAGACATGGGAAGAACATAAGAGCTATGCTAGAACAGTTGAAAGGTCTAAGGCCAGCAGTAAATTTTGCCCTTCAGATATTTTAGACTACAGTTCCTATAATCAGTTCCCATAATTACACTGAAAGGCTTACAGGATCCTGGTTGGAGTTTCTAGGAGCTGAAGTCTAGAACATATGGTGGGACAGGGGCCCCTCCTCTTGTCTAAGTAATGCGGAATCCTGTTTACAATCAGACCTCTTGGGTACAAAAATCTTCTTCTGCTGTTTCTTGGAAAGGTGTTGAGAAATGTGTTGTTTTTGAGCCTGAAGTGAAGCATATTGCAATCCTATGACTGACCTCCATCTGTAATCTTATAAAAAAAAATCTTTAAAAATTTTTCTTTTCTTTTTTTTAACCTTGTCTTAAAGGGCTGATCAAGAAACTGCCTGCAGCTGAATCCATGGCTGTGGATTCTCTTTGGGCAGTTTCATAACCAGCCCTTTAAGACAAGGCAAAGGAAAGATTTTTTAAAAAAAAAATGTAAGTGATGCAGTGCATTTTCACAGCTCTAATGGAGTCTATTTTTTTCCAGCATCTAATTTACCAATATCCTGAGGTGGCTCTCTTATTAAGCCACTTAAAGATGTCAGAAATTCCCATTGGAAGGAGCCAGACCAAATAGGGTTGCATGAGTTCCAATATGCTATTTGAATGTGAAGATTACACCAAAAGGCATATCACGCTTCTACCCAACCGCAAGAGACCCTGTTTAGCACACACCAGCCTGCTCCAAATGAGCCCATGTAGACAAGCCCTTACAATATCTGAAGTGAAGCATCCTAAATATTGAATTAGATTCAAATCTAGTCACATTTGGGTAGACTCATGGATATCAATGAAATTTAGGTTAGTCATAATTAAATTAAGGCTCATTAATACAAAACGGATCTTCTCGAAGTATGACTAAATCTGGATCCAACCCTGTTTTTTCATATCTGCTGTATTAAAAGATAGTTTGCCACCTACAGAATAGCAAAAGATAATGGGTTTTCAACATTGTTGTCTAGGATATTTGTTTAATATCTAAGCAAGCCCATATCTGATCAAACGGCAGAGTTAGTCATATGATATAACTGAAGGCTTTGTCTGTCTCTTGAGGCTTTTTATTTGATGAAACTTTATTATTACCATTATTGTGGTTAAAAGAAATCTGAAAGTGATGAAACGGCTTCAGCCATTTTGTTAATGGTATGTAACAGCAAATGCATTTGAACTTCTTGGGAAAACTTCACATAGCTTGCATTAACAATGCAAATAAGCCCAGCAGCATAAACCTGCCAAAATGTATACCAGTCACTGTTTACAAATGCGAAAAGAAATTTAGCACGTAGAGAAAGGAAAAAACACATCTTGTGGTGTCAACCTTTCTGTAAACCTCTTTCTAGCTTTAACAGTTGTTCTTTCCTTTTTTAAAATTTTGTTGGAAGAGGTGTGATGGATGCATTGAAGGTACCACACCTGGCATCCACAATGTTGGCTGTTCAGAAGTACAGGCAACATCTGTGTTTTACTCAAATGGTTTTGTCACCTGAGATGTCTCAAGCTAAGTCATCTTCCAAGGTGTAGTTGGATTAACTTTTTAAGGAATGCCAAAAAAAGTATTTCTGAAATGAGAGTTACTGGGGCTCTGTTTGTTTCCTTCTTTGTTTAACCAAGCAAGAAACATTTAAATTAAAATGAGCTCAAGTGGATTCCTTATTATACAAAATTGGATTAAATAAAAATGGCCAATTTATGAAATGAGAAAGAAGGCACTTCATTTAATATTTCTAAGATAGGAAATAATACCCATGCTAGAGTTTTGAATCTCCTTTTAAGAAGATAATCTGATTGATTATGTATTTACTTTTTTTAAAAAAAAAATCATGTGATCTATTCCTGGTAGAAAGAATAGGTCGATCGGTCGGTCGGTCGGTCGGTCAGTCAGTCATGGATCAATAATTATATACTTTTGAATCCCAACAATTGCACATAAGCCTTGGTTGTTCCATGTAATAAAGGTAGGCCAGCTGGCTAACTAACTCATTGAGTTAGGTAGCTCCTGTGCATCCCATCTCCTGTGCATCCCACAAAAAAAGCATGCAATCTACGGTAAATCCCTTTTGAGTAGTCTGTACCTAGAAAACTAGGGAAAGAGTTGCCATATGTCAGAATTGACCTGACAGCATGAAAATCATATATGAATGTGTCTTGTCTTTCTTCATCTCTGGTAAAGGTGACCAGAATTCTTTCACATGTCTCATCTTCACTGTCAATGTCAATAATCCCTGCTAAATTACATACATGTCCTGAGAAGAACTACACCCACAACCAGTGATGGCTTTGAAGTTTTATTGGCACTGCCCACTTAACTAAAAAGGCAAGGTACTTTTATTAACCCTCATGCACTAGACTAAACAATTTGCATTGAGTCAATTATTTTCTGATTCAAGTGAGAATCCTGATGTATAAAAATTATCCATGTCCAAAGAAATGTTTGCACATGTAGTATTATCTGTTTCATTAAAGATCCAGAATTAGAAAACAAGAGCTGGGTCATTCAGGATATAATGGAATGAGTTGGAATGAAAGTAAAATAAAATTAGATTATATAAAATTATCTAGAGCACATCCCTTCTTCAGAATTAAGGTTTTCAAAAAATGGCACAGGACTTTATGTTTTCCACAGTATGGTATACTGGGTGGGATAGTAAAGAAGTAAAATTGGTAGGTTTGTTGGGACAGCTTCATTTTGTCCCAGATTAGTTATTTATCATTGGTTGGTTGGTTGGTTGGTTGGTTGGTTGGTTGGTTGGTTGGTTGGTTGGTTGGTTGGTTGGTTGGTTGGTTGGTTGGTTGGTTGGTTGGTTGGTTGGTTGGTTGGTTGGTTGGTTGGTTAAACCTGTATTTGGCATATAGCTTCAATTTGAAAACTTTCAAATCTGCAGCCATGGAGCTATTTCTGCATACATTGATTCTATATTACAGAAGTGCATCTAAAATGTTCCATTGTAGAGTGCAAAGATAAAACCAAACATTAGCAAGCTTGTCACACATGCAAGTGGTTACAATGGAAACTTCAAGATACCTCAGGTCATGCTTGCATATCTGCCCTGAATGTTTGTTCGTTTGTTTGTTTTCTCTGTGCATTCAGGATGGCATACATGGCTCTCTCATAGACTTTTATCCTAAAAAACACTCCCCCCAAAAAAACAAAACCCCATCCTGAGTTCCACTCATGGCTCAGCAGGGACTTAACCTGCATCTTCCGACTCCTACTCCAACATCTCAATCACCAAATTATAGTGGCTTTCATGGCTTTTTATAGGTTTACTTATCTTTCTATAGGATTCAGTGCTCAGATTTCCAGGCAGAAGAATTATCTGTGCAATTGTCATCTTACAGGTAGTTCCCTTGGTTTCAAATGTTAACCCACTTTCCTCACATGAAGTATTACAGCCAGGCTACTAACCCTAGCCATATAAAAAAATTGGTATTCTACTAGAGAAGGAATAGTATTTGAATATTCATTTTCTTATAGTTGAACTATAAAATATTTCTATCTTCTTTAATAAAAAAATAGACTTGTTGACATTTAAATGAAAGCCATAAAATTATTTTAATCTGTGGTGAATGAAGATGAGTTTTATAATTTCTTGAACTGCAGCAAACATTGTTGCTGTTACCTTCAATGAAAAAAAGACCTTTGGAAACAAGATAATAATGGTTATAGGTTTACTTTGACTATGTTTTCATGGGGCAAATTTAGAGTGAGATATATATTTTATTTGTATGGTCTAAAATATGACCATACAAATAAAATAATTTTTAAAAATCATCAAACTGTCATAATTCTTTTTACACATTAAGGCACAGAAATGAAATGAATTTATCACTATGGCACTGATGCTAGGTCTTCTCCAAAATCCGTGGATATGCATCCATTGGGCAAGCTAACATTCTCTCATGTGCAAATATTTGGGCTGAGATTTTACCCTAGGCAACTGATTACAGTTTTGCCATGCAATACAATTGCAGGTGCAACGCTTTGGAACCAAGAGCCTTTGGTTCCAAGGTTCTTGTGCAGCAAAGATGTTTCCTGTTGTGGGGAGGTTGCTAAGTCAGTGACACTGGCAAAACTTATCTGGCCCAACTGGCCCAATCTCCCCTGTTTCCAGAGACAAGAAGCATACTTTTCTGGACTAAAACTCTCAGAATACCCAGCAGGTATACCCAGCAAAAATGTAATGTTTCTCATCTCTGCTATTCCTAACCTAAAGCATGTTTAGAATTGCACAAAACTTGGGTTTGTCATTTCAAGGTTCTAAACAATTTTTCTTCTTCAATCTTATGGCAGTTGTCTAGAGAGATACTTAAGATGTCACAAATTTTTGGTGTGCTATCTTTTGCTATTTGAATGGAACTTTCAGAATGCAACTGAGTGCTTAATTTAAAATGAGAAAAATCACAGACTTGGAGTAGACCATATAACCATCTAGGTTCAAACCCTTCCTTTGAGGCAGGACTATCCATCCAACAGCTGTGTCTAGAACATGATGTATCCCACCAGAAGAGAGCAGGTGCATTGCAGAGGAGTCATTGTGAAACATTCATCTACAGATGATGACTCACATGAGTGAGCCAAAACAAATTTGGGTGTGAAATGCAAGATGTACATCTGACCTCGGGGAAAAAATGTTTCCTCTTTCCAGTTATGTCAACTACCTTGGCTATAAACCTTAAAAAACTATTTGTGCACATAAAGATCTTGATGATGTTGATGAGGATTCCATGCAGTTAAAGCAGCAAGTTTAAATATTTGCTGATGTGTTAGCCCCATTGAAGACAGTGGGACTTCTTAGCAATGCATGATATTATATTTCTTATCCATTGCATGGCATTCGAGTTGTGTTTCTTGCCAACTAAAAAAAAGGGAATGGCAAAATAGAAGAAACAATTGCTAAATAGTTACGTCGTCGTTCCTTTTCCTCAAATATAGATGCCATAGTGACCACACAGTGAATGCAGTCCTCAAATAAAAATGGCCTAACGAACACATGAATTGCTGAAATACATGCATTCCCAAAATGCAATCTAGTAATGTTTGTGTTGAAGCTGTAATTATAGTAGGGCAAGAGCATGGAACTGAGGATGCAAATGTTGCATTCCTTGTTACAATTATGCACTATTGCCACTTGCTGGAACTATCTATACATAGTTTAAATACATCATTCAAGGACAACTAAAAAAAAAGAGCTGACAATATGTGCATCGGCTATGAGAGACAAGCAACATTGTGAAGGAAGGAGATTACTTAGACATCAATATCTGTTTAAATGCTTTGCGATGGATAGCTGTCAAAGTCAGTTCCCAATGCTTTCCAGAAGAATAAATGGAGGGTCATGTGACTCTCGCTTCCATAAGATACATTTGGGCAATGGCATATCAGTTGCTAAAGTGTTTGCATAATGCACAGTCTACTGCAACTCTGTCATTTTCAGAAATAATACATATTATACTACTTATTGCACAAATGGATTTTTAGAGAGAGGCACTCAAAATGAAAGGGAATTGGGATGCTTGAAGAATAAAACTGCAGAGAGTACAACTGGCCCAAATCAAAGTTGGATCAACTGCCTTTCTTTCCATAAAGCAATTTGGGAAAAATTAATTTTTTCAGCACAGATATCTATTTTGAAAATATCAGAATTATATACAGTGCATTCAATTTAACCATGCACATTTATTATGGATGAGGAATTACATTGAACAGATTGCCATCTTCTGCAAAAGGAAGTGAATAAAGCCACTGCTTCTACTGCCTGTTTCTTTCACTAGACCAGCACACCAGCAAGAAAAATCCAGGCAAAGAAAAGGTACCCTCTGTGACTTCCAGAAGGGGGGGCTGTTCTAGAGAGTGTGGGGGGAGAGACTACACAATGTTGGGGGAACTCTTGCAGGGTCAGCTGATCTTGCACAACCTCCCCTGACAACTGTACCTTCAAAAGCACTTGCCAGCTCACTATGGGCTTAATCCCCACCCAGCAGGCAACAAAACATTGCTTCTCGTCCTGTTTGGTCCTACAGTGACCCAGATGGATGCTGGTGGTCCTATAAATGCCAGGAAATAATTTTTCCATGCTGATCAGATCACTGTTATGTATGCATTGTTGTTAGTATGGCCTCATACAGATGTACATACCTTGTCTTACTGTACCATATAGTACTAAAGAGTCCTGGTGGTTCCTTTCAACCATAGAGCAAGAATGGGGATGGGGGAAAGAGCGTGAGGCAAACAATACTGGGTCTTAGACACATTTGAATAATGGCTGGTGGCCTTTAATACATTTAGATTAATTTGCATAGTAAATCACCATCATTCCCCCTCCCCACAAATTTTTTGGAATCATCTGACACACTATCCACTATATCAGTGGTTCCCAACCTTGGATCCCTAGAAGTTATTGGACTAAAACTCCCAGAAGCCTTCACCACTAGCTGTGCTGGCTTGTAGTCTTGTAGCCCATGAACATCTGGGGACCCAAGGTTGGGAACCACTGCACTATACTATTGGCTTAATTTAAGTCCCAAATATAGTGTATCCCCTGAATCAAGAGGACTTTAAAAAATGCTGAAACTTTCATTCTAGTTGGGTCTATGCAACCCAAACATTCAATGCATCAATTCAGCCCACTGATCTTGTGTTACCAAACAAATTATAGGTTCTAAGAACTCTCATAGCATTAATGATTGGGTTGGCAGTCCAAACTCAAAGGCTCTCCTCTTTCTCTTATAAACATGTTATCAGGATGCAGATGGAGAATACCTCAAATGAGACATACAGCTATGCAAGACAATCTTTGGAGCTGCTACAAGTCTGTGCTTCTCTGTTTGTTCAGAGCATGGGAATGTTACTTTTGCAGCTAAAACTCCCAGAATCCTCCAGTGTCTCTAGTCCATGTCAATGCTTGCTGAGACTCTCTGGGAGTTCGTAATTAGAGATGGGAAGCATGAAGCATGGCACCACAGGTGGTGCTGAGTTCCTTTTACCTCCCCTCAGGCCAGCTGGTCCACTTACCAAGCTCTGCATCGCTCCAATCCAGGCAGGAGCACAACCAACTTTTCCCTGCCTCCCCAGGCAGGCAACCACTCTGGTGAGGAGGTGGAATGGGGAGTCTTCCTGCACAGCCGATGAGTGGTTAGCTGTCTGGGGAGGTGGGGCTCCTGACTGGATTGGAGCGCCACTGCTAAAAAACCCAGCAGCATGCAGAGCCCAGTAAGTGGACCAGTCAGCCTGGGGGGAGGTAGATGGAACTCAGTACCACCTGTGGTGCCATGCTTCATAATGAAGCATGAAGCTCCCATCTCTATTCATAATCCAAAAAACATTACAACGCCTTAGCTTGCTGTTTGATACTGGCCAGAGGGACTAGCCCAGTTCAACCACACTGTGTCAGCTGGAACAGGTAGTTAGATCAACTTTTCAAGCTGGATCACCCAGTTTTATGAAAGAGAAAGGCAACCATATTTTGCAAACACCGTGCAATTGCATGGTACAAATGCATAATTTCAGAGAACACAACACATATCTCACCATTTTATACATATGAATAAAAATATATGCTAGTATATAATATATGCTACATGTCATTCCCATAGTTATGACGCTTCTGATGATTTCCCGAAGCTATGTTCTTTAGGGGAAGTGTGTAGTGTACATATGTTTGTGAGGTTCCTGTGTTTCACATTCAACCATGGCCACTGCTGAAAGTCAATGGTGTATCACAGAGGAGCAACTGGGACTTCATCAAAGATTCTTCCTTACAAGGATTCTTCCTTACATTGTCCACAAGAAAATACATTAACTTGTGTGGCTGCAATGGCAGCATTCAAGATAAAAGTTACCAGTGAGGGATATGCAGCACTTTGGGTTAAGACTAGATTTGGAGAATAAATTTTAAAGAAAAAGGTGCTTGTTTTTAAATGTCATCAGGTATTAATCTTTATTCTGCCTTTTTTTTTTTTTTTGGGCTGGATTGAGTTATAACTTCTTCTTTTTTTAATTATGTGTTCACACACAGTGATTTAATATAAGTTCTCCTTTAGGGAAGAAAGTTTTGTAACAGGTGATCTTAAAATTATTTTTCCTGGAAGATATATGGACACAAGCCTATACTTATAAGTTCTTAGTTTATCCTACAGCATTATGTAAACAAACCCTTTAGTTCTCATGGCAAGATAAATTCATATTATGAGAAAGAAAATTAGGAACTTTGGCACCATTAGAAATTTTAACCGTCTGTATTTTGTAATCATCAATTTTAAATCCATCATTGGTTGCCAATTACTATAATAAGCAGCTACTGTTAATTGTCATAGAGAACTCTCCTTATCAATGTGATATACAATTGATAATAGTCTCAACTATACTACTTAGTAATAGTCACCTATACTTTAAATACATGAAGAAGCTCCTAAGTCTTTTCTAATAAATACACCTTTGTACCTGGCATACAAACATAGGGGAGAGAGAATGTGAGGAGCTGATGCTTGGGCACTGCTTCCATCATTCATATAAATTCACCAGAGCAATTCCTGGAATGGTGGATTACATGAAATACAGCTGTCCAGTTTTAGTGTGTGTTCCTCACTGAGCCATGGTGCATTCAGTGGTGGATAGAGATGGGCACAAACCACAGGTGCCACATATTCTCTTCCCCCGCCTTCCCAGCCAATGCCCCACTTACGAGCCAGAGTGTGCTCCTCTCCTCTTCCCCTTCAGCTGTTCAGCCAGTCCCCCGCAGGAGCATGGGCTTGCCTGTCCCACCATCCTGATCAGCCAGGGAGGTGGGACATGGATGCCCATGCTCCTGCTGGGGACTGGCTGAACAGCTGAAGAGGAGGAGGAGAGTAGTGTACTCTGGCTCATGAGTGGGGGAATCAACTTTGTGTCCATCTCTAGTGGTGGATACTAATTAGGGTAGGTCTAGCATAAATTCAGCAATATCCTGGCCTGTGGATTTTTATTAGTCATAGCCCTCCTTCCTATCTGTCATGGGAGGAAACATGAAGAACATGTACCTCCCCACTGGCTGTTGGATTGCAGTTCCCATCATCTATAGCCAACAAAGCCAATTGTGAGGGAGGCAGGCGCTATAGTAAAACTGAAGAACCATATGTTCCCCCAATTCTGTTATTATGTGTCATCAAGTCACTTTCAACTTATGGCAATCCTATGAATTAGTGACCTCCAAAAGGTAGCCCTTCTCATGTCTTGAAAAATCAAGAAAGTGGCTTCCTTTATTGAGCCAATCTTTCCCCTACCTCTGCATGAGGGCAAAAGGGTTTTCTTCATATAATATTCTGAACTTGGGAGTCAAAGCTTGTACTCATGCAACTCTAGGTATAATTTTAAGAGCATTTCTAAGAAAGCTTATTTCTTGAAGAGGAAAGTTCTATATGTAGGGGGGGGGGGGAAATAAAACTCAACCAAGATGACTAAATAGATATGGCATAACAAAGATTATTTGAAGATTCCTGATTGCTCTCAGATTAAAACTACTATTCAACGTCATGACAATTTATGTATTCATTTATGAAACTCCTAGTTATTAACTCCCAATGATGTTTATTGCTGGTGAGTAAGAACATACCAAGCAAAAAACATCATATTGAATTATTCCTTGTGAACCCACTAGTTATGGCAGAGAGACCTATTTTTTATAATAAATGTTTTAGGGAATTGTTTTAAACCTATCAGTGTTTATTTCATGAAAAAAAAGGTCTCAATAAAGCAACAGAATTAACATGGCTGTATTTTCTGACATTAATGTGTCAATATGCTTGGCACAGTGCTTATTTTCATTACAGTCTTCAATTTGTCAATGCCTTGGCGGCATGCAACCACTGAGCAGGAGTGGCTGTTGGTGGTTAACCTTGTTACAGAAGATAAGTTACAAGTCCTGACAAGCAGTGCAAGACTGAACGATTTGTTTGCAAAAACAGGAGAAGAAGAAAAGGTGGGAGGCTCAAAGCCAAACTGTACCTTCCTATAAGCCATTCTGAGAACTCAGGAGAAGCACTGGCATTCTGGTGTCATGCTGTGCAACATTTAGGGGACCACACATGAAACTGTAATGTAAAAAAGTTAATGATGTGGAACCAATATTATGAAGATTAGCTATAGTACATTATCTTGGACTTCGGTTGTTTTAAATCTCTTTTGAACTGTTTTGTTTTTAAATATGAACCATGTTCAAAGGTAAAATAAAAATAACTTAACACAAACAGAAGAACAGGTGGAAAGGCCCTTCAAACCATACCAAAGAGCTGCACTTCATCTGGTGTCCTGTTCCCACAGTGGCTAGCCAGATGTCTATGGGAAGACCACAAGCAGGATGTGAACCCACCAGCATTCTTCAAGCACATAAATTCCCTTCAACTGTTATTTAGAGGCATAATGCCTTCAAATATTGGAGATACTACATAGCCATCATGTAGCTATTGATAGCTTTGTTCTTCATGAATTCTTCTGAAACCCTTTTCAAAGTAGTCCAAGCTGATGGATGTTGCTACTCACTAATTCAAATACTAGCTGCATCTCATCAGTTCAGTGCTATTTCACTTACTAAACTGGGGGGGGGGGGTGATTTGAATGCTGGCAAAATAGGTGGGTAAGGAGTGGTGATGGTGGCCAAGAAGGGTGAGGAAGAACATGGACAGTGTGACATGGGGACACTTGAAACACACTTTCCTGGGATACTTAAACATTTCTGTGAATGGCGATAGCAATTCAGATGCCAGGTGAGTGTACACAGACACTCATATTTATTTGGAACGAGCTTCTATGTGGTCATGCCCTAAGGCAGAAATTGTACTTTTAGGAAGGGATCATTTGAAGGACAGGCTTGGGCTATCTTTTCCTTCTTGGCCAGTGAGATGACCAAACTGAGCTATCTCATTTTCTTTGGTCCTTGTCAGCAAATTCTCCCCAAACCCACCTCTGTATTATTTTGACAACCACAGGTCATCTATGCTTTGGGAAATATGCTGGCACTGTTCTTATCAGTTTGGGCTATGGAAATTGATCAGTCTAATATGAAAACAGTGTGAAAGGTATCTTACTTTTAGTTCCAGCATGAAAACCTTCTTTTAGAAGAACATGCTGGCTGAGTTCTCTCACACAGTTAAAGGCAGTCATAAATGAGTGTGCGAGCCACCACAAGAGTTTGCTTGGCAGTCTACCTGAAATAATAATATGATGTGCATCTCCAAAATGCTGATCTTACACTTTTGTGGTAAAAGAAAATGCTTTCATTTTTACTTCTGACTTTTGTCTTGCATTTCAAACCCCTTCTAAAGGCTATTTGGAGGTTACGTCCATGTGTGAACCAAAACAGCCTCTCTCTCTGTGAAGCAGAGGGAGAGGTCAGCATGTCCTATAAAGTTCATTGATGAGAAAGAATTGAGGAGACTATGGAAGGAGCTGGCGGGGGGAAAAGGGACACAGCAATTTTTCCCACTCTTCTTGTTTAAAACAGTTTATTTTTGTTCTCTTGCACATCTCAATATCAATGGTGAAACATCAGGATTTATTACAGATAAAGCAAACTTCATGTATTCTATCATGAGAATTAGACTTCAGTAAATAACCATGAGGCGTTGAACAGAGATTTGCTTTTCACAACCTGTATTAAAATATATAGAACCAATATAATTATTCTTGATTCACTTATGGTATACTGAGTGGGCATATGATATATATGTACATATAGGTGAATGGAGTACATGGGAAATTAGTCTGTTTTAAAACAAGTGGATTTTTAAAAAATCTATAGTTAAATCATATCCAGAATTCTATATGGCTTACCATAAAACACAAAGTGTCAATAAAATATTATTTTAAGACAATGAACCATAAAACTCTACAGCATAAAAATATCTAGAGTCACATGAGCTGAAGTTCAAGTAAAGTATTACAAAAGAACTCTAGGGTAACTTAGAGGAGCATACCCTATATTCTCACGTCCTTTAAAAAGATGTATCACAGCAAATCATGTGACAGAAATACTAACCTTGAGGGGAGATGCTTATGGCTATAAGCAAAACTATATTACTACATTGCACAAGGAGTCTATTAATGTAGAGAAACTAAAAGGAAGAATGAATCAAGGTGAATACAGTATTATGAATTAATAACTTCACAACCTGGGGAATAAATGACATATTTAATTTAGAGTATGTTTAGACTAATATTTGTTCACATACCACAGTATTAAATTATCACTCTGATTCACTAATTCAGAAAATGGCCTGATACAGTTTGACCCATTTTGGAAGCTACCTGATTTTACTTGGCCCTGGAACCTGAGCCAAGCTTTGTAAATGCAAACGTCTTGCACCTCCAATCAAATATAATCAGAATGTTTTAAAAAAACTTAATTTTAAAAATACTGATTTATCTACTTCTTTATTTGTTGGTTTGCAAAATCAGATTTTGAAGGCATAGTAGCACCATGTAGGGGTGAAGGGATTATATCTGCCAACTTCCAGTCAAATCAATGCAGGAGTACACACTTTTAATCTTGCTTTTTAACATACGCATAAACACTGGAGGTCGGAGTGAGGTAGCTAAGTTTTTCAAATTCTTTAGGATGGCTGGATCAAACACTGAGCCTGATGGACCTCTCATGACATGGGTTGGGGGCAACATTCCCTCTAATTTTCAGCCCTGCTGGGTGGGGCTCCACCTCTCACATGCGTGATTCCATTGACCCCATGCATGTGATTCTGCTCCTGCACAGGATTCTGTCATGATCAGAATCAAAGGAGCTGGAAACGATCGCTGTGGGTGCATGGAGGAGGTGGAGCCCTGTGCGGAGGGGGCAGAGTCGCACACACTTGCACAGCCATGCATCTTAGAGGGAACTTTGTGGGGGGCATATAGTCATCCCCAGCACTGCCTTCCTCATTTAGATGAACTTCATGGTCAATCATCTCACAGGAACCCTGTCAAGATGCTGACTTCAAAGAAAGGTTGTGAAGCCATCAGTAATTCTGCACTGATCAATAGTATCAAGATAGTGTGTACATGAGTCGAGTCACCATGTGCAGTTCTAGGATGAAAGCCATGTCTTGTGACCCCAACACCAACATGAAGTGGTGGAGAATGTGAAAGTGAAGAAGGAAAAGGATAGGTGACAGCCCACAATACACAAGAAAACACTGAAATATAATAGTGCTATATAATCAAGTGATGTAAGTACAAGAGGAGTAACAAAAAACATAAGTATTGTGGCACTTTTAAGATCAACAAATTTACCTCAGTGTGAGCTTTCGTCGAGTATAATTCACTTCATTGAAAACAAGGAACAAAAGATAATGTGACACAGAATAAGGAACTGAAGATGAAAGAGCAAGGCCTACTTATTCTACTACATTACAGAAGTAAGCACAAAGAATATAGAATAACAAAGATATATGCATGCACACAAGCCCAATAAAAGTCTAAAGAAATGAAACTCTACTGGAATGAAAAAGAAGTTAAAGAGAAAAGCTAGGAGATAATGTTACTGTTGTTGTATTGCACTTATTTCTAGGCACTGCTGGTGCCTGGAGGCAGACTATAGCACTAAGCTTATAAATTAGGAATCCAGTCCTAAAAATGTTCAGGTGGGGTGATATGTTTCCAAAATCACTGTATTTTTTTAATTTCAGGAGGCAAATTAACAGCTACTGGCAATTTCTAGCCAATCATATCTTAGCAACGAGGCAACCAATCATGTATAAGGAGGATATTTTGAAGTCTGGGAATGTCAGTGTTACTGCCAGATACGGTATAGCTGTGGTTGAGTTGATACGAGTTCAGGCAGACAAAATTAATCTCAGCATTTCCTCAGTCTGAGGAGGAGGACTAGAGTTGCTTTAGAAGAGAAGCACAGAATGCTCATCCTCAAATGGGCTGGCTTTTAGTGAGTAGGTTCATGGTTAAAAAAAGTGAGTTGGGATCAGCAGAGTCTTAAATACCTAGGAGATGGTACATGGGAATGTGTATCTCGTTAGTTAATAAGGTCAGTGCCTTAAAATAGAGAAACCATAAAACTGTAACTTTGAATAAGTGTTTTAACAATAAAGTTATTGTTTAGGTTTCAGACATTGCTTCAGTTTACTTTTCTACCCAATCAGGCAATATTTGTTTTATAGAACCACTAAAGGTTATCAAGAACTGCTGGATAGCTCAGTGGTTTAGGCATCTGGCTGCAGAGGCAGAGATTGGGAGTTCAATTCCCCTGCTGTGCCTCCATGACAGTGGCTGGACTCAATGATTCATAGGGTCCTTTCCAGCCCTGCAGTTCTAAGATTAAGATTGAGATTATGAAACATTATCAACATAATAGCATGCAACCATCACTATAATGCATAAAAAAGAACTACAGTATATCACAGAAGTGAGTACACCCCCTCACATTTCATAAATATTTTAGTATATCTTTTCATGTGACAACACTGAAGAAATGACACTTGGCTACAATGTAAAGCAGTGAATATACAGCTTGTATAACAGTGTAAATGTGCTGTCCCTTCAAAAAAACGCAACACACAGCCATTAATGTCTAAACTGCTGCCAACAAAAGTGAGTACACCCCTAAGTGACAATGTCCAAATTGGGCACAAAGTGTCAATATTTTGTGTGGCCACCATTATTTTCCAGCACTGCCTTAACCCTCTCGGGCATAGAGTTCATCAGAGCTTCACAGATTGCCACTGGAGTCCTCTTCCACTCCTCCATGACGACATCACAGAGCTGGTGGATGTTAGAGATCTTGCGCACCTCCACCTTCTGTTTCAGGATACCCCACAGATGCTCAATAGGGTTTAGGTCTGGAGACATGCTTGGCCAGTCCATCACCTTTACCCTCAGCTTCTTTAGCAAGGCAGTGGTCATTTTGGAGGTGCGTTTGGGGTTGTTATCATGTTGGAATACTGCCCTGCGGCCCAGTCTCCAAAGGGAGGGGATCATGCTCTGCTTCAGTTTGTCACAGTACATGTTGGCATTCATGGTTCCCTCAATGAACTGTCGCTCCCCAGTGCCGGCAGCACTCATGCAGCCCCAGACCATGACACTCCCACCACCATGCTTGACTGTAGGCACGACACACTTGTCTTTATACTCCTCACCTGGTTTCCACCACACACGCTTGACACCATCTGAACCAAATAAGTTTATCTTGGTCTCATCGGACCACAGGACATGGTTCCAGAAATCCATGTCCTTAGTCTGCTTGTCTGCAGCAAACTGTATGCGGGCTTTCTTGTGCATCATATTCAGAAGAGGCTTCCTTCTGGGACGATAGCCCTGGATACCAATTTGATGCAGTGTGTGGCGTATGGTCTGAGCACTGACAGGCTGACCCCTCACCCCTTCAACCTCTGCAGCAATGCTGGCAGCACTCATACATCTATTTCCCAAAGCCAACCTCTGGATATGACGCTGAGCATGTGCACTCAACTTCTTTGGTCGACCATGGCAAGGCCTGTTCTGAGTGGAACCTGTCCTGTTAAACCGCTGTATGGTCTTGGCCACCGTGCTGCAGCTCAGTTTCAGGGTTTTGGCAATCATCTTATAGTCTAGGCCATCTTTATGTAGAGCAACAATTTGTTTTTTCAGATCCTCAGATAGTTCATTACCATGAGGTGCCATGTAGAACTTCCAGTAAGCAGTCTAAGAGAGTGAGCGCGATAACACCTGCTCCCCCTTCACACCTGAGACTTGTGAAACCAGGGAGGGAAAACGGCTACTTGGGCCCAATTTGGACATTGTCACTTAGGGGTATACTCATTGTTGTTGCCAGCGGTTTAGACATTAATGGCTGTGTGTTGCATTATTTTGAGGGGACAGCACTTTTACACTGTTATACAAGCTGTATACTCACTGCTTTACATTGTAGCAAAGTATCATTTCTTCAGTGTTGTCACATGAAAAGATATACTAAAATATTTATGAAATGTGAGGGGGTGTACTCACTTCTGATATACTGTATAATGTGATATTCTGTATAATACCAGAGTGAGTAAGTCTGCTTTATCGTCGGTCTTGGTCATATTGCTATCCTCCTATCCTTAGTGATGGAGTATCACAGTATCATTAGGAATAAAAGAAAGATTTTTCGCTGCAGGAAAAAGTCTGAAAGGGCTCCTTAATATCTGAGAAGAAGAAAGGGGAGGAATTTGAGAAGATGAAGAAATAAAACTTGAAGCTACCTCACAACCCCATAAGAGACCATAGCTGACAAACTTGTATGCCCTTTCAGTGCATCAAGCCTACATGAAACTTCAGATGGCATCTGATGTCCATCTGGAATGCTCTGAAGAGAAGGTTCCAGCCGTTGGACGGTCGGTCTTCCGACCTGGAACAACGTGGCAGGCATTTGCCCATCGTCCCGGAGGACGTGAGACGGCTCCAACCACGTGTTTGCAGAGGGCGGGGAGCATGAGTATTTAATGAGCGCTCTCCTTTTGCTTCACCCTCTTTCCTTTTTGGGCACCCACCCGCCCTCCCTATTTCTAGTGTGATTTTTATGGTCGCCTTTATGAGGCCGGATAGGAATTTTTGACCTTCATCCTGATTGGCTGTGGGATGGGGGGATTTTTCGCCTATCCCACACTGGAGAAGGGTTGTTGGCATTTTTGGTGGCAATTTTTGGTCACACTGGCGGTTAGTGTGGAAAAACAGGTATTTTCGGTGTGTCCCAATTGTAATATCAGGTAATCCAACAGCGCATCCGACCTCCCGGCTCTGTGGATCGTGCGATTACAGGGCCGGTGCGGGGAAGATGCGCTGGGCCACTTCTGGACTGTTGAGTCATCAAATAAAGATGTCTTGAGGTCTGGGGGTGTTTATTAGCGGCCAGCCGGGTTCCTGCTGTCTTTTAGACAGCTGGAACCGGGGGCCAGGGACTCGCCCATTTACTGATCAAGGGGTAATTAGATACCCCTACATTCTCACCTTTTTCCGCACTACAGCAGGCCCCCATTCTTTTGCCAATGAGGGCAAATACAATTTTGATGTTAATTCAATAAAGTGTGGCCCATATTTAATCCAATTTTACTGTCTCGTGTCTTTATTCCGGGACTGGGTGGGCAAGCCTATTTTGTCTCAAGAAAATGCCATAACAGATCTGATCTGTAAGGGGCCAATTCAATTTGAGATTCAGACTTTGACTAAAACCTGCATACATCCATGGTTCAGATCCATTGAGGGGTTGCAGTTTAATTCAGTTATTTTGAGGTTTGAGATATAGTGATGCTTGCCCATATTGCTCTTTGAATCATATAGAATTTGACTTTGTGTTGATCTTCTTCACTTCTCTAATTGGGGATATTTATTTTTCTCAAATCTTCCACCTTGAAACACTGTTTATATCCAAAATGCCACATTAGGAAATGATGAAAATGCATATTTGAAAGTGTTCAGGTGGGTCATCAGAATACAATTTAGAAAGCAGGGTAGCAACTGACTTTTCAGCCATACACTATTTTTCTGTCCATTGGTATCTGCTAAACAGCATTCTGCTCTAATATATCAAAACACGAATACTAGCTTCACTACAGCATATGTGTATCATCAACCAGTTGTAAGATGAAGTCCAAATATTTGAAAAGCTTTCACTATCACATTTTTGCTTTCAAAAAAAATTTCAAAAACAGCAGGGGGGGGGGGCTTAAGTACCATGATGCATATCTTATTCCTTACACCAAAGAGAGCATGGATATTTATCATAAATAAACAAACCCATTCCAGCCAAGATTGCCATCCACTAGTAAATTTGGAAGCTGCCAGTAATATTTTCCTGCCAAGAAATAAAGAAGATATTCCATCACCAATAGGCTGCAAAATCTACATCATTTACTTTATAGAGGTTTTCATCATAAAGTAAGGCAAAGCAAAGTAATAATAAAACTTTTATTACATGGTGAACTATGCCTTGAAACTTATGGTTTATTTTTGATGTGAACACAGACACAGCCATGTTGACTAATTAAAAAAAATTCCAAAATCCAAATGTTGTAGTAGGGTGATATCTGTATTAAGCTAACCCCAAGGTATAGTTTTACAAAAGCAGAGATGGAAATTATAAATCATTTTTTTGTTGCTCTTCTTGTTTTCTTTAGAAATAATTTACAAACTAACAATTGTAAAGGAAATTAAAAGGCTGTGTTTTTGCTCAAACATGGTGACATTACAGTTGCTAATTGTCTTCAGAGCTAATATAGCTAAACAGTTTGGGTAGTTTTTAGTAATGTTTCTCCCATGGTTGAACGGTTTCCCCTACTTTGGGCTTCACCTACCTTAAATTACTAGCTCCCATGATCTCTCATCACTGGCTATGCTAACTAAGGCTGATGGCATTTGTAGGCCAAAAATATCTGAAAGGCCACTCATTTCCTAGGTTAACAGCTGATAGGGCAACTCAGAACTAGGGGGAAAAGACATTTTTGGGCTGGTAACATGTGCCCAACAGCTACAGCAGCTATTGCCATGTTTCTAAGGGAACCTCACATCCCAGAATGCTTTACCTACAGTACACATGACATACAGAAAGCTCTTCCATGCCCAATGCCGCTCCTGGGACTTGTGAAAGGCACACTGCCAGTCTATGGGGAATTCTCCTCAAGGTCCAGTGCTGCCAAGGCTTTTGTAACAAGAAGGCTCATGGGTCATGATCCTGGCAATCCACTCTTGCCTTGCTCCAGATGGCAGAATAGCTCCACATCCATCCAATCATTGCCTCTTTTCCTACTTCTCTCCTCTTGCTTCTGGCTTTCTGGTGCACCAGTGTTGCATAAACATAAGTAGAGATGGACATAAATTTAAAAATGAACAACCAAATTCATTCAAAAATTGCTAATTCATCAGTTCATATTTGTATGAATCAATGCCCCGATGAGTACAAATCAATGAATTTTTAGTGATTTTTGATTTGTCAATTCATTTGGCTATAAAACGCACCCCCAGGCACCTAGAGAAACCAAAATTGCAGGGAAGCTTCCTCTAACTCTCCTTTATAGTGCCTCCAAGTTTAATGAAGATTGGGCTTCCCTAAGCCAGCTGCTAAAGGGCACTTTCCTGGGGGACCCAATTTGTGGGTGGATAACTTGGATGTCTGAAACCCAAGCTTCACCAAACTTGGAGGGATTGTAGAGAAGAGTCAGTAGAAGCATCTTTGTGATTTTGGTGTCTCTATGTCCTGGGGAGAACTTTCCTGTGGGGGGGGGATCCTTGTGGGTGTATAACCCAGACGTCTGAAACCCAAATGTCACCAAACTTGCAGGGCCTGTAGAGGAGCATCGGGGGAAGCTTTCCTGCAACTTTGTTGTTTCTAGGTACTTGGATGACCATTTTATACAACTTTAAATTTAAAAATGAATTGATCAATTGATTCATTGATTTGTCAGAAAAAACATTTGTAATTTGTGATTCATTGACCTTGATGAATCACAAATCAAAACAAATCACCATTTTTCTGATTTGTCCCCACCTCTAAACATAACCTACATAAGAGCACCAGCCTTCCATCATTCTGGGATTGATAAATTCAGTACCCAGCTTGCTGTGTGTAGCCTGTGTAATTAAGTTGTAAACTGTCCAAATGCTTCAAGAGCTATGGGGCAGTATAAAACCAGCAGACTTTACTGTTAGGATCATGCAGTCAAAAACTGGATCTCCCAAGAAGTCAATAATCTGGAAGAAAGGTTCAACAGAGTGTGGCAGAGTACATGCACTGCAAGAAAGTGGCTTGGGCCACCTCTCCAATAGTAGCATGCTCAGCCACCTGAACACTCAGCACAGGGCATTGCTGCTGGCAAATGAAGTGGGTACTGTGGGGGCAAGTGGCTTCCTTATTATGAAAGGTAAGAGTAATCATAGGGCAAAGGCTGAGCCACCAGCCCAGGGAAGCAGAGATGTAGACAGGCAAATAGCAAGAGGTAGAAGGCAGCAAATGCCAGACCTTTCTCTCAAGAAGAAGTTCCAGGCTACTCTGGAGGAAAAAGAGGTTACTTACCTGTAACTCTGGTTCTTCGAGTGGTCATCTGTGAATTCACACCAATGGGTTTAGTGCGCCTGCTCAGAGAAACCTTGGAATATTCCAGAGCTTAAGCACATGGTGCCGGGACCTCCCACACGCTGCCCTTAACCCTGCCCCGGCACTGAGTGCCTCAGTTCTGTAGAACAGTCTGCCGCTGCCCAGCATGCAAAAGGCATACATGACGGGCAGAGGGGAGGATGGGTGGGAAGTGTGAATTCACAGATGACCACTTGAAGAACCAGAGTTACAGGTAAGTAACCTCTTTTTCTTCTTCGTGGTCTCTGTGAATGCACACTAATGGGTGACTAGCAAGCTGACTTACCCGGAGGAGGTACATCACGAGAGCACAGAGACTAGAACAGCACGACCCACAGTGGCTTTAGCCTTGGCCCGGACGTCCAGTCGATAATGGGTCACAAAGGTAGATGGTGTAGCCCACGTGGCTGCCTTGCAGATGTCAGAGAGGTCCACCCCTCTGAGGAACACCATGGAGGAAGCCACAGCCCTGGTCGAATGAGCCTTCACAGTGTGTGGCAGAGGCGTCTGGGCCAGCTCATACGCCAGTCGGATAGTCTAAACAATCCACCTAGAGATCATCTGGGATGTGACAGTTGCTCTCCTGGAATGACCTTGATAGCTGACAAACAGCCTATTTGAAGTGCAGAAGGATGAGGAGCGAGATATGTAGTAGGAGAGTGCCCGCTTGACATCCAAGGAGTGCAAAGAACGTTCAAGACGTGAAGTCGGTGCAGGGAAAAATGTAGGGAGTACAATAGGCTGGCTTAAATGAAAATAGGTGGCCACCTTAGGCACAAAGGAAAGGTCCGGATAGAGTGTCACCTTGTCTGGGTGGAACTGAAGGAAAGGAGGGTCCACTCTAAGAGCAACCAGCTCTCTTGCCCAATGTGCAGAGGTAATGGCAAGAAAGAAGGCAGTCTTCAGAGTGAGCAGGCGTTCAGATGCCGTAGCCAGGGGTTCAAACAGAGGCCTCATGAGGTGATTAAACACGAGCTGAAGGGTCCACTGTGGGGTAGGAGGTTTGTAAGCCGGACACATGTTTTTCAAGCCAAGTAAGAACTGCTTGAGAGTGGGATGGCGGGACAAAGCTCCTGCTTCTGAAGAGTGTGGCTGATGAGCCACTATTGCCGCCACATAAACTTTCAATGTGGAATGAGAAAGGCCACACCGGAAAAGATGGAAGAGGACCTGGAGGACTGCATCGAGAGAGGTCAGCTGTACAGGTAAGTGGCATGAGGATGCAAACGTACAAAAGACTTTCCATTTGTAGGAGTATGACAGTGTTGTAGAGCATTTCTGTGCATGGCTTAAGACATCGGCTATAGTGGCGGTAGCCTCCACGCCGTTAGGTGAAGGGAGTCCAGGTCCAGATGGAATGTCCTGCCGTGATGCAAGGTCAGTAAATGAGGAGTTGCCAGGAGTCAGAGATGCTCTGCTGCCCTCTGGTGCAGGGCGGAGAACCACAGTTGGCGGGGCAACCAAGGGGCGATGAGGATGGTGTCTGCATTGTCCTGGAGGATCTTGACTGTTTTCTGAATGAGCGGAATTGGTGGAAACATGTACAGCAGGCCGGTGGACCACTTGGTCATGAAAATGTCTCCCTGGGAATGACAGCCAATCCGACTGCACATCTTGTTGTCTGCAGAAGCAAACACATCCACTCATGGTCTGCCCCAATGGTGACAGAGAAGATGAAAGATCTTGTCGTCGAGAGCCCACTCGTGGCTGCAAGACTGGAGCCTGCTGAGATAGTCCACTAGGGTATTCCCCTCTGACACAACATGAACCGCTACAGGGTAAATGTGGTGGGCATAACACCATTCCCACAGCTGAACGGCCAGATAGAGAAGGGGAAGGGAACGAGTGTCTCCCTGTTTGTTGATATAGAAGACGGCCATCGTGTTGTCTGAAGCCACCTGAACCGTCCGGCCTGCAATTAGTCGTTCAAATGCTTGAAAAGCCTTGACAACCGCAAGCAGCTCCAGGTGATTGATGTGAGTTGCACCTCGCTCATAGACCATAGGCCGTGTACAGTCAAGTCTCCCGAGTGCATGCCCCAGCCAGTCGGGCTGGCATCTGTGGTCCACAGATTGCACCATCAGAGCCAGAGGGCCAAACGGCCTTCCCACCAGGAGGTTCGACCAACAACCCCACCAGGTCAACTGGGATGCCAGCTCGACAGTGACCTCTAGTAGCTTGGATGAGGGATTGAGCACAGCGTTGAAGAGGGAGAGGTACCACGCCTGTAGGGATCTCATTTTCAGGAGGGCATGCTGGACCACAGCTGTGGTAGATGCCATAAGAACCAACAGACGCTGCAAGGGCCTCTTTCGGTAAGATCGCGATGGCAGCCCCGGGTATAAATCCTCCTCAGGGTAGCGGTTGGTGTAGAACTGATAACACAGTGGCAAGGGTGAAAGTGAAGGAGAATACGGCCCGTAGAATCCATATGTTGGCTGAGATCTATAGTAGGGCTCAAGCCTATGAGGTCTAGAATAGAGGCGAGGATCGGACTCAAACTCCTTGGGCTTGAAGAAACTAGGGCATTCATAGTACTGCAAGTTCTTAGCCTCATAATATTGATAGCCGTCATCAGGAGTCATAGGCTGATGCCGGGAAGTCTCGGGCTCAACAGGTGGCTCCAAATGTCGAGTCTTTTGTGTTCTCTTCCTAGGGGCCTCCAACAGGACCAACTTCGGCTGTGACATCGAAGCATGCCAAGAAAACGAGCCCGGGTGAGACCGAGGGCTAGCCTGTGCCAACTGAATGACCTCAGCCGAGTTATGTCCCCAGTCAGGTGACTGACTTAACTGCGGGGATGGCGTGGCCTCCGGCATCGGGGGTGAGACATTCTTGTCCCCTGAAGGTATGCTAAAGCATACCAATTCCAGCTGGGATCTATCAGTGACCGGCGGCAATGGCGTGGTCTTTTCTGCCATGCACCCAGGCTTCTGTGCAGCTGCCGGCTTCTTCTTTTTCTTTGGCATCGATACCGAAGGAGGCTTCAGTGTCAAGACCATAGCCGTCGACCTTGAGCCCGAGGAGGATGCTTGGGGCTTCGATGCCATCTTAGGTCCTTTCGGGGCCTTAGGAGGAGGTGAAGAGCCTGAGATTGGAGATCGCTCTGAAGCTTGGGCAGATGCCATGAGGGATTCTCCCTCATAGGTTTGTGGCAAAACTGGCATACCATTAGAATCTGCCATCTCAAATGACCCATAGCTGCAGAGTGGTTGTGAGGACGAGAGGAACCCCAGGGAGACTCTCCAGGGTGTATTGTTCGACTCCCACACCAACGGAGCAGAAGGAGAGACAGAGATCATTGAAAGAGGGTTAGAGCAACTGAAAATAAGTACAGAAGCACCAGGGGGCTCTAATTTGGTGGGGAAAAGGGAGGATAGAAAAGAGGGGGAGAAGGAGGGGGAGAGCAGTCTGAAAGAGGAAAAGGGAGAGGTGTGTTGGGCTGAGGAGGATGTTACAGAGAAGAGAGAAGACTTAGTAGATTTGATACAAGAAGATCCCTGGACAGGGGAATGGGTAGAGTTTTGAGTGCCCAGAGAATATGCTGAGAAAGAATGGAAAAGACAAACCTATAGAAAACCACCATATTGGGGCAAGACAGAGGAAAGGAAAAGGAAGAAAGAATATAAAGCTTGGGTAACGAAGGAAGAACAAATCAAAGAACAGAGGAGATGTATGGCGCCAACTGGGAGATCCCGTGGGTTCAGTCCTTTCAGACCCCCGCTGAGACAGAACAGGGGGAAGAAAGTCGGAGCCGCAGGTGGGCTGGGTATACCATCCACAACCATAGCCCTGACAGACAATATGCAAGACACCTCGGGCACTGGGCAGAAATGGACACCTAGAGTTAAGAGTTCATCTCCTCTTTTGTTGCAAGGAGAGTTACCTGGTTTGATGGAAGTTAAGAAGTACGACTTGTTGTTAAAAGCGGAACCGAATAATGTAAACATGTTTGAGACTGATAACTTGTTAGATAATAAACCTGTTTTGTTGGAAGATTTCGGGCTACCGTTGCCTCCTTTACAGATAAATGTATCGAAAGGAGTAAAGGACTTTAACCCTGATCACAGTGGTGCAAGATTTATATTGGGATATTAGGCAACTGGTACAGCAGCCGTTGGCCAAGACACAAGTGGTACATTTTACAAGTGAAATATGGAGCTACAAGAGTATCTCTCCATGACAGGAAAATGGTGGGAGGTAGAGGAATCAAGCATAGGGCATACACAAGGGCAAGCTACAGGTGGGCCCTGTTGTATGTGGCTGTGATGGAGGGCAGCCACATAGCTCACAACATTCGAGAGGCTCTGAGGAACATGCTGCAGCAGTGTAGTTTAGCCACAGAAAGACAAGGTCTGTTTCTCACAGACAATGGGGCAAATATGATGGCAGCACTGCAGGCTAGGAACATGAAAGGTGTGATGTGTATGGCCCACACTCTCAGCCTAGTAGTTTGGGGTGCTTTGCAGGGTGTGGAAGACACATGGATACCTAATATAACTGAGTGGACCAGAAAAGTAGCAGAGCATTTTCATCAGTGCCTGGGGCAGTGAGCTGTTGTAACAAAAGCAACGAAAATTGGGCTTGCCACTGTACCACCTAATCCAGGATGTGGCAACTCAATGGAACTCCACTTTCTACCTGCTTGAAAGAGTGCTGGAACAGCAAAGGGCACTCCATGATTTGGCATGGGAGACTTCCATCGGTATGGCTGTTCCTCTGGGCAGAGAAGAGTGGGGCATTATGGGTCAAGTGGTCTATAACTGAAGCTTGGAGAGTGCAACACACTTCCTTAGTGGGGAGACACTAAGCCAGGTCATCTCAATGTTTCATGGCGTGGTTGGCATGATGGAGGGCTAGATGAGGGGGCAGTGTAGGTGGATGGGGGAATCCATAGACAGAGAACAGCATTTTTTCTGGCTTGAAGTGGTGGCCCCAGGCAGAAAGCTAAAGGATCTGCTCCACTACAGGTTTGCCTCTTTGTGGAAGAAGGAGTACGTTCTAGCAACACTATTGGGTCCCCAAATTAAACAGAGGACAATGAATATTAAGCAGCAGCAGGGGCTGGGGCAATGCCAGCCAATTTTCCATCACATGCAGTAGCAGCTAGTTAAGAAGGTCCAGCTAGCACTGAGGGGTCACACAGAGGAGGAAAAACTAGCAATGCTCACAGAACCCCGAACAGCAGTACCAGAAGTTGTATTCTGGAGTCCAAGTCTCTCACCCTTGGAATGGCAGGGCAAGCTTTCTTGGACAATGTCTTAACAAACATGGCAGGGGCCTGTTCTCCATAGACATCACCCCAGAGGAAGGACGAGGCAGAGGCAGAGGCAGAGGTGTATGTGCAGGAGCTCTGCAAGCCAAAAGTGACTGATCCCTTGTCTCACTGGGCTGAGAAGGTGACTGTTTGGAGCGGTCTGGCCAGGGTGGCAACTAGTGTGCCCAGTGAGAAAGTGTTCTCTCAGGCAGGGAACATTGTCAGTCCACATCGCCCACACCTGGAGCCTGGATCTGCGGAAAAACTTATTTTCCTAAAGGTCAACCTATTATTGCTGGGCTTCTGCCTCATCAGCTCCTTCAACTGCTACTCCAAGATTGTGCTCACTCACTCAACTGTGCTGTGCCCCATGTTGTTGGCACTGTTCCCCTCCACTACAGGCCATCTGCTGCTCCAGTCTGCCTGCCAGACTCGAACCTCGTGGCGCAGTGGTTAAACTGCTGTACTGCAGCCAAAACTGTGCTCACAGTTCAATCCCGGGGTTCAGTCCCAGGTAGCCGGCTCAAGGTTGACTCAGCCTTCTATCCTTCCGAAGTTGGTAAAATGAGTACCCAGCTCGTGGAGGGGGGGCCAATGTGTAGCCTGCATAATTAACTTGTAAACCACCCAGAGAGTGCTTGAAGCACTATGGGGGGGGGGGGGGGGGATATATAAGCAGCACACTTTGCTTTTTTTTTTTTTTTTTTTTTTTTTTTTTTTTTTTTTTTTGCTTTTGCCAGTGCTGCCCAGGGTATTTGCCCACTGCCTTGCAAGTGTGACCTGTCCTCTGCTTCTTTGCTGCTGCTGGCATTCCTACTGTTCATGGTTCAATCAATATGCCCATTGCAGTAATTTCCTAAAACCTAGACAATGCTGGCTCTTGGTGTGCAGTCTTTTAGTTTGGGACAATCCCTGGGAAGGTGTCAGAGGGCACAGGGAAATCCTTTAAAAATGTTTTCCTGTTTGTGTTGTGTGTTTTTTTAAAGGGGGGAAAATAATGACTACATAGTATTCATATTGAGTGTAACAGATCTTTGGATATCCGGAAATTCCAAATCTTGTAAATTCCGAATTCTGAATCCAAAGGGCTGTAACTTCAAATTCCAAATCTGAATTCCAAACCTGAGTTTCGGTGCGAGTGCACTTCCCTAGTTGAATTGCACCATGACCTATGGTTTTAATGAAAGGTAGTTGTTATTTAAGCCTTATTTTCAATTGAGGATGAGGGTAGTCTCTAGTCAAGAACAGCAGGTCTCCTTGTTTAAACTCATGAGCAAGCTTGACACAGAACCGATTACATGGGTCTAGAGGTATTGTTTGACCATTCTGACCCATTGTTATAAAGAAGGGGTTTATAACAGTATTCTTTCTTTTTCTGTTAATCATATCAAGGTGGTGGCGTACAATTTGAGCATCTAAATGGAATTCTTATGCAGGCGCAGAAATCTCAGCAGATCCCTTAGTATCACCTGGTGATGAAGACATTCTTATTTCATTGTAAGGTGGCAATTTTGTTATTATGAGAAGCAGTCTTGCAACCTGGTTAGGCACTTCTGCTGTTCATCATTGCACTCACCCACAAGAATATGTGGGGCCACAAGCCTACTCATGGCTTACCCAGAATCATGTTGAAGCACTGCCTCCATGTGGAAGGTTATGATCTAGCTAGAGAAATATCTGCAAATCACCTGTGATACATATCCACCTCCTGTGTGAAGTCTATTTGCTCTACAGTATGTATGCTTTGGTGTTGTTTGTACTTCTTCAAAAACAATGCTGCTTCAATGAACAATGTGACATTCAAACTGGTTTGGTAAAGACGTTTAGTGATGCCAGACACTGTAACAATTCCTCAAACTGTAACTCCCAGATTCACTCAGTCAATGTGGCTTTGTTGGCTGGGGGGTGGTTCTCATTACTGTAGTCCAAAAAAGTGGTGATGACCAGGACAATCAACTCCAGACGTCCTTGAAAATTTCATGCAAACAAGGCTTTTTCTCAGTTACAAAAATTGGTATTAATAAAATACACACTGAATTCCAACTGTGGAAAGTCTAGCGCTGCTGCTGCCACTGATGACCTTATTTTCCTGGACAGATTACTTTAATCTAAAGCATTGCTAACACCTTTAATAAGGATCTCACATAAATAAAAATAAACGAAATGTGCTCTGTCTTGCATACTTGTAATTACTGTTCATGTTAATATTAGTATACAGATCAACTAAAAGGAGACTGTGTCCCTAAATATTTGTGCTGGTAGAATGGCCTGAAGATCCTTATCATATCAACACTCCCTTGCTCCCAACTTCATTATAGCCACTTATATTATTACAGTAAATCTTTCTAATGCCCCCCAATGCCTCACTATCAAGGACATTTTTATAATGAGGGGTGGGGTATGACAACTTTTTAGACCTAATTCTTTACAATTGTATTTTTATAGTCAGCACCATGGTGATTAAGTTATAAGGTGTTCCATTAAAAAACAAGTACATGTGGTCTTACTAGAAAGGTTCCTTTGGGAACGAAAAAAGGAGAATGCTGCCTCAGAGCATTTACTGAACTTCCTTGCTTTCTCCATCAGTTTCTGTCCTGTGATCATCCTGAAAGATTTATGCTCTGCGTTTTGAGGGTCTGTTATTAAATGGCTTTGTTGAATTAAAAAAAACTAAATTTAAATATAATTTTTAAAATGTGTGTTGGGCCTTTGTGCCTTTCGAAAGAGGTCAAGTTCAAGACATTTATGAAAAGACCATTCCCATAGAGAGTAGAAAAGAGAGCCTATTAGCCTTGCTCCACTTTTTCTCTACTCTTCTTTGATCATAAAACAATGTTATGGGCAGTGTGGGCAGCAACAGAAGAGGGAACTGAAAGGGCTAAAGATCCTGTTGGAGGCTGTAATTCTATGCACACTTACCTGGCAGTAAACCCCACTGCATCCAGTGTCACTTATTTCTTAATAAATTCTCACAGGATTGGTCTGTAATGATTCAGTCTGATTGAGTAAAATAGCATTTTGCATTTATTTTTTGCTTACCTGTTACCATCTTTATTCTCTTTTGTGGTGCCATGTGAACACTTTTCTTCTAAACTAGTGCTGTATCTATCTATATTTAAACTTTTAAAACTGTTGCTGCAATTTTTAAATTATCATTTTGTGGCACTTTCTGTGCTAATTTTGTTTGGTGCCTTATGCTGTACATGACTCTTACAGCCAAGGTGCAAGCGTGGGCAGTATATGTCTAAATCAGACAGATTTTGGAGGCAGGCATAGCAGCACCCCAGCCATTTCTCCTGAGTTACCCATCCATTTCCTTCTCATGAAGGGTGAACGTGTGTGTGCTAGACAGGTTCTCTTGAATTTCTAAATCACCCTGTTGCCCTCAAGTATGGTGGGGGACATTATCCAGTTGCCAGTATTGAGATAAGATTAAACTGCTGTCCATTGGCTTTCTTTACAAAAAATGGAAGAGGCATCTCATTGCCCTTTATATTGAACAGCAGCATTCCTTGGATTGGTGCTGGTCTTTAAAAATGTCAGAATTCAGCAGTTAGAGAAAAATGAATTCCCTTTGCTCTTCACAGAGGAGAAAATACGAAAAGTTGATGATAGGTGTCTTTATCATGCTCTGCTCAACAGATTCAAGGGACACCTGCCGGATCACTGCTTGAGGCAGCTGAGGAACAAACAGAGCTTTACTTAGATCCAGCAAGGCAATTCGCGTGCTCTTAAAACAATAAAATCCCTGCAAGAACAGAAGGTTATTGTAAGAGAAGGTGTGTGCCCTTACCTTAAATGTGTTCAAAGGACACATGTACCCCTGGAGCCAGACGTGTTCCATCCAAGTGGAGCGAAACCTCCATGTGATAATGAGCTCCTACAGAAAAACGTTCCTTGGTAGAAAAGATCTCTTTCACGGATCAAAGGCAAATGTCTTCACAATGCACCCAAATAATTTATAGAGACTTTGTCAGAACGAAATTCCAAGCATCTTGCTCAAGAATTCAGAACTGAGTATCTTTTCTCTTGGCTCTGTAATTTCACTAAGTGAGTGGAGGAAATTTCATTGTGAAAGTAAAGAAAAGAAGGATTCTAATCTTCTCAGGATAACATCCGAGTAACAGGCTCTGTGCTGTGCCCTAAATTGTATCAAGTTACTATTCATCTTTAAAGTCAATAGTTTAAATTGTATTGTGTTCAACACATTGGCCAAAATCCTGCGGCTTAGTATAGTAAATTGCACCAGAGTAGGTCCATTGAATCAATAGGGATTTAGTGAGTCAACTCCTCCTTAAATTCTATTAATCCAAATGGGCCTGTTCTAGTTGTGACTTACTATGCTAAAGCAAGCTGCAGTTAGAATAGATCCATTTGGATCAATGCAACTTACAGAGGAGTTGACTCACTAAATCCCCATTGATTCCATGGGCAATTTACTACACTAAGCAACAGGATTTTGGCCGTTGGCTGAAATTCTGTTGCTTAGCGTAGCAAGTCACAACTAAACTCATTGAATCAGTGAGGTTTTGCTGAGTCAACTCCTCTGTAAGTTCATTGATTGAATGTGCCTACTCTAGTTGTGACTTACTATGCTAAGCAACAGGATTCCAGCCAATATACTAACTGTAATTAGATATACCTGAGGATTACCTGACCTCATGATCATGAAGACAAAAGGGCAAAGGGTAATTTGGTCTTGTTCTAATGCTACTGGCAAAAGTACAGTAGCTCATTACTTGCTTCCACAGAGGTGAACCATCAGCCATTAGAAATGGAAAGAGCATCGCTCAGGGACATCATTATAGGAGTAGTAAAATCTGTCTCCTCTTCTCCAACACTGGACAGTAGCAGCTTCTGCACTGTGTTGCCCACTACATTATATCTTCTTCCTTCTCCCTCACCTGCCATCATGAGGCACTTTGATGGTAAATGACTAATACGAAAACTTAGATCAAGAAATTTAGCTCAAGAAAGCTTAAATACATTTTAAGTCTCTAAGCCTTCACTATGGTGATAGAAGAATATTATTGTTCAGCTAACGACAGACTTTTTAAAAAAGTAGCCAACAAAACTCACACAGAAATATAGTTAGTCTTAAAGTCTTAAAGGTGCCACAACATTTTGTTTTGTTTTGTCACATCTTTGAACAATGTGTCCAAATTAAGCAATATGATTTTTAATGAACTTCCAATAAGCATAAATATTTCAGAGTTCAAAGGGATGACAAAGAGATTTTACAAAGTGGCATGACTAAATTTCATATCTCTTGAATCGGTGAGAGTCTTTTAATTTTTTTAAAATTACTTTAAACTTTCCTTGTCTTCCATAACATGAACACAAAGAAGAATTAGGAAAAGACTGTGGTTCAGGCCTTTATTGAACCACTTAAAGTCACACAAATTGCAAGCTTTCATGGCTAAAATCCTACTTTATCAGGCTGAACACCACTCCTTCATGGATAGCGTAGAAAAATTGTAGGTCAGAGAGTCCCAAAAATTCATGAATACTGAGGAGGACTTTTTTTCAGGAGCAATATCAAGATAAAGTTAATGTAATGAACTGCGGGCGTATTGGACTGGTACCCACTCCAGTGGGCTGGCATCCATTCCAATGGGGTCTTCTCAGTTTAAACAAAAATCAGAAACTTTTTTCCATCTATGACAATATCTACATTAAATGTTTTCTTCTTTCATCCAGTCTTTCCAGTTTCTTCAGAAACACAGTGGGCCTGTCTAGACTGGCATACAGATTGGTATATGGATCACTGTTGGTACAGTTTGTTTTGAACCAAATGACAGCATCCACATGTGTTTCTACTTAGATCGACTCATCCTGTCCCTTTAAGAGCTGCTGTGCACCCTTCTGTCACAGTGCTAGGGCATGTATTCTTTTTGGTATGATTCAGCGTGATCCAAATTATCTCATTATGTGAATGGTTAGTTCACAACCAAGTGGAGCTGTGGGTGGCATTATCAGAAGTGACAACCCTGTGATATAATAGGTAGCTTGTGACAGTAAAAGGGAGGATGGAGAAACCCCTTCTCTATTTTTGTCTTTTAAAAAAAATATTTCTCTAACTGACAGCCCAATTCTAATATCATGTGGGATGGGTATCACTTTCGAAATGCCACTTACTTTATTTAACAACAAAAAAAGGAAAGCCATTGCACCCAGCTGAATAACATCTGAGAGAAAAGGCAGGGAAGAAGACAATGTTGACTCCATGGGCTCCTCTCTTACAAAGCAGCAGCATCCCAGCAGAGCCCTGGTTGAGGTGTAAGGTAGAAAAAAAAGGGGGGGTTACTTCATTCCGTCTCCCCAATCTTCACCCCAAAGTTTTCCCCTCATGACAGTACTGCTGCCTCATTACTTGTGAGTAAACTGGGTGAACTTACTTGTAAGCAAACAAGCTAAACTTACTCATGAGTAAACTAGCAATGTAGACCCTTCTCATAGGAAAATAAACAGTGTGAACAGAAGGATTACTCAAGTGACAGATAAAATAGATCACATTGAAGCTAAGAATCTTTTAAGTGCAAATGAGACCCCTCCAAATTCCCCTGTATGGACAGGTCCACAGTTAAACTCCCCTCAGTGCAAAAGCTCAGCAGGCCTCACCACCTTCCTCAGAATGGATTGTTAACCAAAGGCCCAAGTCCTAAGCTCACAGGTGCTCTCACTGTATTTCCTATGTATCAGTGTCCTTTTCAGAAATTTCATAAGACTATATAGCAGCAATGGCAAACCTATGGCATGCGTGCCACAGCTGGCACGCAGAGCCCTTTCTGCGGGCACGCGAGCCATAAGTTGCCAGATCACTACTCCCCCCCCCCCCCGCAGCCAAACCTCAGGAGGCGGATGCAGCCGCAGTGTTGGCGCTTTGACAGGCGGCGGGCCAGGATCCGGAGCAGCTGGCCCTGGCGGTGGATCCGGAGTGGGGTCTCGAGGCACCTCCGTGCCCGGGATTCCCCCTTCTGCCACCACTTCCGGTCCCACCACTGCCACTTCTGGTTCCGCTGCTGCCACAGCACACCGCCCATTGGTTCCCCCCCCCCCCCCCAGCTTGGGCACTTGGGCCCAAAAATGTTCACCACCACTGCTATATAGCAATAAAATTCTCAAAATAAATGTTCACATCTTAAAAGCCAAGCTGTAAAACAACATTAGCAAACAAATCCACAATGGATGTTTAATTTCGAATAATTTGAGAACAGCCAGCCAGGACAGTAAAGACATACTAGTGGATTGGTTCACATTTTCTCAACACATTAGCTTTATTTTCCAAATTTCCTAGTAATAAGCAAATTGTACATTCTATAAATTGGGATACGGACAGCTTGTTTGGCTCCAAGGGCCATACCTGGAATCAACTGGGTTGCACATGTAGGTATGCATGCATATACAAACACACACATCCCACATCAACCTTCAGTGAGATTGACTTTTCCCACCACTATTAACACCAGGGAAAGAGTGTTCTTGGAAGCAAAGGGGAAAATGAGTGGGGGCCTTTCACCTTCTGTGGTCACACTGGAAGCAGCCATGGGCTACTGCTACCCCCAATTACATAGAATGTATACCCCTTCCGTAAATATATAATGTTTTAGTACAATAAATAGAACAATATTGCTATTTCATTAGGAGCTGGTTTAATTTTTAAAAGCTCCTGAACAAAGCCCTTTTTCGACATATGTAAACACATCATTAAAGATTGCTAATTATACTTTTCCAAAACAAATACTGAAGATACATTAAACCAACAGTTTTACTTCTGCATGTTGCCTTTTATTCAAATGTTCTGTTCACATTTGCTGCTAAATACTTGTTCTGGTAGCAGCTGTTAAGCCTACTCAATAGCTGCACAAATTCTTTTGATCAACATATAGATATAATGTAATCTAGGCCTACAGAAAGCAACTGTGAATTCTGAAATGTCACTGGCTTTTTTAAACGTACAGTTGGTAGCACGTACAGTTGCCCTTATTTTGCAACTGAACGGCTGAAAAGATTAGCAAGTGGACACAGGCTCTTTCAGACTTAAGTTACTACCAGATCAAATAAAAGGACCAATCAGGAATAACTGGCAGTTATGAGTTCTTATTGAATGTGATAGATTAGCTGATGATCTCTGTTCAGTAAGTACTGCAACACTTTTCATTACTATTGAAAACACATGGGCCTGTTTGAAACAGATTGGAGCCAGGTCTACTCCGGAAACCAACATAATGGTACTATCTTCTTTTCTTCCCTCTTCACACTGTAGCCATTGGAATTATAATTTATCAGGGAGCAAAGGATACCTAACTAACCATTCTTCACATCCCAACACAATTCCACTCCCCAGAGCTCCCTCATGGAAGCCATACTAGTTGAAATTTACAGCATATAGACGACTCCTGGGTCCGCATGGCACTGATATTTTTAAATAGCTCATCCCAATTGCTTCAGAGCTTAACAAGATGTATTTTCTTCATGCTTTACAACTGTAAATAAAATTCACACCACGAGCTCTTCCAATACTAGTGAACATGTTAATATCATGTTCCAATTTGACTTCTAATCTAGTTACTTTGGCTGGCATGGCCATCTTAATCCATGGCACTAGTAGCTTCATGTAGGCAGTACAGCAAAAGACTGCAGACAATACGAGAAATGTGCCTGTGAAGCCATCCAGTTTTCAACTCTACAGAATCTTACATCTCTCTAAAAAAATGTGAGCGAGAGCCTACCGCATGCAAACCAGTCAGATGAGGGTTTTTTTAATCAGTTTAAATTACATTGTATCCAACAAGTTAATATCCAATAATACAATCTTAGGTGAACTTCCAGTGACCCTCAAAAAAAATTTCCAGAGCTCACATACAAAAATTTGAACAAGGTTGGAGAGACAGTTATTGAACACAGGGATCATTTACAAACATTTTCTTTTAGCACCTCATAATTACAGTAATTTAACAGAAGGCATGATTCCTCCAAAATGAGCCCAAGAAAACACCTTAATTACTTAAACAGAAGCACTTTTCTGAGCCAGAGGACTTACTGGAGCCTAACTGATCATTTCTGGATGTTTAGGGTTGACAATACTGTACCCTATCTCCTCTGCTTCCTGGATTCCTGGTGGGCTAATGAAGGTGAACTGCGGTTTCTCAATATTGCTCCCAGCACAGCTCTGAGCATTTATTATGTCATCAGCCACAGCACAGAAAGCACAGATTCAAGAACTCAGCATCTGGCAGATAAGTAAAAGAGAAGTTGATTTTCCAGTATTTCCTTTCATTCCATTCTGGAGCCTTATTATAAAAACCTAGTGACACACCTTGTGACTTCTTGTTATATATTCACATGCACACACAGTCTTTATATGTATGTCTCAATGGACAAATCTGTACAGCATTTGCACATACAAAACCAGAAACATTTTGCTCCTTTTTACATACACATAATGCTGAGTACTTAGAGCACATGATGACCCTAGTAAAGAAAGATGAACTAGCCATTTACTTGTTTTCTCTATTATTTTACTCTTGCTATTGTACACAACAAGCAAAGAAACAAGTAACACAGCAGTCTGTAAATATTAGGACACTGTGTTACTTGTTTCTTCGCTTGTTGTGTACAATAGCAACAGGAAGGGAACAAGTAAACTGAAAACGTATAGAAGAAAAATAAACCTTCTGCCCCTACACCTTTAATCGATTTTGACTGAGATCAAGCAAAACCAGGGTTGGTGGGTACAGTTCATTGTTGGTCACATGATTTGATTTGCAAATCAATATTTGAAACTGTAAGTGCTAGAAAATTGGCTAATTAAAATTTCAAGGCAAGAGTCTCAAGATTCTGAAATTATCTTCCATACACCCAAACAATTAATGACAGTACCTTTTGGAGGTTACAGATTCATAGAGTTGCCACAAATCAGAAGTGTCTTGACAACATGTAGCAACAAAACATATTCTGTTGTGGGTTGGGGGGGAATTAGGCATAGGTATAAAATGAAAATATATAAATATGGGGATGGCACTCATATGGCTTTAACTCTTAAACAACAGTTTATCCAGATTGACTCGATAGATAACTAGACCAACAGACAGAATAACCTACCTATCCTATATGCCTCAAATCCAAAAGTTGTCATAGCTCAGAAGCGTCCTCCTCCACAACATATATGTCTGGGCATACTCTCAGACATACTAGACGATATGGATGATCTGTGTATACGTTCCATTTCTGGTCTTCTGTTGCTGCCCAGTACAGGTAAATTATACTGATATTATATGGAGAGCTAGTGGTAACACTGAGAAGCATACAGATCTCCCCTTCCTCCTAACAACTATTCACTTATTCAACTATAACCCTGTACACAATTAGTGTATGTGTGCTCACAACTGTTACATTTTCTATGTCCCAGATAACATTCATATCGTGGTATAGATTGCTGCATTAGCAATGTTCTTGATCTCTTAAGAAATTGGAAATAGGCTGTTTTCTCATCTCACTTATTCCTTTAGTCAAATTACCAACAATGTCTGTTACCTGCCTTAACCACTTTTATGATTTATGCCGCCACCAATCTTAGCCATTAACATTAGACAGGATTTACCATTAACCAAACTTCTGAAGCCAAGACTTGAAAACTATTGATAGAGAACTCCAGTCAATCTTAGCAAATCTAACTCTCCAGTCAAACCTGATTAGCATGAACTACAGCTGTATTTGTTCCTGATTTAGGCTTTAGTAATGAGAGAACCATGATTGTGGTCACTTAGAAAAGGGCAGGGGCATTCATATCAGAGAGAAAAGGGATGTCTCAGGTTTATGGCCCACTCCCAATAATTAGGTGGCTGGAGCATTAGACATGCACCATCCCTAAACTGGCTGGTTTGGGAGTTCAATTCCCCACTGTGTTTCCAGGGAGAAGAGCCAGCCTGCAAGCTGCACAATCCCAGTATGCCCCCAGAAGAAGGGAATGGTTAAACCACTTCTGAATACACGATACCTAGAAAACCCTGAAAAGCGCCACCATGTCAGAATTGACTTACACATTATTATTATTATTATTATTATTATTATTATTATTATTATTATTATTATTATTATTATTATTATTATTATTATTATTATTCCTAAACTAATATGTATGATTAGCTATTTACTGAAAATTTCCTCTTCATACAGGGAAAATAATTCAACTCTGGATAGAAAAATCTTCACATACTTTTCAAGTTTTTTGTAACTGCATATTGGAGGATGTGATAAGTCATAAGGAACAGAGTTACTAAAACAACATCACTTTATTTTGATATATATGAAAGGAGCATTAGAGATATCTCTAGTCTTTGGATAATGATGTACATTACATAGTCCTTATCTAATGGATGGTCAGTAAGAAATTGTACAACCTATGTATATTTTTGCCATCAATCCCTTTGAAATCTGCAAGACCATTCCAACATTATTCAGTTTTGTTGATGGTTATGATACACTTTTAGGTATCATGTGTTTGTCTGAGGATTCTAGATCCACAAAATAATCAGCTATTGAAATTCGCATATAATTATCCTTTCCCAATAATAGCTGCATTCTACAGTGTTAAATCTGTATTATATAGTGTTAAATTTCAACTGTCTGAAAAAGAACCATCAGAAAGGAAATGCATGTATCAAAATATGTTCTGCACTTAATCTATAATTCTTTATTCAGAAATGACAAAAAGAACAAACTTTGTTTCACACATATAGAATTACTTATGCATATTGGATTCGTTAGTGTTCAGTTTCTGCAATCCATCCCACTGAAATCTACACAACGTTATTCCATAATGCTGGACGATGATCAGTAGAGTCTAAATACATGATTAATTCTTCTCTCTGATAAAGCATGCTCCTTGAAACAAACATTTATCACACTACTGACATTTCCCTGTAAATTCAGAATAACAGCTTATATACTGTAGATACAACTCAGTGGAATATTATGAGTTAATTAATAAGTTTCTACTTCTGTAGATGTAAACAAAAAATGCTCTTAAACTGACCACTCAGTTTACAGACAGTAAAGATGATGCCTAGGCATACAGTATTTATTGACCAAATAAAAAGTCATTCATTGAGTGTTGGAAACACACTTTGAAAGCACTCTCAGATGTATGTATGTGAATGTTCATGTAAAAGTGTGAAAAAGCTTTTTGCGCTGACCCTTCTTCTGCTGTCTCTCCATGTCTAAAACAGAGAAATCAATTGCTTTTCTACCGCATTGTTAATGGACATTAAGTCTGCATCTGGAACCATATATGATAAATTAAAACACTCAAAGTGAGGGACAGAACAGGATACTTTTTCTGCAAAGTATATGTAGAACTATATATCCAGAAACATTTAATAGTCATTAGCTTCAAGTTGTAGGTAATTGTTTGGTTAAGAAAATAAGCATGCCTACAAAATTCATACTTCTCTTTTGCCAGAAGAAGAAAGGTTCGAAGTACATATAATTTACAAGATGACAGTTCTAAAAAAAAAAATCTCTTACACATCAGTTAGAAACTCAGGAGCCTGTTCTACATGTTATATGGAATACAGGGTGTTAGATCCTTTGCTGGAGCTTACTAGATCCAAAAAGATTATTGTATGAACAGGAACACAAAACAATACTAAACAAAAATTCAGCTTTTATTAATGATTTGTGCAGGGCATCTCACTTGACTGACTACATTGGAGAAGGAAGCTGAGCTGCACTGAGGGAGAAAGTGGATTCTTTCCTCTTGTAAGCTTCATCTGTCCCCTTGCAGGTGCTTGAGCTGTTACTTGCAGGACTGGTATTACCATTAGACAGAGTGAATTAGCAATTCTCAGGCAGATTTTTTTGGTGTCATGAAAAGGCTGCAAATTGCTATTATTTTTATCGATACAATACTTCTTACTGCCAGAACTGGGGAGAGACATATGTGGGATTTTCTTTTTTAAGTATAAAATTACATGATTAGCCTTGTGTGCTACATATCTTTGGGTTTGGGGAGTGCTGCCATTTGCATCCTAGGCCAGCCTTGTCTATGACAGTGGCACCACCACGGCATGCTCTGTATGTCAGTTGAGGCATAGCTTCTCCTTTGTGCCGCAGTTGTGACATCAGCAAAAGTGGCACACAGAGCTGGTAGGAGGCAGAGGCAGTCACAGCAGAAGTGCTAAATTTGGGTGGATGTCTATTAATGGAGGCATACTTCCACTCCATCATTGCTTGATGACCATGGAACTTCCAGTGCACTGCCAATGCCTGAAGGGAGGAACATTTCACCACACTGTCCGCAGGTCAAAAAGTGGTAACCCACAATTGCCTTCCATTATATGACATCAGTATATAGACTATAGTGCGAGGTGTAGCTTCCTCTGATCACTCTCATATATGGCATTCAGAACCAACTGACAAGGCTCTTTACTAGCTTAAGGTGGTAACCCAAATATAGACTTGGAAGCCACAATTTATTTGAGCCAAGAATAAACAAATTATTTCCCAGAATTCTAAACAAGTTTAAAACACAGGATGGTCTAAACCTAGGGGCAAGATGCACCAATGAAATTCTGCTGCCTGAGGCAAAGGACAGGACAGCATCATCCCACCTGCATTTTTACATATGTTAGCTGAGAGGTCTGGCAGTTAAACTTACTTTTACAGTGATGATAGGATACCCACATCCAAGAACAGCAGATTAGCTGAAGAAGAAGTACAGAACAATATGGGTGGCACATGCAGACCTGTCCTTCAAGAGAAGGGAACAGCCAAGTGACTCCGGAATAGCTAAAGGGCTATCACTGCTGCCTCCCAGCATTTGCTGCCTGAGATGGTCACTTCACTCTTTACCCTAAAGATGAGTCAGAATTTATAGTCATCATTTTCCTTATCCAGTAGCTCAGATTAATACCACATTAATGGGTTCTGGGTGCAAGTTAGATAGACTGACACTTTGGGAATGACCAATATCTTTTTCCTTGTGGATTTCTAGGACTAACTCACTGCATTCTTTGAAGTACTAAATGTGCATCAAATTAGGAATATTAGGGCAGGATGACAAATATCCTTGGCTATTACTCCTTAATTATCAAGGTTATAACTCTAGAGCAGAAGTGGGGGACCTGTGGCCCTCCAGATGTTTTTGGACTATATCCCTTACTTGTGGTCATGCCAGCAGGGGGTGTTGGGGGTTGAAGACCAACAACAATCTAGAGGGTGACAAACAACTTTTGAAAAGTACTGTGAGGCCTTTTTGCTTTTCTACCTGGGTCAACCCAGCAGAGGACTGAGGTTGCAGCATTTCTTTAAATTCTGTCATAATAACCATTTGGACATTTGCTATTCCTAATCTATTGCCTACCTGGCATTTCCTGGGTGAGGCATTCAAAGCATATTATGCAATACCAAGACTCAAGTCTCTTTTCTGTGCATTAATTATTAGCATAATTAATAGTAATTATTTTTAAAGGTGGCAGAAAATTAAGAGTTATTGAAAAAAGGTGTGCCCTTGTAATCATGGCCCAGGCAGTGTTTGCATGTCAAAAAATGTCGAGATGTTTTGTTAAGAAAAAGGATCATGCATGCTACAGAAAGCAAAAGAAGGAGAGCGGATTTGGCATGAATTCCCTTGAAACTATTTGGTAGAAATCAAGCAGTTCTCAGAGAGTTTTGTGGCGATTGTATTCTCATGTTCACTTCCCATGAACTTTACCTCCACTTTAGTTAGTACAGTATTCCAGTTAAGAAACAAAAGGTATTTAAAAGTCCACCTTCAAGCTGATGGTGAATTTTCAAAAGACGCAACAGGGAAGTCAAGTACTATGATCTACATAATCAACCTTAGCTTGGGGAACCATCCAGCTGCTCCTGCTTATAAAGTGTTGAATATCTTCCACCCAGGACATAAGTAATAAGGTGCAACCTCCAGATCCCAAATGTAAAACTCTCCCTCCCTTTAATAAACACATTAAAAAATCAGCTGGCTTTCTCGGTAGCCGGTCCAGATTTCAAATGAAACAGGCGGCTATGTTCGCTCCTGGTCTGCCCGGCAACACGCACCTTCCGCCGGGATGTGTTGGAAGTTTTCCCCCTGCTCTTTTACTTCCTAGCTTTCCTGTCTGTCTCTGAAACCAAGATTCAGGAGAGGAAGGACGGATTCTTTCACAGCGTCGATTTTGAGGATTTTTTTTAAAAAAAGCCCACCAAAAAACACCCTCTCTATAAAAGAGAAAACGGGGAGGGGGAGAACGGGAATCCCTTTCTTTCTCCCCGATCTCTGAGCCTCAAGATATTGATCACCTTTGTTCGATCCCTTTTCGGAAATTGCCCTGCCCGGTCATCTCCGCCGCCCCCCACCCCCACCCCGCTCCTACTCGGGGTTGAAGTGAGCAGCAGCTGACAGCCAAGCATGTGGTGTATAAATATTGGAAGAAAGAACGAGGGGGGGGGGGAGAGAGAATTGAATGGGAAAGGGAAGCGGAGGAGGTGGGGGTGATCTATGGAAAGTGAGGGGGGAGAGAGAGAAAGGAGGAGATAAGGGGGGGCAGAGCAGCCCTAGCGCTCCTGTGTGGGGCGCTGCTCTCCGGGAGTGAAGAGGGGGAACCGCGTTTGGAAAGGAGTAAAGGAAAGGGGGGGGGGGAGAGAAAGAGCGAAGGGGGAAGGGAAGATAATAGCATTTAAAACAACAACAACAACACAAGCCCAACAACAGTGATTAGCTCCTACCCGTCGCACAGGGACTGGGAGGGAATTGTGTGTGTCTCACCTGACTTCCTCCTTCCCGGGGGCGGCGAGGAGGCAGAGAGAAGGCGCGCACACACCCGCCGCTCTACCCATTCGAAGCACTTTCCCCTCCACACACACCAAAAAAAGAAAAAAAACCTGAGGGAGAGAGAGAGAGAACACAGAAGAAACGAGAGAGAACAAGCGGACAAGGAGAAGAAAAGGAGAGAGAAAAACACCGCAACAGCAGGCACAGCGAAGCCCGCCGCCCTCTTCCACCCCTTCGCCTCTTGCGCCTTGGAAGCCGAGCGCAGCTTTTCCCTCTCACGCCAGCCCGGCGAGTGGCGGCGGCGGCGGCGGCGGCTTCTCCTCAGCTTCCGCACCAACGTGGGCAAGTCTCCGCAAGGGGGAGAGCCAGCCAGCCAGCCAGCCTAAGACGGCCCCGGCCGAGCTTCGCCGGCTCGTTCCAGCTCCGAAGCCTCGGCCGAGAGAAAGAGAAGAAAGCGGAGCGAGCGGGGCGGGGGGGGGGGAGCAAGCGTTCCCGCTTGAAGGGGTTGGAGAAGAACGGCGGCGCGGAGTCGCCGGCGCCGCCGCCGCCACAGCAGCAGCGAAGAGCCACAGCAGCCCCGCTTTGGGCACTTTCGTTTGCCCCGGTGTCTAGCGAGAGGGTGGAAAAGGCAGGCGGGCGCCGCCTTCGCGTCGTCTCCTTCCTCCACTCCTCTTCTCTCCTCAGTCGCCGCCTGCCAAGGCAGTTCAGCGGTGGGGGAGGGCAGGAGGGAGGGAGGGAGGGTGGCTGGCTGGCTGGCTCGGTGTGTGGGGGGGCCCCCCTCCTCCTCCTCCTCCTCCTCGCCGTCGTCGTCGTCCTCCTCCTCTTCCCTTGCGCTCCTTCCTTTAAACGCCCACTCTGATGGGTGAAAAGACAACTTGAAGTTCAGTGCAATTAACTTCGCCGGCGCCTGGGAAGCTGAAGGTGTTGCCCAGCCTCGCCCGCCCTCCCTCGCTGCGCTCTCATGAGTGAGTTGGTCCTTTTATTTTATTCTGGGGACTTTTCCCCCCCTCCCTGTCTCTTTTCCCCCTCAGTTCACCACCATCACGAGGCACGGCGAACCTCCTGAGGGACTTATGGGTGCCAGTAAGCCACCTTGGCGGGCGGTGGGATGGTTTGTGTGGGGAAAACCTGAAGAAGCCGGATTTGTTAGTCCTTCAGGCGCTTCCAGGTCTGGCTAGGGACGGACGGATGCGTTTGGCGGGCTGGGGTGGGCTTGAGACCCGGCTTCCTCAGACTGGCAAGTGACGTCCAGGCGCGCCGGCAAGACACCTGCTCCCCTCACCCGAGAAGTGGCGGGCGAGCTCCCTGGAAAGTTTGCCTCAACTTTCTAACCCTGAACCCAGAGTTTGCGCCGCTTCGGCGGCAAGTTTGCAACGCGGTGGCCTTGGCGGGAGGGGAGGAAGAGAAGGTGCCTGCGGAAGGAAAGAGGGGGAAGGAAGGTGGCCGTGGGACAAGGAGTGGGGCAGGCGTTGGGGTCGGGGTGGGGAGACGACGACGACGCACTTTTGCTCGTCAGCCCCGGCGTGAAATTGAGGGAGTTTTAAAAGGCTTCACCTGGTGCGTTGCCAGGGGTGAGGAGGAAAACGCCGGCGCTGGAAGAGGTCAGCTTGGGGCGCCCGTTTGGCGGGAAGGGCAAGGCGCCTCGCAGGTGGGAAAGAGCTGGGAGGGGGGGGGCTTCATCTGGCCTGCCGGTGACCTTAAGGAGGCGGCTCCCCACACAGGTGTACCTCTTTCTCTCCGCCTGAGGTCCTCCTTTCGCTTTTTCCGTGGCAAAATGCTCCCTTTTGATCCCCTTCCTTCAGAACCAGAAAAGACCTGGGTGGTCCCCCAAAGGGCATCAAAGGAGCCAAAGAGGAAACATCACTTTCCTTTGGCTATTCACCTGCGGCGAGGATTCCGCAGGGCGATCTCTTCCGAAGAGGGTCCGGCTGGATCGCTTCTCCTTACGAGAAGCGTCTCCCCCAAAAGTCAGGCAGGTGGGAGGGCGGCAGGAGAAGGGATCTCTCTTTCTTGTGACACATTTCAGCCACTAGAAATATTTCGGCCATATATTGTTAAGTGCTGCCCGCCTTAAGTTGTCTTTAGAAACCGTGCAAGAACGCGGGGTCCTCGCTAAAGGTCCCTGGTTTTTTAGAGCTGTCTCGGAAAAGCTTTGGCAATGACAGTTAACTTAAGGTTTGAGAGAAAGTTTCTGCTGTAAGTGGCGGCAAAGTGTTTTCCCTTGGTGAAGGCGATGATTGTTAACTTCTGCCCTCTTCTCTTTATTTTATTTCACTTGTCTGTTTAAAAGTAAGTTTTATTCAGAACATCTAAAATGTGAATTTCTTGGGCAAAACATCTGTAAACTTGAGAGCAGAGAATTCTAAGTATATTATATCATAGCATATCTTTATTTTCCTACCTGCGTTCCTGAAAGATACGATTGAAAACCTTTATTTTTCCTTAGCACTGTTATATACTTGTCCCTTCCAGCCTGCTGGCAAATATTAGCATTCAATCTTACATTTTTTGACAAATGTGCAGACAGGAGTAGCATGAATAGACACCTCAAACATTAACAACCTAAGCATCTGTTGTGAAACAAATTTAATATTTACTCTGTTTTTCTCACATTGTTAAGAAAGGTTAGAGTATGTGTAAATTCCAACTTTAGCTTGCAAAAGGAATTGACTAGATATTTCTGTTTCTCTTCAACAGTACTTGCAATAATCACTAGATATGGCAATGTTAATTTGAGCAATAGTGTTAAACAAAAAATTGGAAACAATATTCATGCTATACAGAGGCATGAACATAGTATGATGAGCTCAAATATATTGTAAACCTTGCTTTTCTAATCTGCTCCAGCATTCCATTGTAGTTCAAATACATTGCTTATCAATTAGAACCAGTAACACATGGATAGTGTGAAATACATATGTTTAATGTAAGTGCACAACATAAACCCACTTATAACATATCAAATAAAACCCATCATCAGTAGTTGTATCCACAATTACCTGTTCTGTTCATTCACAGCTAATGAACAGAAAACACATTTCTGTAGTGAAAAAAGAAAATACATTCAAAGCCAGTGTTGCTATTTCTATAATAACTTACACCCCTCTTCTCTTGTTCGTAAATTGAAGTATGTGATAAATAATAGCTCTTCATATTAAAGTGAGTTTATCAGAGCTAAAATATGTGGATGGAACTGTTCATGGGGCCTAAAAGGGAACTTTCCATTTTCATATACTTGACTATTGATCTTTTAAATTGCATAGTAATTCCTTAGAGGGTTCTTCTTGTATCTGTTTAGCTTAACCAGAAAAATAAGTTCAGGATTCTACTCATCACCCTGGATAAAACGACCCTGTTTTCAGGATGCACCACATTATTCAAATTCAGAAATGGAATGTGATCCAGGGTGAATAATTCTGGCATTCCCAGTTACGGTTTGTGTTATAGGCCCACATAGGTCACCTGACAACTACCTGTTTGGTAATATTAGAGATCTTGTAGTTACCAACATTGTTAGTTGAAACATAGTGTACTTGTTGCCAAATGTTGCAGGCACCTCATAATATAAAATCCAAATGACAGGTGTGCTCCTCCGAAACAAGGAGTGCCTCTAATTAAAGTATAAAAAATCTATAGCATTTATAGAACTGAATAGAGAAGTCATTAAATATGTATAATTTTCAGTTCTAGAATGCTTCAAAACACCTTCTCAGAAAAGGGGAGGCAGCTGACCATGTTAACTGCCCCAATAGCTTGGAAACATCATTCTGGCAGACTTAAAAACAAAAACAAAACAAAAGATTGTGGCTTAATTCATTCATTTAATGTTCAGCTTGAGAAAGAACTTGGACTGGTTTCTTTGTGTCACCAGTATATCTTATATTGAATATATGTTTAATTTACCTATGCTAGAAGGAGGTTAGAATGTCCTGGAATGACAGGTTATGTTCAAAATGGAATGACGGTTTATGTTCAAAGTATATCAGTTTCTAAGGATCAGTATGTTCCAGTTTAGATATTAATAATGGTTAATAAGTCTTTGCTGAGATATTAAACATCACAATTAAATATAAAATGGATTTTCTTGTTTCTGTTAATATAGATAATAAATATGAACAAATCTCATTGAAGATCTTCATTAATGTACAAACCTCATTAAAGATTTGTCCATGGTTGTCTGTGTTGAGATTGCATTCATATCTGGCAGAATATTTCATTTTTTTCAACTTGTAGCACCAAAATGTTTAAACCACCTACCTGCACAGGACTTGCAAAATACTTTTTTTTCTGAAAACTCCACCACCAAATCTTTTTGTCATCTAGGCAATCCAGGTGCCTGGGAGATTTCTTCTCTCCTACCAAGCTCTGTTATATTAAAATTAAAAAAAAATTCTTGGTGAAATAATTCATCATATAGGTGCTTCAATAAGAAACATCTTACCATACAGCCATGATTGTATGATGCATTTAAGACAAACTAGACAGTAGCTGAAGCCGCAATCTTTTACTTTGTTGTATTATGACAATTAAATGAATCATTTTGATTGAAGTTGGATGATTTTATTGATGTCTTGCTGGTGTTTCTGATGTCAGGCTCATTAATAGAAATGTTACACATCTAGAATGCATGAGTGTATCTTCTGTTAACTGTAAATTTGCTTTTGCCGTAATGGGCACAAGACTTCAATAATCTATTCCCTTTCTAGAATCAACACTTTCAATTTAAAGGCATCATGCACCCACTCTTTATTTACGTTGCATTATACTGACAGAACAGCAATCAAAAGAAAAATATTACTTTTTTTCCCAAGTAAATACTGGTACTAGTTTGTGAGTGCAAGCATTTGTATCGCTGTCTCCACTACCCTGTTTCCCTGAAAATAAGACCTAACCTGAAAATAAGCCCTAGTATGATTTTTCAGGATGCTCGTAATATAAGCCCTACCCCAAAAATAAGCCCTAGTTAAGTGAAACCCCGCCCTCTACCATTGTGCAGCAACCAGAAGAAGATGACATGACTGTATTTGAATAAACGTAGATTGTACATGAAAAAAATTAAGCATCCCCTGAAAATAAGCCCTAATGTGTTTTTTTGGAGCAAAAATTAATATAAGACCCTGTCTTATTTTCGGGGAAACACGGTAAATAATGGCTCTCTCTATTTTAATATCTACCTGGTAGTATTAACCATAGCAACAGTGTCTTCCTTGTTAGCATATTGAGGGGAAAGTTTTGTAACTAGGACCAGGAACAGCTTAAGGAAGATTCCACATTGTTTTATGTGGTACACACTGAAACCAGTTTTAGGCAACCAGAATCTAATTTTATGTGGTGAACTTCATAGAGTGCAATTTCTGAAGAGTAATATGCCTACCGAGTTGCACACAGTGCCTTTTTGAGCTGTTGAAGGGTAGAAGCATATTATTAATAACTGAAAGCACATATGTGTATGTGAGGAAAAAATGTTCAGCAAATCTGTCACTATGAAGTCTAGTGCATTTTAAACAGCTTCACTTATGACAAAGTTACTACAGCTTACAAAAGCTATTTACAAAATTTGATCTTTAAAGAACTTAAAAGTTCTTCCCTTAAGTTAAACATAATTTTGGAATTTGGGAAAACCAGTTTCTCATTCTGCATTTTATCAGTCCAAGTACAATTAATTGCAACATGAATATAGTTGTGTAGGTAGCATATGGTGTGAAAGTTAAGTGGACCCTACTACTGCCAAAATCAGTGTTTGGAAGCTCTATTGAAGAATGCCCTATGTTCAAAGGTTGCACGTTCATGTTTCAAGTTGTAAAGACCTGTTAACTCTCTTTCATTGACTACACAAAATATATTTAGTGTACGTGTCTGCGTTCTAAGTAGTGTTCTTATTAAAATGCAATCTTAACATGGTTTTCCTTGTAATAAGACTAAACAGTAAAATATTTACTGACATTTTCATGGGACTACCTAATGTCATCTACGTCTACATCAGTTTATGAAAGGTATTCAAGTTTGTTTACAGTTCTTTACAAATCATATGTGAATTTGAAGAATTGAGACAGTAATCATTTGTATTACTGCACTCAGTTGAGATCATATGCGATTGTGCCAACATAATATTTTTAGATGGCTGAGATAAATCACGTATAATTCTGCTGGCACAAATCAAGTTGCATTCTTGAAAACCTGATCTCAGATCAGAACTGAAACTTGAAGATGTTAAGACTTAACAAAGTAAATGAGATGAATCTTTGAATGGAAGAACCCATTCAGAGCAAGACCTCTAGCATTTAACATTTCTGGAATTGGTTTAGGCACACTTTTTGGTTATGAATGCACTGACAGTGATGTCAGTGTTTTCATCAAGTCTTGTTCATGTATGCCAATAGTTCACAACAGTACAAAAAAGGATAATAGGCATATGTAGAATAATTCCTACCAAAACTGCATCGCTGTGGAACATATAGCATGCATCCAGTACAACTGAGTGATGCCAGTCCAGGCTTGGAAATGTTCCAATTTGTTTGATTTTAAATCAATGTATAGCACAACCTTAAAGTCTTTAAATCCAGAGCTCCTTTTTTTCCCTGGGCATATCAAGACTTGGCCCATATCCTTCTGGCAGATGTGATGCATATTTGCTATTTTATTTTATGGACATCTGACAGCTCTTAATATCTCTGTCAACAGATACTGGATTTCACACCTTTCGATTATAAATTTCTTGTGGCTATGTTAAAGGATTGGATACTAAGCTGTGTCCCTGACTCACTATGAGGATTTGGGATGCTCATATAAATAATGTATTTTCAGGCAAGTTAAATACAACTCCTAACATAGACTGTCCATGTCTTTGTGCTTTCTTCTCTCCCTTTCAACACATTGCTAACTAGGTTTCACAAAGAGTTTTGAGGCATAACTATTACAGAATATCCCATTTTATTACAGAAAAAGTACATAGATTTCTCAGATGAAAAGCACACTGCTTTATATTTGCAAAGTGTTATCTCCATTATTATGAAAATAGAAACCAATGCGAAAACATTTGCCTTGAAACTGAAAAGATTTCCAAATTGTCAGCATAAGGAAAGGCTGTATTCTTAATATAACTATATACGAAGAAAACTACCAATCTCAATTTATTAACAGGTCAATATTAGTGTTTCAAATTTTTAAAAGGCAATTAATAAAAAGGCAACAATATAGAAGGGAATTTATCTCCTTAAAAGTACAAGAAATTTCCCCAACAGTTAAAATCCTGCTGTGAAGTTTAAAGTTCCAAGTTTCTTTTTTTTTTGGGGGGGGGGATTCACTATGCTAATAAAATCATCTCTTTATCAGCTTGATGGTCCTGATTGTCAGAGTCCTGATTTCCGCGTGTTCACGCACTGACACTGATCATAAGAGTTCTATTCTGGCACATAACTATTTAGAATGATATGCTTCAACTACTGCACTGTGACCTGTGGCACCACACTGGTATTGCAAGCCCATTCAGAACATGAATCCAGAGCATGGGATAGCACTGATATATCAGAGTGACAAGCAGATAACCCATCTACATGGTGACTATTGTAGAAGTATTTAGGTCACCATAAGGTAGCAACATATGTGTGATCATACGTATCTAATATAGTAGGCATCTTTTAGAATAGGATTACAACTAAACCTGATAGGCAGCAAAGTAAAATAGTCCTGTCAAGCTGAACTTGCAGCTGTACCGTGTTTCCCCGAAAATAAGACAGGGTCTTATATTAATTTTTGCTCCAAAAAAACGCATTAGGGCTTATTTTCAGGGGATGTTTTATTTTTTTCATGTACAACCATCTACATTTATTCAGATAACGTCATGCCATCTTCTTCTGGTTGCTGCACAATGGTGGAGGGTGGGGTTTCACTTAACTGGGGCTTATTTTGGGGGTAGGGCTTATATTAAGAGCACCCTGAAAAATCATACTGGGGCTTATTTTCAGGTTGGGTCTTATTTTAGGGGAAACAGGGTAGTAAAAGTCACTTGATAGCTGTTGCAATAGGGTATTGTTTTACCTTTAAAAATCTAGAGCCTGAATTTAAAACTAGAAAGCTTACGTGGAGTTTGTTGACCTTTGATAATTATAGAGTTTTATTTCATGAGTTCATAAGATGTTGTACACATGCTTAATTATCCTTGTACCATAAAATCCTAAATCTCTACTATGTGCTGTGTGTGCATCTTGTAATGCCAGTAGTATACACATTTACCTGCTGTCCCTGAAATAAATTAAACTGATTTCCAAACAGATATGAATGGGATTGCATTGTAATGCTACCATTCTAAGCTTACTAACTTCTAAGTGATTCCCATCAGATTAACTCTAAAACAATGTGGTCAGATTTGGACTTTCAGTTGCAGTGTTTGTAAGGTACTTTCTTTTCTTTTTGTCCTCCCTTCCCATTTTTGACATTATAGACAAAGTCCTACAAATCAGTGATGGGAGTCTTTGAGCACTACTGATCAAATGATCAATAAGAATGTGTCATTTTGGGGAAAGTGTTTTTTTTTTAATGATGTATTTATTTATGTGCTTATTTATTTAACTACCCAGTAATCTAGGTTACTAAAGTTTGTAAAAGAAAAGCATAAAAATTCGGGGGGGAACAATAAAATATATTACGTAAAAGGAGCAGAGTAAAACAAATAAAGGTACAAAGCAAGAAAAAATTAACATCAGCATAGAATATAATCAGATGTAAAATCAGCAATGTGGATAAATTGTTGTAAAGATCTGAAAGCACTAGAACACTTCCTTAAAAGTTCTTGGCGAACAAAAGGTCTGTACCTGGTGTCAAAAAAAAAAGAAAGAAAGAAAGAAAAGGGGAAAGCATGCCATAGATTGTAAGACTTTTTTGGAAGATATTTCACAGATTGGAAACCACTACTAAAAAGACTGTGTTTTGTACCATCTGCCCTGCTTTCTTTCATGGGGAGGAGGGTCTGAGATGCTCACTTTAGGATCTAGGTAGGTCTATAAACTTGTATGTTGTGTTTTATATATATTTTCTTGTCCAGTAACATAACCTAGACAAAGATTCTCTTATAAGTAACCCAACATCTGTAAAACTGTTTAGGTCTACCTTGGGGGGGGGGGGGGAATGCTTTGTTACGTGCCCTGTTGTTAGCGGAGCTAAACTCTCAATTTTTATTTTTTACTTTTCTGCAACTTTAGGCAGACAAATTCTAGAGCTGTATTCTTGATTATTTAAAAATCCCTTTCGTTATTTTATGAAAAGTAAATCAGCTGGAAGATGAAATTCCCAAGCCACTTGTAATAAAATAACCTTGTAGACTTTGATGAGTGAAGAAAAGAAGGAATTACTTCTTTTTGTAGACATTGGAGATTATAATTGAAGATAGTGACCAACTATGTTTACAATCTAGTAAGGCTTATATTAATCAAATCTCATCTCAGGTTGGTTGATCAAAGGCTAAAACCTTTTTCACCAGCTAGTGTAATAGGACAAGTGTTTTGGTGTTTTTTTAAAAAATATGCTGTCATTTTTTATTCTGACTTCTGGCAACTTTTTCCAAGGTTTCTGGGATATAAAGTACTGAGAAGTGATTTACCAATCTCTTGGTAAATCTTTTTCTGGTGGTGCTCTAGGACTGTGCAGCCTGCCCAAGATTACACAGGCTGACTGTTCTCTGTGGAGGCACAGTGGGGAATCAAACTCCCAGTCCCTGACTCTGCAGTCAGGTACTTCAATTCACTGAGCTGGGTTTTATCTTCAAAACAGTTTACTGGTTAGTCAAGGCAATCTATGCAACATCCAACAATATAGCCTCATCAGCCTCATAGAATTCATTGACTGACTTCAGTAGACTACATTTTTGTTGTTGTTTAGTCGTTAAGTCGTGTCCAACTCTTCGTGACCCCATGGACCAGAGCACGCCAGGCCCTTTAGACTACATACCCGTTTGTGAATATCCTCTAAAACGTTATAGATACATGAAGATGGGTTTTTATCAGCCGCTTTCTCATAATCTTAGGATTTGTGATCTGAGGAGTTTGGGTAAACTGGTCATTGGGTTCTGGGCTTGTTTTGGATCAGCAAGTTTTCATGACCCTTGGGCCTGTCTGGCAGTAGTTAGGAATGCTTTTTATTAATTTGGTCTTCATCCTTTTCTCTGAGAGGTGAGATGAAACAACTGCCATGCCCATACTTAGATAACCCAACAGCATGTCTATTGTGTAGCACAATTCTGTGGAATTAACTTTGGCCCTTTTGAGATTGAAGCTTCAGCTGCCATGGGTTGAGGCATGAGAACTGTGCTCCAATGATTGTTGTACCTTCCTAGAAGCTCTCTAGGCACACAGTTCAAAGGGTGATTAATCATCTTGCAACCTTATGGTTTCGTTTCCACTGACCCTATAACCTGCTGTATTTGAGCTATTTATTTAAGCAAGGAAATAAGTTTTTGTATAAATGTTTGATCTGCTTCAAAGTATACTTTTAAAAATTGTATGTTCCAAAATGCATATTTTTAGACACCATTTATAAAAATCACAGTAGCAGAATGTATTTATTCTTACATGTCTGTAGTTGGCTGCGTAAACATATGAAATTACTTATGACAGACAGTGTTTCACATATTTTCAGACAGTATTTCACATATAGGCTCTGTCTCTTTAAAATGTGGTCTCCTCTATTTGCCCTATTAATTGTTGATATGTTGCCATCCATGAGACAAAAATTAGAGCAGTAATTAAATAATCATGTGATGCTCCTTAGTGCCAGTGAGAGCAAACTCATTTTTCCAGGCCCTGATGGTCACTGATTATTGTATTACTACAGGCTGGCCTAATGTATTTATTTATTTATTTATTTATTTGCAAACAGCTATGTATGTTAGTCACTGGCCTTCTTTTTATAAATTAAAGAAACTGAAAAACACTATGTCCGTTAATTGGCTACTAGTCCACAGGGACTTTAAACAGACTTACCTTTTCTGCGTTTGGTCACCTGCTTGGGAGAACTACATCAATGGTGTGGTTTGTGTGCCATTTAATTTACACTGGTGTTTTGGCTGAGGTGGATGCATACAGGGAATGCCAGGAGAATTACAAAAGGAGCAGGGTATTAAAATTCAGAAATGATTAAAATTGAAATAAAGGGATGCTGCTTCTTTGCCAGTACTCTGGCAGTCATAATGACACACAGAGATTAGTTTCCACCTTCATCTTTTCCTTCTTTCTCATTTCTTCTTGTTTATTGTTGACACATTTTCCCTATGCCTTTTCTTCTCATCTTTCCATCTCTTTCAGCTATTTCTACTTTTCCCCTCCCTTTTGTTTTAGTAGTGGAGAGAGCTTACTTAAACCTCATTATTATTATAGCAACAACGGAATGGCTTATTAATATCCAATATCCATGTGTTTTGAAATTTCTTAAAGTTAGGTCACCTCTATTAAGTGACATGTCATTACATTGTTTGTTAATCCTCATTTTGCTCTTATAATTTCTTAGATAGCTTCCTCTTCTAATGGTGATTTAACATTAAATGCTTAAACACCTGTGTTAGGATACTGGTGGGGGGGGGGGAAGAAAAGAACTTATCAGTCATGGATAATCAGTTATGCATGAATTCAAATTTAGCAGATGGATGTTGGGAGTTAAAATTTTCTCATTTGGCTTCATGATATTTTTTTTTTGCCTGTTTGTGCGACACCTGTCTCTTATGTATAGATAAACATCTAACGTATTTTACAGCTTTTCTTATATCTTTATGTAGTCTTTTTTTGTCCTAGGGGGTAAAAAAATCACTTCTACCTGTTTGTCATTGATTCTCTTTATATTTGGGGGATCTAAAATGGGACGGTTCTGTCACATATTGGCTTGTGGAAACATGATAGTTAACTTTTAGATATGATGCAGCATGGGACTTCACAGTGTTAGCTCTACTGTGGAAATACAGTAGAAAACCATTGACCAATGTATATGTATGTACATTTTGCTGCAAGCATGAACGCCTATGAATATTTCATATTAAGAATCATAATTTTTTTTTTAAAAAAAGAATAGAACTATATTCCAAAATGTAATTGCAATATCATATAACCATTTGACTTAACAGAGAAACTCGTTAATGCAAGTAGTGACAGGGACTTCATTTAGGTTGTGCTAGATAGCTATGCAGGGTACTAAAGAAAAAGAAACAATTCTGTAGAACGCCTTCATTTGATTGCCTTAAGGATTCTAGAGAATTAACTTGTAGAAATGTACATCTGGATCTATTAACTATTGTGGCATTACTGCTGTGGGTGCTGAATTCATCTTATTTTAAGTTGAAGCTATCATTGCATTTTAAGGGATCAGGGAGGTAGCAAGTGGCACTCTAGAATTTTGCTTTCAAAAGCAAAATTCTGCGTAGTCTTCATCCAGGAAAATGTGAATGCAGAGCTATGGAAAAAAGAGATGAGAAAGTGTTTGTTGGTTTCCTATAGCCTGTTATCACTATAGATTATTGCACCGGAGGTCCAAAAACTAAAATATATTTGGACATGATACAGTAAAGTGCAGTTTGGGTATATACACAGTGATGTTAAACATAGCCTCATAAATAATATTGTGTTGGTGTTTGTGACTATTAAAGGTTGGGTTTTCTCCCCTAATTTCAGGAAAAAATAGTATTACAGTACATAATGTAGCTCAGTTATATTGGATCCCTTTAAAATCAACATGTATATTTGTTGTATGAGAGTAAATTTCAGTGTTTCGTGGAGTAAATTTATTTTCTTGGCATATTTATATTATAAACATTGATCAAGAATGACAAAGAGAAATCATGAACATATGTAAGCTCACCATCACAAAAGGTTTACATAAATGTTTGAGAAATTTTTAAGTGTTTCCATAGGACAAATATATTAAAGAAAGTCAATGGCAGTATTATGCCTCTCTAGTTGAATCCTGTGTCAGTCCTAGTGAGAGTAGACTCCTGAGATAAATAGAATTTTGTGACTTATAAGTTCAGTGGGTCTGTTTTAAGCTAGACTGACTTTGGCTTTAGCCCTGTATTTTGCATGAATGGGTTTGAGGAAGTAAACACAGATCAACAGAGCAATCTTGTGCATGTTTCTAAGTTCCATTAAGTTCAGTAGGACTTACTCCATGATAAATATGCTAAACATAGCACATGGCATATTTTGCTCTATATTAGAAACATGCAGATTTGTGGAGGGTTTTGGGACTATGACTCCCAGAATTCCCCAGGCAGTATCTCTCTATTCCAGTAGTTGCTATCCTTAGGTCTCTAGATGTTCTTGGACTAAAACTGCCAGGAGCCTTTACTTCTATCTGTGCTGACCAGGATTTCTAGGAGTTGTAGTCCAAGAACATCTGGATACCCAAGGTTGAAAACCACTGCTGTACTCTATAGTGCTTTCCTTCTTGCTTTGTATGGTGAAGCAGTCAGAATATTAACAAATACATACTAATTTTTGTAAAAATGTATTACAGTACAGTATCTAGTTTGTAATGGACGGGACAGTCTGTCTTGGGTTCAAGTGTGCACATGTGTAGTGGGGAGGGGTAGGAGAGGATTCATACTTGATGCTGTAGTTCATGCTCTCTGTAAGTCATAATGTGCAAAGGGAAAATGTGTACCCATAAACAAGCACTAGACAGAGGGCAGGAAGTTGCAAAGTATCAGTTACTCAGTGCCACATGTTCATCACTACAACATACATTGCTGTATGTGCAACTAAACAAAGTCATTCCTAAGAGAAAAGATAACATGGGAAGATCTTTAAAACTATCCACTTTTGGTAGAATTCTGTTTCTAATTCCCCATTTAATTTAAGAATTTTTTGAATCTGGTATTCTTTTTATGAATCAAATACCAGGAAAACATGAAGAGTATGGAACATTTTGTTTAATTTATTATTATTGTGCTCTGAAGTCCGTAGTGGTCAAAATCCTGCTAGATAAACCCAGTGGCTTAATGCAGTTGTTGTAAATCTCAGCAGAGAATTACTGCAACTTCAGAAACTAGTGTAGCATTTGCAGTTGAATGTCAAGGGACACAACTCTTTGCTTCTTAACTTGTGGCAATTCATCACCAACATTTATACCAACTGCATTTTGTCAGTGCAAAAACTCAATAGGACTGTAGCCATTCTTTTTTTGTTTTTGTCTTAAATTGGTCATAACAAAGATCTGAAAGCTTCTGTGAAACATAAATGTCATTTAGAGAAAGATTTGAGATAATTTGGTTATTTACTTGTTGTTTGATTGCACTTGGTGTTGGGATTTTGAGAATGTGAAGTTGAAAATAACAAAGTTATATTCAGATCTGCCCAATGATATTGGCAGAGGTTTGTTGCTGCTTCAGAACTTGCAGTAGTGCAAATTATTAGATAATATCTTTCTAGTCAATATTCCAAAGTTTGGTTTTGACCATGAGCCTTGGTAATTAAATCTGATTTTCATATGCATGCAACAGTGACCTGGGCTATATTTTACTGATGTGCATGGGACTGTGCACATTGTTGTTGCTTCCTTGCCCTGTATCTTTCATGTCCATCTCTGTTTTCATTCCCACTGCAGTGGGATAAGTAAAAATATTGTCAGGAACTAGAGAATATCCTGGTTGGGATAGCTGATTTAGTCAGAATGGTAGTTCTCAGATTGAAGACAGGGTCCAGCTTGATGTCAGCATATATAAACATATGATAGCTGTTTAAAGGGACCAAAGATTTGTAGGAAAGATTGCATGTAAAAGAGTATCTGTAAGGGATGCAGATTTAGCATATAGGTATTTATACATTAATGTGAGAAGCATTTAAGTGGAAATGGGGAATTAAAGCACTTGGCATCAAAAGAGAAAATATAGCAGGTATATCAGAACAAGACAAATAATGTTAGGAAGTTGAAGGTAACAGAAAAATACAAGATGGATTGACTCCATAAGAGAAGCCACAGCCTTGGTTTGCAGTAACTGAGCGAGGCTGTTGATGAGAGGACATTTTGAAGGTTGCATATCCATAGGAACCCTAGAAGTCAGAGGTGACTTGATGGCACTTAACAACAACTACAACTACTATATCAGAAACCTGCTAGAACAGTGAAAATTATTAGAGTGCCATTCTCCCAGAATATAAAATCTACAACAATTTACATTGCGTTGGAGATTGAGTTATGTACGAGTGCCTGACATGAATCCAAAATAATGTAAGAGGCACAGATTCCCTTACTGAAACATTGTGATTGGGAATACCAGAGTGCGAAAGTAATACTCATGATTTGAGGTGAAGAAAGTAATTAAAGTGTTGGTGTGTTATAGTGCATAGAGCATTGGACTAGGGCTCATGAGATGTGGATTCAAATTCCTACTTTGTCAAGGAAACTCACTGCGGGTTGGCAATGATAAACTACTCCTTGCATATCTTGAAACCTATTATGGTCACTGCAAATCAGAAGCGACTTGATGGTGCGTAACAACAATCAGGGAAGGAGTCAAAGGAGATAATACTTCAAAACAGGTGTCCTACTTCATTTTAAATATGGTTTGTATTTAATGCCAGCTTACATCTACTTACCTGAGAATAAGCTCCTTTTAATTCAATAGAATTTATTTCTCAATAGACAAATACAACATTGTCACTAAGCAAACTAGAAAGGAGCAATCCTGGATTTCTTCTTCAGTGGTGTCAGAGACCTAGCACAAAAGATAATGTATTGCATTGCTTGTTTGAAATATATATATATATTTAACATAAATTTCAGAAGCAAATTGTCCAAATGGGTAAACATGGTTATGTTTAATGTCAAAATGTATAGAAGTTGACAAGCATAATGATGATGGAAGCTCAGATGATCTAGAGCAGGGCTTCTTAAACTTTTTCTACTTGCAACCCCTTTTCACCTGAGAAATCTTTACACAACCCTGGGTATATAGGTGACCCAAGGGCAGGTCTGTGCCGAATGCTGTGATGAGTGGTGAGAAGAGGGCAAGGGAGGCAGAGAAGGCTAACTGTGCGAGGCCGAGAAGGCTAAACTGTGGTCCCAGGAGAGCACTGGCCCTCAGTGTGGACATGCAGGTGGCAAGCCTGAACAGAGACAGGGCTGCCCAGGCAGCCCCCCTTGTCCACAGAGGGAGAAGGGTGGCTGAGCGTCACTGCTGCCTTCATCAAGACTGTTCTCTATCCCTCTCAAGTCTAGCTCTCTCCCTCAAGCCAACCTAAGGACAGCTGCACAGCCTATGGGAGAGCAGGGGGGGAGGGGAGGGGAGGAAAAGGCAAGGAAAACCAGGCAGTTGGGCTGCAGCTTCAGTAGGGGGGAGAGGGACTCCTCCGGCACCCGCAACACTTTCACTTACCAAAACAACAACAACCCCAGACAGCTTTGCTGAAAGCTGGCACTTGGCTAGGGGGCCAACATGGCCAACCCATTCTTCAGAGAAAGGGAGAGAAAAGCCTTGGCGAAGGCAGCACCCTCTGAGGGCAGCAGACACTGACCAAGTCTCGCCTTTCCTCTCTGTTCTCTCTCCCCTCTCTCCCTCGGATAGAGACAAACAAACAGTGACAGACAGACCGCCCTTGAGCCGAGGGAATCCAGGCCCTTCCCCTCAGCCTCCTTTTCTCCTCCTCCTCCACTCCTGGACCCATCCTCGAATAGCGGGCCCGGGCATGGGGGGGACAGATGCCGCATAGGAGTGGATGCCTGGGTGGTAGAGCTGTGACTGCCGCTGCAGTTGTTGGGAGCAGCGGATTTTTCCACAACCCCCACATTCAGTTATGGGAACCCATATGGGGTCATGACCTACAGTTTAAGAAGCTTTGATTTGGAGGGACCACTATAATCAGACTCAGAGTGTATACTGCTAAACAAGATATGTACAAAAGATGGTAGCCTGCTTAAGAGTTTAAGCAAACTAGAAAAGAAAAGAAAAACATGATTAAAAAAATTGAATCCAAATAGAATTAAAATTAGGAAAATAAAAAGAAGCATTAACTGTTGAAAAAAAGATAAGAAAAAAAATAACAAGAATCACTTTTGTGGGAAAAGGTATCCAACAGGCAGAGATAGCAAGAGATAAAAATCTAAGGCTTATAACCAGATTACAGTAGGACACAAACCCTATATCCAGTGGGGATCAATTCAAAGTCCCCCCTCCAGATGCCAAAACCATGGATTATAGTGAACACGATACATAGCATGGTCTCTGGCTTCCTCAAGTGGCCAGTTCTGGTAACTACATTGTGGAAATATATATTTCTGTGATATATCTTTTAATATTTTAAATATTTTTAGAGTGTGAATAAGTGAAATTGTGGATATGGAGGTCCTACTGCATGAGCTAACAAGTTACCAAGTTTGGGTACATCCTGACAATTCATAAAGAGCTCAGATTTTAAATTGTTGTTTTCAAACTAACATATAAAAACCTTCTCCCAAACAATGGTTTTGTTCAAACATTAAAAAGTAGCCATTATTATATAGTTTTTTTTAAAAAAGAAATGTATAAGCATACCAGAAAGTACAGAATTATGAAACATCTAACAATGTTAGGAAGAATCCTCACTTTTTTTTTTAAATTTGGAAGTGTCAGAAAGCAACTAGAGTTATTTGGTAGCCATTATATTCACAGCATTCCAAAAAATGAACCCACTAGAGAATGAGAATGGTAGGTAGCAGCGATGGGGAATCGTGACTTGTGACTCACTGTCGAGTTGGACTTATGTTGCACGCGTGAGTTGACTTGAGGGTTTCTAGGGTGACTTGCGACTCTGATCCATTTGTCCGAGTCACATTGTCAGGTCCCTATGGTTCCCACCCCTGCCAGCCTACCTGCTGCCACCACCACCATCTTCAAATGAAGCACATCAGAGTGCCTTTCATGATGATGCTCTAGCCTGCCGTAGTCAGAAGGCAGGTCCTCTGACCCACCTCTTACTGTAAGTTGCCCTGTTGGTGCTCTAGCCTGCCGTAGAGTGTCACCAGGGAAGAGGTCGATCGGAGGACCTGCCCTCAGAGTACAGCAGGCTAGAGTTTCACTATGAAAGGCCCTCTTCCTTCCCTGTTTCAGAGGGTCTGCCTGCACTGGCCTATCAGCTGTCAGCACATGCATCGGGGGAGGTAGTGGCCTGGCTCCCAAATGGAGGCAGCTGCAGCAGGTAGGCCAATGGCAGTGGGGGCAGGCAGCAGAATGCCTAAATCTTTTGTACCAAGTCCTGAGTCCTAAGCCTGGGGGGCAGGGCAAGCAACTTGCAACTTGGGCTTGGAACTTGGGTGCTGAGACTTGGACTTGAGACTCAGGTCCCAAGACTTACCAACATCCCTGGTAAGGTAAAGGTAAAGGTTCCCCTTGACAATTTGTCCAGTTGTGTCCGACTCTAGGGGGCGGTGCTCATCTCCGTTTCCAACCCATAGAGCTAGCGTTTTGTCCGAAGACAATCTTCCGTGTTCACGTGGCCAGCGCGACTAGGCACGGAACGCCGTTACCTTCCCACTGAGGTGGTACCTATTTATCTACTTGCATTTGCATGCTTTCAAACTGCTAGGTTGGCGGGAGCTGGGACAAGTGACGGGAACTCACTCCGTCGCGTGGATTCGATCTTACGACTGCAGGTCTTCTGACCTTGCAGCACAGAGGCTTCTGCGGTTTAACCCGCAGCGCCACCACGTCCCGTGGTAACATCCCTGGTAGGTAGTAATAAATGGACAGTTTTCATAACAAGCAATACTCTGTGTCCTGGTATGTATTAGGACTGATGCTTTTTTAACCTTCTCATAAATAATATGCTTATGGTCTTGCTGTGATACAGCCATGTTTGCAGGTGGAACCAAACTACTGAGAGTAGTGAAAGCTCACATAGACATGACTGTTGCTTTGGAGGTACTGTACAGTGCATCTCTCAACTGAATGAATGAGAAATACAATGGCAGGTGAATATCAGCCAATGTAAAGTGATGCCCCATGGAGAAACAAATAAACAATATGCATACTGATAAATGGATGTGCCTGTCCATGGAATAGATAGCATAGTTAAAAAAAATAGGAAATTGGGAAAACAAGATGCTGAATAAGATGGTCTTTGGATTTGACCCAATAGGCTCTTCACACTTCTTTTTATCACCACTGAAGAAAGCATTTGGGAAGAATATTAGATTAACATGTTATGGCATGTTCTTTTAAAGGGTGGCTGGCTGCAGAATGTGAACATTTACAATAGCAGTAGTAGGTTTATGCTGGGAAACTGTGGTCTAATATTTTGTTGCCTTACCTAATTTTTAGGAATGCAGTTACTCAGCGGATGTTAGTTTGGGGTCCCATGATGAGAACAGTACAGGCTAGATGGCCTCAGTGACAAATGAAAGAAAAAGAATGTTACTTTCCAACTTAAATATTTTTTTAAAAACTTCAGGTCGCAGGAAGCTTTTCTTTTTAAGGCTAATTACAGTTTAAAATTTATTTCTGGTAGTTATACGGTTACCTGGATGGATAGCTCAGTGAGTTAGGTATCTGGCTATGGACCCAGAGGTCAGCTCCCCAGTGTGTATCTCAGAAGAGCCAACCTGTATGGTCTTGGGCAAGCTGCACAGTTCCAGAAGGGCCCCCAAAAGAAAAGGGAATGGCAAACCACTCCTGTGTACAGAAAACCTTGAAAAGGTTTCCAGAAGTCAGAATTGTCTTGCGAGCACACAATTATTATTGTTAGTTGGATGGTTGGAAAAATGTTTGACACATAGGGTGAGAAATGAGGGTGTACTGTTTTAAAATTTAGGCAGAAAGATAGGCACAGCTTTTGGAAAAAGATGAGCCAATGTAAGTGCTTAAGAACAAGTAAGGATATTCCATCTCCCATTCTTTTTCTCAGTCAAGGCAATTTAGTGAGCAGAGTTGACCACATAGGGTTATGTCTTCTGCTTTGTTGTTTCCTGACATATTGAGGAGGTGGGGGAACAGCAAAATTCCAGGATTTTTTTCTGGATGAGAATGTGGCCTAGCATATTTTTCTTTAAAAAAACTTGCAGCAGAAAGGCTCAGATGCCTGTAATCCAAGTGTGTTTTTTTATTCTCAGATGTGTATCAGATAAAGGCCAATGGGTATGATGCCAGGGAAGGCAGTTGTGCAGTAGTTCACAGAGATTTGATTTCTGTTGTCAGGTAGAGCTCATCATGACAGATGACTGATACAGTACATATACCTGGTATTGTTCAAAGGAGATAGAATATGGATTCTGGTAGTGTACCTTTGTATCTGAGCTGTTACTGAGATCCCTGAACCTGTATCTGCGTACACACTGAGGTTTCCATGTTGGAGGCAGCCCAGGACTCAACAGCTGCCACAACAGCCACAAACCTATTTCAATAGCCCCCAAACATTGTGCAGATTATGTGATGGATCTGGTGCTTATTTTTTAAGAAATCAAGCAACCTAATGTGCGGCTGTAACTACTGGCTTGTTTTCACAGACAGATTACTACCAGGTATGGAGATATATATATATATATGGGTGCTATCCCTGTGGGAATAGTAAGCCACTTTAGATGCTTTGCCCCAGTAGCCAATTCATATACTACATTTGTAAATGCTTTTAGAGTGTCATCTTCAAATATTTTTCTGATAAAGTCCCCACATGTCTTCCTGGTACTTCAGAATAGCAGTGAAGCAGCAAGGATAGTTTCCCTTTGTGGCTGGTTATAACCAGTCAGTTTAGTCTAGAATGTGATCAAAGCTTTTCTAGAGGAAAAGGGAATTGTGATGACTCTACTGAAGTAATCATATTTTGATTTCCTGTACTAGAATATGTTTTGAGAGCATCATTAAAGAAGGAGTAGTGGTACTGCTCCAGGGACTCCTAGATGAAACGTACTCTTAGATCCTAATTGGTACAGATTCAGATTCAGTCTTAGAAAGGAAAGTGATGTTGTTTTAGTTGTAGTCTGATACTGGAAGAAAAACATGGGAATGCTTTTTAAAAAAAATTGTGGACCTCTTGGTGGCCTTGATATGTTTCAAAATTATTTAGGTGGTTTGGGATTGGAGGCACCACACCATGAAGGTTTCACAACTACCTGTTGACATTCAGAAATACAGTGCTGGGAACTGCACCACTAAGTTCTCACCTATAAACCTTTGGTCTAGATGGGTGGGATAGAAATCCAATAAATAAAATAAATAAGATATTTCATATAGGTTTCTCAAAGTCTGCCTCTTGGTCCACATGCTATGTAACTAAAGCCAGTGTATCAAATGTTGGCACTTCACTGAAATGTTTTCAGCATCCTAATTTACAACTCAATTGTACTTTTCTATTTTATAATAAAGCCAAGCAAGATGAGGAAAGCTGATGGAAATAATGCAATAAAAAAGTAAAATCAAATATCCAACATAGAGTTGAATGTTATGTTCTAAGCAGACTAGTTCTTCATTCCAAAATTAAATATTATATTCTAAAATCTGTTTTAAAATGTACTCTCCCATAGTCACTAATTCCAGTCCTTAGCCTACTTATTATATAGTGCATGGAAAAGACAACATTAAATGTTGTTATTGCCCTTCATTATGAAATATTGTAGTCTCTAAGATATATGGTACTCAAAAACAATACCTTTAAACCACAGGTATCCAAGGAACTGAGCTGCTCTATGGCCCAGTTGTTTTTCATCCAGCAGACCTACTTATTATGTAGTGCTAACCTGCCCATTAATTTGTATTCAAACTATATTTAGTAATTCCCAGTATGGCACTTAAACATATGATAGAAAAAGGGGAAAAAACATGTGAAAGAGTTATATTAGTTGGAGATGTGCTGTATGCCATTCTGAATAGTTATTATGATCTGTTTTGTGTGATGTGTTCAAGCTAGTGTTTGGGAACATCTTTTAAAAGCTAGTACTTGGGAAAAGTTGTGTTTTTTTAGTAACAGAAAATGAATGTCTATATCTCTGCCTGATCTATGTTGCTTTCTTACTAGAGTTAGGCTAGTGCCATAGGTCTTGCTGACAAGACTCTTTCTGCATCCTCCTCCCTATCATAGCTACTTGAGCCACTCTCGCCTTCTAGAAAGGCTGTTTCTCCTGAATGGGATTGACTGTGTTGCACAATGTAGAGGGTGAAAGGAAAGATCCCAGAAAATTGAATCAAAGGAGCTGGGAGGAATTGAAATAGACAGTTTTGTTGTTGTTGTGTGCGTTCAAGTCAGAACCAACTAGCTTATAGCAACCCTAATAGGCTTTCAAGGTTGTTGTTGTTGTTTAGTCGTTAAGTCGTGTCCGACTCTTCGTGACCCCACGGACCAGAGCACGCTAGGCCCTCCTGTCTTCCACTGCCTCCCAGAGTTTGGTTGAATTCATGTTGGTAGCTTCGATGACACTGTCCATCCATCTTGTCCTCTGTCGTCCCCTTCTCCTCTTGCCCTCACACTCTCCCAACATCAGGGTCATTTCCAGGGAGTCTTCTCTTCTCATGAGATGGCCAAAGTATTGGAGCCTCAGCTTCAGGATCTGTCCTTCCAGTGAGCACTCTGGGTTGATTTCCTTAAAAATGGATAGGTTTGTTCTCCTTGCAGTCCAGGGGACTCTCAAGAGTCTCCTCCAGCACCACAATTCAAAAGCATCAATTCTTCAGCGGTCAGCCTTCTTTATGGTCCAGCTCTCACTTCCATACATCGCTATTGGAAAAACCATAGCTTTGACTATGCGGACCTTTGTCGGCAAGGTGAGGTCTCTGCTTTTTAAGATGCTGTCCAGGTTTGTCATCACTTTCCTCCCAAGAAGCAGGTGTCTTTTAATTTCGTGGCTGCTGTCACCATCTGCAGTGATCATGGAGCCCAAGAAAGTAAAATCTGTCACTGCCTCCATATCTTCCCCTTCTATTTGCCAGGAGGTGATGGGGCCCGTGGCCATGATCTTAGTTTTTTGATGTTGAGCTTCAGACCATTTTTGGCGCTCTCCTCTTTCACCCTCATTAAGAGGTTCTTTAATTCCTCCTCACTTTCTGCCATCAGAGTGGTATCATCTGCATATCTGAGGTTGTTGATATTTCTTCCGGCAATCTTAATTCCGGCTTGGGATTCATCCAGTCCTGCCTTTTGCATGATGTATTCTGCATATAAGTTAAATAAGCAGGGAGACAATATACAGCCTTGTTATACTCCTTTCCCAATTTTGAACCAATCAGTTGTTCCATATCCAGTTCTAACTGTTGCTTCCTGTCCCACATATAGATTTCTCAGGAGATAGATAAGGTGATCAGGCACTCCCATTTGTTTAAGAATTTGCCATAGTTTGCTGTGGTCCACACAGTCAAAGGCTTTTGCGTAGTCAATGAAGCAGAAGTAGACGTTTTTCTGGAACTCTCTGGCTTTCTCCATAATCCAGCGCATGTTAGCAATTTGGTCTCTAGTGCCTCTGCCCCTTCGAAATCCAGTTTGTACTTCTGGGAGTTCTCAGTCCACATACTGCTGAAGCCTACCTTGGAGGATTTTGAGCACAACCTTGCTAGCGTGTGAAATGTACGGTAGTTGGAGCATTCTTTGGCACTGCCCTTCTTTGGGATTGGGATGTAGACTGATCTTTTCCAATCCTCTGGCCACTGCTGAGTTTTCCAAACTTGCTGGCATATTGAGTGTAGCACCTTAACAGCACCATATTTTAAGATTTTAAATAGTTCCACTGGAATGCCATCACCTCCACTGGCCTTGTTGTTAGCCATGCTTTCTAAGACCCACTTGACTTCGCTCTCCAGGATGTCTGGCTCAAGGTCAGCAACCACACTATCTGGGTTGTCCGGGACATCCAGATCTTTCTGGTATAATTCCTCTGTGTATTCTTGCCACCTCTTCTTGATGTCTTCTGCTTCTGTGAGGTCCCTACCATTTTTGTCCTTTATCATGTCCATCTTTGCACAAAAGGTTCCTTTAATATCTCCAATTTTCTTGAACAGAGCTCTGGTTTTTCCCTTTCTATTATTTTCCTCTATTTTTTTGCACTGTTCATTTAAGAAGGCCCTCTTGTCTCTCCTTGCTATTCTTTGGAAGTCCGCATTCCATTTTCTGTAACTTTCCCTATCTCCCTTGCATTTTGTTTCCCTTCTCTTCTCTGCTATTTGTAAGGCCTCGTTGGACAGCCACTTTGCTTTCTTGCATCTCCTTTTCTTTGGGGTGGTTTTTGTTGCTGCCTCCTGTACAATGTTACGAGCCTCCATCCATAGTTCCTCAGGCACTCTGTCCACCAAATCTAGTTCCTTAAATCTGTTCTTCACTTCCACTGTGTATTCATAAGGGATTTGGTTTAGATTATACCTGACTAGCCCAGTGGTTTTTCCTACTTTCTTCAGTTTAAGTTTGAATTTTGCTATAAGAAGCTGATGATCACAGCCACAATCAGCTCCAGGTCTTTTTTTTTTCTTTCTTTTTTTTTTTTTTTTGCTGACTGTATAGAGCTTCTCCATCTTTGGCTGCAGAGAACATAATCAATCTGATTTTGGTATTGCCCATCTGGTGATGTCCATGTGTAGAGTCGCCTCTTGTGTTGTTGGAAAGGAGTGTTTGTGATGACCAGCTTGTTCTCTTGACACTTTCAAGGTAAGTGAGATATTTATTGAGTGGTTTTACCAGTTCCACTCTCCCAGTGAGTTTCCATGGCTGAGCAGAGATTTGAACCCAGACCTCTTGAGTTGTGTAATTGCATTTGACATTGTTTGAAACTGGCTTGCCATTCTATATGGAGGTCAAAATTCATAATAAACTAGTCCATTTATTTATTTATTTAATGTCTACCTTCTCTTCCAAGGGGTTTCTGTCTTCTCCCTTTTTTAATCCTTGTAATAACAATATGGGGTAGGTCAGATTGAGAAGTAGTGACTAGCGTAAGGTCATCCAGTAAATCCTGTGGATGCAATTTGAATGTGACTCTTTGTAGGCATATTCCATGCTAGAAATAAATGGTGACTCAGTTTTCCAGCTAGAAATGGCATCTGTTTTGTTCATTATTTGTACAAACACTGGGAATATTGGAAATATTTTGGGATTTCATGTGATCATGGAATTTCATGCACAGAACAGGTAAGAGATTGGGAGTGGGCACTCTTATGACTTTAGTTGGAATTAAGCAACCTAACTATTCATAGAAATGAAGCCTAAGTTATTTATTATAATTTAGGAGAAGGAGACAAGGATGATAGATAAACTACTATTTCTGAGTTTTGGACTTAACATTTCTGTGTAACAGTGTCCCTAGTATGTCAAACTGCTGTTATTGTTTTTTAATTGTGATAGTTGGAGAACTAATTTGACACAGCATTGGAATCTGTTATTCATTAGGAGTGGAAAAGGGAAATATCTCAGTCTGACCTTTGCTTATGATCTTTCTATAACCTCAAATCCATATATCTCCTGAGTAACTCCTCTCTATTCTACATTATTGGAAACATGGAAATATGGTTCTAAACTGTAATCTCATCTACAATATTCTTAACCAAACGTTCCACCGCAATATATACAGAACCTATATGTTTCTAATTTTTAAGTTCTACTTTGCTCTGACACTCCAAGAGTTCTTCATCATAAAAATGTTAATTAACACTTAACTGTTCTAGTAATTTGTGAATTAATAGCTTTTCCATGTATTATGTTGTATCAGTAAATCCCATTGAAATTTAAGATGATGCAACAAATAACTTGAAGCAGGTTATATAATCACAATTAAAACAGAGGTGGTCCTGGTCAATCAAAAGGCAGATCAATAAATATGGATTCAAATTGTGTTGACGGGGTTATATTCCACTTGAATATGTGTTCCATATGCGTTGTCTCCGATGCATTTTTGGTATCACCTGGCAGGACAAAGTTCCAAATAGAGTAATCCTAGAACGAGCTGGAATTTTTAGCATGTATACATTACTGAAACAGTGACGTCTACGTTGGCTTGGGCATGTCGTGAGAATGGCTGATGGTCGGATTCCAAAAGATCTCCTGTATGGAGAATGAGTGCAGGGAAATCACCCCAGAGGGAGACCACAGCTGCAATACAAGGAGATCTGCAAGCGGGATCTGAAGGCCTTAGGAATGGACCTCAACAGATGGGAAACCTTGACATCTGAGCGTTCAGCCTGGAGGCAGGCGGTGCATCATGGCCTCTCCCATTTTGAAGAGACACTTGTCCAGCAGGCCGAGGCAAAGAGGCAGTCCCGAAAGCAGCAAAATCAGGGAGCTGGACAGGGGACAGATTGTATTTGTCTTCAGTGTGGAAGGGATTGTCACTCTCGAATTGGCCTTCTCAGCCACACTAGACGCTGTTCCAAGTCCTCCATACAGAGCACGTTACCATAGTCTCTCGAGACTGAAGGATGCCTAATCAATTCCACTTGAAAACAGAGGTTCACAGCTTGAATGTAGTCCTGGATTCAGGCCTCAGCCTGAACACATAAGTTTCAGCAGTATTCAGGAAGGTGATTTCTTGGTTAAAGCTGGTGCACCAGCTGCACAAATTCCTTGAGATGTCTGATCTGGTTACAGTTATACATGATTTAGTTGTAAGTCACTTTGAATGGGTTGGCTTTTGAAAAGTGTTCAGAATGCAGCTGATCCAAAAGCTTCAGCAATACTTTCACAGAATAGTTCAGGGAACGTATAATGCTACAACAGTTCCACTAACTACTGGTCTACATCCCGATCTAGTTCAAAATGCTGCCATGGCCTATAAAGCTCTAAACTGCTTGGGTCCAACACTTTAGTACAGAAGTAAGGGGGGGGGGGGAGAGAGAAAAGCAGAGGAGAGAATTTGTGGGAGAGCATTCCCACTAGAACATGGTACACAAAGCAAAATACCGCCAAGCATCATTGTTCAAGAAGCAGGGTTGCTTCTTGTGCCATCTTGAACTCTCTACCCCTTGTTGAAGATGCACTATGTGACAGTGCAGCAGAGAGACTGCAGAACCACTGTAGAGCAGTGCAGCACTTGCCCAGTGCAGGGCAGAACTTACAGTTGCCCTCACTTCCGAGATACAGCTCATCTCCAACTAATGTGACCTACCAATTGATCATCTTGATTACAAGGCAAAGTTGGCTTTCCAACAGATGCTTAAATTTGGGGGCATAGTCTGTGTAGCCACTGCCACCTCCATTGCAGCCTTACTGACAACATACTAGAGAAGAGCACCTTGACAAATGAACCGAGGAGGCTATATGAAAGATTCTCCACAGTAACAGCATATTTCATACAGGAATATGCTCATGACAGATGTCTGTGAACACAAGATGAAGTCCAGTACAGAGGGAGTCTCCACATCAGCAACCCCCTTGAGAAAGTCTTTGTGGAAATCAGACAATAAGGAGACAATGGGCAACACATTGAAGAAGAAAGTTCAAGAACTCATCTGGACAGCGGAAGCCTTTTTAATCTTATAGGCACTTCTAGCTTGTAGATACACAACTACTCTTCTGCTTCAGCTCCCAACTTCTCCACCTCTGAAGGATATTACCCTAGTTCCAGGGACAGCAAACATCGGTGGCAGCAGCCCAACAAGTAAAAGCCCAGATAGGAGTTCAGGCTGCAGCACCAACCCGTGAAAGAACCAACAACCTTACTCCTGGCCTTAGGAGCAAGCAGTAAAGGGCTAGTTGTGCTTCTTCTTGGATGTCTCTGCTGACCAAGAGGTCCTGGAAATGAACCAGCAGGGCTATGCCCTGAAATTCCAAGTCGATACCTACAGAAAAATTCTACCCAATCCACCAAGCATTAGAGAATGAGAATACCCATCAACCATTTCCTGAATTTCTAGACAACATAACCCATACCCTCCACATTTTCATTATCTTTTTCACTGCAATGAACAGGAATGTACACAGCATTCTAGACTAAAGAGAGTGAACATCTCCTCATAATATCTGTTAAGATTCTCAGTAATCCAGGTGTGGTTATCTGGAAGTTGAGTCATGGCAACTGGACTTCTTACCAACTCTCTTCAGACTGAAAAAGCTACTTGGATGAGCAGTGAAACGTTTCAACCTAACAAGAAAGAAGTCCAGTTGCCATGACTCAACTTCCAGATCTCCTCATAATGTATTTGTTTGTTTGTTTATTTATTTATTAAATTTATATATAGCCCTGTTAGTGCCATGCACTATTCTGGGCAGTTTACAAAAGTTAAAGCAAATAATAATAATAATAATAATAATAATAATAATAATAATAATAATAATAATAATAATAATAATAATAATAATAATAATAATAATAATAAGCAGTTAAAAAAACAACATATGTAGAAATTATAAATGTAGAAATTCAAGGTGGAGATGGTGGGACCTGTCAAGTACAGAATCAGGCAGGATGACTATTTCATATCCTTTATCCTGATGGATATCTACTTATATCTGGCAAACTTGTCCCACTACAGATTTCTTTGATTCATTTGTGAGAAGGAATATTACCAGATCTGGGCTCTCTCATTCAGCCTTGTAACAGCCCAAGAGGATCTATCAAGATGCTGGGGGCATCAGTGGTCCTCCACTGCTCCAGGATATTAAATGTGCCTATTGATGACATTTTGATCTGGTTGCTCAGCCTCCCAAGATCCACGGAGGCATCTTGTTGACTTTCCCTTGTTGACTCCTGATAATCAGGAGAAAGAGCACTCTGTGCCCATCACAGGAGTGTCAACATTTGGGTGTGACCCTGGACTCCAGAAAGGATTAGGCATTTTTGTCTCCAGAATGCAGGAATACTGTAACAAGACTGGTGGAGAAAAATCCAAACAGAATCACTGAACTTCCCTCTGTCCCTCACCAAGATCCTGGGCAAAATGATCTCCTGCCCAAACTCAGTGCCATTAGATGCAATTCAGAACAAGAACCTGCAGATCTTCATCCTCTAGTTTCAAACAGAAATCTCAGAGAGCTAGAGGTCACAGATCTAGGCATCAAAAAGAGTAAGAAATCCATGGTCTGACAGACCAAGGCAGCCAACCCCAGCAGGGGAGCATCTGTCAAGTTACCTAATTAAATTGTTGTAACCACTGAAACTTGTCGCATGTGAGGTGGCACCACATGCAAGAATGGGAAAATGCAAGACCTGTGATCAGAAGAGGAGTCTTAGCAAATACCAAGTCTCCTCAAGTTCTATGCAGTTCAGCAAGCACTTTGTCACTTCATCCCTATAATTCAAGGAATTCATGTCATAGTTTAAACTCAAAATATGGTCACAAAGTCATTCATCAACATGCAGGGTGTGACATGATCCAGAATCCTTATGACACAGACTGAGTTTCTGTTCCAGTGGCACAAATCTGCACAGCCTCGAAACACATACAGTGACTAAAGGAAAGTTGGAACACCGAGTCAGATTGGTTTAATAATGGAGGGACTCAGTCCCCATGAGGGACTGAATCTACTTGAGTAGATTGTGTACCCAGACTGGTTCACAGAAATTGTGGATTCCTGGGACATTCAGTGGTGAACTTGGTAAACTCCACCATAAATATGCTGCTGCCAAGGTTTCCATCCTGCTGTCTGGATCAAGGACTGGAATTTAAAAAGGCCATGATATCCAGGTGGCCCAGAGGTTGAACAGGGCCTGCTGATAGCCCAGCTTTTTTCAGTATAGGTGGTTGGCATCTTGCTCACCTCTCTGAAAAGGCTGGCCAATAGAACTTGGTTTGTTTGTTACATTTATGCCCTGCATTTTCACAAAAAAAACCTTACAAACTTCATGAAAGATGGCTTCCAATCTTAATAGAAGAGTAAAAACAAGTAGAATCTAATTTAACTATGAAAATGTACTGTAACTATGAAATCTGGTAAATATGTTAAAACCATTAAAGTCAACGAGCATAAAAACAGGGCAGGCTGAACATATGCCAGGCTAAAAGGATGTGTTTGTACTCTTTTCTTAAAATCAGAGTGGAAACAGATCACAACTTTGAAGGGATTGCATTCCACAGTCTAAATGCCACACAGAAGGCCATCTCCTGTGTGCTTGTTAAGCAGCCTCTGAAACTCAGTTACAGGCAGATATGGAATACCTTCTTGGATTAATGTCACAGGGAGAAGAACGATCTCAGGATGAGGACCAAGGAGACCCTGTTGTCTGGATTCTGACCAAATACTCTCAAGGTGACTCCTCTGGCTTCCAGTCTGATGTACTGATAAACAACATCTTGCATCTGGTTGCTCAGCCTCCTAAGATGCATGGAGGGCACCAGGGAAAACCTGGTAAAGTGTACTGTCTTACTTCATAGGTGGAAGGCCATTTTGAATATATGTAAATACATACATGTAGATAAGAGTCTGAAATTTACACAACTGATTGTTATATATCCTTCATTAATGATAGGCTTTCCATTCTAGCCACTTTATAAGCTTATATAATAGTAATAAATTACCAGAATATTTGCATTCATCCTTAATTCAGCTACTGGTTTGCTATTATCAAAATAAACTAGAACAAGTTATGGTGCTGGATCCAGAGAAAATTAGTGGCATGTAAATTTCATTGACATCAATGTTATTTAAGATAGTAATAACTTATTCATTGTACAAGGCCTACTCTGACAATGACTAAAATTGGCTCTAACTCATCGTTTCTGAAGTTTACTGTGACTAAATAAGTCTGGATGCAGCCTGTGCTGTTTTGAGGAGATTTTCTGGAATATGTCCTAATAGTAATAATTTGGATTCATACATTTATTCCATTAGTTTGCATTCCATGTTTTTGACCATTAGGTCAAAAGAAAAGCAGCTTGTGGTAATTTAAGATAAATTCATTTTTAGGGCACAAATACCGATTTCTTTTAAATGGTGTCTGGTCATCACTACATAAGATAGTACATAATTTTTGTTCATGTTTTATTACTTTAACAGTGCATTATCTTATATTATCCTTAGACATAGTACTGCAAGCAAGCTGTCTTAATTCTTATTTGAAGAACATTGAGAAACCTTTTCATTACATTTTGGAGTTTTAATTATTGTTCTCTAAAAACAACTGTTCTGAAAGATGAAAAGTGATATAGTATCTGTATCTCACCACTTCTTGAATCCTGGATAGTTTTAAAAGTTTGGAGTCTAAATACAAGTTGTCATATATTTATTTCTATGTCTGAAGTACTACAGAAAATTCAAACAACCCTATGCAAATAAGAATCTGTGTAAAAAGGCAAAGATGTTACAACTGATTACCTACCTTTCAGTGCAGGCCAACAGTTTTAAATAGTAAAATGGCCCTCAGATAGCCCTCCAGCTGTTGTTGAACTGTCAGCACCAACCAACAAGAGTCAGTGGTGCAAGATCATGAGATTTGAAGTCCCACAGTATCTGGAGAACCAAAGGTTGTCAACCCTAATGTAAAATATTCTTGATTGCTCTTGAGTAATCAGCCTGAAGTCAGAGTTTAAACCCATGGGACTCTTCTGCAACAAGTGGTTTATGGTGCATTTGTTTACGGCAGTAGAACTAAAGTTCCTTAAATGCATTGATGCTGACTTAAGTGATTTGTAGTCTCTAGTCAAATAACAATCCTAAAAACCTTCTGAAGTAATTCTTTTAAAAGGCTAAGACCTCCAGATGTTTTGAACTTAATTCCCACAACTCCTTTCCATTGGGCATGCTGGGTGCGGGCTGATGGAAATTCATCTCCAAAACATCGGGAGGGCCAATTGTTCTTCACCACTATGTTCACCACCACTTATAGGACTAGACACAGAAGGCAAAAGACCACTTGTCTTAATTGTAAAAATACTTGAAAAAAGTATTTGTCATTAACCTGTGGGATAATTCCATTAATTGACTTTAAAGACTGTTGGTTCAGGTCTGGTACAGAGGACAATAATCTGACAGAGCATAATTATATGTGGTCTCAGTGCATCACACACTACAAATTCTAGAAATGAGGTTTCCCATCACTACAATGCTGAAGAGGTGTGGCTGCCACTGTTTCTGCTTAGTTCTTCTGTCCATCTGAGCAGAAGAGGCTACTTTTCTCTGTCACATTCACACAGAGAATCACTTGACAGCTCATTTGATTTCCTTTAGCTTAACTGCCGCAGGTGAAAAGAATTGAGCTTGAAATAATGTGAAGTGGGATGAAAGCTTGCTTTGTCTGACCTGTGATGACTGTTTCACACATGCTAGGTATCACTTAAGACAACACTGAGTAATAAAATTATATGTTTGAATTCACCTGGAACAATTTTGTGTGTGCAGAGAGACAAGCTGAATGTCAACTTGTTCCACTTTCAGCTGCACTCCCGAGTAACTCAGTTGTATAACACTGTTATATTTCAAGCACTATGCTCTTTATTTCAAACACAATAAGCTATTCTGTGCATTGCTGACTGCTATAAATATTTTATGCATTTCACCCCATTACCATTTTCTGCACACACACTATGGTGTTTGTGTTTACTTCAGTAGATGTCAGCCTATATTTCTCTGTGTACCTTTGATGCTTTCTTCTGATATTATAGTAAGGTGTATGTTTAATGCACTTGTTTTTTTGAGCATTTACTAATTTGTAGTTTTTCTTTGTTCAAAGTTTATAATGCTGTATTTTTCATCTTTCATGTGATAAAAAAATATTATCCCTCATCACCTATTTAAAACTCCTTAAGTTTATTTGACAACATATTCATTCCTTTTTTTAAAAAAATGGATTTGAGGCACCACAAATATGATTTCTGCCAATTAGACATATCAATTAATAAGTTGGATCCAAAAACCAATTATGCCACAGTACTTGGATTAAAAATCCAGAAATTTAAGATAAAATTGATTTCTACTTCAAGTCATCTCGTTTAACTAATCTGTGGATCATAGCCAATGTTTTTGAACTAGTACTTTCTTCCTGACATATCAGTAAATATGTATTGTCTTAGTTTGTGCAGAACTGTTTTTTCCTATCTGCTACTGAGGTCTGCTCAGAAGCAGAACCTTCTGTAGCTGGTTCTGCTTCTGCATTATAGTACTCATATTTATAATTATTGTAGTTGCAAATAAATAATTTACAAACCTCCAGTACTTTGCCATCCTGAAGCATTGGCCTTCTATCTACTATGTGTGGAAGGTGAACTGCATTACATTTTGACCAAGGCCCAGAACCTTTCTAACTCTCAGTATATTAAAATTAATAAGGTGCACTCTGGACTTACATGTTGGAACATTTTATTATTTTTTGTGTCTTCATGCACATAAGCAAAAGAAAACAGTGTGAGGTACTTATATGTGTTATTTAGATGCTATGCCTCCAATGTTTGCTTTGTTCCATTCTATCTTTGTGCTGTTGTTACTCAACCTAACTGTTCTCTTTAAGGACATTCCGAGTTGGATGACAGCAGCACTGAGTAGAGTAGGCAGTGTCTTTATATTCTTTCCTCTTTAAAGACATACCTTGTACCTTCTCTGACTTTACTTAATCCTGCCCTCAACGAAAAATGAGCTGATAGCTAAATTGTCATTTTTCTAGACTGAAGCATCCATCAGCATGAATATGTCTGAACAATTAGTGTATCAAGGATCTTAACTCCTGTGGTATATAAGTAACCCCCTTACTTTCTCAATCCAAGGTACTATAAGAAAGTACTGAGATGAGAGGAAAAAGTAAGAGATAATCTGAATAACATTCTCATAAACACGAAGGCTGAAAATCCTCTTGATTAATCTGTGTTTATTTCTTAAACTTTTAATCTGCAAGATACATTTGTCTAGGATACTGCCTAGATCTATGCATCCTTTGGAACAGTGTTTGTTTACAGTGCCAAATATGGAGTCCTGGTGCTGGGCCCCATAGCTAATTTCGTTATTTAGTATTCACTTGACACTAAAGACCTCTCCAAATGGGAGCAATGTGGCTTCTGTGGTTTACAGATCACCGTCCTAGGGTGATCGCTGGTATTCATTAGTAGAACGGCCCCAGGAAAAACGAACTTGAAGTTGTTCTTTATGTAGAAGTGTTTTAACAGAAGTACCGTGAAACACTGTGTTAAAACTGGCAGGTTTTTTCCATCGTCTGTCTTCCCAAATGTTGTGTCTGCTTGGAAGGGGAAAGCAGAAATGCCTTGCGGATTGCAGATCTTGCTTTATATACTGTATGCATATATGTGTATACACCAGGGCAGTTCGTGACTGGAGCAGGTGGGCACCTCCCCTCGAAATTTCGGGATGAAGCGCCCCTGCCTGTACCGATAACACACACATATGTATGTATGCATATTTATATAGGTACATGTATCTATGGCTATCTTGCTACTTCTAGAAGGGGGGACGTTCACCTGTACCGTGTCGCCCCTTCCTCTCCCCGGCAGAGTACGCACACGCCCGCTGCTTCCTGATACTTCCTCCCTATGGGGAGCATGACTGCCAGCCATATGCTCCCGAAGCCTTGTGTGCACCTGCTCTCCGGCACCCCCGCCTCAGTCATCTCCATCGCCTCGCCTGTTCCTTCTCCCACTTTGTTTCGAAGTCTGTTGGCCCGCTCCCTCGGGAGGGTGGCGAGCGACGTCGGGTGGTTTCCCGCCACCGCCTTTGGGCATCCCGGTGCGCCCTTGCCCTCTTCGGCTTAGATCGCGGCTGCTCTCCGCGCCGGTTTTGCGAAGGCGCTGCCGTGTGTGCGTTTATGTATGTCCCCGCTTGTCCGGCTTTAGCCCTTGCCTTCCCGGCACTGTCCCTCGAGTCTCCCCCTCTGCTTCCTTTGGCCCGCCTCTCCGTCCCTCGGGCGCCCTCTCTACAAAGGTGTCCTTCGCGGTTACAGCTGCGGGTGCCGTTCCGGCCTGTCCTTCCTCCGGCTCGCCAGTCCGTTCCGTTCGCTCCGCTCGCTTGCCTTGTGCCGCCAGCGGCGGCACCCCTCTCCCTCCCTCTCGCTCGCCTTGCTCCCTGTTATTCTGGGTATTGTGTGTAATAAATGCACAGCCGCCTCACACTAATCAAGCTGATTACAAATTCTTGCGCGCCCTGTGCCGGAAATCGCACACCCCTCCGTTCTCGCTCCTGCTCTCCCTTTTTCCCCTCCCTTCTCTCTCTCTCTCTCCCCCTCCCCCCCCCCGCGCGCTTTCTAGTTTTAACCCCCTCCCCCTTCAGTCTTAACCCTCCAGCCCCCTTTTTAAAATCCAATTCCTCTTTCCACCGTTCCTAGATGCCCTTTCTTCCCTCCCCCCCTCCGGCTTTCCTCGGTTTACTCCACGCCGCCACCGCCACTGCCACCTCCTCTTTGCTTGTCTCTGTGACTCCCTCTCAGGACGCGTCGGATGATCCGGGGCCGCCGGGGAAGAGCTCCAGGCAGCAGCGGGGAGGCTACGTCCTCCTTTACTGTCTTGGGCTGTACACATATTTTTTTAAAAAAAGCCGGTGGCCCTCGGTGTTATTTTGTATTAAAATGAGGAGGAGGAGGAAGAAGCAGCAGCGGCAGCAGCAGAAGGCAATAGCGGAGAGGAAGGAGCGAGGGACGGCGGCGGCGGCAGCAGCAGGAGGAGGAGTAGTGATGAGTCAACTAATAATTTAATGGGGACAGAGAGAGCGAGAGAGAGAGGGAGAACGAGCAAGAGAGAGCTAAGCAAGCTACGTCCGGGGGACACACAGACACACACACACACACACACACACACACAGCCCTGTAACATCCAGCAACAGCCACCAAACCGGTCTAAATAACAATAATAGCCAGCCGAGGGCAGCAAGAACTTGAAAGCTCACCGGATTTATTTTATTATTATTAATGTTATTAATAATTTTTGTGGGGTAACCTGATTTACCTTCTTTCTCCTCTCCCCTGATCTTCTCTCTCCTTTAACCTTCATTTTGCCTAACTCTTCGGAAGTATCATTATCATCATCATCATTTATTTCTAACAAGTGAAGTGATTTCCACCCACTTTTGGTGGCGGTGACTATTTCCTTCCGCTACCCCCCCCCTCCCCTTCCCAAACGCAGTCTCTCCGAGTAGATGAGAAAGCAGAGGTTCTCTGCATTTTTTTAAAGTAAACAGCAAGGGTGATATTGAAACTGAATTTTAGTGCCTTGCAACTTTTCTATATATGTTTTATGTTTTCATTATGCATGTGTTCTGTCAAGGCTTTATGCGGAAAGTTTTGGGATTAGTTTTTTGGAGGGGAGAAAGCCATGTTTAAACTGTATCTTTATATATATATGTTGTAGCTTCCTAGGAAATAATTATAAGAGAAGAAGCTCTGTAGATTTTTTGGTCGTAAAAGTATTTGGCAGAAAACCTGTTTTGTTCCCCCTCACGCTCCTTAGTTCTCTTATTTGCACTTTTTGGAAAACCAGTGGAGACTGTTAGTCTCTAATTTGGTTTTTGTGTTGGGTGGTGGTGTTTTGTTTTGTTTTTTACAATAAACTTCAACCTTGTCAGCATTACATTGTCTGATTGCTTTTTTGCATTTTCTATTTCCACATATTGAAGATATTATTCTTTTCTTTTTCTCTTAATTTTATTTTTGCACTTTCATAAATATTCTTTTTCTTGTTGCCTTCTCCCCAATGGCTGCAATATGTGACTTGTGTATTTCCTCCTCCCCTTCCTAGCAAAACATAATTTTGGGTAGGAAATATTCTTCAGTTTTTAAAAATTTCTTTTGTAAAAAAAGGGGATTTAGAAAACATCAGTCTTGAGCTGCTGCTGCTGCTGCTTCTTCTTGAAGAGATCGATGTGCAAAGGAAATCTCCTTTGTTTCTATTATTTATATGCCGTGAAGTTTTGAAGTGGTGAGTTTCAGGTCTTTTTATAAAATTTTGGTCGAACTGTGGTGTTCCTGTTTCTAGATAGTGTTTTGCTTCTTTGTCTCTTTAAAAGGTCACAGTGAAAGCTTGGCCTGGATTATGACAGCCATATGGAATGGATAAGAACAGAGCCTCTCTTAAATGTGATTAAGGGGTTTTATCTGGAGAGAGAGAGGAGGAGGGGGAAGAGAAGAAATGGGAGGGGGCTAACTTTTGAAGTGTTGAAGACACAGTACTCCATTCTTGCAGAAGCATATCCTGGCAACTGAATTCTATTTTATTAAATGTTTAGAATATAATCTTTCTCTGTTAGTAGTGTCTTTGTGAAACTATACCTTGAAACTAATGTTTGTGCCAAAACCTTGTACTGTAGATGGAATCAACAGAAGCACCTGACCCTGTCATCTCCAGAGATAATAGTGAACTTTGTGGTGCTGTCACAGGCAAACCATGCTGACTGTTGCTCCTTGCCATTTCAAATGGAGGGAGACTTTGTTGAACTTTAGCCTTGGGCATAAAACTTTACACTAGTAAATCAGGTGTTTTATGTGCGCATAAGTCTGCTTTGCAACATAAATCTGTCTAAGAGATGACTGAGCTTAAAGGATGTGTAGTGAGTGGGGGATTAAGTCCAAGTTATTTTATGTTATTTATTGTACTTTAAAATTGCTTAATAATAGAGGTTCTTTATAAATTACAATGACCTACTTACTGTTTTCAGTAAATATAACATTGTAATCCATATTTCTGTTTGTTGAGCTTGAGATAATGTGGAGATGGAATGTGATGGGGTTTGGATTGTTTTGGCCAAAATCCTGAAGCAGGTGAGTTTTAAAGTTTGTAGTGAATAAGAGTGTGTTTCCCTCCCCCTTCTATTTTAAAATATTCCACTGATTCTAAATAAATAAGTAAGAGAAAAACTAGAATGTCATCCAAAATGCTTTTGGTGAAGCACTACCTAAGTGGGTAGATCTTAGTAATTTAGATTTGCAGTTTTAGGTTAAGCAGCAGTTAATGTAATGAAAAAGAATAATCTTGATTAAGAAAAAGTGATTAAAGTAGGCATATTTATTGTTAATGAGACTCATAACCAAAAACAGATGGGACCACAATCAATGGTAAACCTTTGGTTCTCAGCATGTCACCCAAGAGTGTAAGGATAAATAACCATTATATTCTAAACTTTATAGTTATTCAGCTGGCATTCTTAAGGTTGCATCTAAACCTTCAGATTAACACGCTGTTTATGAAAGACATAGCAGCCTATGATTAAACAAGAACCAAATTAGGATAGAATATACAGCATCTTCACCAAAATGAAGATTTTATTGTTGCTGGAAAAAAGTTATATATTTTCTGTGCATTCAAAATGCCTGATACAGAACCAATGTTCTTTCTAAGTAATGTTGCCCCCGCTCCATGTTTTTATGTTTGCACATAATAATATAAATATTTCCTCATAAGTGATTGGTCAGTAATGCACTATGATCAGAGTTCTTAGTACATAAAGCAGCCACTATAGCTAGGAAGTATGGCAGATGTCCTATTATAAAGTAAGATTTCATTTAGAATAAAAGTGCAACCAAAACACTTCAGTCATTCTCAAGATATCAACAATTTCTCTTACTCACTCACTCACTCTCTCTATTTGTAAATTAATATTACAGTTTTCAGTAGTTGCCTGAAAAATATATTTTGTGTCATGGAATATGATGGATTTTTAAAAAGACCAGCCAACATTACCTATTTCTGAATCACTATGGTCTACTCCAGTATTTAGAATAATTTATGGATAGTTTTTATCTTTTATTTCACATTTCTATCATTGGTATACATTACAGAGATTTCGTAGCTGCTAAAAAGTAATATCCAAAAAAGTTGTGATTCTCTAGAGGCTTCCATATTTTCTTCCATATGAGTTTTGTTAACCTGACATAGTTAATGCAGCATTTCATATTCTAATGTAACATGGAAAAGAATATGTCTACATCTTTTTATCTGATATTGGTCAACTTTTTAGTATATACAGTTGGTTAAAATAATAGTAAAAATGCTTGGAGACTGCCAATCTGTTATTTATTTTTGTCTATAAAAATATACATCCGCATGAAAGATAATTTTATTAGTGTAATCTGTTGGATGCTTAGCTAAAGTTTTCATTCTCTTTATATTCTTATGAACAACATAGTACAATATTTTTTCTTTATTAAGCTGAAATATTTTGATAAAGGAAGGAGCTTTTATCAACATAACAATCTTAGGACATACACACAAGAGATCTGTAGCAGTAGGTATGCTATTATGTGAACACTGCTAAATAGTTGCACCTGCTATTCTCACTTATGCATTCCAAATATATAGATCCCATATATAAATTAGCTAACATATAGAGCGGGTTAAGAAACCCTTACAATTTTAGTTAATTTGGCAAGGAAGCAAATTTCCTAAGAGTGTATTTTTATCTTAAGAACCATCTAATATTATGTGAACATGCTATACAGATGTATTATGTACATGTGTAAAGCTGCCTACATAAAACTACGCACGCGTATACAACACACATATATATTTTTTTAAATCATGGCAGGTGATCTTTAGAGGCGGGACTGAGTATGGATCATTTGAACGAGACAACTCAGGGGAAAGAACATTCAGAAATGTCTAACAATGTAAGCGATCCGAAGGGTCCACCAGCCAAAATTGCCCGCTTGGAACAGAATGGGAGCCCATTAGGAAGAGGAAGACTTGGAAGTACAGGAGCTAAAATGCAAGGAGTGCCTTTAAAACACCTGATGAAAACACATACTAGAAAAGGTAACACAATAATTCTGACTATGGAATCTTGATTTTTTTAATAATATAGATTGTCTTTTAGAAGAAACATCCATCCAAGATTTTGCATAATTTGTACTTCGCTATTACATTTCTGCAAGTATCTGGGTCTGAATTGTGATTGAAATGGCACTTGAAAGATTGAACTGAATGCTTGGGTGGAGCATCTTGCTTTTCAGGGTGGAGTCTTTTAAAAACAAACAAAAAAGAACCCTTACCTACACATTATCTGCAGGTATATTGAGAAGAAACAATACTACCAGTGAAAGATAACTCTTATAATAAACTCTTCCTGTGTGTAGTATTGAGCCAAGTACTCTTTTATAGCACGCTAATGAATAATAGATCATTCAAAAAGCCAGAATTCTTCTGCTCTGAACAAGATTCCAAAATTGAAAGGTCAACAAGATTTCAAAATCATTTGCTGGTTGGCTTTGAGAAAATAATAGGAAAGCTTGTTTGGTGTTCACTGAAAAACTCTTTTTATGATGACCATTTTTCGCACTTTGTTTCCTTAAGTACAATTCATTACTAAGCAATGAACAACTTGGGTATCGTATTGCTCAGTGACTGGTTTACTGTAATTAGACAATCTCACAAGAAGATGCTTTCAGAGCCATTGACTGATTGTGCAACGGGCATTTCTGTGGCTCTGTTTATATTATGATTATTTTAAAATAAAATTAGTAGCATGCAGGATCCTACATAGCAGTCGTGTCAATTTAAATCTAAGTGTGTCATATATAATTTATTTGTCGGAACTCCGTTTTCTTAGTATAACTGGTGCATGTTTATAATTCACATCGTTTTCTTGCATTTGCTAAGCAAAGTGTAACATTCGGTTCAAACAATTAAACACACAAAGTTAGAAGGCACTGACATTTCATTCTGATGTATAACATTTATCATACAATCATTTATTTTTTCCTTGGATTGGCGAAAACAAAGAATATATTGATCCTAAAATGAACAGACACAGCACTCCGTATTGTTAGATCTGTATCTATTAAAAATGGAAAAACAGCACTTCAGCAAATTCTTTGGCCTCTGCTCATGATTACCCTATTTATTGATTGTTTGCCAAGAATGTATGCATCTTAAGAAAGCCAAAGCGAGGCATTAAAAATATAATTTATTGCTGCTTTTTAAACAGAGTGCATTAATATTGTGCTGTAAAGCACTGGGGCTATATAAAAAGGACTTTCTGACGCCTGCAAACATATAAGTTCCATAAATTCCTAAATAGGAGATTTCAGCTGTCTCTGGTATTATGTGATATTTGCACAGCAAACTTTAATGCCAGGACAGTTTTAGACAAGGATTCTACAGACTTCTCTGCTTCTTATGGCAGACGTGCTGTTTACATAGAGTCATAAACCTTCAGCAAAACCTCTAACACTGCCTTCAGGTTTAAATCATGCAGTATTTTTAGCACTGAGCACTGACCAATGCTTTCCCCTTTAATACTAGAAGGTTATAAAGTTGCTGCACTTGGAAGTCTTGCCAAATACTTGCAAGAGTGATCAGCTAGCTGAGATTGTGGTCTCCTGTCTAACATTTCTGTGTTTAATGGAAGTGCATCAGTGACAAGTTGTGGAGATCAAACTTTTAGTCAGATGACTTTTTTGGTAGCTGCAGAGAAAATCAAAACCTGGTCAATAGGAACTGCCTCTCCAAAAAGGAAACTTGTACTTAACTACATCAGCCCATAGGCCTTTCACACAAATGCTCATAAATCAAACTCGCTTTCCTGTTTTAATGTAAAATATAATTATTGTGTTCTTATCCCAGTGGGAATAGATTCAGGGTGTTTAAATTGAAAGATTGGCTACTTTTTGTTCTCAAATAATGTATTTTTTTTTTTTGGTTGGCAGTCAGTAAAAGGAAATAATAGAGTAATATAATATTATATTATATTTCTCAAGTACAATATTATAGTTCTAAAGTAAGCAGCAAATGAATTTGTGTGGATTCTACAACTAGACTTCTGATAGTGATTCCAGCCCCCATTCTCCCATGCGTTGTTCTGTTTCGCTTTTGATGGGTTACCACATACTGTGAAGCAAGTTTCGTCTAAGATCTGACAAGTTCACCAAGGAAGAAATAAACAGTTTACATTATGATACTTAATTTGTGTGTTTGTGTGTGGGAGATTTTGTTAAATCTCTTGTTATGAAATATAAAATACAGGCAAGTATTTAGGCTTGTGTGTCATGTGCCTTTTCAATAAATCAGAGAGTCTGTGCACCTATCTAAGCAAGCTTGAAAGGTTGGTTTGCCAGAGACTGACTCTTTGGCAAAGAGCTAGCTGCAGATACAGTTCAAGTGGTAATTCTCATTATAATCCTCTCCTGCATTTAAGAGTACAAAAGGATTCTAGTGCAAGTTACTTTGATGTCATCAATAAATCACTTTTACAAGTGCAGTATGCTGTTATATACCTTTACAGAATTAGATGACTTCTGTAAATGTAGAGGGCAGTGCTTACAGAAGCATTAATGTTTTAGGAGTAATTGGTGATCTTAGGCGCCCTGTTAAAGTAACCTTTGCCATCATTTATGCTAAAGATTATGCCCTTCTGGCAGTATGCCATGAGACAGCTCCTGAGCAGCAGATGTTTAACCCTTTCACGTCTTGTCAGGAGGGGGACCTTATCTGCATCACAGAAAAGAGTTGGGAGTTTCATTGCTGACTAAGTGGATGTAGGTGTTATATTTACAAGCTACTTTCCCTTGTCTTGTGGTTTCATAAAAACAGCTCTTTGACTTAGTAAATGTTGCTTGAATAGTACTGCATGCATAAGAATCTATATATATCTTCTATATCTATCTCAGTTTAAGGCTACATTTATAGAAATCTTGGTTTGTAAATGTCACACATGCCCGAATGCTTAAAAGGCCGAACATGTTTTACTGGCAATACTTATAATCCTTTGAGATCAATGAGAAATGTGAATATATGTTTTATAAATCTTTGTCCATGTTGACTACTCAGACCATACCAGTATTTAAAAAGGAAGCAAATAGTTCCTTGAAGTTAAAATGTTAAAAGACAAACAAACAAAAGTTAATTGTGACATATGTGTATAGTACAATTGGTATTTTTTAAAAAGAGTAAGGCAGCTGACATGCATACAACAACTTGGACTACAGTAAAACAAAAAAAAATAGCATTGTTTATGAGGGTTTTTTTTCCTTTTTCTGGATATGTGTGTTCTGCTTATTTCAAACAATAAAATCAATTAGCATTAGGTAGGGTTTGGGTTTCTTGCATGGTTTCATTAATGGGAAATTTGAAGAACAGCCAGCCAAAGGTGAAATTTTATAACAATTAGCAATTCAATATTTTTGGCTCTACTAAGGAAGTTTTATTGTAAACAGAATTATGTAGATAGCATTGCAATGGCTTGCTCTGAATGTTTCTGCAGTATGTATGTAAGTAGTCACGCTGCAGTCTCCCACAACAAATCAGGTACGATAGGGACAACCAACATTATTTCTCTGCAACCAACCATATCATTTCTGTTAGCATGTAGTAACAGAACAAATCAAGACTTATACTTAAGACTTGTTAAAATATTTATTAAATGTATATGTATGATGTATCCCATTATCTAAGAAGAACCTGTGGGTAGGATTTCACCTGCATAATATTTCTTTTGCAGTGTATTCTGAAGAGTCACGTAAATACTGATGAAAATTGTGATTTTCTTTTACAATTATTGTGTTACAGGAACCATGCTTCCAGTTTTCTGTGTAGTGGAACATTATGAAAACTCCATTGAATATGATTGCAAAGAAGAACATGCAGAATTTGTTTTGGTAAGGAAGGACATGTTATTCAACCAGCTGATTGAAATGGCATTGCTATCACTTGGATATTCTCATAGCTCTGCTGCCCAAGCAAAAGGTAAATATGGCTTAGAAATAAGCAAAATGATATATATTTACTTGTAGTGGAAAGGATGTGGTTTTGTTTTTTTCAGGAACAATGTGGAAGTGTATATCATCTCCAGCAGAGTGAAATGGATCTTATAAATTTTGCTAAAATGCATTTTCATGGCCATTTGTCTGTTTGTTTATCCAAGTGAAATGTTGTACTGTGTTCTTGTTTTTAAATGATTTCAGTTAAATAAATGATATGCATCACCAAGGATCTACAAGAAAATAAAGAGTGCATTTCAGTAGATGGACTTCTGAGGAAGTCAACTTTATTCTAGGATTGAGGTTCTTTTCTTTTCTTTTTGTAACTGAGAAACCAAAATCCATTACTTTACAGAGACAAATAACATGAAGAAATTATTTGTATATATAAGCTCATTATTCTTACTGTAAAAGGGAGAAAACTTGGCACTGGACTTAAAAAATAACATATTAGCATAACATCCAATAATCATGGATTTTTGTAGCACTTTCTTCCACATTCATAACTTCTTTTTCCTCTATCTTTCTGTCTGATGCAGGACTAATCCAGGTTGGGAAATGGAACCCAGTTCCTCTGTCCTACGTGACAGATGCTCCTGATGCTACAGTAGCTGACATGCTGCAGGATGTTTATCATGTGGTCACATTAAAAATCCAGTTGCACAGGTATGTCACACAGGGTGGAAGTGTTAAGATAAAACAGAGTTAGATGTATTACAAATACTCAGTTTGTGCTGAGTTAAGCATGCAATCTGTAAAATAATACCTGCATTCTTTTGTTATTGCAGTTAATCAGGAAGGGAAAAAACCACCCACAATATTATAGAAATCTTATATTCATATAGCTCCGATTCATAGCTTTTCTTCTGGTATCTCATTAAAACTATATTGCATTTTAGTCAATTAAATGATGCATTGCAAGAAGGCATTTTACATAAAGTTTACTTAAGAGAAAAATATTTTTGCATATCATGAACAGCACCATCTGTGTGCATTCTGAAAAAGAATGACTTGTTCACTCTTATTGTTGCAGTCAAGGTTTTTAAATTTCACTGTAACTAAAAGGGAGGGGGAGCTAATATATTAATTCTTTTCATGATCAGTCTTGAGAAGGCATTACACCTTAAATTGTTTTACCAAGCGCATCAGAGCAGGAAGGTAGAAGTAACATGAAAAAATAGTCACCACATGCAGCTGATGTATAATTCATGCATCAATACAGCAGATGTGTTGTATAAAGTAATTAACTAATCGGAACAATCAGGAGACTGAGAGCAATCTCCAGATGCATCTGCTTGATGCGCAAAATGAAATCTGTCTGTCTTAAAGGAATGTTCTGCAGCAGAATGCAATCTTGTAGTAATCCCTTTTCTCATCTTATGTCTCAAATAGTTGCCCTAAACTCGAAGACTTGCCTCCCGAACAGTGGTCTCACACGACAGTACGAAATGCTCTAAAGGATTTACTGAAGGATATGAACCAGAGTTCATTGGCCAAGGAATGTCCCCTTTCACAGGTATTTTACCTAATGTGCAATACATGGTAAAACACCACAGGCAACACTGATCTGAATTTTCCACAGACTATTTCTGCTGGAATCATTTGCCAAAAACATTAATTTGCGTGACTGTTTCATCAACTCTCTAAAATGTGTTAAATTCATATTGAAACAACTGCTGTGATACTAAATCCTGCAAGAGACTTTTCTTTATACCTTACCAAGCTGAAGTTTCACTAACTTTATGTCAAATTTTTGAACTGCGTTATTATAACTTGCCTTATTAGAGGCCAGATATATCACAGTAGTTAAAAGTCTCTTGAATTTGTTAAAACTTCTGATGGATTTCAGTCTTTTATCTGAACTAGTTAAGACTTCAATTGAGAAAAGCAAAATGTCACATTGGTATTCCTTGTGAGCGTACCATATGTTCTAATGTTTTCCAAAGGAAAATCAGCCGCAGCGTAGTATTAATCCAGATATACAACAGCATTTATATAATGCGTGAGACCAATTTCATATGGACAACTTGGAAGTGGCTTGGGGCTATTTCACACTGCTTCTGTGCGTAGATGAAATAAGTGTATTTTTAAATATGTAAGTATTATAATGCTAAATAGAATGCTAATGTCCATTCTTGAATAACAGTCAGTTACATTGCATGTTCCTATGCGTGTCATCATGAACAGACATATTCTCTAGTAAGTGCCTTTTTAGTTTTACCAATTTTCCATGTTGTGAATGATTTTTTAAAAAATAATTATATTTTCCTATAAGGAAATATTATTTTGGTCACTGTCACTAAGCACAGTATGATTCCCTTACCCAATTTTTCCTGCTTTTCCATAACAGCCGGCATCTGCCCAATGGTAGTTTTTATCATTATCGCCCAATCTACTTACATTCTTGTGAAACCGAAAAACTTAGATAATCTTGTAAATTCCTCCAACCCTCCACTTCCTCCTCCTCCTCCTCCTCCTCCTCCGGTATATATATATTATGCTTTCATTTTCTTGAGTTCCCATGTAAATCCTTTTTAGAAAGTTCATGTAGAGACTATAAAATAGTTGGAGAATTTGTCGATATTTGAGAAGGTCAGAAGCTTTGTGAAAACTTTCCCCAGAGTTTAGTTGTATAATGATGTGACTTCTGTCAATCAGTGGTAAAAAACAGACACAGCATATTTATAGGGCTCACAGTATACAAACATTACTTGGGCTTTAAAGCTATTTGTATCTTTCAGTGCTAAGGGAGATTTCATCCATTTTGGGGCCTAAATGAAAAAAAAAAAGCCTGGAAATTCCAATTAAACTGTTCTGAGGTTTCCAACGGAAGAGTTGATATGCATGCTTGCTTCCTTTTGTATTTATTTTTGCTTTTTAAAGTCTGGAAATTGTTGTACGTTATGTAGTCGAATGTGTTGTATGTTTAGCTGGCATGGTGACTCCTGTGTTAAGTCCCACTTTGTTCAATAGGATTTATGTGGAACTAAGTGCATAAAATTTCAGCTACAAAGTTCCTGCCTTTATATTATTTAATGGTGATATGGTAGAGAATAACAAAGCAGGGATAGAGGGTAAGAACAGAAAACTCTTGTCTTAAGATCCAATAGTTCATTTGTTTTGGCATACTATTGTAATCTATTTGCAGTTTGTCTGGAAAATTCAGTATGATGCAATGGTAAACAAAAGACTTGTGTTGCCTTATACCTGGATCAAATGTTATGTGGTAGTCCCTGTATCTAAAGAGATCATTTCAAATGAAAAACCACTTTAAACAGCACATTGAAAGAACAGAAATAAAACATCTCGAAAATGTAAATTGATCTGTGGCAAGTTTGACACGGCAAAGCCAGGCCATAGCTGTTAGGGCAGGCTACAGTATAATTTGATGAGCTACTATATGAAATTTTTTAAAAATTATGTAAGTGGAAAATACAGCAGGCCTCTTTCCTCTTTCATGTATTTTCTTGACTGATTTGCTAACTTGTAAGTGAAACTTGTCATTTTATACCTGATGAGCAGACTCAATTCACTCCACAAAATCCTTTTTGAACCAAGGATTTTGCCATGTACATTGCTTATACATCTCCCTGTGTCCATTTATTTTGTGAAGAGTTAAGGATGGCTCTGTCTTACATGTGAGATGACTTCATGCTTTACAGTAGAAGTTTTTAGAAAGCCTGCTAGAAAACTCAATTTTCTTTCCAAAATCTATTAAAAACAAAAAAGTTAGACTTTTGAGATATGGATTCTAAGGTTTTACTTTACTTTTTAACGGTTTACTTTTACAAGAGTTGTATGCTTTAGAACTTTCCTAACAGCCATAAGTGGCTAAAACCTGACAATCCATTTTATTAAGATTTCTTACACCAACCAAAATTATCTTACAGTTCTTGAGGCTTGTAAACCTCACATGTTGTACTGTTTTGCTTATATCTTCATGTTGTGTGACAATTGGTTAGCACTTTAAGTGTGTGGTGGTGGGAATTTGTGAGTCCATACGCAGTCACACACAGAGAGACAAATATATTTTTTTATATATGGCTTTGTATTTGGGATATATTTCTGGCTGGGCCATGAAAAAAAAATGCCTCAGCTATAAGTGTCTTTTTTCTCTGCATACATGGAAACAATTGATATTGCAAGTGTCATTTTATTCATTCTATTCATTGTAGTTTTCAGAAAGAAATAAGGAGGTTGTAATATTAGGTCTGTACACCTTTATTTGTCCTCTATGTATTGTAGTTTCCTCATGTACCATTATATACTGCATCAGCCACAAATCATGTGTTTAGCACTTAAATAAAAAAAAGCAAAGCAAAGCGTGTTGCTTATATACCTCCCCATTGTGCTTCAAGCACTCTCTGGGCGGTTTACAAGTTAATTATGCAGGCTACACATTGCCCCTCCCCCCAGCGAGCTGGGTACTCATTTTACCGACCTAGGAAGGGTAGAAGGCTTGAGTCAACCTTGAGTTGGCTACCTGGGATTGAACCCTGGGTCATGAGTAGAGATGAGGGTATTCGAATACGAGTACAAATATCCCCCCACAGGTGGAGATGACGAGAGTCCGGCCCCATGGGGCCAGACGGTCCACTCACGATTCCGCCACTGACGTGACCACCGCGGAGCCTTCCAATGAGTCCAGAGATCGAGTTCGGCTCGCCACTCCTGGCAGGAGGCGAGATGACAAGCCTCTCTGCTAGGTCGAAGAGTGGCGATCTCCGGAGCCATTGGAAGGCTCCACGGCCGTTGCGGCAGCTGCGCAATCGTGAGTGGACTGTCGGGCTCCATGGGGCTGGACTCTGTTATCTCCACCTGTGGGGGGATATTTGTATTAGTATACGAATACCCCTATCTCTAGTCATGAGCACAGTTTTGGCTGCGGTACAGCAGTTTAACCACTGCGCCATGAAGGCTCTATAATAACTTCTTGCCTTCAGTACAGCTAGTTCTAAAGTAATACATTTTGACTGCATACGTATGTATACATGCACACACATGCATGCACGCACGCACACACACATCATTTGGCCACGAAGTACAGAATGGTGGCTGTAGGTATGCTCTTTGCCAGATTAGTAAAATTTATAATTGAGCTATTGATAAATGACATATCTGGTTATTGAAAGCTGTGTAGAGGTGTTGGGTGTTTCTTCTAATGCCCTTAATGAAGTGAAATCTATAGTGTAGGGTTTCTTGGAAATTTAGACTGTGGAATCATCAATAGCATCAAGCAGCAGATAACAATCTGCGCCTCACCATCAGATTCAGAAGAGGCCATGGGTACACATTGTATATGCTTTTGTAATCTACTTATTGTACAAATTATTGTAGAAATTACAGTACAAATTATTATACTGTACTGAATGGTTGAGGTACCAAACCACGGAACTCAGGAGGCCTGAGTTTGAATCCCCACTTAGTAATGAAAACTCACTGGGAGTATGGAACTGCTCAAACCATTCCTTAAGTATCTTACTTGCCTTGAAAGTCTTATTAGGGTTCCTAAAAGACAGTTTCAATTTGATGGCATATAACAACAAACTGCATGGTTACTCTAAAATAGGATGATGAGTTTGTTAGTTTTAGACAGTATGATTTGAATTTACTACAATAATATCTTAACTTGAAGGGGCCACATTACTTAAACAACGGCATTCTGATTCTTCCAAGTTCTGCTTCTTTGTGTGATTGTAGGCTCAGATTAGCCCCTGAGAGGGAGAAACCGATGAATGGGCAGGTATAATGAGGGGGCAGAAGCTCAGTTTATAAAAGAAAGCTCTTCAATGCCATCTGATGCCAGAATCCCCCAAAATGTAAATTCATCTGTGATTTCTGGTAATGCTCTAGTGTGCTTGCCCTCATCCTTTCTTTACATTTATGAAAATGTCATTTCTCTGTCACTTGTTAAAATGAGTGGAATTTTGCATACTGTATTTGACTATGAAGAGTCTTCATATGACGTACAGTGTTGTGACCAACATTAGTTATGGTAATTATACTAATATAGAAATAAAGGATTTGTGATTTGATTTGAATTTTGTTTCAGTAAATCCTAATAGAAGCCTAATAGGATCATGATCTGTAAAGCTACAATTTCTCCCCACTTTCATTGACTTGTGAACAAATAGGTGAGGCACTACAATGTATCTTACCCTCCCATTTTATATAAAGCTCTTTATTTACCAGCCCATTAGAAAACACTTGCCTGCGGCTTGGAACAGGTAATAGCCGATTCTCTTGTCAAACAGGTCTAAGGCCTGGTGTTTCATGTGCTTTAAAGCTTTTAAAGGAGGTACTTAATTTCATTATCAAAATCAGATTGTTTCCAGAGCACCAACATGCACTACTTGCTTCAAGGTTTATAATGTCCTGTGATATCATTAGATTACAATGCATTTTTATGCATCACAAGGCTGTTTCTCATCACTTTCATAAATGCTTATACATTTTAGAGTTTCCCCCTCCTTCATAATCCTGAACAATTTATTTCATCCTTCTGCAGAAAAAAATGACTGCATTAATAATGTTTTCTGAAATTTTCTTCATTTTACATAAACATATGCAAACCATAATTTGGCTGAGGCTGGCAGGTCAGTGTGAATCAAGATTCTGTTTCTTATATCAACTTGTGTGATGAGAACTAGTGTGACAGATGTTTCCTGCTGAGTCACACCACTTGCACTCATTCCTTATAATGATGATGTCTACATTTGGAATTTAAAAAATGGAAGTAGCAAAGTATTGCAGGCTGAGTCTAAACCCTTCCAGTTCCAAAGACTGGGGCCTACTTGAACAGTTTGGCTGGGCCCCATATTGTTGACCTGATCCCCTTTCAAAAAATATAGTCTAATAGTCAGGAGGGCTGCTGTAAGGAGCTGAATTATTGGGGAAGGTGTAAGGTGCTGCAGAATACCTAGAGCTGATTTTAAAATAGACTTCCTGATGTATGCATGCTTAATGAATTGAGAGGCACTGGATACTACTCCATCTTCCAGGTGGCAGTAAAATGTCCAGGCCTTATAGCAGAGCCCTATATTGCTGCTGAATCCCTCCCCATGATTAACGGAAAACAAGTGGAAATGATTCAAAATGCTTTATAAGACCTTTGCACTTGTCTCTATCAAAATTATAAAAATGTTCCTAAAAATGCAAACTTTTGGGAGGAAGATAGGATAGATTATACTGTTCATGTGTATGTGGTTGCCAGAATTATTTTTTAAGAAAATAACACAACATTGTTTTCTTAATACCTTCCCACATAATTCCCCCACAGTACTTTTTTATTCCTGTGTTCGGCCTTCCACCTCTTTTACCCCTGAACAGTGTAGGGAATGTTAATTACCACAGGTAGATTACAGAAACTTTTTGAAATCAATCTTACCTATTATCCTCTTGTTTGTCTTGTTAATTATTAGGATTACAAGACATTTAGGCATGATTAGGTCAGTAAAAAATGTGTGACAACTGGCTGCATATGACTGTTTAGAAATAACTGGCTTATACATTTCTACCCTTCTCTTTCACTCTAGGTCAGTTGCCTTATTAATCTTTTAAGAATGGAAATGTGTGTAGATAGGGTTTGGGGAAAACACACCCCCTTGGTGTATTCTCAAAGGCTTTCACGGCCGGGATCCGATGGTTGTTGTAGGTTTTTCGGGCTGTCTGGCCATGTTCTGGAGGCTTTTCTTCCTAATGTTTCGCCAGTCTCTGTGGCCGGCATCTTCAGAGGACAGGAGTCAGAACTCTGTGCCCCCCCCCCCTTGGCATTTTAGTTTGTTTTTCTATGTACAATTTTTGTACTCTCATTTGACCTGGAAGAACTGGTAAATAAGACAATTTGGAGGTTCTTGTGTGAATCAAATTAAGTAGTCTTAATTATTTTTGTAGGGTTACAATCATAGTATCTGACACTTACAGGAAAATTCCCTGCCAGGAGCTTCTTGCGTATAAAATTGGTCCCTAAAAACCTGACAACTCTTCATCAGAATTACTTTAACATCTTACATTCCTCGGTGTATGTACACATAGACTCTTCAGTTGAAAATGATTTGTATGTTTCTACTTTCTATACATGTTTTTAATACAATATAGTTGGAAAAGGTTTTCTTAAAAAGGAACTTTTGAGAGGGACAGTTATAATTGTGATAAGAAATACTTAGGCTGCCAGTCCTCTTCTGGAAAGAAAGATAGCTGAAGAGTAACCAGGTCTCACTGATTATACCGTGTTTCCCCAAAAATAAGATAGGGTCTTATATTAATTTTTGCTCCAAAAAAACGCATTAGGGCTTATTTTCAGGGGATGTTTTTTTTTCCATATACAACAATCTACATTTATTCAAATACAGTCAATGTCATCTTCTTCTGGTTGTAGCACAATGATAGAGGACGGGGTTTCACTTAACTGGGGCTTATTTTGAGGGGAGGGCTTATATTACGAGCATCCTGAAAAATCATACTAGGGCTTATTTTCAGGGTAGGGCTTATTTTCGGGGAAACAGGGTAATAATAAAAAAAGTACATAGTAGCATTTTACACATTTCAGTGGCTTAATAACAGAGAACAATGACTTTGAGAATAATGTGGTACAGGGGATTTCAACAATAGGCTTTCTGAAGTACCTAGATTAAAATTTCTTGTTCTTTACCCTGTTTAGAAATGGTACTGGATAATTTGTTTCTTACTCATAGCATATGTTTTAGGAGTTGTTTCTGGTGTTGAGAAGGGATTACATGCTGTCATGGGCTCTAAATAAAGGGTCTGCAATAATACTTTAAGTAAGTGCTATGCTGTAGTGTCCTTGCTTCATTAGTGGAATACTTTGATCTCTCTACACTTTTTCTGCAATTTCTGATTGTTTCCAGAAGGCTGTGATTTGAGCAGGGAGGAATGCCTGATATTGGACATGTCAAGGATATAGGACAAAGGCTGTCCCTGCTGGTTGCCTGCATATACACACCATTCCCACAAAAGGAAAACACTGCAAACCAAATCAAACATTACTGTAGAGAATCACAATTTGATAGTATGACTTTCTACAACATCATAAATGGTCTACAGCCCATTCTTGGCAAGAATACTTCATCCTCCCAAGCCCTTGATAGCAGGTCTGTACTTGCTCATAGTACAGTACAGTATATAACACCTCAATCTCAAACAAATATTGACATATGGCGGGTTACACAATACAGAGCAATAGGTGTGGACTAAACCCTGCTACAAACCCAGATACTCGCTATGTCCCCACATATGCTCTGGCAACACAATTACATGCCCCAGACAATGTCACACGCACCATCAGGGACATGTTTACTTGCTCCTCTGCTAATGTGATCTGTGAGTAGTAGAAAGGCATCCGTAGCCACAATGCTCTTCTTCACTCTACATAGGACAATCTCTGTGCAGAGAACTGATGGACATACTGTAAGTCTGACATCAGAAATGGGAATACACAAAAACCTGTTTCTGAACATTTTAGTCTACCTGGGTATTCTTTGACCTGACAGTGACTGTTTTAGAAGAAAACCACTTGAGAACCAGACTTGAAAGAGAAACAGCTGAGATAAGGTACATACCAATATTGAAGACACACTTAAAAGGACTGAATATCAATCAAGAGTTCCTAATTCATTACCAAGTGTGAAATCATATATTGAGTCCCACAGTTTGCCACTTGTGTCAACAATGCTTTTGTTACCTTGTAGACTAGTAGTGGAAATTATTCACAAGCTGATAGCCCTATTACTAATGAAGCATTGTCACTTTGCCCATTATCTGTGTCCTTACTTGGTTGTGGGGCCTGTATAAATATGACAATTGTGTAGTTTCACTCTAATGTCTGAGAAGGTGGACTTGATCTATGAAAGGTCACATTGAAGTGTAACGGTTAAGCCTTTAGATGCCACAAGGTTTTTGTCTCTTTGTTTTTGTTTTCTCTGATATTCTGTTTGTATGCAGTCTTGATCCCTGGAATTCTCATTTAAAAGGATCTGGTAGGAGATAATGGGAAAAGCCTCAGTCTCAGACTCTGGTGAAATATTGCTGGTCAAAGTAGACAGTGTTGAGCTACTTGGGCAGTCAGACATGGTGAAAAACAGCCTTGTATGTTCTTAAATTCAAATCATCCTATGGGCTAGATTCCTTATGCATGCCTTTCCTTTTGGAGCAGAGTCTTTTTTGAATTTTGAAATATAGTGCAACTTTAACAATATGGAATAAAATGCAGCCATGCAACTAGTCACATATTAAATCTCCATTGCAAACAAGACAGTAATCCTTCTTATTTGCCAGGATCTTTTATGTCCCAATTTATTTCTCTTCTCCAGAACCCACCAGAGACTCCTAAAGAGGATCTAAGAGGGTACCTCTGTGTGTTCTCTCTTTGTTGTTGCATGGCTGTAATCCAGTAGCTCTTGACCAAATAGATTCAAAACAGTTAAAGGTTTATTTTTAAGGCTTGAAATGTGAATAATGCTAAGCTGGTTGACCTTCTGTTACAATTGTTTCCCTTCTAGCCTTCCTCTGATCTCTCCCAACTGCTCCTTTAGCCTATGCGCCATGCCACTAACTCTTCCTTCTCAACCTTTTTCTTTCCCAACCCCTAACGACCACAATAAGTCTTCTCCTTTCTCTGGCAGCCTCTCCACTCTTTATCCCCTCCCACAGCGTTCCAAGGGTTGTGGTTGGCTGATTCTGAGAGAGTGGACGCTAGTGCTGTCCCCCACAGGAAATTTAGGAAGAACTTCCTTTGCTGGATCCTAGACATTCCTCTCTAACTCATAGTGTTTTAGATATGGATTTCCTTGAAAAGAAGGCATGTGAAGTTTCCTTTAAAAATTGCATGAACATGATATTTTAATGAAGGCGTAGCAGCAGAATTAAATATATTTTCAGAAGTAGAGGAGCACACTGAAATAGAAGTTTTACAAATAAGGCACAGGAGGACAGCAGAGAAATTTAGATGAAGTCCAGAGGGTCATCTTTGGCATTGAAGAAATCTGAGTTTTGGGTCTATAGAAGGAGGAAAAATACAGACAAGGGATTGACTACTCTTTTGAGCCCCTGGCTACTTAAGAGACATCTGTGCAGATGTTGTGGACTTCTGTTGTTCACTTCTGCCCAGAGGGCAGTGCACTGGGGACATAACATTCTTACTTTTACTCTAGAATGTCAGCTTCTTCTTCCAAGTACAACTAGTTAAACAGACATGAAATGTTTGTAACAGCTAATTGTACTACCAGAAAAAGGGGGGCTCTTGCTTTGTCTGTTTTACATTGAGTTGATTTTGAGGACTTTCCATTAACGTAGGAATCATATTTTAAGGTCAACCATAATAAATTTAAGACTATTGTGGAGTGGTTTTACCTGTCTTGTGGGCTGTCTGTCAGTTGTCTGCCATGCTTTGGTTGTACAGTTGAGCACATGCCGGGACACACAATAGACAGCTGGCAAATGCAAAACTGGGGTTAAAAAAGGATCTCAGCTATAGTAATTTTAAATTAAATTGGAGGCTATGAATTAGTGGTGAAGAACACTCTAAGGTCCAATGCACATTAGTTAGGTAGACAATTAGGAAATATACAGTAAAAGCTTCCTACTGAATATAAAACAAAAGTGTGCTGCTTATATACTACCCCATAGCACTTAAAGCACTCTCTGGGCTGTTCACAAGTTAATTATGCAGGCTACACATTGCCCCACCCCCTCCCTGAGCTGGGAACTCATTTTACTGACCTTGGAAGGATAGAAAGCTGAGTCAACATTGAGCCAGCTACCTGGGATTGAACCCTGGGTCATGAACACAGTTTTGGTTGTAGTACAGCAGTTTAACCATTGCGCCACAATGCTCTAAATGTAAAGTATTGTACCTATGATAATAACCACCATGTTACACATACTTAGTCATAGCCAACATGCATTAATTTCCTACCATGTGTAATTTTTTTTTACCTCTGCTATGGCATTGAGGAATAGGTTGTTGACATTTCTGGTTTTGAATGATAAAGACGATCATATGTACAGTATTTTGTTCAGTCACCTTATATGTAAAAATGATTTTGTTTAAACATGAGTGGTAATCGGTTTACTGAAATGAAAAAAGAAGAAGAAATATGCAAGCCGCTAAAAACCTTTACTCTTGGTTCATGCTGTGTCCCCCTGCATACCATGGTTTGGAAATTAGAATACATACTTCAGGGGTGCAGTCCCTCTCCCTTCCCACTCTCCACTTTAGAACAAAAGTCTTCCCTTTCCTTCTGTGTTGTATGGAAGAATCCTGTATATCTCTCTCAACATATATGTTCATAAATAAGTCCCTTTGTATTCATTGTGGTTTATAACCAGGCAGTAGGAATAGAATAATAGCCTCCATCATGGTTTATCATTCCTGGTTAATACTAGCCAAAGATTCCTTCTTAATTAAGGTTTAAAATCAGTTTGCAAACTCTAATTAAGAGGAAGAGGGAAATCCTATGTTTGGTTCCCAAGTTTGTAAACAGTGGCTTTCAGGGAGTCTCAGCATTACATTTGTGCCATAAGTGGCATATGAAATTCTTCGGGTATTTCCACCAAGCCATCTACTACACTCCTCTGTGTGAATGCAATATCAGAATGCAATATCAGTATAGATCTAGAAGCTTTAGGAAGCTAAAGTTGTAATAGAAAATTAAAATAATTCTGGGATATAGGGATGAGCCTAAGGTAAAACAAGATAAGAATTATCATTGAGTTAATTGGGATTTGTTCCCAGGTAATGGGTATAGAATTGTAGCCTTTATCACAGTTTATCATTCATGGTTAATACTAACTGTGAGTTCCTTCTTAATTATTTTTAATGCAGGAGAAGATGATGGCAGAAGTCATAGGTATTGGGAAGCACATCTGTATTAAAGATGATTAAGCCAGTATAGCAAGATATGATGCAGTTCTGCTAAGCTGACATTATTTATACTGAGTTTGAGGCTTTTACTGCTTCTTAACATTGCACCTATTCATTTCATATTTATAGAAGTTCCTGGCTATGAACCCTCACTTAATTTAATAGAGAGTTCACAGGATAAATAATTCTTTTGAAAACAGACTTTCCATTCTGTTGGAAGGTTTTATTATAGAATGTTGTCAATACTATAAACAATATAATAGGGAACGTAAACATGAGAGCCTTTTGTCGCTGTGCTGTCTAGAGCTCATTGCCAGTGAAGTAAAACAAGCTCTGACTACAGAGGCTTTTAAATCTTGTCTTAAAAGTTATTTGTTCATTCTTCTTACACAGTTCTATTATGAATTGTGTATGTGTAAGTTAATTTTAACTCATTATGACTGTAAAGCATGGTTGTTATTTGTATGAAAAATACTACAGAAATCTTAGCATTTGTGCTCTACTATTAATGCTGGAATTAAGACCATGAACAATTAATATAGATAAATATTCATGTGCCAGCTGAAGATAGGCACATGAAAATGATCTCCATTTTCTTCAGTGAGAGACTGTCAGGACCCACTACATCATTCCAGCCTCTCCTCAGGCCCCAAGTGTTTACAAGTTGGATCAACAGGACTACAGTCTTTCTATATTCTATTTTTTTCTGACACTACGAAAGGCAGAGCTAGATGGCAAACCTTGTGAAGCAAGCACTGTAAGTTCTACATGCAGTCAGAACATTATCAGTTTTACACTGCTCATGCAGGGCCATTAGAGGCATCTACTTCAGCTGACAATTGGCAGCCTCCTTGATCGCCTGTCTGATCTTATGTTGGACAGTTGTTGAACCAGCCATCGTTGACCATTTTTTTCTCTGCCTGTTGCTGACAGGAGGAAACCAGATGTAACTTTCTTGCTTTCCCTCGACTACCACTCCATTGCATAGGCACCATATCTGGTGCACCAGATACTGGCCATTTCTTTTCAACCAAGTGAACATTCCTGTTTCTCTCAATAAATGACAGTATATTTTACTTTTTAAAAAATACAGACATACAAAGGGAGAGTTGAAGTTGATAATGAGTACAGAAGATATAAGTCAGTTTAAAAGTTAAAGTCAACCCTGAGATGTAATTTTACTTTACTTTGTATAATACTTTGACATGTAAGTATATACAACAGACAGTATTTTTTATACTTATAAATGCATTTCTTTAATAAAAAATACATTGGTTATGTTGCTCAGATTGTTATGTTGTTCAAAAATTGCTACTTTAATATGCAACTGTGTTATGTATAGTTTTAAAAATTATACAATATTATTGGGTACAGCTGTGTAATGTGCGTATCTTAGCAGTGCCATGGTATATAGAGATCATTGGGTGGCAGTTCAGGACTTGTCAACCTGCAGAGACTCCAAAACATCAGAAGTGACATTAGTGAACCACAGTATGAAGTGAAGTGTGCTAGCAGCTTGGACTGTAGCTGTGTAATTTTTAAAAATTTAATTATTTTGCCTTCAACCTAGAGGCCTGTGTCTGAAATGGCTTACTTCAAGGGAAAGTGATATGATTAAAATGGTGATACAATTATGTTGACTAGCAGCAGTTTTGTGCACATTTCCAGCAAGTCAGATAGGGGAGCAGATCACATTCACTCCTCCCCCTTCCAGAGGGGCAACAGTTGGAAGGAAGGGGTGTAGAAAGAAGAGCAGGGGGAAAAAATATTGACATCTTAGTGAAGACTGTGCAATGGAGAGATGTGTCTAGAAGGCACACTACTCAAGGCTTCTTCAGACCTGGCAGTGTCTCTGGCGTCTACACTGTGTTCCTTATGGAACTTTAATAACCACTGGTGGTTCTGATGTTCTTCCACAGTGTTTTATTTCAAATTACTTTGTTTTTTATAGACACACTTGTATTATCTAACTTGTATTATTATGTTAGAAATAATCTTTTCCAAAAGGCACATTTCAGTGCTGTTTTTCAAAATAGAAGATCATAGGTTGGACTCAGACTAAATTGTTTATATATTGAGGAATCAATTAACGAACAGATCTTCTACAGTGTAAGTAGGATCCAAATCCTCATCATCCTGTACAGTGGAAAAGGCAAGGGGCAGATGAAGTCTTCAGCACATAGATGGCCTATTCTCTGACCCATTTAGGACACCTCATTCCACACAACTCCAGTATGGTAGCTTAGCTCTTAGCTGGCATGCAACATAGAGGCCATTACACCAATACTGAAAGATCTGTGTTGGTTGCCATCTACTTCCCAATCCCAATTGAGTATGTTTGCTTACAGCTCTAAAGAGTTTGAGCTATGTCTGTCCAAGGAACCACTTGTCTTGTTATGAACCAAATGAGATGTTAATGTCTTCATGAAAGACCCTGTTGGGAATACCGTAAGATGAGTAGACCCACTTGATAGACATATGGAAGGGGATTCTCTCTGTATTGCTTATAGATTATGGGATACATTTATCTTGGAGATGTAGTCAATCAGTTTCCATTTTCATTGTTTTTAGGAAGCACAGAAGACAAATCTCTTCATAGTGTCCTTTTAGACTATTCTGATTCTTAACTGCTGAAATTATTCTTTGTTGGTCTGCTTGCTTTTGGTGATGTTGCTATCTTCTGTGACCATTTTTATTTTTAGTAGAAAGGTAAAGTGAAAATGTAAATTAAATAGCATTTAATGCATCTGAAGCTAAACACTGGCCAGAAGGCTAGAAAGTTCTGGATCATAGCAGGTGTGAAAGCCAAGGTGCAAGCATAATTTAGAGGCCACAATGCACTCCTGTGCACACTTTTTGGAAAAGATACATCTCTAATGTAATTTGCACAGCATTGTTTTGTCAGAAATTATCAAGAGTAATATTGTTAGGCATACAGACAAATATGTGTTGTTGAGAATCTGGCAGGTAGAAATACCTTCACCAAAGCTTAGAACCAGTCTCCTGTTGTTTAAGTACAATCTGCTACACTTATACCCCTTCCCAAGGTGAGGTTTGCCCCTTTTGGGAGAAAAATGGGGAGAAGATAGTGGAGTAGTTCAGTGTTCCAAGTAGAAATGTGGTGGTGGGTGATTGAAAACTGTCCACAGCAGGCTATGTATCACCTTGATTCTTTCCATAAAAATTGTTCAAAGGGGTTCCTGTGATCAAGTATCTCTTTTTTCCTCATTTGGATATGGGGGAAGCTGAACCCCACTGGCAGTTAGTGCACCCAGTTCAGTAATTTTAAGCACGTCTGAGAACTCTCTTACTGGAGATTCAACAGGAGTTCCTTAACTGCACTGGCAATATTCAACAGATTTTCATAGCAAGCAGCTATGAAAGTAGGAATAGATCAGAAAAGAGAAGTGCCATTAAAGCACCTCAGTTCCTTTTCGCTTAGCTCCCCTTAAAGTTTGCTCAGCTCCCATCCTGCCTTTTTTCTCCAGTGAAATGGACATTGAATTGCCACTTAGTCTTATGTTGACATCTTGTATCCCTGTTCACTGTGGAAGGAAGTAAAGTATTTAGTTTCATGACTGCAGAGCCTATGAAAAGGAACCAACATATTAGAGAATATTAGAGAATACAGCACAGCACACATTGGAAGTGCTTTTCCCTTTTACGTGCAAATGGTGCTGTCCTTACATAACAAAACCAGCAGTGGCCGGAGCCTCTAGTGTGCCTGTACACAGATCCAATTGCCTTTATTCTCACTGTCCTCCTGCCTCAACAGGTCACCTTACTCCTATTAACAGATATGTCACAATGTAGCCACTAACTATGTCACTAAGGTCAAATGAAACCAAGTTGTAAGTTTCTGTTGCCATTTGAATGGCAACAAAGGTCTTCCTCTCCCCTGTAAGATAGTCAGGTGCTTTATATCAGCCTTGGCAAGAGTTTTTGCATTTGTGAGAACTGTTTTTGCACAGAGAACGCAAATTGCATAGATGAGCTATGATAGTAGTTGTTGCATAGAATTTTAAAAATTAGAAGCATTGCATTGTGTGTGTATCTTTGTACACTTTGCTTCTCAAATGGAAAAGGCAATAGCTTTGTGAAGAAACACTGCAAATTGAGGAAACCTCAAGAGAAAACAAGAGCTCAGTTCATACTCAAATTGGAGCTGAGAGTTGTCAGAGGGCTAATGAATGGTCTCATTGAAAATGAGCAGTTTTGAACATTTCTTTACATCTCTACCTAATATTTCAGCTATTGCCTTAGAAACTTCATAATTAAAACATAGTTATTTGTTGAATTCTTCCATTTTAATTGCCTGTGCTGCTGTGAAAGATACATGGTAGTTGTGGTGATCAACTATGTCTAATAAAACTCCATTGTTCTCTCTTGGAATCTGGAAAAGCAGACCCAAATTGTATTTTTTTTTAACATTGGGGATTAGCTGCTGTTGTGCACTCAGCTTCTAGACTGTTTTTAAATACAGATGTTTCTAGAGCTGTCACTAAATAATATGGCTGCCCACATGAGTGGTAAAGGGGTGTGTGCTCTTCTTGACTCTGAAAGCCCTTGACAGCCTGGGACTTGGAAACCACCTATCTACAGCTTAATTTCTTCTTGTTGTTGACAAACTAGCCTTCTTCTGAGCTATTAGAATATATGTCTTGTTGAGTTCAACTTTCTGCATCCTTCAGAAGGAGCATTTTTAAGATACAAGTACTATGCAGCAATTTGTTTTGGATAAAGTTAGAGTTTTTTTAATCATAAGATTGATGTTGGCTGCATAATAGAAGTTAAGAGATTGGTTATTTTTATGCACTTGTATAGTTGTTTGTCAAAGGCGGTATACAAACAAGCATCCTATACTTTTACATAGGTGCTTTTTCCCTTCTTTTGCTTGAGTTGAGGGAACAAGCCAGGATGTCACCATTAGCTATACCTTCCTGTAACAACCAGGAACCTACGGTTAGTGGTTTCCAAGTAAATCAGGCTATGAAAGGCATGATTAAAATAATACCTTCATATCCCAGTTTATCTGAAAGCAGTTCACCACATGGCTTTGTACCCAGTTTGTTTGGAAACCATTAGCCTTTGGTTGTCAGTTCAAATGTTATGGGAAGCCATAATTAGAGCTGGCCTTGTGACTTGTTTCTCACTCTTATATGAGAGCATAGCAGCTGCTTGTGGAGACAGGAAGTTCTCTTGTATCTCAAAGGAACTTACTTGTGAATCTAAAATCGGTAGTGACTTCCTAGTATGGAGACTAATTCAGGAATGGGAAGCTGTAATGTGTGAAATAGCTGTTAGCCCCTTGGTGGGATAAAAGTATCAAAGACAATATACAATAGAGAAAGAAATAGCCTTTAAGAATTCATTTGGGAGACAGGAAAAGTAACCAGAAGTTTGACAGATTATTCAGTAAATGTACCTTTTATTGGGAATTTAAAAAAATAAGGTGCTGCTTAACACTGCTGTGTCATTAATATGATACATTAAAAATGTTACTGTCAAGATAATGTTTCATTTCTGAAAATTGACTGTAAGAGTTTATGGGCAGCGCTCTTTGTATTCTGCTCCAGAAGATAAGGTATCTTTTAACTTGCCACTTGACAAAATCATTATGCTGTTACAAGCCTTCTCGTGAAGAGTGTGATTAATGTTAAAGCATAAATAAAACCATATTTGAAAATAAAAGGAAAATTAGACTTCGTCTGCTTACAGGAGACCTGATTTGACAGATGCTGACTTATGTGCAAAGTGTTGAAACTGTGAGTGGCAGAATAGTGTAGATTTAACCTCCTTTAATTCTTCCAACATCTTCCACCTAGAGCAAGCAATTTCATATCATAGTATGTCTTCAGTGAGGTGGGAACCTTGGCTAAAATTAATTAGCATTCATAATCCTGACATCATCTTTAATGCATTGGCGAGATCTCATTTAAAAAAAAATGTTTTAAACTCTTAAAAATGCATTACAACACACAGATGGGAAGAAAGAAGAGGAACTATTCACCTGTGTAAAAGGAACATTGCATCTTGCACACTCCTGATTACCCAGTATAAACAATTTTTGACATCTGTCTTTATAGTTTCCAAGAAGAAGACTCTGTTAAAAGAATCATTTTTGTACAGCAGTCACCATTTCAGTCTTGCTTTACCTGTATTATGAAAGCAGATGGTCTGCATGTCTTTTGAATATTTATAACTATCAAAAACAATCTCTTGCTATTCACCCTTAGGCTTATGAGATGTCAGTACTGTTCTAGTTGGTGAAAAATCATCTTGGGTGTTTACAGAAAGAGGATTACATTAAGCTGAAATGACTATACATTTTCCAGTTTAATATTTGTCCATCAGCTGTTTAATCGTATTTAGATAATTGTGTAAATAAGTTGTTGCAGCCCTTGCCCCCTCTGCTGATCGAGCTTGAAAGCTTTCAACATGGATAAGACAGTTGTATAAACGCATCTTTTTTTCCCTTTGTATTTTGAATAATCAGGAAGGACTGTGAAAGTTTTACAGATGATACTTTGAAAAAATTCACACATGAAAACAACCCTAAATATATCTATGTTCCTGGGACTGGCTTAGAGAATATCTTTCTCCGGTGTTGCCTCCTAGGTCAGTTATCACATTCTTCATAAACATTGCAGTGTCTATCTTCTTTGATGAAGCTATTCATAGACTTCAGTACAGATATGTAGGAATAATACTTAAGGTATGAACATTAAAGATGATGGAGAGGGATTTGGGGGCAGTGTAGGATAAGTGGTTTTCTGACCTGAAGCTGAACAATCACAGATAACAGATTTTGTAGTGGCTGGTTGATTTGGCGGCAAAGCATGAACAGTTTTGGTTTAGATGATTGAACTAGCTTGATTAATGTTGTGTTTTGTTACTTTGAGAGAAGAACAACAATGCATTTTTAACCATAAGCCATTTCTGATCAGAGTCTACAGGTCGTAGTTCAAGAAAGGCCATCTTAACGTTGAAGAACAGACTGAATACAAAAACCTTTCTCACAAGTAAAGAGAAACCTTTTCTGCATGTCTTCTAGGCATGCCCAATATAAATACAGACAGATTGCTGGGAACATTTTTCCCTTTAAATTGCACAATTTATACAAAATGGCTTTGATACCACCTTTCCCACCTAATGAGAGGGCAGGATTCAGAATATAGAATATATATGAAAGCTGTCTCAGTGAACCAGAAATGAACTTTACGGGGGAAAAAATCCCATCCCTATTACTACACAGTTATGGAAGAGATAATTATAAATAATGCATTTGGCTGGGAAATAAGGCACAGACTGGCAGATGGTATCATCCCAATGTAGTGGGGCTTTTGCAGAGGTGGCACCATTTCAGATCAGATCTTCATCAGACTCAGAAAAAGAACTACAAGTACTTTGCATGCGTACATTTGGGTACTTTTAGGATCTTCAGACACACAAGAGTTCAAGTAACCTTGCAAGAAACTGTGTAAGCTATTCAAGTTGATTGTTAAAATGTTATTTCAGGTTCTCTTCTCCAAGGAAGGTCAAACAATAAACTTATTAATACTGTGGCATCCTATATTTTTATTAGGATTTTTTCCTATGTACTTATACATTATTTCAAGCTATAGACAATGAAATGAAAATAGCTCTAAACCTCAACAGAAGTTTTTTGCTTCAAGTTAATTAATTAATTTTCAGACTATTACAAGTGAAAATGGCAAATCAGTGGACAGAATCCAGCTGGTGTTCGCATAAGGTTTGCATAAGTTGCTGTAGCTAAGTGCAACTAATTGACAAGGTGCTAGAGTACATCTCAATTGCACAGACAGACACATGACAAGGAATACAACTGAGACACATCTGAACACCTCATAATTTAGCTGCAGCAAACAGTGATGAGTTATGCACGCCTTATGTGAACACTAATAGGTTTTTGGCCAAAGACTGTTAAACGAAGATAAAGAAAAAATTGAGTGAATATTTTAATCAGGAGTGGCCAAATTGTGGCTCTCCAGATGTGGTTGGAGTCACATAAGCTCTAGCCAGTGAAGTTTGTATTGAGGGATGATAGATTTTGCAGTTTTGACAACATCCGGTGGGCCACTCATTGCCTTCTCCTATTTAATAAATTATAGATCTATATTCATTTAGTGGTTGTATTATTTGAAGATAGTACATGTATAACATCTATCCTTCATTTTAAATTGCCTTCTAAAGAGTTAAAAACATTTATCTTTTAACTGTCTTTCCTGTACAGTACTAATTTTAGCACAAGATAACAAGCGTGGCAGTCATCTGTCATCATCGTTGTTTTATGGGCCATCAGGTTGGTTCTGACTTGTAGTGACTCTGAATTAATGACCTTCAAGATGTCCTGTCATTAACAGTCCTGCTCAGGTCTTGCAGGTTAAAGGCTGTGTCATTCCTTTCCTTAGTCAATCCATCTCAGGTTTCATCCTCCCTTTTTTCCAACTGCTTTCCACTTTCCTAGCATTATTGTCTTTTCCACTGAGTCTTGTCTTCTCATGATAAACTCAAAGTAGGATCACCTCAGTTTTAATCTTTGTAACTTTTAGTGAGAGTTTAGGATTAATTTGTTCTAGAATCCATTTATTTGGATTTTTGGCAGTCCATCTGTCAGGTTACAGTAAAAACAAGACAAATCTTCAGTAAAACCAAACCAGTTGCTTGGGATTATTTTGTTAGATCCACCTAGGTGCCTTTGTCACATATAACTTTAGGGATGTGAGGAGGTCAAATCTACTGTGCATCAAACAGTTACTGAAATATTGGACAAGAAGAGCTGGAGTTGAAAATCACAAACAATTTTTGCTGTCTCATGGGTGGTTCAGGTCAGAAGGGCAGTAGAAAGTGTAAGAGAATTGTTCCCCTGGGCTCTAGTACCTGGTAGAATAGGGCTGTGAAAAATATATTTTAGAAGTATATCATTGCTTCATTAAGCACCAACTTTAATATTATAAACTTATTTTTCTCGTGTGTATAAAGGATTATCTTCTCTTTGATTCTGAAAACTCAAATAGATCAGTAGAGAAAGGGGTGTGTATAAATAATAAAATAATATAAACATATCAGAGAGATTACATCCCATGAATACATGAGAAAAATATTTACAGGGAGGATTTAGGTTTCATGGTGAAATGATAAAAGGAATATGATAAGCTGAATCCTTGATTTCAGTGGATGTCTATGGAAAAGCAGTCCATAGGGTATGATGGAATATATGTATGTCATAAATTGATATTATATAAATCTCTGTCTGGGATACTACACTAATATTGCTGTCAAGCTAGCAAGTATAAATGCCAGGAATCTAAAAACTATATTCAGTGTGGATTTGAGATTAAAAATATTGCCCAAGAAATAATTAAAATAACTTCTTTGTTGAATATTTCAATAATACAGATGTTTTCCCTTTCTCTTTTCAGAGTATGATTTCTTCCATTGTGAACAGCACTTACTATGCAAATGTCTCAGCAGCAAAATGTCAGGAATTTGGGAGGTGGTATAAACATTTCAAGAAGGCAAAAGATATGATGGGTAAGCAGAAAGATGAGAGCTGAAGTAGTGGTAACTACATACTTATCATTTAACACATTTATAACTTTTTTTGAATTCTTGAAATATGGGTCTCTAATCTAACGAAATCTCTATGACAGCTATCAAAAAGTTATATTCTGTTACAAATTTTGTCAAGTATAGAGTGGAAGTAGGAAATTATGCTGTTGCTAATACTTAAATGTTCCAAATACCTGGTTTTTAAAATCAGTATTCATTAACACTGGCATACTGCCACCCACAAGCTTTCTCACAATTTTAGAAATAAAAATTTGAAATTTACTTTGTATTAAATATTTCAATTTAGTTTTTAAAAACCAAGCCAGTTTTCACCTGAGTGTAAAGAACATGTTTCTCTTCAGATGTTTTTGCAGTACGATTCTCATCACTTGTGACAACTGGTGATGCTAACTGGTGCTGAAACAGTTGAAGTGGAACAGTATGTAGAGGATGATACATTTCCCAACATGCTAGCCTATTTAATGCTCATCATACTTTTTTATAATCGTCACTGTGCATAACACTGTGACAATCAGAAAATAGTCTTTGGATTCAAGAATGATGGAATCTGCTGTATTTTTAATTCATGGTTTCTCTAAGAAGAACAAAAAGAAAGCATAGAATTTTTTTACTATATGCATTTACGACGGTTCACCCTGCATCTTTGTAACAAAGATTTCTTACACATTAAAGGGTTTACTAATACACATAGTGTGTTTACTAAATGCAAAATATGAAAAACAGTTCTTAGCAGAAGAGGTTAGAACTTTAATGGTAATTCCAGCTTCAGTGCGCTTTTTATTGATGTTGTCTATTGATGAAGTTGCATAATTCCTGTGGTGGCTGTCTGTAAATGAAGTTGGAGTCAGCCTTAGTCATATTTAAGATTAGACCCATTAAAATCAGTAAGACTTAAGTTAATCATAATTAATGTAGGTGACATTGATTTCAACAGCTCTCTTCTAACTACAGTATGACTATGTCTAAATGCACCCCACCCTCTGATCCAAATAGTCCTAAAGTAAGTGATATGCACAAGTCTTTTCTTTCTTTCTTTATATTAAAGCATTGCACAATTTAAAATTATAGACACATATCAAATATAGGTCAAATTAAAAACAAATTAAAATGTTAAAGATAATTAGATTATATTTGACCAGAAGTGTCATGGTAGTACATTTGAGATACCAATTTTGTCCTAAACGCTTTAGACACAGTCTCTGTGCCCCTGGTTAATCATTTGCAAGAACATCACTGTTGAAGTAACTTCAAGATATTAAAAAAGTAGTGGAAGAATAATGCATCCTGAGGACCAGTCACATGCAGAGCTGAACAAAAAAATATGGGAGATGTTCCCAGTGGTGTCATAAAATACAGGTCTGAAGCAATGTAAGCTACCATGTTTCCCCAAAAATAAGACAGGGTCTTATATTAATTTTTGCTCCAAAAAACACATTAGGGCTTATCTTCAGGGGATGTTGTTTTTTTTTTTTTTCATGTACAACAATCTACATTTATTCAAATACAGTCATGTCATCGTCTTCTGGTTGCTTCACAATGGTGGAGGGCGGGGTTTCACTTAACACTTATTTCTGGGGTAGGGCTTATATTACGAGCATCCTGAAAAATGATACTAGGGCTTATTTTCAGGTTAGGGCTTATTTTCGGGGGAACAGGGTAATTACATCTAGAGCTACCAGTAATGCAAACAGTACAAATATTTTCACATACGGTATGTTATAAACTGGGAAAATTCTGCGGCTGACTGAAGCCTATTTTCTTATGCAAGAACTGGAAAGTATACTTTGCCAAAATATATATCTTTGGTTAGATTAATTTAACCTTTTCAAAAGGTTCATAGCATTTTGAGTAGAGAATAAATTAGACTAAAAGAATATTCAGGCTAGTGACCATAGATGTGCTCTGAGAATGGAAATGAGAAGACCACAGGTAAATTCATACATGGATGTTCATGCTTGATGACTGGAACATTAAGTGATGATTTACATGTGCAATAGCTGCCATAGATAAAATAACACATAATCTTAATATTTTTGGGGCACAATATTTTTCAATGGAGGCACTTCTCATTTGGAGCTGTAGGATATATGTGTGACAACAAAACTTTTTTTAAGATTCTAAATGGCTACACCATTTTTTCCTGCCGTTCCTCCCAAGGAATGGCATATGGATAAGCTTATGAAAACAGATGCAGTCTTTTGTATGTAGCCATTGAGCATCTCACAACATTGGAAGAGACTGGTAATTGTGTAGTGTCAAGCATGCACATGGTTGCCTGATTTTTCACAGGCATGCTAGGGGACACTTAGATGGTGATTTCCCATCCCATAGATATTTTTCTCCTAGTGGGAAAATTTGAAAAATGCAAAACAGTGAAAAAAATCCTACGAACTGAATTTATGAAAAATAATTCATTCACTTGAAATGAATGAAATATTCTTTAAGATGAGTTTCTATTCTCATAATGGCTGAAATCCAGTAGTAAGTTACAGCTAGAGTCGGGCCAGGGAATCAGTGGAACCTATGGAGGAGCTGACTCGCCAGATCCCTACTGATTCAGTGAACCTGTTCTTTTTTCACTTACTGCTGGGTTTCAGCCAGTGTGAAGTAACATGAAGATGTTTATGTGAGACAATGTATAGGTGTAGAAGGTAATGTCTGTGGAAGCAGATATAAATATATGTCATATCCACAATGTATGTACAGAATGTTGCCATATTCATGAGAGGAACATTTATTGACTTCATTGCATGTGAACTGAGACTTGCTGATGATTTTTTATTCAATCTGAAGGTGCTAGAAACAAATATTATGCATCTGACTCCATTTGACCTGGTTCCTTCCTTATGGCTGAACTTGTAACCTCTCTCCTCAAATATTGTGATGCACTCTGCACTTTCCTGGGAGTATGTTGTACTACAAAGAGCTAGTTTTACATCTGGGTAAACATGCCTAATAACTACACCAGTATGTACAGAATCATATGCTGAAATATAGATTTGGTACCAGGGTAAATGTTTCAGATGTTTTACCTCCTCCCCTCTACCCAATACTTTAGTTTCAAGTAAGCTATATGATGTTAAAATCATCTGCTCTTAGAAAAAGAAATGGTTTTCCTTTTGCCTAACTCCAACTTTATTTATTTGCTGGGGGTTTTTTTAGTGATAGTATAACATGTACTTTTCAAGATGCTGCTAGTAATAACCGAAGTTAACCCTGAGTTCTCCTAGACAAATGCTATTATATGAACTGGGCTAATTGTATTTCATTCATGTATTAATCTTTGTCCAGTGATGATGATGACAATGATTATCATTGTCATCATCCCCACTGTGCATGGATAGTTAGTTAGTGAAATTTTTAGCACACTTCCAGCTTTGAAATCATTTGACTAATGGATGTAAAAAGCTTAGTACAAAGGCCATTTTTATGGTAATCTAAAGGAAACTCCATTATCGTTTATTTAAGACTTTTAGGTTAAGTTGTGTATAAAATTATTTGCATTTGCTAGAAATGTCTGAACAAATACTAACGATGTTGCATTGTTAGGATCCCATAAATTAAACAGAATAAAAATGTTGAACTCTTATGAAGATAATCAACCTCCTGTTTGATACATACCAGTAAACCATTTCATCTAGGTAATTAACATTTCTTGTTTCCCTCTGTAGCGGAAATGGATAGCCTTTCTGAACTATCACAACAAGGTGCCAACCATGTCAACTTTGGTCACCAGCCAGTCCCAGGGAACACAGCTGAACAGCCTCCATCCCCTGTTCAGCTTTCTCATAGCAGTCAACCATCTGTTCGGACCCCTCTTCCAAACCTGCACCCTGGACTTGTATCTACTCCCATTAGTCCTCAGTTGGTAAATCAGCAGCTTGTAATGGCCCAGCTGTTAAACCAGCAGTATGCAGTGAACAGACTTCTAGCCCAACAGTCCTTAAATCAACAGTACTTGAACCATCCTCCTCCTGTCAGCAGATCCATGAACAAGCCGTTGGAGCAGCAGGTCTCAACGAACACAGAGGTGTCTTCCGAAATCTACCAGTGGGTGCGTGATGAATTGAAACGAGCAGGAATCTCGCAGGCAGTTTTTGCACGTGTGGCATTTAACAGAACTCAGGTTAGACTCTTCTTTAAAAAAAAAAGAAACAAGGTTAATTTTCACCCATCTGCTGTGTTCATTATTCTGTTGTTTTCAGTAACATAGAATTGTAACACACGATGGGCACAGAGTGCAAAACTGGTCATTATTCTAACTAAACTTAGGTTGTGTCCCACCTACCCTTATCTTGAAGTAAGTGTAATTCTTATCACATTCTTGCACTAGGAAATGTTAACAACACTTAACTGTTTCTCTTACCTTTTAAAATTTATTAACAATTATTTGGGAAACCAAGCAGTTCAAAAAGAACATTATATTAATCATTTGTTTATATATAGTTTCCTTGCTTCCCATGCTAAGGAACAGTTTAAAACAGTACAGCTTTAGTGTTTATGAGAAGTAGCTTCCTCCTGTAATAATGTGCTACATTTTTGTATTGTCTACATTTCTAGCTCATTTCACTTCCTACTGAGTGAAGAAGTATACATGATGTGGTCCTAAACAAAGTTCCAATAATAGTTGGGTTGTAGAGTGTTAGGATTGCAAGTCACAATCTGTTAAATAAGCCTTTTCCTATAACAATATTGAAGCTATCCTTGTTATGTCTCTTCTCCAGTCCATTCTCGGTTTTGTATTTTTTTACTTACTCTGCTTTGCTGATATTCTTCCTATGGACGGTATGGGAGAAGAATGAATTACAATTCAAGAAGAAGCAAGGGTGAATGATACAGTAGTAATAGTACTGCATCAGTAGAACTGCACCAGTACTATTTAATTTTTGATTGTATTTAGTATTTAGACTGTGTTTGTGCAAGTGTTCTCAAAGTTGAGTGGCATAGTGTCCCCTGCTCCTGACATCTTATATATATATATGATATATGAGAGTCAAAATCATCAAAACAAGGCAACACACAAATATATGCACACAAAAATAATCAAAATTCATGGTACATCAAACATTGCACAGAGTGACATGGTATTAAAACAGTATATGCCAGTTGTCATAAGTGATTTAAACATCTAATTTGTTGTTGTATGCTATCAAATTGGAATCCTCCAGTAGCTACTCTAGTAGGGCTTTCAAGGTAATTACAATATTTAAGGAGTGGTTTTACTAGTTCCACTCCCAAGTGAATTTCCATGACCAAGAAGAGATTCAAACTCAGGTCTCCTAAATCCTAGTCTGTCATTCTGTTCACTATATCACACTGTATAAATAATTGCATGCCATTAAGTCTGTTCTGACTTATGTTGACCTTTTCCAAGGTTTTCTAGAGTTATTTGGTTTACAGTTCCCTTCTTCTGGGGGCACTTTGAGATTGTGCAGCTTGCCCAAGGCTGCACAGGCTGGCTCTTATCCCAGGAGACATACTGGGGAATCAAACTCTCAACCCTATCTTACTGAGATATTCAGCCGATATAAATAAATATTTAATGCAAAAAATTGAAAAGTGCAGGTCACTGACATAAGAAGACAATCCAACAATTAGAAATGCAACCCATCTATTCAGAACATATTCCCTGTAATAAAGAATAAGTATTTTTTTCTCCACGGTATCCATTTCAAAGTCAACAACATGTGTTCAGTTTGAAGTTTTATCCTCTTTCCTTTCCAGAAGAAAGCCTAATACTGTACATAATAGTATGTTGAACGAAGTACAGAATTAAATCCAACATGGAACTAGCCTTTGCTCCTGTCTGCAACCCTGAGAGCTGTCTGGAAATCAGAGATATCTAGGGGAGTGCAGTGGCAAGGTTTCTGCTGGATTCCACTATTCCACCAGCAAAAGTCCAGCACTAAATTCTTTCCATAATAATACAGGAAGAACAAACAAACAAAAATGAAATTCTATTAGAAGGCTACAAGAAGTTATCAATAAAATTTAAATTTAGTTCTGTTAATAAACAACACAACCTCCATAAAAATTGAATCAAATTCCTAAAGTGTAAGCATTTCAATAAATAATGGGGATAATGAGACACAACACATACTTGAGTAAATAATACTTGAAACGTTTGTCAGAGAAATCTTTACATAGGTATGGAAATCTCTTTGTAGGTTTTAGCAATATTTTTAGTCTTTTTAATGATTAAAAAGGATTAAAATTTAATCTATACCTGTAGATGATAAAATATAGTGACATGGGAGTTCTAAAAACATATTGTAAAAGGGATTTTAAAAGGATATGAAAGTCTCAGAGCAGAATTTTCTCAGAATACCCAAAGAAACTAATGTGCTAAACTGAAAAGAACTTCACAATTTCTTTTGAAACCAAATAAACACTCCAAAGAATTGATCCTCTCATGGTAATAAATTCTAAACTAAGCATTATAGGAAGACCTCTGTATATTCTTTTGGATCAAATATTTTTGTTATGATTTATTTGTGCAAAAAAGGCCAAAAACAAAACAAACTGAGAGAAGGAGAGAGAAAGTAGGGGAATATAAGGGAAGCCCTTTCAAAGTATTTTGATAGACTGTTTTTAATTATTTCAGACTCTCAGTTTTGATAGATCTCTTGTATTGTTGGAAACAGTTTCTTTTTTTAAAAAAAACTTGGAGATTCTAGTGACATTTACTTTAAAAAAAAAAAAAGAGGGCCTGTAGGCATGGACTGTAAAATTACACTAGTGAACTTCATCTACAGGCATTCTGCTTGATTGTACTTTCACTGTTACAGGTAATCTCTGTCGGCAGTATCTATAAGGCTTCTAGAACAGTCAGTCTTCAGTGCCAGATTGCACCAGGGCAGGTTCATTCTGCTCTGTGCACTATCCAACACTTTAGCTGTGACTAGAGATGGGCATGAATTAAAAAATGAATTGCAAAATTTGGCAAAAATCACTAATTCGTTGATTCGTATTCCTCAGACGCAAAGCCCCTGAAGAATATGAATTGAAGAATTTTTAGTGATTTTTTTATTGGTCAAGCTATAACATTTTCCCCTCTCCCAGCACCTAGAGACACCAAAATTGCAGCGGAGCTTCCCCTGACTCTCTTCTACAATCCCTCCAAGTTGGCTGGAGATTAGGTTTTTCCTAAGCTAAAGGACACTTCCCTGGGGAAGGACCCACTTTGTGGGTATATAACTTGAATGTCCAGAACCCAGTCTTCACCAAACCTGGAGGGACTGTAGAGGAGAGTGGGGAGATGCTTCTTTGCAATTTTGGTATCTCTGTGCCAGGGGGGAACTTTCCTAGGGAGGCCCTCTTTGTTGTTGTCTACCTTGAACATCTGAAACCCACACTTAACCAAAGTTGCAAGACCTGTAGAGGAGAATCAGAGGAAGCTTCTCTGTGATTTTGGTGTCTCTAGGTGTCTGGGGGGGCGTTTTATAGGGTTTTAAAGTCAAGATCAACAAATTGATTCATCAGAAAAAATCATAAATTCATGATTCATTTACCTCGAATTGTGAATCATGAGAAATTGCTATTTTTTCAATTCATGCACATCTCTAGCTATTTCACAGCAGCCCAATTGACTGTATCTCCTAAACCTTAAGACAAGCAGAGCTTGCAGTTTCATGTGTTGTATTCAGTCTTTAGCAGTTCACTTTTTTCTCCAGTTACTTTCCCCCACCAAATTTCCCTACAACGATATGAAAATTCCTATTTTAATATGTTTTAATTCCAATTTTTAGTAGTTTGGGTTAATTGTATTTCATCAGTGCATTGATTTTACTTCATCAGTACAATCAGTGTTTGATCATTATTATCCAAACTTGATCTGCAAGGTCCATCATTCTAAGTCGTGATAAATGTTACTGTTTCATTATTCAATACCTCTTTGAAGCAATATAAGTTGAAAATGTTTGTGATTATTTCCAGCTCTATGGTTTCTTCCATTGAAGTGGAGGAATGATTTGGGTAATTTTGCAGCTGCTGAATTTAACTAAGTTGAATGTGTAGAAATATACATTGTGGTATGTTAAAGTATGTATCTTGTGAACTGAATATATTGTTGATTGGCTTTTGGACAATCAAGAACTACTGCAGTGAAAAAAGAGGTGTAGTTCAAGGAATAATGTGTCTTTTCCATCACCATGTGAAGCTATTTGACTAGCACGGGGAGGGTCTCTATGCATTGAAGAAAATGCAGAGAAAGTATTATTTGTCTTATTAGGAAGTCTGCTAATAACTTCATTTTGGCTGGTGTGCTAGAATGAAGGGCTTTTATTAACATCATTGTTCTGCTATGTTAAAACCTTAATACTGACCTCATGAGCTGCTATAGTTATTTTTCTCTCTTGCATTTTGCCAAAAGGTAATATTTCTGATGCCACCCTCTGGGATATCTTCTCAATTTTTCAAGTGGTGCAAATAATAATTTGTTTTCTAATATTCTTTTTTTAAAAAAAAACAACACTTAACCCAGAGATGAGAACTGTACAAATTATTGAAGTTTTAGTCACTGAGGGTCCTTTTGTGTCCTCTTTCACAATTATCCCATCATTTTTCACTTTAAAAGAAACATTCATTCATGTATTCAGTATAAATGCATTAGTCAAAAGAAATTCTGTGTTCGAAGACAAATTGAATACGTTAAGTCATTTTTTTTCAGGTTTCAGGTTTTATACTTTAGATTTGAAATTATGGGTAAAACAAATCGATGTATTATCCACCAAATGCTGATAGCGTAGCTTGTAGTTGCAAATGAATTTGCTGCATTTTTGTTCATATTCTCAATTCTATTTTTGTCCCTTGATGCTACTACTATTAAATATGGTCTAGGAGTCTACTCCATACATTATTTTCAGTTTCCAAATATGATGGTACTTTTTTTTCAGAAAAAGATATTCTTTTGCCATTTTTCCTGCTCTTACAACATTTTTCCCCAGGGCTCCTTCATTGTGAGCGTCTCCACAATTAGATGTGGAAAGAAAGCTAGTTGTTTACATTCCAGAGATAATTCCAGTTGGCACTCTAACTTTTAACATGTTTTCTCAGTTACACCATTTGAGAGAGCACTGCTTCTAGAAGCACAGTCAGTACATCATCTAGTGAGGCCCTGGCAAAGCCCACAGAAAGATTCACACTTTTCTTTTACTTCATTGGGAAATTGATAAGACTATATACCCTGCTTCTTAGGTGGTTGTCCATTGTGGAATTATGAGCTATTGTGAGATAAAATGATGCAAGATGCCATTTGCTGGTCTGCACCAGCCAGGAATATATTCTCAGAAGTCTAACACTCTTAAGCTTTAGCACTACAGTTTATATGTTCCAACATATGATGTCATATTGCACAGGGTGAGGAAAATGTCGTGCTCATAGAAATATTTCTTGAGGCTCATGTTTGGCCGACAGATTTCAGCAGCAGAGTTTTTACACACAGGTGCTTCCACCCATTGAGATGCTAAGCTGTCATGTATATAGTTCACAAAGTTTCTTACTTGCTCACAGTTTTAAAATCAGCCTCACAGCCAATAAGGGAATTGTGTAGTCTTTAGAAATTACTATTGCAATTCTAGATAAAATGGAAACAATAACTGTGGTAATGGTAGGCATTTTATAATTTTTGCAACAACATGTACAGTAAAAAGTTAATATTTAATATTCTAATAAAAATATACAATTTTTCAGTTCATTTTTTTCTACCGCCTTCCCCCCCCCCCCCCAGTTGAAACCCTATACTGCTCCTCAGTGCACTGGGGGGAAATGGCAGTCTGCCAGATCAAGACAGCTTGAAAGACACTAGACGAAGGGACTTGTTTCTTTTAAATAAATATATGGGAGAAAGGTTCCATCCTCCCATGTTGACAGCAGGCTGTAATTGTCCTGATCACTGCATCTATTTCCAAGTACCTTGACATGCTGTTTGACAGCCACAGCTTGAGTGGGGGGCATACCTGTAAGTAATTTGTGTTCTGATCTTTATGCATGTGAACTTCACACACTCAAAGAGTAGGTCTCAGACAAATTGCCTGGACAAAGTGCAAAGGTATTCACAGTAATTTTAAGGCCACATCAAAGATTTACCCAGATCACCTAGTTGGGCTTTCTTCATTTCTTCCTTCTTCCTTTTTCATTTTCTCTTTGGCACACTGCTTATTTTCCAGTAAAATGAAGAATGAAGATGGATTATTCAAAATTGATAACAGTAATGGACCATCCTGTAATGTATTATTGAATTTGAGTTCTGCAAATTATGTGGGGGAGGGAAATTTGCCTGCTTAAGTATAACAGAAATTGCCACTGTGTTCATATAATTCTTCATAGTGTAATTTAAGAAAAAGCACACTACCCATATCACTGTTTGAGTAAAAGGTAAAAAGGTGCTATTACACTATCATGACAGCTCTCCTCTTGCTAATAAGCGACGAAGATAAATGTGTCTGCTTATAACTTACTTGGCAGGTCTCCAAGCTTGCGGGTGGAGTTTGAAAATAATCTTCCACCTGGATATGAGATTTCAATCCACTGCAATGAGACAACATACAAGGATGTTCTGCATATTGGGGGGGAGACGTTTCATTGAATCACATTTTTCTCGGGAGAGCTTTGAAGTTCTATGAGCCTGATAAAATCTATCTGAATCAGTGATTATGTTCAAAGAGCAGACAAACTGGGGGCCAGACAGGCTATGTTTTAGTTCATATTGGCAGACACTTCCATTAATCTCCCATTTTAAAGAATTCATAATTAGCTTTTGAGAGCACTGATATTCATTGAACATTTTTTCTGCAATTACTAATGAAATATACTAGCGATGATTTGTAAAGATTTTGTTTATTTTTTGCGATGTGGCTATGGCTTACATTGATTCCACTGTGGGGGATAAAATCAGTCTCTCAAACAAACACATTAATGCACACATCTCTCTTGTTTCATGCATGGCAGAAGTCTGCTAAGAGAAGTATAATATAAGTAAAACTTTTAATGTAAGTTTAAATTTGGTAAATAACTTTTGCTATATTAACAATCTTTCTATGTATGTATTTCTGTTACTGATAACATTTTTCTGTAGATATGTATTCAGAGTTGTGCATGTAGTGTAAGACCACCGTAATCAACCAATAAAACTATAACTGAAAGGCAGAAACAGGCCAAATAAGCTAAGATGCCTGTTCAAATAAAATTGTCTTAATTGCCTTAGTGAATCCAGTACTGGGTCTCTTTAGGGATGAAGATTCACGTTTGTAGTGCCAACTAGAGATAAGCATGTTCAGTGGTTCATGCTGATTTGAATAGGTGTTCCATTGTTCAGCGCTCCACACCCCCCCAGCAGGTGCCCACTCAGAGGTAATGCCTGGAGGTGGCAGGGCAGGAAAGCCAGGGTGTTGCTTCCAAGTGGGCACCCACTGGAGGGGGCAAGGCACTGAACTGTAGAACACCTGTTTGGCCATTAGCTAAACCAGCGGTTCGTGTCCATCTTTAGTGCCAACAGGGAGGAGGTCCTGCACCTGGTACCTGCCAAGTATATGTCCAGAAAAGTCAGGCTAAATGTTTGTGGCATTTCAGGACTGAAAACCCAAACAACATAAAGCAGCAGCAAAGGCAAATTACAATCATTGTGTTCTTTGTATATATTACGAAATACAGTTGAAAGTTCCGTGACCAAATTTGGGCTTCTAAAAAGTACCAGCTGGCCCACTATTTACTTGTACCAGAGATAAAAAGTGTTCAGGAAAGGACAATTGCACTCATAGGCAGAAAGGGATAAGAGCCTATGGTCCACTATCCTCTATTACACTTTTTCCCATAATGGGGAACATGCTCCCTAGATGGACATGGAGAAGTTCCAAGAGAGGCACAGCACCACAAGATTTTGATCTTCCTTCATACCAAATTTGTGGTGTTTCTGTTATTTCTTAAGGTAAACTACTATTCTATCCACTTTCTATGACCTGGAAAAAAGTACTATAATTTTTTTTGCTAAGTTTTTTGTGCTTATTTTTAGATCTAGATAAAAGAATTGTTAAATGGGAGTTGGATTGTGGTAATGGAGAGATGAGGAAGTGTGAGGGTTTCTCAGAAATCAAAAACGGGACATCATACTGAAAAGACTGCTCTGTCCTGCAATATTCCTGCATTGAGCAGGGAGTTGGACTCAGTGGCCCTATAGGCCCCTTCCAACTTCATTATTCTGTGATTCTACCCTTTCCTTTAGGGAAATGCTTGATGGGAAGCAGTTTCTTTGGATATACAGATATTTCCATATGGCCACAATTGTATTGGCATATCTCTCTACACACAGAGAGAGTGTTTTTATTTATTTATTTGCTTACCTGAAGATTTTACAGGAGAACATACAATATTATTTGAGAAAACTATCAGTGCAGTGGTTTCCAAACTGGGGTATCCAGGTTAGATTATAAATCTTTAGGTCTAATTATAAACCACTGGCTTATACATTGCTGAGACTTTAGAGGACATATATAAATCTACATAATACCAACCTGTTTTGTCTTTCTTTAGACAGTTTCTCCTGGCTCATGCTAGAATCAGGTTTGCTCATCAACCACATTATATTGTGGATGAAATTGGTATCAAACTTTGCTCTAACATTCTCATAATTATGCTTGAGGCGTTCTTCAGCAAGATAAGAATTAAATTCTTCATGTTCTTAAACAAGAACAGACTAGATATAGGAGGATCTTTCCTCAGCCTCATTGTAACCATTTCCATTGGCACCTACAACCTAAAATGTATATTGATGCTATCCACGCAGACAGGTAACTAATATGTGTTTGGATAGGTCTAATAGGTCTAATTGGATCATTCCATCACTATAGAGGGTAATGATGAATTTGGAGGACGACATCTGTACCATCTGTGTACATGTCTCTTCCCATTCAAGAGACATGACCAAAGCCTGGAAATAATTTAAAATAGTTTTGCTATCTAAAATTTGTTAACAATGGCCCAGATTTTAGTACTAATCCTAATTAGAGTTTAGATCCACTGGCTGTAATCCTGTTGCTTAGTGTAAGAAAATTCATCACATTCAATGTGTTCCTAGCCAGCAAAAGTCCCTGCTACAATTCTAGAGGACATGCGCACACACTGGATTGTTACATGCACACATGCTCCCAAGAATCATGGCAGAGTCTCTTTGTTGGCTAGAACTGGACTGAATGTTACATGATTTCTTATGCTAAGCAATAGGATTTCAGCCATTAAACAAATTTATTGTATGCCAACAACCATAGTATGTCAACAACCATGTAAGTACCATTTTGCCAGTGGATCTACTGTTTGAAGCTAACAAGACAATACTGGCCCAAGATTTTAAAAGTTAAAGTTATTGCTCCAGGGGTGATAGGAGTCTTGCCATTACTAAATTTTTATTGGTTTTTTTTAAAAGAAGAAATAATGTCTTACTAATAATTAACGTTATAAATGAATTCAAGTTTTCATTAAAACCATTAACATAGATTAATTAATTTTTAATTTAATGTTAATACAAGTGTTTTCAAGCTCTGGCCTTGGCTACAGCAGTAGCTTACACAGAGATGCATCCAAACATCTCTTAGCTGATGTTGGCATTATTGAGTTTTTTGAGAGGTGAGTGGGTTCAGAGACAAACTTGGATTACTATAGAAGGTTCTGCTTCTGCACCATCCATTAAATAGATCAGTCAACCACAAGCACTGTGTGATAGTGCACAACACTACCATTTACAAATCTTCAAAGATGTAAACATGATCAGTAAACCACAGAGCCATCTCTTTCTAAATGCGTAATAATAGGTTGGAATTATACTTAATCATGGATATTAATCTCTCCCAAAGGCACATGATGCTAAATTCATACCTTCCTTAATCAGAACTGGTAAGATTTGTTGTACTTGTGAAAACGTGTGAATGTAAAACTTGCATTAAAATACAATACTGTATTGAGCTAATATCCTGTGGATATCTGTTTAAGGCAGCAATCCTAAAGACATTTAGGTTTCATCAGTGTCATTGAAATGACTGGGATAAACTTCTCAGGAATCATGGTAAGAACTGGGTTGTGTGTTTTAGTAGAATCATGCTTGGAATATGTGCTATAGTGAGTAGAATATTAGCGTTAACAGTTTTCTGGGGAAGACTGGGATTAATGTCCTGCTCAACCATTAAACTCAGGCCAGTGGATATTTCGATGATTTTTTAAAAAAAAGTAAAGATAACCACACAGCTTTGACCATCTTGAACACAAGTGAGGATATAGAGGAAAAAATATCTAGAAAAAAAGATAATCTAGTATGGAATCCAGTATCCACTCTCCTGAGAACCATTAAACTCAATGGGACTCCTTTTCTGCATATGCATAAGGAATGACATAATTAGCAGCTGCAAATTGCTGCTGATTAAAGTCTTCCTTTGGCGATTTTGAGATACACATGAACTGTTCACAGTCTGTACTCTGAAATCACCAAAGGAAGTCTAAACAATGCTTTGCTGCTGCTGCTATGATTCTTGTTGTGCACACAGAGCTTAGCAGAAGGATTTCAGCCAACGTTGTTTATTAATTAAAATAGAACTACAACAAATTCTTACATCCTAGAAGTCAGTCATTTTAGTACAACAATGAAATATGATTCTGTCATTTCAAGATAAAATCATGTTTCACCTGTCAGATATTTTGGAAATGCGGGAAGGATTTAATATTGTATATGTACTGCTGTATTTTATGATTTTGTAAATACTGAGAATCTTACACCAAAAGATAATACTTCATTAAGAATCATTTTAAAAATGTACATTATAAGTACTACTCTGAAATTGCTCTTTTATTTCAGTTGTGAGTGAATGTATTTGGTTCTAGAGTCAGATTTAAGGTTTAGGAATCCATGGCCTTCCAGTACTGTTTGTTGCATGACAATCTTAGCCAGTAGAAGTAGTGGTCAAATATGATGATTGTTGTAGTTCAACAAATTTAGATGGCCACCATTTCCTAATGCGTTATTAAACTCCTAGACCACAAACTGTTGTTCTGCTTTTATTGTTACGTTACTCATTCCAGGTTGTCTGCTTTTTCTTACCCTGTTTCCCATAAAATAAGACCTAACCTGAAAATAAGCCCTAGTATCATTTTTCAGGATGCTCGTAATATAAGCCCTACCCCAAAAATAAGCCCCAGTTAAGTGAAACCCTGCCCTCCACCACTGTGCAGCAACCAGAAGAAGATGACATGACTGTATTTGAATAAACGTAGATTGTTGTACATGAAAAAAATAAAACATCCCCTGAAAATAAGCCCTAATGTGTTTTTTGGAGCAAAAATTAATATAAGACCCTGTCTTATTTTCGGGGAAATAGGGTAACTGTGATTTCCACCTTGTTAAACAGGAAATACCGTATTTTTCCGTGTATAAAACGACAGTTTTTCCTAAGATAATTGAAGGAAAAATTGAGGGTCGTTTTATACTCGGAAGTAAGGAGGGGGGAGGGATCAAAGTGCTTTGATCCCTGTTTCCCCATCCACGTTTTGCAAATAAAATGGAGGGGGAGAATGAATTCTGCTTTCTCCCTACATTTTCGTTGCAAAAAGCAGCTTCCCCCCCTCCAGGTTTTGCAAAGAAAATGCAGAGGGAAATCAATTTCTGCTTTCCCCCTACATTTTCGTTGCAAAAAGCAGCTTTCTGCCTCCAGGTTTTGCAAAGAAAATGCAGGGGGGAAGCGATTCCTACTTTCCCCCTACATTTTCATTGCAAAACGTTTGCAACGAAAATGTAGGGGGAAAGCAGAAATCGCTTTCCCCCTGCATTTTCTTTGCAAAACGTGGAGGGGGGGAAGCTGCTTTTTGCAATGAAAATGTAGGGGGAAAGCAGGAGCTTTTCCCCCTCCACTTTCTTGCAAAGAAATAAATTTTGATTTAGAAAAGTGGGGGGCGTTTTATACACGGAAAAATACGGTGTGTGTATATATATATATATATAGCCTTAGTTACTCTTTCAGATATGGTGGTGGAGAGAGGCAAAACCTAAATTCATCAGTTATCTTGCAGAGATAACAATCTCAACCCATCCAGTGTATATATGTAGCATAAGCAAGTGTCGGTGCAACTTCTCAGGATTTCCTGAGGATCAAAACACTATGTCAGTCCATGTCAAGTGAGCAAGTCATTTGCTGCCTGGAGTGGTTAAAAATACAGGATCATTGGCCAGAAGAAATAGTCCTTTCTGAACCTCAAATAACAGTGATGAGATAGATTCTGAGTGTAAAATCATGTAACAGCTTGCCTGTGGAATCATAAGCTATTGTGAGATGAAATGTTAAATGTCCAGAAATCTATGCTATCCGTTTGTTGTCAGTGAGTCCAGGAATGGACTGTTTTAGTAGAAAACACAAAGCTTACCTATATGCCTCCTAAACAACATGACAGAATTTTTGATTTCTAGTGTCCCCCCCCCCCCCCAACTTAACTGAGTGTTTAAGGGTTATTAGCACATGGGTGGCAATCCAGAACTGTCTTTCCTTTGAATCTTAAGTATTTATAAATGCATAAATAAATAGCTAAACAATCATGTCTGTGGGTCAGTTGGGAATCTTGGATTTTGTTTAATAATTTTCTGCAAGCATGAGTGCATGAGAGAGAGAGAGACATACTAATTTTTTAAGTTATTTGGAAAGAGGAAAAGGAGAAATGTTGACACATGATAAATATTTAGTTTAACCAATCAAGCTATATTCTCCAATGATTACCTGTTCAGATTATTTTTCAAATATTAGCGGGAGAGAGGCGCAAAGTACTGTTTTCAAAATTACCATCTACTTGTGAATTGGCCTTTTATGTTTTACTTGTAAATGCTTTACACTATATAACATTCAAAGGTTGTAAAGTACTCCCACATTTTCAGAAATAGCTTTCTGCCTACATAAGTTGAATATATATTTTATTGTAGGCTTTGGATAACAGTAATGTAACGATGCTGGATACTTGGATTTTATTTATTCTTGTCTGCATTAGAAATATTTCATGGCAAGTTAAGTCAGAAAAAACAAGAAACCAATTAAGCAGATTCAGTTTGTATTGTGCATAAAGCAGACGCTTAATAAAATTAAGAATACAATTGAGGCTCTCCTCTGCACTACCTAAATTGTCAGTAATATATTCCTACGCAGGAAGAATGCCTTTTTACTGTACATTTTCTAAAGTTAGGGAAACAAAAACATGATCAGCAGTATCTGTATAAAACTGCATAATATAATGTGGCTTTGTGTATCTGTGCAATTTTTTCCTGTACAGGGCTTGCTGTCAGAAATCCTGCGAAAGGAAGAGGACCCCAAGACCGCCTCACAGTCTTTACTGGTAAACCTTCGGGCAATGCAGAATTTCTTGCAGCTGCCAGAAGCAGAAAGAGATCGAATATACCAGGACGAAAGAGAAAGGAGTTTGAATGCAGCTTCTGCTATGGGCCCCACACCTCTTATAAGCACACCGCCCAGCCGACCTTCACAAGTAAACCATCTTTTAAAATTTTCTGATCTGCTTTTTTGTGTGTGAAAACATTGATGTGTGAAAAAAAAACATGCTGCAGAATATTTCATCTAGATACTATAATGAGGATAGGAATTATAGTCACATTTTGTAGTTTCAACATTCTGCAAGCTGTGAAATATCAGAGACTTGTATTTATTATTATTTTAAAAATGAAGCTAGGAGTCTATAGGAATGGCCAGATTTATTACAAGGACTTAGGTTGTATTAGCTCTGTTTTTTTTTTAAATCTTATGTGCAATAGGAATGTAAATCCTTCCTTCAATCTCATGTGTGGGAACAAGAAACTACAGCATTCTTCTCACCAGTGAAGATGGTGAGGAAATTTTTGTACTTTTGATTTCTTGCATGATCTGTGCAGAATTGACTCCTTTTCCTGCAGAATTGGCCATTTTCTGAATTCAGTTTGGGCTGCTTTGTTTGAGAATTTAAAGCATTACATGAGTTATTTGCATCTTTTTTATAACAGTCAGGCAGTCCTTCTGTGCTTGCTCTCATGTGTGCACTTCACTTCTCAAAGGGAAAGACACTTGAAATGCTTTCCACACATTACAGGAACTTCAGAGGGTGGGAGACGGGTCTCCAGTCTCACTCTTGGCTGGAGGTAAGAAATCTTGGCAAGGCTTTAAAATTCCTTGTGAAGGCATCTTCTTGAGTCAAAACAGCCTAAATAAGAACAAGGAATTTATTGAGTACTGCCCTTCATTTCACTATCTCCTCCTTTTGTGTTGTGTGCTGTTTAAACTGTTTTGTTGCATTTCTAGGAATTGGCTTTCCTTTTTTAAAAAATTACTAGTTTAAGGACGAAGCTCCAAGATACATTCATTGCACAATATATCAGGCACGTTAGTGGGAGAGATACAAATACTAGAGGCTTGTACTTCAAGGAATGTAGTAATGTTTGATGGGAAGGCATATTTCTGAAAGGGCAATCAAGATCTACTAATTGGGGATTTGTCTTTTAATGATTGACATGGCTGGAAATAAACACATGTCCCCATTTTGTGAAAAATGAACATTGTTGAAAATTTGGAGCCAAAGTGTATCGAACTAAGGTTTCTTCTCAGATCCCGGTAGTCAAGGTGAAAATGACTTTTTAATTTCAGAAAATATCCTTCTGTATACTTAACATTTAATTCGGATTGTTTCAATGCCTTTTAAATCTAAACTGTTTGTCATTCATTATACAGAAAATAGTTGTAATTGACAATCTTTGTGCCAAGAGTTATTTAATAACGTATTTGAACTGTCCGAAATACAAAATACAGCCTTCTGTTCTTGAGAAATCACCATGGAAAGGACAGTTAATAGAAACACTAACATTTAAATATAACTGTGCTTCCAGGCGCCACTGTAATAATGGAGTAGTAAACTTTATCCTGATAAAAAGCTGTTCTGAAAGCAACTGAGTTCATTATACCTCTCACACTATTTGAAGAACAGTATTGAAAAGTAGTTTGTTTTGCCTGAAATGAACTACTTTACGAATTTTAATGTGCGATGTAATATTAAAAGCTAAACCAGGATTAAAAAGATTTTTGTTCCTGAACTAAAACAGTACTTATGGGAATACATTTATACAAGGTTTTTTTGTTTTGTTTCATCTGAGAAAAATAATGTAAGCCTTCATATTCGTGAAAGCCTGTTCATTTCCTTGTTTGGGTTTTCATCAGTTTGTGTTCTATTTGGAAAATATGAATGGTTCCAGAATGTCCTATTTTTATAATCAGCCCTGAGGAAGTATAAGTGCAGATTTCCTCAGAGAGGTGTGTTTTATAAACTTATTTAAATACTGTAACTCCTTGGAATGGAAATTATCTTTTCTTAGATTGATGATACCAGAAGCTTATGAGAGTTTCACAGAAATGTTAGCAAAGTTTTAACACCATCACAAGTAACAAAAATAGTTGTTTTTACTTATTTATATTTACATTTTTTACTTTCTCCGAAAAAGGAAGCAGGGCAAAAGAGACTATGTATTAAATGATGACTATCCATCAGTTAATACATAGTCTCTTTTGCCCTGCTCCTTTTTTCAGAGAAAGTAGAAATGTAAATATAAATAAGTAAAAATAACTATTTTTACTTACTATTTAGATATAAGAGTTTTCTAGACATTTGTTTCATATTTTGCCAAGTACCCTGTGTATTGATGGTGCTATATAGAAAACAGCTTTTGTCACAGGTTTTGGTGGTGCATGGTTTTAATATTTTTGACAGTTTTATGTGCTATAATAACAGAGATCCATCCATACTTATCCTTTCAGGAAATCTAATATTATGAAATCTTTTTTTTTAAAGGTAAAGTATTACACTAAATTAAGACTGATACTTTCAATGAAAAAAAAACCTTTATAGATAGGCTCTAGAAGGTTAATTAACAATATATAATGTGGTGTTCACTAGAGCACAGCAGACTAATCATCCATGGTATTCTTAATAGCTGAAGACAAACTGTTAGGAAGGAACGAAAATATTTTTCCACTTAATCTCTTATGCAAGAGTTACAAGGAAAAATTTCTCAAGTGACCTATAACCCAAGTTCATCAACCTTATTGATGATTGGTCCTAAACATAATATGGCTTCAACTCTTTTGAAAAAAAAGCTCTATGATTATTACAGTTCATTATAAGCAGTGAAAGGCCTTGCCTTTGGTGGTTTTTGGACAAGGTATTTTAATGATTAGTTTACTTCTGGTCAACAAAGATATTTATGTATCGATACTCTGTGTGTGTGTGTGTAGTATTACATACCATCATGTACGTATGAATATGTCTATGTGTGTTCGTATGCAAACATTAATGTATTTGTTCTTTTTGATAGTTTCTCTAATTTAGTCCATGTAATCTGCTCCACTTTTTATTATAGATATTAAATTATTACTTTCTCTAGTCCAGAGAAGTCCCAAGAAATTGTTTCTTTTAGTGACTCAAGATGTACATCAATGTATACACATTCAGTGCAGTTACTAGCTTGTAGTGATCTATAGCAGATGTATAATCAAGCCGCCAGAGAGCTAGCAGTTTTATCATAAACTATAGCTCAGGTTGTTTTTTTACTGATTTAAATTAAAATAATTTGAAAGTTATCTGAAACAAGATAGCTTGTAAGAAGTAAAATAAAGTAAACCTTGAAACCTTGAAATATTGTAAATAGTATACCTAAAATTACATTTACAAAATATAACTAAGAGTGAGTTCTAATTATTAGTAATGTAGTAACTTTTGGAGGGAAATCTAATGGAGATTTCCCTCCATTGCCTTGGTAACACATGACCCTGTAATCATATGTATTTCCTTTAATTTTGACATTGATTATGTCACCTAGCTCTGAAAGTTAAAAAAAATTAAGGACTTCATTGACTCAAGTCAAATGTATGAAATGTTGGGAGGAAGACTGAGTTATTTACCAACTACACAAAGGGCAAAAATACATGTGCATCTTAAATTATTTGACTTTGTCTGGTTCAATAAAAATAATAGTAGTACTACTAGTAGTTATTCTTCTGGCCAGTGAGAGTAATAAATATACTCTGCACCTAATAAATAGAGTCAGTTACATTTTCAGATTCTAAATCGTAAGGAAAAAGTAAATCTCTGTTTCTCTGGAACAGTTTATAGGATGAATGGAATAGGGAGGAGCATGTTTTGAAGGGAGATGTGCAAGATTATTTAGTCTGCTACCCTATTCTCTTTAATGTTGTTTCGGGGAGGGGGAAGTAGCAGAGAAGGGCAGGCTGCACTTCAAGGAAAGGGAAAACACTTAATGTACTTAATAGACACTTCTACCATATTCTGTCTAGTAAAATCCAGAGCGCTTGGACACAATTTGTTAATATTGGAACAAACATAATTTTATTCCTTATTTTCCTATCCTGACCTTCTCTCAAAAAGTCAGGTATATTCTGGACATTTTTTTTACCTCTCACCAATGGGCAAGGCTCACCTGAGGTATTGTGGCTCACCCAAGAACATCTGGTTAGCATTGTGGATTTGAATTTTGAGCTATTGATCACCACACAGTCCAGTCATTGCACACACTAGCTCTCATATAAAATGAGGCAGGACTGAAAGACAGATAAGTCATACTTAGTCTTTATCTTGACCTTTTAAATACTCAATGTGTGTTACCTTCTTGTAGAAACATTTATAAGTTTCTGTACTGAAAATAGAACAGCTAAGGCCAAGAAAGAGGGACCATAATGTTATCTGCACCTTCATTTTTTTAATGAATCTTACATGTTGGAGTGACAGATTTTTATTAATTGTAAAGAAGTAAATTTTATATTTGTATTAAATCCCATGCACTTCCTTGAGATTTAACTCAGTGGCTGAAATCCTGTTGCTTAGCATACTAGGTTGCACTAGAGTAGGTTCATAGAATAAATAGAATTTAATGGAGGAGTTGATTCACCAAATCCTCAATGAATTGGTGGGCCTATTCTAGTGTGATTTACTACACTTGGCAACAAGATTTCAGCCAGTATGACTTAACATCTGAGTTAGAGGAACATTATGCAGCAAATTATCTGTAAGGTCCAAATGTAATTGTTAATTCTAAAAAGAGTGGATCCATTACATCAATGGGAAATTCATGTCAATATTTATATAAATGTCATTGCTTAACTGGTTCTGTCTAGACCATCATTGAATTTAGGCTTTGGTATCTAGCCCAAGATACTAAAGATAATGTATACTCCAATACATCATTGAAGGGAGTATCAAGGATAAACCTAGAGGTGGAGGATAGATTTCTTGGATGAGTAACATCAAGACTGGCTGGACCTTCAAAAAGAACCTCTAATTCCACAGTAAGAGATAGATAGAGATATGCCATGAGGGTTACCAGTCTTAGGAACTGAAATGGCAGCCAGAGAGAGAAAAAGAAAGTGATCTTCTGGCGTGTGTGTTTTTACAATTGAAAGTAGACTTTTAAATGGAGTTTGCAATATAAATTTAATTATGTGCAAAATTTGTGATTTCTAACTGTCTTTACTTGAAAGTAAGCCCTCATAATTTCAAGGAATATTTCCCTTTTTATTATTTTTTAATTTTTTTAATATAACAAAAACATAAATGACAAATTGAATCACAACTCAGATATACAGTATAACCCACTACCATTGGGAATATAAATTTATATATCATCAATATTTTTTATCTTAATTTATATCATGTGCCCTTCTCTTTCCAAAAATATAATGGAACATTTCTAATTAAGAGCATTTAATACTACAGTGCGTGCTAAGAACTGGAGCACTTCTTGTCTGGGAATCTTTTCTCTTTGCTTATGACACGTACTGTATTTTCTAGGTAAAAACAACTGCTATTGCAACAGAAAGGAATGGAAAACCAGAAAACAATACTATGAACATTAATGCTTCCATTTATGATGAGATTCAGCAGGAAATGAAGAGAGCTAAAGTTTCTCAAGCACTATTTGCTAAGGTTGCAGCAACAAAAAGCCAGGTAAGGTTCTTACTGGGGACTAGTGAGTTTAATTTTATGTTTTTGCCTTTCCAATATCTCCTCCAAAATATAGTTGAGGTGGGCATCATGAAGCGGAAAAGAAAGAATGAAGTATGATCACAGACTGCAAACTGTTAAGTAAGGATAGATTAATTTTTTTAATTTATGTGGCATTCAAAGTGTCGTAAACATATTTTACTTCCTCCAGATTTTGTAAGATTCTATTTTAAAAATTGATGTTTTTGGCAAAAATGCACTGAGAAGCCACTATGTAATAGACCTGGGAATTAAAATTTGAATCAGCATTCCATTTTTATTAATTCAAGAATGCCATATCACCACAGAAAAGTCTAAATTTACTATATTAAAAATAATTCGATGGAGTCTTTTTAAAAAGTCTGCATATCAGACTTTGAAAGTAGTGCCCAGAATCCTGTTTCTTTGTGTAGTAATCACTGTAGAGCAGGCCCATTAAATCAATGGGGAACTGGTGAATCAACTACTCTGTACGTTTCAGTAATTCAAATGTACCTTCTCTAACTGCGATTTATCCTGGCATAGTTATTATTTGTTTTATTTATTTATTTATTTATTTATTTATTTATTTATTTATTTATTTTACTCAAAATATTTCTATCCTGCCTTTCTCCTTAAAAAGTCACAGTTAGAGTAGGCCCATTTGAATCCATTGAACCTACACATAAGTTGATTCACCAAAACCCCATTGATTTAATGGGCCTGCTCTAGTGTGATGTTTTTACATTAGGCAACAGGATTTTGGTCTCTTGTGAACAAGTCTTTGTTAACCCCTGCCTAGAGATGTCTGAACAACTCCTTGCAACCCCTGCCTCTTTCTAACTCTTTTTTTCTTCAGCGTGGTTTTTTCTCTGCACAGCTGCAGGCCTGAATCTTTTGTTGCTCCCTATTGTATTTCTGTCCCCATGTCTCCATTCACTCTGTCAGGATAGTCTAGAAATTAGAGTAGAAGTTCCAAATATAAACAGGGAGCCATCTTAAATAAATGAAAAAGAGGGTGCCCAGTTTTTGAAAGAAAAAAAAAACACATAGATAATAGGCATCACTTTGTGTTAAGGGCACGGGGATACCTCAAATAATCGCATAAAGAGGGTTAAATAAGCACGAACAACAAATTTCACCAGGGTCTGCAGTAGTTAGGAAGGGACCATGGTTGGCTTCCAGTGCCTTATGTTAAGCATTGAACTGAGAACCTGGAAGAGTTACTTTGGGGTTTGCATTTCCCATAATTTCTTGGCTCACTTGGCCAGTTTTCAGGCTCTAATCTTACTGCTGCAAAGAGAATCCTCTATGAGATTCTTTTTGGCATAAACCTGTGTACTATAAAATACGTATTTCATGATAAGGGAAGGACAGAAAGAAAGTGTGAAACAAAGGCCAAACCAAATATTCAGCAACCTGTTCCATTTGGCAGTTAGGCTAAAGTCTTTGGGGAACAGCTCCCCACTGCCCTCTGATGTAAGTGGAATAAACACAATCAATGAATATTTTTAGATGTCATCAATATTATCACTGCACTAGAGTGTAGTGATGTCATTGTGCTGGCAGATCAAATCATCTACAAGGCAATTCTAAAAATGGGGGCACCCCAAATAAAAAAATTGAAACATTGAAACTGGGCTTTGTTTCAGCATCACGTTTGGCACAGATGTAGCAGAGAGTCTGTTCTTGCTCTGAGCCAACTTTGTGGATGTTTGGGCAAAGGGTTTTTGAGTTATGATTTTTTAAAAAGTAAAACTGTTTTATACCCACACCCCACAGGCAGAAACAAGCAATGTTTAAAGATTCCCTAGATTTAAAACAGATCAAATAAATCTAGGGGGGGAAACAATCTTGCTTATCTTGAAAGAGAATGGTTGACCCACTCACTTTTTTTATTTGGAAGTAATCCAGGCTGCAGCGGCTGAAATATATATTGAGCCTCAAAAAAGGGAATATTGAGCCTTTCAAAAGAGAAAAACAATCACTTTGTTATAAACTTAGCATGTGTGGAACAGGCTTACAAGTTAGAATGTTCCATAGTAGATACATTGTTGCAGCTTCATGAACTGGGAAGGGAGATGTTTGGAGAGCAATGGAAGGGCAGGGAAAGAATCAAAAGGCAGGGTTTTCTTTGAAGACACAAAAAAACAAAAAACCCCAGGATTGCTTTAAATAACATGTTGAAGTGACAGTGCTCCAGAAAGGGACATTTTGCCATGTATCTCTAAGGAATTAGCATACAGTTTTGTAAGGCATATTCAGAGTATTTCTGCATTTCATTTGTAAAGAAGCCAACGTGCAGGGACTGAAATATTGATCTGCAAAAAAGGCCTTTCAGATCGGGAAAACTGACTTTGTTATACACTGAGAATGCATAGAACAGGTCTGCCTGCAGGAGCATACACTTGTGATCATTGCCATTCACGAAGTGACATCAAGCAAGGGAAAGTCCCAGAAGCTGACTTCTTTTTTCATCAGTTAACCGTTTCTCACCTAAACACAAAGCAATTGTCAAGGCTGTTTTTGGACAAGTGTGAATGATAGTGAGCACAAGAGGGTATCCTGTAGAGCACTGGTGTTATTCAACATTCAGGCCACCCTTTGCTATGTAAAACTTGGCATCCTTTTTCCTGCTGGCAATGCAGGGACAACATTGTGCAGCAATATTGTGCCACCCCCTGGCATTTTGAATTGTGGGTACAGAAGAACAATAACCCATATTCATAAACAAGAGGTTTTTTTGAAGAATGGAATTCATATAATATTAGCGACTTCCAACTGTAGTATACAATCCTAGCCAAGGTTCCCTCTAAGGTGTGTGGCTGCACTAGCGTGCATGACTCCACCCCCTCTGCACAACATTCCTCCTCCACATACCCACAGCGATTGTTTCCAGCCCCTTTGGTTCCAGTCATGATGAATCCTGCATGGGGGGGGGGGGCAGAGTTACAGAGGGGCTGGTTGTGCATGCAAAGGGCAGAGCGGCGAAGCTGAAAATTAGAGGGAGGGAACATTGATCTTAGCCCTGACTCATACTAGAAAACTATCGTTTTCTGCTTTAGACATAAACTCAGGTGTATTGAAGTCTTGTTGGAGAAAAAGGGCTGTTTGTGGATGGGGAGGTAAAAAGCTTATTTGTTTCTTAGCATGTTTTGTAAAACAAAAAAAAAACCTAATAAGCTGTGTTAATTTATAATGTGAACCTGCCAATGTATTCATTGCAGACTTACTCATACTTATTCACACTTAATCACAGTCAGTGAAACTTATATTTTAAAGGATCATTGATTTCCTTTGCTTTTAAGTATAAATACATCCGAATCCAACTCTGTGTATTTCTGATTCATTTCCTTTCTCCACACCTTAGGCTTTTGATTATCCTCCCTGTCATAAAACACAGTTTTAAAAGCTAGTTTTTGTATACATCTTTATTCTTTTCCTAATCTTTATTTTCCCTTTGTCATTTCTAGAGCTCACTGTGGGCCCAAGGAAATGATAGTTATAATTAACTGGTCACTGTTTCTTCTTGTTCTTCTCCTACTGGGGGCTGGACATATCAAGGACTATTCTGACATTAGATGTGGCAGCTCTGAACAGTTATTTTGTTCTGCACCAAGTCAATCTCTAAGGTTTTTAAGTCAGTTCTTCTCCTTCCTGCATGTCCTTTCCTTTTTATTTTGACTTGAATGATCTGCTGTAATAATCTGTACTTTCCATTCATTATTACATGGATGAAGTAGCCACGTTTTCTGCATTTTATGTGTTTTTATAATTTATTTGTCTTTTTTCATTCCCCTATGTACTTTTTTCATTGGTCAGCCTCTCAGTCCAAAATAATTTCTGAATAATTCCCCTTTTAGATTTCATCAGGGGAAAATTAAGAAAAGAATCTTAGCTGCCCTTCAGCTGAGGAAATCCTGTTAGAGTTTGTAGATAATGTTTGGTATTTCACCATCTTGAGCATCTTGCCGCACAAAATAGCTACACTCACTGTTCAGTGATCTCAAGATCATTTATGAATAAGTTAAATAGTAATGGTTAGAATAAACATTTGGGCAGAAACTCCAGAGTGCACATTTTTTCATTATGTAAATTATTCATTTATTTGTATTTGCTAGGTTTAACTAGTTTCCTATTCAAAAGAGGACCTGTTCTCTTACCTTATGTTTGCTGAGTTTTGTTAGTGACAGACTTGGTCAAGATATTTTTGAAATCCAGATATACAATGTCTACAACATTGTGTCAATATTCGCTTGTAGTACCAGGAAATCTACATATGGATTGGAGCTTGTACTTAGAGAGTCTGCCCACTTTCAAACAATGCTGTGTGTGTTATAATCATTTTCTTTGCTACTTTAGTTATGTTTCTTCTTAGTAACTCTCATTGGATTTTCATGATTCAGCCTCATTTTGAGGGCACAAATCATTTACCCCATCATTCCTAAAGGATGAAACAACCCAACCTGGATGCTTCTACCCTTTATATTGTTACCACCATTATGATTCAAGTAGTGTCTGTGTCAAATCTGGGTTTAATATAAAATCTTTTTTAGTGGAGTTGGTTGGAAATGTAGTGTGTACAATGATGATAGTGTATTGATTCTGCTGGCTAAAATTATATAAAGGATTTTGACTACATAGCTGTCATGCCCATTTCATGCATATTGACTGCCAGCAGCATAGTAATGTTAACAGTGCCATTAGTGGAACACAAAGCTAAATTTAGAGGCACAACATTATAAGGAAACAAGATAGTTATGATTTTGAGAGGTAGATTACCCTTACTCATGAGGCTGGATAAGATCGAAATCTCCATAACTGATCAGCATCTTCCAGCTGTCTTAAATGAAGTGGTGTGAGAAGTGTTTAACTTCTACCGTAACTAGATTGACAGGGTATGACTTTTTAAAAAAATTAAGGGTGTTGTTTTTTTTTGGACTCTGTTGTTGCAGTTTGCTTTGTTATTTAAGCTTCAACTTTGGAAATGTTTGCAATTGGGAGTCACTCCATCTTTCATTATATAGAAAAGATGTTTCTTTTTAAAGTTATATGCTGTATGGAATACTTAAAAGGATATTTTGGAAATGTTATATCAAAATGATTAAACTCAAGCTGTGGACTGTAAAAAATTATAGCTTTACAGGCCACATGCCTGCCTACCCTTCAATCACTGTCAAAGTGATAATTTCTGCAATAATATGTTTCTTTTATTGTAGGATTCTAAACACCAAGTGCTGTTTAAACATTAAACTGAATTGTTTATGTTAGTGCTGTACTCAGTGTGTCATACATCAGGCCACTGTAATCTCTCATGGAATGTAAAATTCTGTCATGAATCATGGCTTGTGTATCAGAAATTACTGTAATTTTGATTGGAAATTACAGGGCTCTTGAAGTGTTTTTAATTATGATAGAATGTTAACCGTGACTTCAACCTGTGTGTTTCTTTAGATGTCTTTTATTTTCAACTAAAGGTTATCCATTAAGAAGAAATATCCATTGTCAGTACCACTCCGTATTACCCATCCTTAGTCTGTTTTGCTACAATATTATGGCCATAAAGTCACTGGGTTGTTGCTGTACTTTTGTGTGTGTATTTACACGAGGGTTTTGTTTCCCTTTAATTCTACCTGCAAACTAAAAGCCACTTGGGACATTCATTTATTCTAATTAATCTTGAGTCTAGCATATATATTATGTTGCAAAACACCAGAGGCAATAACAGTAATTTTAGGAAATAGTTGATATATAGTTGAAAATGAACATGTTAAGAAGAGATTAATCACTAAAACTACCTGCAGGCTTGCAAGAAAACGCAATACACAACCTTCTAGTTACTACTGTCCTAAGAATTGTAATAAATATTATTACATGCATTTTTAAATAAATATTTTGCTTACTATAACAGAGCATTATAGAAGACCTACTATTTCAACTATTGGTAGCTTATGTAGATTTTTAATTATATTACTATTTCTTTGTTTGCAAATATTGTAATAAATATTGTGGTTTCCATGTGAAACTTCTGACTTTTAACTTCTATATATCCCCCATGATTTCTGACATTCCTAGGTTGTGTTCATCTCTGGATTTTCTCTATAATCTTAAGTGATCAGCATCCCTCACTTGAAAAAGTGCTAAGCCTGCTATCCTCTACACACTTACTTGTTAAGCCAGTCAGGTAAATACTAGAAAATAATCAGGCTTTCTTCTGAATAAAATGTAGAGACAGTTTTGTAAACTGACACTTTGGGTCCTTTTAAGGAGAAAGGAGGGGTAAAAATATTTTAAATAAATAAATAAACAAAGTGTAAAAACTGAATTCCCTATTAGAGTGTAACCTTTATTAGGTCAACTTTTATATTATAGGCACAAAATGGTGTGCACGTGTTTTTGTTGGTGGTGGGGGGGGGGTCAATATCCTTTTCAGCATGGTGTGACAAAGTCCTAAGGGGGAAGCAGCATAGAGAAATAGAAAGGACAAACAAGCGGAAACATGCCAAATCTTAAAGCGTTGTTGTCCCCATCCTTTCACTGTTGTAGTGGAGAGGAGAGAAGCAGCAGATATTCAAATGAAGTTCTTTCAAGCAATGTATTGAAATACAGCAGGAAGTAGGTGATCTTTTGACTGAGATCAGAAAACTGAGAATTTAGGTCCTCCACAATGGCAGAATATAAAAATTGTCTCTGAATTTGGCTGGAATGTGTCCTGTTTGAAGCTCATGGCCTCTCGTTAGATGAAGATTGGGCATTCACTAGGTCTTCTAAATAGACAATTACCGGATTCACGCTGTACATCTCTTGACTATGAAAAAAATAATTGGGTCAGCTGTAAAGTGGAAGCCCTACTTGCGGCTATTGCTGAGGAAAGTCAATTAAGAAAGCCCAGGAGTGTTCAGGAATAGCACACACTATCTTGTAGGAACCTTCCAAAATGCTTATATGATATATACCATGCATTCTTTGTTGTTCAGTGATTTTTCCTTAGCAAGCATTTTCTTTCTTGAATGGTTAAGTGGATTTCTGGATGCTTAGAATTGCATTGCCAAAACAAGACAAGACCAGAAATGCCAATGTTCTGTAAAGAATCCCCATTTGGACAAACAACTGTTTCTGCTACAAAATAGTCTATACATGGGATAATGAGCATGTATTTTTCTGTTGAGAACATGGATAGGACTCCCTACTTATAATGGTATTTTGAAAGAAGAAGCTATATCTCTCATCTTGATTTCTCAGCAGCAGATACTCCTTTTGTTCTTCCAGGAATTGCTAGAACTTTTTCACTCTTAACAGTTGGATGAATTATTTACACATGTAAAGTAGACAATTGCCATTTTAGTGATGGTGCCATCAGAATCTCACTGCCATGTAGCATATCATTTACTTTTTTGTAGAGCTGTTTTTTCCTTCTTGTTATGTCGGACTACAGTGGATGTCAAATGAGACCACAGTACACAACACTTTTAAGAAGAAGTCTGGCATCAAATGGTGGTATAGGCAAGGCTAATACAGAATTTTGCTTTTATCGCATGGTAGTGTCATCACTAGAAACAGCTGTTGTCTGATAATTTGAATAGCAGCATCATATATGGTTCAGCCATTTCATAAAAAAGACTCTCTTATTACCTAGTTAATACCATGCTATTGCTGAAATTACACTGGTATTTATTTCCTGGTATCCATGTTTGATAGTATTTTTATGTTTCCGTAAAGAACTAGTCATCTGGCATATCATATTGGACAATCATGAAAAAAAATTAGATTGGCTATCATAGCTTTGATCAATTTGTTGTCTTGCAATAATACACTTCCTTGTATTAGTTTATATGCCAAATAGAATATTCATAACAGACAAGAGTTAATACAATTTTTATTTTTCATGACCTAGGACAAGGAAGTTTTTAAATATATAATCTTTCCTCTAGATCTTTTTTTATCTAGGTTGCCCACAATCTTGTGGATGCTTACATATGGGATGTAGTTCTGGCAAATATGCATGATTTCACTGTGAATAGTTTTACCTGTGTGCTTCTGAAAAGTGCATAGTTTGACTTGATAATGCCAAATTCTCTTTCCAAAATATGTCTGTGCAGCCAAAGAATCACTCCTAAATATGTTTAGAGAGCAGTTCTGTTAGGAAATATTTTTTAAAAAATTAAAATTGAAACATTTAAAAGAAAAACATACACCTGCAAACTTCAATTTGCATGGAACCTCTCTATGTAGTGTGGCATACTTATTTAAAGTGTAATAGTGTTCAGTATTTTGCCATTGTTTGACATTTCTGTTTTTAGAATCCACATAGCACTCTTCTCTTTCAGCATCTGATAGTTAAAGATAATCTTGGTCCACCCCTTTGCTACGTGTTTACTGTATATTACTTAACTTCCGGCCCTTCTATCTTTATCTTTCCAGTTGCTCAGTCACTTGCATCAGCTACAGTTAGTAGGTATCAATAGCTTTATAGTTAAGTATATGCTTTGCTTGGCTGTTATATAAGCATTTTATATTTTCACACTTCATTAGAACTGAGCATGACTGTTCCTGTTCATAGCTTTCTGGTAAGCATTGCACTGTAGAGAACATGATAGAAGAGGCTTGCTCAGACATCTTACGAAATTATACTCTGCTTCTAAACATACGCCTCATATTTGTGTTGAAGTATTTTATGGGACACAGCTGATAATCTGTCCTGCATTTTTAATTTCCCTTTCCTCTCAAATAGGGGTGTGTGTGTGTGTGTGTGTGTGTGTGTGTGTGTGTGTGTGTACACAACTCTCTCACATGGGTAGTATCTTCTCCTTTGATGCAGTAGTTTGTTTAATTAGGAATTGGGAGATCTGAGCTGTAAATCTCCCTGAGATATGTGACTGGATACCTCTGTATGTGTCATACTATGAGGGTGACTTTTACCTTACAAGGTTAGTAGGGGTAAAGTGGGGATCAGGAAAACAACATATACCACGTTCAGCAATTAGCTAGCTAGAATTCAGGTTTTTCACTAGTTGATCTAATTGGCACACAGCAGTTTGGATTTGCTAGGTTTCTATATTTTGCAGTTTTCTGTTAATAAGATAGTATGGTATAGCAGTTAAGTGTTGGGAAAAAAACCTTGAGAGTATAAGTTTCTAATCACCACTCAGCTTACTGTGTGAAAGACAGTTTCCCAATCTTTCAGCCTAACATAATTTACAGGCTTCTGAGAATAAATTGGGGGTACCGTGATAAAATGGGGGTTTCTTAGTGCCACTTGGAGAAATGTTGTTGTTGTTTAGTCGTTAAGTCGTGTCCAACTCTTCGTGACCCCATGGACCAGAGCACGCCAGGCCCTCCTGTCTTCCATTGCCTCCCAGAGTTTGGTCAAATTCATATTGGTCGCATCGATGACACTGTCCATCCCTCTCGTCCTCTGTCGTCCCCTTCTCCTCTTGCCTTTACACTTTCCCAACATCAGGGTCTTTTCCAGGGAGTCTTCTCTTCTCATGAGATGGCCAAAGTATTGGAGCCTCAGCTTCAGGATCTGTCCTTCCAGTGAGCACTCAGGGTTGATTTCCTTCAGAATGGATAGGTTTGTTCTCTTTGCTGTCCAGGGGACTCTCAAGAGTCTCCTCCAGCACCACAATTCAAAAGTATCAATTCTTCGGCAGTCAGCCTTCTTTATGATCCAGCTCTCACTTCCATACATCGCTACTGGAAAAACCATAGCTTTGACTATGCGGACCTTTGTCGGCAAGGTGATGTCTCTGCTTTTTAAGATGCTGTCTAGGTTTGTCATCGCTTTCCTCCCAAGAAGCAGGCGTCTTTTAATTTCATGGCTGCTGTCACCATCTGCAGTGATCATGGAGCCCAAGAAGGTAAAATCTGTCACTGCCTCCATATCTTCCCCTTCTATTTGCCAGGAGGTGATGGGACCAGTGGCCATGATCTTAGTTTTTTTGATGTTGAGCTTCAGACCATTTTTGGCGCTCTCCTCTTTCACCCTCATTAAGAGGTTCTTTAATTCCTCCTCACTTTCTGCCATCAGAGTGGTATCATCTGCATATCTGAGGTTGTTGATATTTCTTTCGGCAATCTTAATTCCGTCTTGGGATTCATCCAGTCCCGCCTTTCGCATGATGTATTCTGCATATAAGTTAAATAAGCAAGGAGACAATATACAGCCTTGTCGTACTCCTTTCCCAATTTTGAAGCAATCAGTTGTTCCATATCCAGTTCTAACTGTTGCTTCCTGTCCCACATATAGATTTCTCAGGAGGTAGATAAGGTGGTCAGGCACTCCCATTTGTTTAAGAATTTGCCATAGTTTGCTGTGGTCCACACAGTCAAAGGCTTTTGCGTAGTCAATGAAGCAGAAGTAGACGTTTTTCTGGAACTCTCTGGCTTTCTCCATAATCCAGCGCATGTTAGCAATTTGGTCTCTAGTGCCTCTGCCCCTTCGAAATCCAGTTTGTACTTCTGGGAGTTCTCAGTCCACATACTGCTGAAGCCTACCTTGGAGGATTTTGAGCACAACCTTGCTAGCGTGTGAAATGAGTGCAATTGTACGGTAGTTGGAGCATTCTTTGGCACTGCCCTTCTTTGGGATTGGGATGTAGATTGATCTTTTCCAATCCTCTGGCCACTGCTGAGTTTTCCAAACTTGCTGGCATATTGAGTATAGCACCTCAACAGCGTCATCTTTTAAGATTTTAAATAGTTCAACTGGAATGCCATCACCTCCACTGGCTTTGTTGTTAGCCATGCTTTCTAAGGCCCACTTGACTTCGCTCTCCAGGATGTCTGGCTCAAGGTCAGCAACCACACTATCTGGGTTGTCCGGGACATCCAGATCTTTCTGGTATAATTCCTCTGTGTATTCTTGCCACCTCTTCTTGATGTCTTCTGCTTCTGTAAGGTCCCTACCATTTTTGTCCTTTATCATGTCCATCTTTGCACAAAATGTTCCTTTAATATCTCCAATTTTCTTGAACAGATCTCTGGTTTTTCCCTTTCTATTATTTTCCTCTATATCTTTGCACTGTTCATTTAAAAAGGCCTTCTTGTCTCTCCTTGCTATTCTTTGGAAGTCAGCATTCCATTTTCTGTAACTTTCCCTATCTCCCTTGCATTTTGTTTCCCTTCTCTTCTCTTCTATTTGTAAGGCCTTGTTGGACAGCCACTTTGCTTTCTTGCATTTCCTTTTCTTTGGGATGATTTTTGTTGCTGCCTCCTGTACAATGTTACGAGCCTCCATCCATAGTTCTTCAGGCACTCTGTCCACCAAATCTAGTTCCTTAAATCTGTTCTTCACTTCCACTGTGTATTCATAAGGGATTTTGTTTAGATTATACCTGACTAGCCCAGTGGTTTTTCCTACTTTCTTCAGTTTAAGCTTGAGTTTTGCTATAAGTAGCTGATGATCAGAGCCACACTCAGCTCCAGGTCTTGTTTTTGCTGACTGTATAGAGCTTCTCCATCTTTGGCTGCAGAGAATATAATCAATCTGATTTCGGTATTGCCCATCTGGTGATGTCCATGTGTGGAGTCGCCTCTTGTGTTGTTGGAAAAGAGTGTTTGTGATGACCAGCTTGTTCTCTTGACAAAACTCTATTAGCCTTTGTCCTGCTTCGTTTTGAACTCCAAGGCCAAACTTACCTGTTGTTCCTTTTATCTCTTGACTCCCTACTTTAGCATTCCAGTCCCCTATAATGAGAAGAACATCTTTCTTTGGTGTCAGTTCTAGAAGGTGTTGTAAGTCTTCATTGTTGTTGTTTAGTTGTTTAGTCGTGTCCGACTCTTCGTGACCCCATGGACCAGAGCACGCCAGGCCCTCCTGTCTTCCACTGCCTCCCGGAGTTGGGTCAAATTCATGTTGGTAGCTTCGATGACACTGTCCAACCATCTAATCCTCTGTCGTCCCCTTCTCCTCTTGCCTGCACACTTTCCCAACATCAGGGTCTTTTCCAGGGACTCTTCTCTTCTCAAAGATGGCCAAAGTATTGGAGCCTCAGCTTCAGGATCTGTCATTCCAGTGAGCACTCTTCATAGAATTGGTCAATTTCAGCCTCTTCAGCATCAGTGGTTGGTGCATAAACTTGGATGACTGTGATGTTGAAAGGTCTGCCTTGGATTCGTATTGAAATCATTCTGTCATTTTGGGATTGTATCCCAGTACAGCTTTTCCCACTCTTTTGTTGAATATGAGGGCTACTCCATTTCTTCTATGGGATTCTTGCCCACAATAGTAGATATGGTAATCGTCTGAATTGAATTCGCCCATTCCCGTCCATTTCAGTTCACTGACACCCAGGACGTCAATGTTTATTCTTGCCATCTCCTGTTTGACCACATCCAGCTTACCAAGGTTCATAGATCTTACATTCCAGGTTCCTATGCAGTATTCTTCTTTGCAGCATCGGACTTTCCTTTCACTTCCAGGTGCGTCTGCAGCTGAGCGTCCTTTCGGCTTTGGCCCAACCACTTCAATAGCTCTGGAGCTACTTGTACTTGTGCTCCGCTCTTCCTCAGTAGCATGTTGGACGCCTTCCAACCTGAGGGGCTCATCTTCCAGCGTCATATCTTTTAGCCTTTTGTTTCTGTTCATGGGGTTTTCTTGGCAAAGATACTGGAGTGGCTTGCCAGTTCCTGCTCCAGGTGGATCGCGTTTAGTCAGAACTCTCCACTATGACCTGTCCGTCTTGGGTGTCCCTGCACGGCATCGCCCATAGCTTCTCTGAATTACTCAAGCCCCTTCGCCACGACAAGGCAGCAATCCGTGAAGGGGACTTGGAGAAATAGCGGACCATAATTGTAGTTGCTGTTATTAACAACAACCGTAAGCTGCCTGCTGACATTTTGAAACCATTACTGGTTACTTTGTTCTTTTGTGCTTCTTGCACAGTTATTGACCTACCCACCAGTTTGAGAAGTACAGTAGTAAACAGAGTCTCAAATCGGAAAAATAGCCTGTAAAATAATTAATTTAATGAAATAGTTGAGCCTTCTTTGTTTTTTGTTTTTGTTTGTTTTTGTTTTGTTTTGTTTTTGAATAGTTGCTAACAAGCAGATTCCTGCTTTGTTGAAATAGAGGACGTATTGGAATTAAGCTTCTTGTCATAGTAGTGAGGGGCAAAAGTGATGTTAACCAACTCGTATCTTTTCAGTCATACTTTTAGAGCCATTGTCATTTTTCTTCTGGTCAATTAAATGTTTATAATTATGTTACATAAGGCTGAGTATGACACATTATTTTTATACATGACTATTGAAACTAAGATAAAATAATACTAGGGATGGGATTTTCTGATCTACAAATAGCATAATTGTCCATTCTGAGAGTTCTACCTACCTTACAGGCACTGTAGAAATAACGGAATGTGATGCACCTGGTCGAAATGTCTAAATTAGAAAGTTTTCAGGCTTAGCTAGACAAAGGTATACCTAGGTGTCCTATTCCTACCCCGTGTTAGCTTGGAGCTTTCTTTCTGAGCCGGACACTTGAGCAGAGCTTGGCACATTGACTTAATGGGGATTTAGCGAGTCAACTCCTCCATAAGTTCCTTTCAGTCAAATTTGGTCTTATTAACTGACTCTCAGTGACATTGTAAATGTGCTATTACATCTTTCTTTTATTTTTTTTAAGCATATGATTGTTTTTACCTCTTTTACTGATACTATTGATGTGTTTCACACCTTTACTATTTTTATTATTCATTTTTAAAATTTATGTTAGCCACTTTGAGTACTATTATGTAAAAAGGCAGAATATAAATATAAGAAATAAATACATTTTGTTACTTAAAAGCCTATGGTAGACTTCCATACATTTTTCCAATCCCATTTACCATATCACTTTCCCAAGCTAAGAAATTAGCTGACCCTGTCTACTGTCATGGTAATAGCATCAATAATGAATAAAACTACAACAAAGCAGGATGGAAGATTTCCCCCCCCCCCCGCTTCGTCATTGGCATTCCATCAATTTTTAAGGCATTTGCTAAACAAGAACCCCTTATATTTTTTCAAACTTGGTTCTATTCCTACTTTCCTATTCCTATTCCTATTCCCTATAACAACAGTATGGGCCACAGCAATAATTAATGGGTCTCTCCTTGAGGGCAGGGTACCCCTGGCCCTCAAGGAGACGCTCATTAGGCCCATAAGGAAGAAACCTAGTTTGGCGGCGGATGAAATTGGCAATTAAAGGCCCGACGCCAATGTTTCTTTCATTAGCAAGGTGGTGGAGAGGGTGGTGGCCGATCAGCTTCAGGCACATTTGGATGAAACAAATGCCCTGGATCCATTCCAGTCGGGCTTCAGGCCGCGCCATGGTACAGAAACGGCATTGGTCGCCCTGTATGATGACCTATTGAGGGAGGCCGACAGGGGTAAAATGTCTCTGTTGGTCCTCCTCAATATCTCAGCTGCCTTTGATACCATCGACCACGGTATCCTCCTGAGGAGGCTCTCCGAGTTGGGAATTGGTGGCCTGGCGCTTGCCTGGCTCCGATCCTTCTTGGAGGACCGTCCTCAGAGAGTACAGCTTGGGGAGAAGGTTTCGGCCCCGTGGAGCCTCAATTGTGGGGTTCCGCAGGGCTCGATAATCTCCCCAATGCTGTTTAATATCTATATGAGGCCGCTGGGTGGGGTCATCAGGGGGTGTGGAGCATCGTGCCATCAGTACGCTGATGACACACAGCTCTACATCTCCTTTTCACCAACTGCAGAGGATGCCGTTCTGTCCCTTCAGCGCTGCTTGGAGGCTGTACTGCAATGGATGCAGGAAAATGGGTTGAGGTTGAACCCGGACAAGACGGAGGTCCTGAGGGTGGGTGGCCCCACCATCAGCGGTTTGGGAAACTCCCTCTCATTTGGGGGGGTGACTCTCACCGCGAAGAGTGAGGTTCGCAGCTTGGGGATACATCTGGACCCGGCGCTCACCATGGAAACACAGGTGGCGTCAGTGGTCCGTTCCGCCTATTTTCATATTTGGCGGATTGCCCAGCTGCGTCCCTATCTTGATGTTGGGGCGCTTACCACTTTGGTACATACGCTTGTAATCTCGAGATTAGACCACTGTAATGCGCTCTACGTGGGGCTACCTTTGAGGTTGATGCGGAAGCTCCAAATGGTGCAGAATGCGGCGGCCAGACTTCTTAGTGGGGTGAGAAAATACCATCATATCTCTCCCACTCTGGCCGCTCTACATTGGCTGCCCGTTCGGTTCCGCGTTGACTTCAAAGTTTTAATGATTACGTATAAAGCCCTAAACGGTTTAGGGCCTCGATATCTGGCGGAACGCCTATTCCCACCGAAATCTACCCGTATCACTCGAGCGAGCCAGGAGGTGAGGTTGAGGAGCCTAACGCCGAGAGAGGCCCGGAAGGAAAAAACAAGAAACCGGGCCTTCTCGGCGGTGGCTCCTCGCCTCTGGAATAAGCTCCCTCCTGAGATTCGTATGGCCCCTTCGCTGGGCATTTTTAAAACCCAACTAAAAACTTGGATGTTTAAGCAGGCCTTCCCTCCAGTCACTATTTGATTTTTTTCCCCTTTTTCTTTTCTTTTCTTTTTTTCCATCTTGAATAATTGACTTTGATGTTATATATTGATTTTATATTTAATTGTTTTGTTTTTAAATGTTGTTAGCCGCCCAGAGTGGTCATCGGACCAATTGGGCGGGATATAAATACAATAAACAACAACAAACAAACAACAACAACTTTCCAAGACAATATAAATATAATAAACAGAATATAATAAATGAGCCAAAACAAAAACACTATGTAACTCTTGTGCCACCGTTAACTGAGTTATTCAGTTGCAGGATGTTGTTCTTAAGTGTATACTTATATTTTTTTTGTTATAGGAACAAATGACATCTATTTCCTTATATGTGGATTTCATGCCACTTTTATGTCTCTTGATTCCTCTTCTGTTTCATTTGTTGGTCACACCAGAGTATGATGGAATGTTGGGTAACCAGTAGTTGTAGAATATTGAAGTGATTAGAGTGTTAGGCGCTAAGGCATGGGAGACTGGAGTTCAGATCCTCACTCGGCACTGAAACTCATGGGGTGACCTCAGTCCAATCACAGCTCAATCTGACCAAACTCACATTTTGTTGTGAGACTATAAAGTGGGGAGGAAATGAGCCATCTTGAACTCATCCAAGGAAAGGCGGGATATAAATGAAATAAGTAAAACACAGCATTGAAAATTTGCATAGATGGTCTGAGACCAGAGTTCTCCTCTGTCTGACATTGTCTATGTGTCGAATCAAGGGTGATTACTCTGGGACAGCAGACATGTGGCAATACAATTGAAAAGGTCAGGTTCAATAACTCAGCAAGACTGTGATATTAAAATAAAGCACATTTGTAAATTAAATAGCTCTTCCTTTCAAAAATAAATAGATGAATGGAGAATTGGATTACCAGAGACCATTGAAAAATGTACAATACACACTAAATAGAACAGCCAGAAACCTATATATAATAGTCAATTCAAATTGACTATTCACTGACATATAGGAAAACACAGCTCCTAGGCAAACTCCACATATCTTATAAGGATATAAAATCAAGCAACTTGTGGTAGTTTGCACTATTGCTCCTTAATTAATTAATGAATAATTGTTTTGTATGGTGGAGGAATATTGACAGGATTATGAATACCTCATTTTTTAATCTAGTGCATCTTCCTAGGTCTTTTACCTCAATCTTTTAATGTCCATTTATAAATGAGCTCACAGATACACACTGTAGTATACATAACAGTTCTGTAACTCATCAGGCTTCAGTGCTGCCTCAGTACCTCTGATTTAGAAAATCAGATCATAGGCTGCATGCTGTCATATAATAAGGTGTCTGATCCTTATTACCAGTTTGTTGATGCACAGACTCCTTCAAATTGACCATTGCAACACATGGTTTCCCCTGAAACTAGCTGTGATAATTAGTGTGGCTCTAATGAGACAGAATGTCACTGATCTTGTGCTGAACTGTCGAGTATTGACGCTACGGATGGCAACTGTCATAGCCTGCCATCTGTGACAGAGCCTGGCATATTCTGTTTGCAAGGTAGAGCATGCTCAGTCAATTGATTTTAAACAAATGGTTTGTTGCTTGATCAGAAAGAGCTGCATTCTGGTAAACTGGATGATGTTTTTATATTTTGACTTCCTCTTGTGCTAAATCAATCATACAAAATGCTAACTAATCTGTTGCAATTTACAATTTGAAAAATATTTACAGATGTTGTTTCAGATTTTTGCTCTTTGTGAGCTAACAATTCAGATGCTTGTTTTTCCTTTTCAAATGAAATGATTTTCAAGGGGGAATGCCTTAGGAAAAAGAAGATCAGTCATCATCCTGGACTAGCCTGTTTTGCATATGAACTTCATGATACAAATACATGTACTTTTTTTTTCAATATACCCTGCAATCTTTTTTTTTCTGTGTGCTGTTTAGATGCTGTTTGTATGTTAACATTCATTGTAATCATGGCAGTTTTACCAGTTTGGGGTCATAACCAATTACTACAGAGAAACCCATGACATCTTAGAAAGAAGTGCCAGATAAACAGAACAATATGACTTTGATATGTACCAAATGATACTTAACCATTAAAGAAAACATTACTTATAGAGAAGGTTTCATTTCTGGCACATGAACCTGTGGTACTTAGTTGATGCTTCCCTTAAGTTAAGATCCAGTTAGCATATTTTTGCAAGTCTGTAAGTCCAAGGCTGCTTATCATTCCAAAATATGCTTTATTGCTCTTTATTTCCTCCTCCTCTGGCAGACCACACAGGGCTTGTTCTGAAGAACATTTTCGCTAATCTGATCAGGCAGCCAAATACGCCGGGAAAACTGCTTTAATGATCCCACTAATTACCTCAAGTCAATATGAACTGTATTATTAGACTGAGGGAAAATATTCCATTAGGTCTCCCCCTTGGGAGTTTCTCCGCTTTGTGATGTCACTGAAGCCTTCGCCCTCTCGCTTGTAATTAATTTTATTTACACACGCAGGCACGCACAAGGTCACACCTGCACAACCAGAGCTGGCCAGGGAGCTAGTGGCACTCAGGCTTAATCAGATCTGTCATAATTACCATTCTGCATGTTTCTGACACACGCTGTGAAATATTTCAATTTAACTGCTGCTACCAGCACAACCAGATGTAGTGTGAGTGTGGCTGCATTGGAAATATTATTCCTCAGGATAAACTCTCTCTCTCCTCCTTTTTCTTCTCCCACTCTCTCTCCCTTTTAACAGCTAATGTGGCACAGAAGCTGATGTATCCTGTAAATCTTGAATGCAGCGCTAGATTGATAACAGCAGATTAGACAGTTTAACCACAAACAGCTTGTTCATTTTTCACAAATGAAAACCACATGTGGTGCAACTAAAATTTCAGGCCTCCTTTTTGGTAATGGTTCTTTCCTTCTTGCTTGTTATTTGAGGTGTGTTATGTTCACCACAAAAACAGTAAAACCAGTGTTCTCTCTACACAGGATACAGTTGTTATTCAAACTTCCGAATGATTATTTTTTCTTAATAGCATTTTGTCCTGTTATTCAAAGTTAGCCTGCCTGTCTTAAAAAAACAACAACACATGAATCATATTGTATGTTGCCTCTATCTTTACCACCTGAACTTGCATTTGTGAAATATCCTGCAGGAACATTGTTTTAAAACTGGCAACTGGAAGAGCACATAAATGGGAAACAGATCAGACACGCACAGTGCCTCACTTGCTCTAAGGTAGCTGGAGGGAAGAACTGGCTTGTGAGACTGGGGCTTTTCTCTAGGATCTCAAGTGCTGACAGCTGACGCAAGAGTAGAACAACTGAGTCTCCACATGGCAGGCTTGGTAAACTCTTGTCATTTCAATCACAGTAATGGAAGAGCTTGCCTCTCCCTTGGCAAACACCCGTCATTCCCTTGGGAAGTCTGTGTAAGAAACAATTAAAAATCCTTGGCCTGGCATATGCAGTATTGCTGTGAGACAAGTGAGCTTTAATTACTGAAAAATACAAAGCCAAAATACACCTTACAATGCTGATCATCATTGTACATAATGTTCCTAGTGGTCTCCCAGATAGATATTGATTAGGTCTACCTGCTTACTTTCAACAATACTATCTGGTACTCACTCTACTTGCTATGTCCCATGAACATAGCCACAGATGTAATTCCTCTGAACCATTCTGAAAACTGAACTACATTACATTTTCTAAATATTTACTTGTATAGATAAAAACTCAAGGCACATGTTAATACAAAAGTTATTAATTAAAAACTATGTACCTTCAAGTCAATTCTGACTCAGGGCGGCTCTTTTCCAGGTTTTCCAGGTAGACAATACTAAGAAGTGGTTTACCATTCCCTTCTTCTGGAGGCACTCTGTGTAGCTTGCCCATGGTATCTATTACTGCTGAAATCCTGTAGTGTTGTTATGCAAAAGGAGTAACCTTTAGATATGAATTGTCATAAGTTAAGAAATTTCCATAGGCATTATCTGCTGCATGCCAAGTCACACAACTTAACATGAAGCAACAATGTTTATGGAGATTGCTTAGCTTGTGGCAATTCATATCTAAAAGTTACACCCTTCGCATAACTGCGTAACATGATTTTAGCCACTGTGTTCTTTTTTAAAAAGTGAATTGTGCAAAAGCAAAAAGTGGAGATAGCAAGAGTTGTCATAGTTTTTAATATGAACAGTATATTGCACTAAATTTATCAGTCATTTTACAAGTATGAACTGTAAGCTGTATCTTGTTTTGCTTTGCTTGCTCTTAGATATATACTCTCGTAGAATTTGCATTGCTTCTCTGTTGCTAGTTTTGTTGTTCAAGAAAGAAAATGAAGAAAGAAAATAGCTTCAGAATGTTTTATTCAAGTCTGAGAAATTTATGGTGGATAAGACAATTAGTGGCTCCTAGCAATGATAACTACTTCAATGGTCAGAGGTAGTATACCTTTCACTATCAGTTGTTGGAAACACAAGTGGGAGCATGCTTTTATACTTACATCCTGTTTGTGGACCTCCCACAGGTGTCTAGCTGGTCTCAGGTTGTTGGATTAAATGTTCGATCTGATTGAGAAGAGATCTTCTTATGTTTTTTATGAATAAAAGTGAGCAGCATGGTGATGTAAATTATTATAAAAGAAAGATACCAAAATTCTTCATAGCTGTTGTCAAATAGCCTGAGGATGAAGTGCTGCTAGATTTTCATGCTAGACATTTGAATTCTTGTCACAGAACAGCTGCTTTTTGTTACTTGAATAACTTACTTTGCATAGGTCAACTGGCTTTAGGAAAAGAGTGAATGGACTTGCATACATCACCACTCTAATCCAGAGGAACTGAAGCACCTTTAGGAATGATTTGTCATCAGTGACAAATCAACTGTCCCATCTCTTTTATGTAGTGTGTGCCCACTGAGTTAAAAGTGTACTTCTGATGCTACCAGAAAGTTGTTAATTGAGTAACAGAAGTAGGAAAGCTCTATACCTGTCACTTTGCATTCAACACCCACTTAAAGATAACATTCCAGTGTAGCTGTGCGGTTCTTACAACTATTGCATTTGTCTTTTCAGAAAGGAATCATCAGCACAGTTTATTTTGTTCTTGTAATTTGGAATCAATTAGAGAACACAAAGACTCTGGATGGACTTTACTAATATTAATGATGCACTGAGGTCAGTTACAAATATCGCTAAGAAATTCTGTAGGTTAGCTCTTATAGTTCGCTGTATACTTGGATCACTAGTACCTGGAAATTCAGTCAACAAAGTACTGGGTAAGCACTGGAATTTTGAAATAATTAGGCAAGCTGTAGTTAATGAATAAGAAGGAACAGGTCAGCAGAAGAGAGTTAGTAATTTCCTTCTACAGGAGCCAGTTATTTGATAATGTAATTGTTATTGTGTGTTTAAAACATGTCAGTAAAAATTACAATTATACAAAGTTGCTTCTATGGCTGTCTAGGAATCTCTTTTATCAAGGACTCATTGAAACTAAAGTGACTTGCAACTAATTATGGGCTGAGAAGAAATTTCATTTCACGTAGTGAATGAGATACAGGATACAGCAAATGGTTGAATATCTGGACACGAGCAAGAAATAAGGAAGTGGCACAGTCTGGCCAAAACATTTCCAACCAAGCCATAGTTTAGAGATGAGTAGTGTATCATGGGGTTTTAGATATTCCTTTCTCTCTCTTTCATACAAATTCCCTCTGGAATTCTTCAGTTGCATTACTCATGGTCAAACAAACCATGATTGTCCTCATAACCAGAGTTTGAAACCAAGGCTCGAAGCAGAGAAGCTGGAGCTAGGGTGCAGATAGCTGAGGAGAGCAAGAAGGAGAGGTGTGGGTTGATCCTGAAGATATCTGATGGAGGGGAAAGTTTTAGGAAAGGTCTCTCTGTGTATTTTTCAGGTGTAGTAAATGTGTTTGGGGGGGGGGTTGTGTAAGAGACAGAAATGGAGAGACTTCAGGGAGGTGACCCATTCTAAATGGGTGCTGTCACAGAAGCTTTTGTAAACTTATTCAGACAACCACACCTACAGGCTCCACTTTAGACCTTTGCACAGGTCAGAAAAAGGTCAATATCCAGATTTCAGCAGTAGGGGAAATAATTAAGAAAGAAGGTGAGGGAAGGAAGATTTAAACCTATACTGTGTTTTCCCGAAAATAAGACAGGGTCTTATATTAATTTTTGCTCCAAAAAAAAGCATTAGGGCTTATTTTCAGGGGATGTTTTTTTTTTTCATGTACAACAATCTATGTTTATTCAAATACAGTCATGTCATCTTCTTCTGGTTGCTGCACAATGGTGGAGGGTGGGATTTCACTTAACTAGGACTTATTTTTGGGGTAGGGCTTATATTACGAGCATCCTGAAAAATCATACTAGGGCTTATTTTCAGGTTAGGTCTTTCAGGGAAACAGGGTATTTCAAATGAGATTTATCTGTAGCTAGGGAGATCCATCAGGAATAGACTTTACAGAAGAGGTGCAAAATTCTGAAGCAGTATAAAACTTTGTTTATATGTTTGTTTCATATATAAACAATTATATTATTGCATTGCAGCAAATATAGCTGATCTTATGCCACCTTAAAAACTAAGTATTTACTATGCCATGAACTTTCATTCACTAGAATCCACTTTGTCACTAGCAGATGAGATAAAAAATTATGGTCAGTTGGTAGCAGTAGGGGAAACATTTTTTAAAACTGGGGTGAAATGGTGATAAAGTACAAAACACAGTGTTTGACAATTATGGCCTAATTCCAAAGTAGTTTAAACCTAGATAATCTGATGCTGTTTTCCTGTGTTGTTTGGGTTTTTTTACAATTCATTGGATGGGCAAAAATGAAAATAGTTAGAAGAGAAGTGGCACCAGCTGTTTTGGTTGCAGTGCTATATCATAAATTGTAGGGAAATCTCAAACTCACACACTTTGCTTCTCTCCTCAGTTTTTCCAGTGTGGCCACAAGGAGGAGACTGGAAGTTTTTGCTTCAATTTACAATTAATGATTTTCATCCAGAGGTTAAGGTTCAGTGCTGAGAAACCAAACCAGGAAAATTAACTATGTTGCCTTGTTGCAATAAACTATAATGACAGTATTCTATATTTGAGCATAACAAGTGACTATGGTTAACTGAAAATGGAAGCAAAAGTTTGAAATATTTTCCTTGTGATCGTGCAGGAAGGGAAGAGGAGAGGGAGAAGCCCACCAGTTCCAAATACAGGATCACATATAAACCAGGCCCTCATGTAGGTTTTCTTGGAGAAGTTCCAGTTATGCAAAGGAGAAGAGGGAGAATTACATATGTATTGTGACTTAATTTTATTAGATTTTACCCATTTTTTTAAATCAACTGCTGTAGTGCTTTCCTTCCCCCCCCCCCACACACACAAATTCCCTGTGGAATTCTTCATGTGAAATAATAATTGTAATGATAACCCAATATTTCCATATAACCAGAATTTGAAGTTGTTAAATCTTGCATTTTGAACTTGGGGTTAGTTTTAAAAGTGCCTTTGAAGACTGAAGAGTGGCATTTACAAAAACAAGTATAAAGTTGAATATTGATTGTGTATCCACACAAACTAGGTCCAGTTTCATGATACCCACACAGTCTTCCTTGCAATCAAAACAGATTATGTCCAAGAATTAGCTTCTGATATTTTTCCCCTTCTCCTGAATCCTTTCCTTTCTTTATTGAAACATGAAATAGCACCCCAATAATACATATTACTCATTTCCGACTTTTGCTATCATGATAGTAAACATGATGTGGAAATTAAAATTGAAGAGGTAAGAATGACAGCCAGTAGTTTTTGACTTATTGCAGAAATATTTCTGGATACATGTGAAATGTATTCTTTTAGTTGGTGACACGACATAAGTTACCCTTGGCCCCTTATTAAAACAAGTACATGGATTTTGAGAATCAGTTTGTGGAACTTTGGCTTACACTTTGATTGTCCTGTCCAGCTCTGCTGCGGCATATAGAAAAGGAATGCACAGATCTTGTTCACAGTAAGATCTACAAAACTAGAGTGTGGCAGGGAGTCATCCCCTGGTTCATAGGTTAGGTCTTGGTAACTTACTAAAATATTGTTTGGGAAAAAAGCCAATTTTCTTTGATTCAGTATTAGCAATTATCTGATGCATATATAAAATAAATGGTTTTGCAATTGCCTGTTTTAATCAGATCTTTTGCATGTGTCATGTCTACATGTTCAACTATTTTCTGTAAACCCAGTAACCCATTTTATGACCCATGTTATAAATTGTAATTTACCATTCCAAGCCTGATTTTATTAACTAACTGGCAGGTGTTTTTTTCTTGTTTTGATTTTTAAGTACTTTTTTGTCCAGGATGTTTTCTTCATATAATTGTTATTGGTATTGTGATGGTGTTAGAAAGAACAAGAATTGAAAGAGGGAAGAAAGGATGAAGTGTTTCTTTTATATCTAAATCCATTGTTAACCTTTTTTTTTTTTTTGTCTTTTTTACATGTGAGTGTAATTTGCACAAGAATGCCTATTATATTTTTGATTAGGGGCTTGTGCCTGTCACTACTCTACTGAAGTCAAGAAATTGCAAGAGAAACATAGTTGGGAGGAGGAAAATGAGAGGTAAAGGAGGATGAGATAAGAAACTAAGGTTAGTGGTAATATTTAGAATACTTTGTAGTACAGTACAATGTGAAGCATCTCCCCATTTGCAGATTTAAGGATAGAATGAGCATATACAAAACAGGGCATATTTTGATTTCTTTTTGCATTAATGATTATTTATTTCTGTAATCGTAAAAAATGGACAGTTGTATTAAACTCTGCGATATAAACAGAACAAGTGTTTTGTACAGAAATAATTTGAGACAGCCTGTAACACTAAAAGGTAGCTCATTTTATCATTAAAAAAGAATACTACATAAGGATCTAAAGAATGCTTTATATCCTGGCTTCTGGTAGACCAGTGTTATAAGCGTATATTTCATGCTTAAGTGGCATTTGGTAGGAAACAAAGAGAAAAGGGGTCTTCAATGCAACTTGTGACAGGTTTTTTACATCAAAGGCAGAGTGCAGTAACATTATAGTGGTGAGATGATGTGACTGGTTAATGGATTAAATATGATACTTCAAGAAACAGAAACATCAATTTCTTCATTTTTCAGTAGCTTGGAGAACATTGAAATTTACTTTTTTTTCCTAACAATTCATGTTAGTTTCTTTATATTAATTCCCATCTGTTCCCACTGACAGCTATGCATTTTTTATTTAAATCACAGCTTATCATACTAACTTTCTTCATTGATGATCATCTGGCATGTGACAAAACACAGTGTCCAAGATGATCAGCTACTATAGTTATGCCTGAGACCAACTGAAAATCTACACTATAATAGCATGACATAAGTCCCTCTAAACCTGAGTTTTATTTCTGAGCGAACACTGGATTTGTTTAAGTGTAGTAGAATTAAACCACATTACATTTTATCAAGAATGACAATAAAAAGGTTTTCTTTTAATGATCCTCCCACCCTATCAACTTTGGTTATAAAAATCAACATTATGCTCTCTGTGAACTATAATCAGATTATCACATCTGTGTCACCAAAAGACTTGATTATCCAATACTTATTTTTCTAATCAAGGTTAGCTACTATTTAATTGTTTTAAAAAGAAATTTAAAAATATTTGTAGGAATGCATCTGGCCCTTCTAAAATGTAAAGCATTTGAGTAGGCATGTGTTAGTGATCTTTTGTGTGAACTTTGCACTTCAGCTTTGTGCATTCTTTGCAGTACATATTATGAGATGTCAACAGAAAAATTCCCATAGATTTCGACAGGTTTACAAGTTGCATTCCTTTTGCTCATGGCATAAACTTAAGAAGAACAAAGTAGTCGTTTCCTTGTTTGAATAAATACAACCTTGAAGATTCGAGAAATTTGACAAAATAGGTAAGATCTAGCTAGCAGCATGGAAAAGCCAAACTTATCAGTTGTCCATTTTGAAGCAAAACTTGGTAAAAAGTCTTACTTCCTGCAAAAATGTGTTAATTTTATACAATATAAATCAGTGCTCACTGGGACTTCCCAGCTTCCCATTTCCAGGACATTTCTCCAATCCTTCCCATAACATAAAACTGAAGAGCAAGGCATCCTCCACAGCCACATGGTGATAGCTGCTAGGGAAAAGTGGATTCCCTTGTGAACAGCTACAGGTAGTATATTGCATGCAGAGATCTGTAGATTTCAGCCTTCAAGCTTTAGTTTCCATTACTTAGAGAAGTAAGCCAGGCTGAGTAGCATTTTAAAACCTGCAGTTTTGAAGACATAAAGGTAGTATAAAGAGAAAACTTAATAGTAGTTCTTGATATTTGTGTAGCTCTCTCAAATATTCAGAGTGTTTCAAATGTATTATGTAGTTGTAATCCAAATCAGCATTACTATGCTTAATGTAACAGAGTGAGAGGTGAAGAAGTGGCCCACCTAACACTCACTGTGAGTTAATGACGGAAACAAGATTTGAAATGAGAGTTGTGTCATGCACAATACACATTAAGACCACAAAAATTGTTCACTGTTTTTGAAACATTTATAGTACTCTAAAAATAAAGATATTAGAAACAGATGTTAATTCCTTAGTTTAAGCAAGTTGCTAGTTTCTCTTTTGTTTTGTCTGTATGCATTGCACACTGTGTGAATGTGTAAAATCATACTGTTTCCCCTAATGTGTGTTGAGGGGCAGTTGCAATTTTCTTTACTTGACAAAGGCACAAAAACACAGGGCTTTAAATTTGTGAAGTCCCTAATTTGTGCTGGTCTTGCAACATTTTTGTGTATGTGCAGTTGTAATCAGGAAAAACCAAGCTGGAACAAAGCTGCAAATGTATGCAAATGAGAAGGAATAGCGAGATTGCGCAAATAAAATGGTATCTAATAGAAGGGAATAGATAATTTAGGCAAACAATAGCTCAAATTTAGATAATTGGAATATAGCAAAAAAAAAAAAACCCTAGAAATCTCAGGCTGTAGTTGTTTTGTGTGTGTTTTTTTTCAAATCTTAGTAGGACCTGAAAAAGCAAAGTTAGAATATAATTATTAGCTTTGAAATGTTTTTCAAATTGCTGTTTTTTAATGTATTTGTCAAGTGTGGTATTGTCATTTATTTTTGAATCTTTATCACAATGCTAAACTACTGTATATGCTATAGTGAAGCCCACCCTTCAGCAGATTAGTTGTTGGTTGTAGAGCCAGAGGTTGGGAGTTCAATTCCCTACTGTGCCTCCTTTTCAAGGGCTGGACTTGATGATCTATAGGGTCCCTTCCAGCTCTGCAGTTCTGAGATTATTATTAAACTTTCCAGATATTAGTGGGGAAAGGATTTGTCTGTTGTGCCCTTAACATCAGGTGTTCTACCTGTGGGAGTACAAAGCTATAACACAACATTTTATGCAGTCCATATGAGTCTTGTGTTCAAATGCGATAGTGTAAATACGTACTTACGTAAAGAATTCACAGTTTTATTATTTTACTCTCATTTCTTTGGTGGGCAGTGCCAAAGAAATTCACATTAAGAACTAGTCTTGTTAACACCTTTTACTGGAACACAGTCATAAACAAGCTTTATTCCTGGTTTTTATATTTTTCATGAAAAGTTGTTTCTGTGTCCTAACACCACTTGGTTTGAGCTGAAATGTGTTTCACACTCGTACCATGCTGTAACCTAATTAAGAGTGTGTCTACATTACAAAATACCATGTGATTTGTGTTGGAGGTGAAACAAGTTAAATCAGTTTATTTTCCTGTAAGTACATGACAGAAAGCTAATTGCATAGAAGCCCACACTTATTCTAGTGGCATTCACATCTTTTTGTTCAGCCATCAAGGGTTGTTTATTTTGTACCAAATTCAGTTGGCATCACTTTTTCCCCACTTTCTGCTGTGTGTGATCATCTATCTTAGTCCAGAGTGGGAATCGGGGGCATAGCCTATGGCGATGTCTCCAGTGGGTCATGGTATGCTGTTACAGAGTGCCTGGGTTCTTCAGGTGAGTGCCTGAGGTCTTTGGATTTATCCCCTCTTTCCTCCCTTGCACAAACTGAAAGTTTTGCTAGGAACCAGATGAAATTGACAAAGCTAGTCCAGAAATAATAATAATAAATTTAAGAAAGAAAGTGTGCAAGTATTACACTGAAGGGGCATGAAAGTTATAACTCTCCACTATGTGGAAACATAAAAGTTAACACTCATGAGGAAAATGGGGATTGATTCTTCCCAATGTATGTGTTTAAAGCCTTGACAACTGAGAGCTACTATAGCTGATTTGAGAGGATAGATCAAGAAGGAGTGACAAAGGGAAAGGAAGAGGAAGAGGATGGTATTAACGGGGTGGGTCTGTGATTGCAGGGAAAATTGAACCAGTCAGGAAGTGCAGTGAGGTAATGTATCTTACTGGTGTGGACAAGTAGAGTGATCTCAGCAGCGGAAGTTACCAGGGACCCAGTTTGAAAAACTCCAAAGCAAATCAATTTAATCTGGTTTTCCTCCGTCTAACACACTGACCTGAGACTAGACAGATTAAGTTGATTTGCTTTGGAGTTTTTCAAACCAGATCCCTGGTGGCTTCCACTACTCAGCAGAAGCTACTAGGGACACCTCCTGTATTTTTTTTATTTTTTTTACCATTACTGTGGGATCTTGGTTTTACTTCTGTCTGATTGATTTACTAACCATGTACTCTGAAGAAGAAGTCCAGGGAAATCAAAAGTTTGATCACTGCTTTGTGATGTTTTAATTGGACATAGTCAAAGTTCTTCGTTACCAATAGTACAGCATGTGAGCTAAATTAAGGGAGCTGTCTTATCCCATGAGGCATCCCTACTTCCTGCTCAGTTTTTTTTCTTATGGACACTACAGCTTATTAGCACTTCTGTGACCTATCTGAAGGGAAATAGTCCTTGTATACTTATTGAAGCAGACTTCAAAACATCTTCTTGCTTAGGCCAGGAATTAATGTCAAAAGGCATATTATACATAGTGTGTGTTTTTTTTAATCCTGTTTCTTTGGTTGAAGGAAAAAACAATTGTGGAAGTAAGATTGGAGTATAAATCCTAGGCAACATTGTAAATAACTGCATATAGATTCAATCATTGGTATGTCCATCACTGGAAGAAGGGCTTTCCTAACACTTTCACAGACCTGCAGCCAACCAGAAGAGATATAGTACTGGCTAAATCAGGGTGGATAACTTATAGCTCTCCATATGTTATCACTGGATGCAGTTGTTGGACTGCAACTGCCAGCATCCCTCACCATTTGTTTTGCTGGCTAAGGCTGATGAGAGCTGGAATCCAACAGCATCTGGAGGACCATATATCATATACTCCTGGCCTGGCTAGATGAATCATAGTTCTGATGCGGTTCGAGGCTGCTTCAAATTCAGCACTATAACAGCCTCCAATTCTAGCCTGTAAGGATGGATCCAAAGAGACTGGTCTGTAAGATCTATGGCCTTGTGCTGATCCTTCCAACTGTACAGCACATTCTTCCAGAGTGTCTCCTGACTTTCGACATAGCTTCTTGGGTGTTCCTGCAGTATCAGAAGAGCTGTTGTTTTTTTTACTGCATCTGTCTTTGAAAGAAAAGGAAAGTGGCTCTCGTGTGCAGGAGGTAGGTAGATTGAAATGGTTAGTGAAAATTATAAAAGCAGAAAAAGCAGTAGAAGGCAGAAAAGGAACTAGAGAGTAAGAATGGGCAGAGTTGTTTGTGTATAAAGGCAGGAAAGACTGAAATGGCAATAAAAATTATGTCCCATTTTTCAGTTGATGAAGCTTGGGCATAGGGAATTCCATGTCTGAATACCTACTAAAGTTCTGAGACCTTTAAAGGAATGCACCAATAACCACAGAGCCTTTAATTTCCATCACCATAATAAATCCTTTTTATCTCACAAAAACCCATAGCTTAGTACCTGTGGTATAGCATCAGAATGATGTTACTGCTGTAGTTAAGTTTATAAAATCAACAAGATGAAGATAATTTGTTAGGGAAATTGTTGAGATAAGGGGAGAAAGTATCGCTTTTCAGAAGATAGGATGAAAGTGCTGAAATACTTTTTTTTTTTTTTTAGTAATGCAGATCCAAGTATGCTTAGCTACTGTTTCCAGAGTTTGAACAAGTCATTTTTTGTACTACAAGAATCTCCTACCAGCTTGGCTGGCTACTAGTCTATCTGGCTTGGACCACTACCTGAAGCCTTTCAGTGCTGGAGTCTTTGCCCACTTGTAGCATCACAAGAGCCTCACAAGCTTGTCTGCATATCTTCTTCCAGCAGGCTTCTATCAAAGAAGCAAGCTTGCCACTTTCTTAACTCAGAGCTCTGCTCCCTAACTCAAGCTTTGGTCTTCATGCAAATCACAGTCACATGTTTGCCAGTTGAGTAGATGACCTTTTATTCTCTCCTGATCAGAACTGTTGCCCCGTTGTGTCCCTGTTAGAGTACTTACCAATTGTTAGAGCTCTCACCAGGTGGCCCAGTTAGAGGTTTTATATAGAACTTCCAGCCATTAATCAAATTTGTTAATACCTTGATTAGTACCAATTGTATTTTACTCAGAGTTTGAAATAATTCATTAGCATTTAAATTGTTACTTTTATGTTAAAAAGAAGGCCAAGCAAACTGACATATCTAATCTTCTAAAAAGGAAAATGTAATATTTAACATAATTTTGAAAATATGATTTTTACATGACTAGATGAATCCATTTGTTTGCCCTCCTGTTTAACACAAAAATAATGATTATTTAATGTTAATAATAATATTAACATTAATGTGTTATTTCCAAGCTCTGATTTTACTGTCCACCTGGTACGCATATAATGGAAGGCAGCTTCTCCCACTAGTCATTTGAAGGTTTGATACCTCTCCCCACTTTTCACCAGCATTTGTTACTAATACAACCATAACTGCATGCCCTCTGCAAAATAGCAGTGGCAGGTATCTGGTTTTGGCCTTAATATAACAGAGCTTAATTACTCTGCTTATTTGTAAACAGATTAAAAACAGCAAGTTTCCTTTTTTTAACCTTTTATTGTCAGTTTATAGGAGGTGCCTAAAGCAAGGGCTTTCAATGGTATTGCAAAGTTTGTTTAGTTATTTATGAAAGTATCTTTCAGATATCCCAGCCCTGAGCTATTAAAGCATTCAAAGGTTTTAAAAAACACTTTGAAATCAACCGAGAAACATATTGTGTGCCACTGCAGCTGAAAAAATACTGGTGTAAGATGATGAAATCACTAGTAATTCTATTAGGTTATAACCTGCCTGTTAAGTAGCTCATGAATGTGGAGAAGTTACCACCTTTGACTGACTGCTCAGCATTTAAGGTTATGTAGGGTTGTTGTTTTTTTTCAAACAGGTTAATCTCCCACATTTCTGTTTAATGGATTTCAAGGTATGAAACACTTTTAAGACGTTCCTCATTCCAAAAATGAAACTAAATTAGAGAAAGGAAATGTTTATCTAGAATGGAACACCATCATTTGTCTATACAGATATTAGTCTAAACCAGGGATGACAGAAAGTGATGATTTTAAAAAGTTAAAAAATTAAAAGCAAACTTTCAAAAAACGCTTTTCATAAAAATGCCATTATGGTGTCTGTTTCTTTAAGTGCAGTTTTAAAAAAACTTTAATAAAAGAAATCATGTCAAACCCTACATTTAAACTCATAACCAATTATTACACAACTTTTTCTGCATAAAAAGGGAGAGAGGAAAAAATCTTGCACTAAATCCAATTTATTCCCAACTAGAGTTAACACATTGAATCAATGTGACTTATGGAAGTATTGACTTAACAAATCCTGTTTATTCAATGGATCTATTCTGGTTGGAACTAGCAATTTTATTTAGTCACTTTTATCCAAGGGTAAATGTAATGTTGACAAAAATCCTATTGTATAATTTACTCTGGCATAAGGGAAATGATGTCATCATAGAGACAGGTCACCAATCATTAGAGTTTCTGATGCAATTCCTCATGAGATTCCTCATTGTTTGCAAGCCAGGTGGCTTTGCACATGATCCAGAATACAAATGAGAATTGTTAATCAGCAGCATTAATTTAAAAGTCCCCACATGGATTCTCAATCACATGTAAAGTCACCTGACTCACATATATTAAGGAATTACATGAGAAACGTAGCAGGGACACTTAAATGAGTGGCAGAGGCTGACTACATGGGCTGTTTAGCCCACTGTTTAGAGTGATGCAGGGATGGGCTGGTGCACTCTAAAAGATGGCAATAAGACAACGTCTTTGCTAAAGCTTTCCAGCCTGGCCCCAGAGTGTTCCTACCCACAGCTTTCTTGCCCCTGTCAAGAGGCTTCTGCTTTTCTGGTGTGGGTAAGATCACTCTGGTTTGAATTGGTTCCAGCATTTGTGATCGCTGCAAGCTTTCCTCTTTCAATTTGGCAATATCATGCAGTGGCTTAATAAGCAGGATATTGGCAATTAATCACTTCCTTTTGTATATATACCTGATGTATTGCATCAGCAATAGTCCATATACAGTAAAAAAAAAAATTTCTTCTCCCTCTGCTGAGCAGGGGAAGTGATTAATTTGCCAACGTCATGAAGTGGATTGATTATTAATCCGCTTCACTATATTGGTAGAATCGATTTCCATTAGAATGGTCAGGCTTAATGTTTTCCAAGTTTGCCCACATTCACTTTCTCCTTGTTGCTAGTGTAGCTGTACCCACAGCCTCCTCTGCAGTAATATCTTATCTCCTACACTAGTGTAATTTATGCAATAGCATTTTGGCAACTGAATCATATAGTGCAAGGGCACAGGATCCAGGAAATTTCATGTACTAAATCAGGATTGTTCAACAAGTCCTTCTGGGTGGTCTCGTATTGCTTTGTTATAACTGTCAGCTATCTATGCTCTGGAATGCTTTCAGCTTTCAAACTGTATACATGTCTTATTTTGACAACAAAACTGTTTTTATTTAAGGATTCTTCCAGTTGGAACATTTATTTTCCTGGAAGTGTCACTTTCATTAGCTTTTCCTCGCTTAGGAAAGGTATGATTTATTTTTAGTATTTCTTTGTAATGGGATAGACATTAGATGCATGATGCTTCCCATGTGAAGGTGATGTCCGGTGGGACCCTCTAGTCAGAAAGTTTCAATTAGCACTCAAACAAACAAACACGTCCCAGAATAGAAGCTCTAGCAGAGTTCTTAAATATTTCTTAAAGATTTCCTGAAGAGAAGCAGCTTTTTAAAGGAATGTTTAGATGTGAATTTCAGTGCTTCTACGCTGCTTTCTGACCAAGTAAGAGAAAGAGGGGTAGAATTTTTGCTAGAAAAGCCCCATGATTTCTTAGATATAAAACTGTTTTGCCCATTAACCCCTGATTCCTGGAAAGTTTTTAATATTAAATATTTAAAATCTGCTTCTTCAGTGGGACTTCCATTCAAGTAAATATGCATAGGAGTGTAGCTGTAGCCTTCAAGTAAGCACATCTGTGGAATGGGTTGATAACCCAGAGTAGAGAAACCATCAGATCAAGCTCATGCAGACCAGATGAAGGGGAGGTTTCTGAGGTTTAAATCTTTCCTACGATTGTTCTTATTCCAAGGAAAATTAGTAGACCAGCTCCTGAGCTGGGTGTCCTTTTCCTCACTTTCTTGGGGCATTTTGAAGGTATCATGGAGGTGGAGAAGGAAGGCTCTACAAAACAGATCCTACCCAAGATATACCCTCATCCAAGGTGTACCAAAACTCCTGCCTCTTCCATTTAAAAAAAATTAAAAATGTTTCAACTCTGCCTCTGCAATGGCTTTGGAGTGAGAAACAAAAGTGTGTGTGTGCATGCTTCACTCCATAATGGTTGAATAGAGTTCATGAAATGTCTGAAAATATGGGTGCATGGAATACTGTACATTGTGTGTGTGTGTGTGCATGTAGAGATAGTGTGTATGTGTACTAGTGGTTTGAAGAGATAAACGAGTGCTGCAATAATGGAATGGTAGACAGAGAGAAGGGTCTTGTGTATGAGTTGGGGAAATTTTGATGAGGAAAAAAACAACCTTAGAGGTGGAAAACATTGGACTTCTTTTTATGTGGTGTTTGTGTGTGTGTGTGGAAGGGGGAACAGACTAAGGGGCATAATTTTGTGTTGTACGGCTTATTTCCAAATGTTTTGTGGATAAATTGTCTTTTAAACCCATCAGTTAGCATTTTCAGGAAATGAGTGTTTTTCCATATTTACTGCAGCAGCTATGTTTTGAATGAGCAAGCATATCCAGGCCATTTTGTGACTGCACACATGACACCTGCTCAAAATGCCAAATATAGTTAACAATCTAGAATGTGTGGGACCTTTGCAAATACTAAGGGTATTTGTTTGTTTTTTACATATTTGAAACTCTGCTATCAACAGTGCATTCAGAGATTATTATTGTTGTTGTTCATACACATAAAAATGTGTGTTTCAACCCAACAAGGGTACTGTGGGCACAAGACTTCCACACTATCTAATATGAAGACTTTGAGAGGTTGTTTCCCCCTTTGAAAAAACCTAATACAGGGACTCATGGCAAGAACACAGAAAATCCCAGATCTTGTCTTGACTACATTCCTGGCAGGTGGCAATTTAAGCAGCTGGTGGCGGGACATCAGTGCTTTCCTGTTCCAAGGTCAAACCTGAGACAAGCAGTGCAGGTAGGAGGCCACATGCTTGTATTCCTTTCCCCTTCCCAAGCCAGAGGCCTGCTGCAAAAGTGGGGTGAGCTGAGCCAGATGTAGTATTGAGCAGCAGCTACAGTATTGTGATCAAGTCAGAAAATGCTTACTTCTCAAAAATGTCAATTTCTAGCACTGTGGCTGTTGAAATGGCAACAGTTCCAAATAAAATGTAACTTTGCTAGGCCAACTCTAGGGAGAGCTGCAATTGCTGTGCTCAAGCCAGGAGCTCTTCTAGGTCGACTGCATTGTGAACTCAGTAGAGCCTGGTATAACCACCACTACACTTAGTCAAGGAGATAGGCTCCTGGAGATACTCCTGCCTAAGGACAGTGGTGGCAGCTGTGTCTGGTACAACCCTATGAACTCAGGGGGGGGGGGGGATGGATGCTAAGCCTTCAACTCAGACTGGGTGTAGTAGTGGCTATCCCTGCAAACCAGTTCTCTCCGGATTCTAAGGAGGGCACAGCTGCATCCCAAGAACTCTCAAGGTCATAGAAACAAACTTCTGAAAGCTATCTAATTCAGTGACTTCTCTTGTTGGTTGTTATAACCCGTTATCCCATCCCATTCTCCAGCAAGCATCTTTGTGGTATATTTCCAGGAAGTATGGGAGGAAGTCTATATACCAGTTTTATCTCCGCCATTTTTTAAAGACATGGGAGAACTACTTTTATAAACACTCTCCCTAATCCTGTAAAATGTGCTGCCTTTCTGTTTGACTCTGCAGCTTTTGTGTATGTATATGTATATGATTTGTGTGTGTCCGTGATTTACAAGATAACCCTCTGTATGTTTATTTAGACTAAAGTCATACAGAATTTGATTATTCTCATGTGAACAGGGTTTGAAGCCTTAGTTATTTTAGGATACAAGCTTTGGAATTTCTGGAAAAAAATTGAAAACTATTGCATATGAAGAAAAAAGATATAATGTTTAAAAAATTGAAGTAAATATCCCAAGAAAGTGTGTCTATATGAGTTTTAGCTGTCATGTATTATTCTATGTTATTATTTGCAACATTTAAAGGGGTTAATATGTTAGATGAAAGAGGGAATGGACAAACATTTTTATTGCTGGATCTGAGGAGGGTTGTTCTGATTAAATTACATGATTATTTGAATGGGATAGAAGATAGAGTGCATCGTTTCTTGCCCTCAACTTTAATGCCTTTAATCAAATAATGACCTTCTGGAAATAGTTAATTTTAAGCATTTGGAAAGATCAATACCACTTTGCCACCAAAAAATGGCCCAGATGATGTGAAATTTGATGTATTTAAAGTACCATTTTACCCTTTTAACCTAGTAAATAATTTAAAATGCTTTCAGTAATCTTTTGCCACCATTATGTACCTCATTGTTCAAAGTATTACACATACAAACACGCTCCTCTTCCAAAGCAACCTTCCTGCTCTATAAAGAGCATGCAGGTCAAAGCCTAAGGTAGCGTGCAATACTGGCTTTAACTTTCTTGAGACTACATGGTTTCGTTCTGTATAAATTAGTATAGTCATCCAGAGGATATGCAAAGAAATTGTTGATGCTTTCAAAGACTATTGTCTGTATTTTATCCATTATAGTCTTGTTGTGTCAAAGGTGAAGGATTAGGTGGCTTTGTTTTAGAAGTCCGTTTTATACAGTTTGTAGAACAGTAGTATGAAATTATGTCTGAGTACCTTCAGCTTTGTAAATGGGAAAAATTACCCTCTATTAGCATGTTTGTGGGCAGATTAAAAACTGTCTTCATTAGCATAAGGAACACTTACTGATTCTTTATAAAACTAGAAAATTATTTGCTGAATGATAAATTGCTAGCTTTACAGTTAGTTGTTGACAATGAGCTCATTCAAAATGCGTATTGCAGTTTAGTCTACAACAAGACTGAATTCCCTTTTTTACTCAGAACTACTGTTTAATGGATTATGTACTTAAACCCTGTTCATGCTGCATATGAAATGTAATTCATGCTTTTCACTAAAACGTTTGTATCAAATATCCTTATTTAGACTGTTTCTTTTATTACTGTATATTTGTATGATACTCTGTACACCAAGGATTGTAACAGAATTCTCCTACCTCTAATTTTGGAGTAGAAAAAGCCTTCCAAATTTTACATTTACAAAATATGAATTAGTCTTCAAATTTTATAAATGAGATTTGTTAACTTGTTTTTCTTTAAAATATATATATACAATTGAATTGTTAGAAATAGAACCACAAATTACTTTGCAATAAAAAATCCCAAATAAAACCTCTTATTATTTTTATCAGGCCTCCACCTTGTGACAAATCATATTTGTAAAAAACAAATAGAAATTAGATATTTGTTTTGGAAACCAAAGTGTTACTGGTCATATCGTTTTTCCAGGCCCTGAATTGTGTTGTACAGTAAAATGTGACAGACATGAAACATAGGCTGAAACCCAGTTGCGTAACATAATAAATTGCAACTAGAGTAAGCCCACTGAATCCATGGAACTTGTAGAGGAGTTAATTCATCAAATACCCACTGATTCAGTGGGTCTACTCCAGTGCAACTAACTGCTAAGCAACAGGATTTCAGCCATGGAATTGCTATAATCCATAGAAGTTGAATTATAATATTCTAAGTGAGAGTTTTTATACCAAATGAATATTTGGCAGTTGTGTTTCTTTCACTTTAAAAAAAGTCTTACGTTTCTTTAATTTAAAAAATCTTAAGAAAAATTGAGCTCAGAAAACTTACTTAAATGCTTCTCTTTCATCATTTTCCTGCTTAGTGTAGCAAGACCCTTGCATATGTTACTCAGCTGCTATAAAGTGCATAGCAGTATTTCCTTTGTGGCAGATGGATTTAAAACTTGACTTCTCAATAAATGTAGGTTTACAATACATAACTTTACAGGATTTGTGTTGTATATAACAGGTTTGAACATATTATCTTAGAATTCATCTGCATGGCATTTTCAGCTTATCCCAAGGCCCAAGCCAGTATCTTAAGTAATAGGGAGAGAGTGTAGTGATTGATAGCAGCTAAAGGCGTGATTTTGAATAGAAACAAAGGCTTTAGAACAGAAGGTGTCAAATTAAACTTTGTCAGTTTGAAAAGTAGTAACATCCTGAAAGTTCATCTGCATATTTACATGTGACTAATGTTTATATTTTGCCTTGCCTTCTTCCTTCTTTATATGCAGTGCAATGCTGCCTGGCAAAGTTGCTGCGCAGGTATTTAGGTTTATTTCTACTGCCATTTTAGGTTGTTCTCTTCAAGGGTGGGCTTCCAGATGTGTTATTGAACAATAATGTAATGCATTCATGAACCTCTTTGAAAAGATTCTATCCTTTTTTAAATAATTGTGTTATATTTGATGCAAGGAAAGATGTATCTCACCTTCTGTTGAAAGTGATGCATGCATTTGTGATCCATTTTCCAGTGTATACCCACAGAATTCAGGACAGGTTGTGTTTAAACCTAAAGGTATGCAATAATGAGGTTTCTATAGCACATTAAATTTTTCACAATGTTAAAAAAGGCCTGCGTACTTGGTTCTACACTGAGTTTGATTGAACCAATGTTGTATTAAAATGTCCTCAGAACTGTTGGCAGTGGAGCTCTGTATGAAAAAATGTCAGTTTCCCCTCTAAAGAACAAAAACATGGTGGCACACTTTTATTTCAGTGTTTATTCACCTCTGCAGTCCTTGGGGTAGGAGTCAAGATGGAATGGGTTTCTTTGAATATATTGAAATAAATGTTAGTTTAAGACATGAGCTTACTCGTGTTGAAATAGTTTAGATATTCATAATTAAATGATTGTTTTTATTTTTAAAAGAAAATGTTTCATGTTATATACATCTGTATAATGAGAGTAGTATGTCATAAAATATAACAGCTATTTTAAAATAGAAGTAAAAATGGGATACAGAAGTTAAAATGTAAGGCAAGAAATATTTTTTAGGTTTTAGGATTAGTTTTAATTTTTTTAAAAAAAACCCACCATATCTCTGTAATCTCTCAAAATTACTGGGCTACCATCAAAAAGCTGAGTTGTATTTACATTTGTAATTCATCACACTGTTTGGAGGGTGAGGAATTAGAAGTATTATTTCAGGGCCAAGGTTAATAGCAGACTACTGGAAATGTTTTATTAGTCATGGGTAATTAATAAAGATATGTCTGCACTCAGAACACAAGACAACAAGAGCAAATACTTGCTGAATATATCAAGTCTTCTTTTTCCGGAATTACTTATTAAATTATTTACAGCCCATGGAACATACATGTGCCCCTTTTATAGCCTCTTATCTGCAAACCAAGCCATTTATGTTATGAGCATTCTAGCACCCAGATATACAGCATGGTGCAGAGATGGAGAGTTGGATGGGAATATGGCTAGTACATGTAGAACAGCTCTTCTGCCCAATATGTACCGACTTTATGTATCTCATGAAAAAACAGAGTTGGGTATTTTAAAGCAGGCAAAAAGAATGTGTGTCTTGTGTGTTTGCTGAACTTAAGTAATATTTTGAAATGGATCAGGAAAACATATTCTTGCTAATGAGGGCATGTCAATTGCTCACCATCAGTGATTTCACTAGTATAAACAGTAACATCACATTCTATCTAGCCAGTCAGAAACTCCCTACTCTGAATAGAGCTAGAATGCTAGGTAGAAAGAATATAGATCAGCTTTTACCTTAATGTGATAGGTTTCTCTTTACAGAGACAGTAGCATTCCTACATTCAGGAGCCAGTGTTGGCATCTGAAAAGCCAGTAATCTTCATAAGCAAAGGGTTTTGCTTTCGACTTGGACCTGTCTCCCATTCCCATCCATACAATATACACTGAAAACATTGCAACTATATATCCATATATTGAAGAGCATTTATCCTATGTTCTCACTTTATCATCTTCCCAGACTAACCATTGGTGGTAGAATATGGTAAAACCTAAGATTTCCATCTCATTGAATTCAGTAGGAGTTTGCACATGTTTAACCTTCAGTAGGTATGAATCCCATGTGAATCTACCTAAAATTGACCTCAGAGGCTCTCTTCTCAGGTACAACACTGAGAAACATCACTAATTCATATGAAAAGTTATGTCTTCCCCTTCTTGTAGTTAGCAGTTATAAGGGACAGGGGCCTTTCAGTGGCAGACCCCTACATTTTGGCTCCCACTCTTGCAGTAAAAAATAATAATCTTGAAACTGTTTTTATTTCACTGATATTGTAATACTATGATCTTGATTTCTGATTTTGTAAAATGCCAAATGATCTTCATCCAAGAAGGCAGAATAAAAATTAACTGAATTATAGTCATTTAAAAATAATAAATTTCTCCCCATCCTTAAATTGTATAAAAGCCAATGGTTAGTTCTTTGTTAAACACTTTGTTTAACTTGTATTTTAATCCATGTATTTTCATGTAAACTAAACAGTTTTTTTCTTTGTCTTGTTTCTTTAAAACCAATATTTAAAAATTAAATGATACAACAGATATCATTTAAGATGCCTTATAAACGGTTAAGGGGGCAAAATCTGTGCATCTATTTTAGAAGCAAATTAGCATTTGCTACAGTTCTCCTGGGACAATCTTTTGGCACACTTTCAAGCCTCTTTTTCCATAGAACATGCTTGGGTTATAGCAGGTGTTTTTATAGATAGGTTGCATGTGCTGTGATATGAAGACGGTGAAAAGTGTTGTCCAGTCCGTATTATACATAAAATACTGAGTTTGACTTTCAAATCAGATGTTCCTGATTAGGGGGATGACTTGTCAACTGGTTTTGGTATTTCAGGAGAAGCATCTGAGCATATAGCAAGAAAAAGGAAAACCTGTTCCATAAATGTTTGTTCCAAGGATTTTTTTTCTCCTTTCAAAAATGCATTCAGATTCTTCCATATCATATGATTATGTGAGCCATCTTTAGAATCAAAATAGATAACAGGAGATGTTCTTTTGTGCTGAACTAGAAAAATAACACAAGCATTTTTTAAATTAAAAATGTAAAAAAAGAGACATTGAATATACAAGCCATCTCAAGCCCTTTTTGTTTCTCAGATGGATACGGGTTTGTGTAAAAGAGAACCAGCAGCACAACTATATATTAATAAAATAAGGGAAAATTGAATGCTATCCTTTATACTTGAAATATGCAATGTGCTAATGGTGGTTTGCTTGTTTTCTGGGTTTTTTTTTTAAGCATACGACAGCTATAAGCACTAGGTTATTATTCTAAACATTTGTTCTCTCTTACTGGTTTAGTAAAGCAACATTATGGTCTCTTGATGTTTTGATTTTTATTTTGCAGAATTTCATAGAGCAGTATTATAGTTTATTCTTTTTATGAAATGATTAGGTTTGACCTCATTGCTTCCAAGGAAAGGGTTTGTGAGGCGTAGTTTCTTACTCAGGTGATCTAATATTTTTATTATATTATCCTAAGGGATGGCTTTGTGAACTCTTGCGCTGGAAAGAAGATCCTTCACCTGAGAATAGAACACTTTGGGAGAATCTGTCAATGATCCGGAGGTTCCTCAGTCTTCCTCAGCCTGAACGAGATGCCATTTATGAACAAGAAAGCAATGCAGTTCATCACCATGGCGACAGACCTTCCCACATTATCCATGTTCCAGCAGAGCAGATTCAGGTTGGTTTGCCTTGGCCTATTCAGTATAGGAGGAAGAGGAAGAAGAAAGCTTAACCTGGGGGGAGAGGGGGAAAACCTTTTGTTTCTGCCATGTTAAGTAGCAATGTATGAGTAAGAATATTGCACAATTAATATCTGACATTATTCATTTTTAACAAATACCTGACTTTTTGTGCAATACATCAGAATTAATTATATAGTTTCCCCATCAGCAGCATCTCCACATTGGGCCACTGAAATATATCTTTTAATTTTTAAAAAAAGAAAAAGTTGGGTGAGTGCAACTTCTCAATTAAAGGTGTATACTAACGAAGTACTATATGTGCACTTGAGACTTTTTTTCATTTCATGAACTCTTCTGTCAACAGCTGGACTGCCAGTGATTCTGATGCTTCAAAAATAACTGAAGTGCATATGTAGTACTTGCATTGGGCCATAATTTATACATGTATAGGATTTAGATATTTTAGATACCATAATTTTAACACAAAAAGGCCACCGAAGTGTCTGCAAGAGTGGTTCATTTAAGTGGAAATAATAAGAGGAATACAAGCCCCAAATTCCTCATCCCACTTACCTCCACAGTTTTTGAAAGTTGGCATGAGTCAATGTTTTTTTTGTTTTGTTTTTTTTTGTTTTTTTGTTTTGTCTCCCCTTTAGAGCCCCTCTCCCACCAACCTTGGGAAAGGAGAGCATAGAGGCGCCTTCTTACCTGGGCTGTTGACCACTGGACCGTGGCTGGGTGCTGCTCCCCAGGTGAGCTAGCACAAGTTTGATCTGTTAGGGAGAGAAATGGAGGGGATTCAGGACTTCAGCCAATGTTTCCTTCTGTATCAATACAGAACAGGGTCTGTTCCCCCTTTGGGATTTTTTTAAAAAGTTTTAATTTTAATGTAAACTGTGTAATAATGTAATTTAAAGGGCAGGGTACAAAAACGAACAATAAATAAATAATGTGGCCGTTTTATTCTATTTTATTGAAGATCTGGGCTTAATGTTTTTTTCTTCTACAAGGAACAGTAGTCCTCTTAATCATTCCAAGTATTATTTGAGAGTGTTTCAGTAGCCCACAGTACAGTAAATTGTAGTCCACAATTTAATTATTAAAGATAAAATAAATTGAGGAATAGAATATTAGCTTCTTGAAACTGTGAAAGCTGAGAATCATAGTATTTGATTTTGCTGAGGAGAGTACAAGATCAATGCTAACAAATGCTGCTTCACAGGCTTGAAAACTGCAGATTTTAATGAATTTCACACATAAAAGTAAAAGAAAATCCTTATTTTCTACAAACATTCTCATTTTCTGCCACTTTCTCAAGTTCACTTGCCCTGTTACTAGAAATGGTTTTGTTTATCTTGTAAGTAATGCTCATAGTTACAATCCTTAACATATTTAGTAAAAAGAGGTCCCATTAAAATTATAAGGGCTTAGTTTGAGTAAACATGTAGGGTTTGGCTATGTGTACCAGTAGCAGTAGTGCTATCAGAAACTAACAATACTGCTGATGTATTTAAGACTTCTGCCTTTGTATGTTCAGTATTAGCTGTGGCATATTCCTGACTTCTGTGGTTGTCTCACAGAAGTATATGGTATGTTGTCTTGAAGAATCCAGGCATACACACAGACTGCCTAAATGTTTATATTTTTAATCTCTCTGCAGATCTGTGGGTTACTTTGGTTGATGCAAATTGCAAAGCACAGATCAGAGTTCTAGTGGAGTTAAATCCAAACAACATTTTTCTTTTTTCCTTCCTTTAATTGTATGTCTATCACACACATCCTTTAGTGATTCTGTTAAGTTGAATTGCTGACAGAATCACTTCTCTTCCTCTTCCACCCCAGGTTGTATCAACAGCCCTGTAAAGTGGGTTGGTTGGTCCACAAACAACCCCAGAGAACTTCATGACTGAGTAGGAATTTGAACCTTGTACACCCTGTACCTAGTTTGACACTCTAACCACACTAACTGTAATAAATAATATACTGTAATCAGAAGCAGCTCTGGGTCCAAGGACTTCCATCCCCCACCCACCCAAAATTTGACGTGTGGCACATTCCTGCTCCCTCTTGCTCATCCTTAGCTATCATACACAGCAGGGTAAATTGATGTAGTTCATTTAAACAGTACCAGTATGGTGTGTTCCAAGTGTTGAAAACTGTTCATTTTACAGATAAGAAAACAGAAATATGACAATAGCTAATTAACTTTAATTGTTACCTGATTGTTGACTGTGAGACAACAAGACAAAACAGTTTCCTTTTTTCCTTTTATATCATCCTCCCTTCTCGTCATCATTGAATATTTTGGAGATCATTAGTGGCAGTCCTGATTTTTCATTACTGTACAATGCAAAGTTTAGTGTCTAAATATTGTTTGTTCATGATTCAATACAAATAAAGCTGCTGGATTTATTCTACATACTACTGGGACCTGAACAGCTGAAGAGTGTGGATCAGTTGGACAAGCTGCTTCCAGCTTAAGCACTCTATGCAGTATTAGATATGGAAATCATAAGGAAGGTTTCTGGAAACCTTAGATTGCATTTCTTTTCATACAATCTCCAGTTCTACTTATCAAACTACCTTTGAATTTTTTCATCTTGCCCATGCAGATAATTCTGCAAAAGTCAACTGATGATATGCACTAGTACGGCATATACCAGGCTTCTTCCACTATGGTCCATAGAATAAATAATTATTTAAACATGACTGAAGATAGAAAATACTAGAGTTTGGAATATTCCTGTTCTGTGTTCCTGCCAGTCTCCTGTGGTTTCTTCTAGTCTACTCCATTCCATTCTCCCTCTTTCTCAGTTTAGTTTGTGGTTTTCCCCCTTCATAGTTTAAAAAAATTAGGGTTTTTTACACTTCTGCAAACATTCTAGGTTCCCCCGAGCTTGATGATACTTCTGCCTTTCTCTTGGATACTGCTGTTTTGGGTACCTAAGAAGCAGCACTCAAGAGTATTGAACTTACTCTAAGTATCCATAATGTTTATAAATAGCTTGCGAATGGAAGTAGTGGAAATCAATCAACCCCCCTTTTATAATTATATGATGAGCCCATAAATGTAGTATTTGTGCTTTTCTTTTCTCTTGTTCAGTTAGGATCTGTTTAAGGATATAATTCTTTTCACACAATAATTAGCATATGGTAGCATCATATTCTTTTTCTACAAGCTTAGTGTGAATGCACCACCAAAGTGATGCCATTTCACTTTTTTAATTCAGATTAATTTTATCTGAGATGCCTAGTAGAGGCCTACTCCACACATTCACCTAAATCCAGCTGCTACTCCCAACTAAAGAAGATCAATTGAAATGGTAGGTCAGCATTCTGCTGAATCTCATTGAGTCAGTAGATTTTTCTGCTCCAGTTGAGACTATCAGTTAGATTTAGACTATAATGCATATTAGGTAACTGCCATTCTTAAGAGAGAGGAAATGACCCAAATGCTTAAATTTACATTCTGTACTCCCCAAAAGGTTTATACACCAAAACTAGCTAACATTAACATGTAGACCAGTGCTAGATTAATCATGGTTAGCATGAAAAAATAGCTACACATGCAATGTGAACCACAATTAACAATAAAGAAGGACTTAGCATATGAGGAGAAAGGGGTGGGGGAGAGTGAATGCATAATCTGCACCAGGGCAGTATCAATGAATGCAATTATACATTTTTTTTTGTATAACCAACATTTATACATTTTAATAAACAACGACAACATTCAGTGTTATTTTCTTTGTCTACCAGCAGCAACAACAGCAACAGCAGCAGCAGCAGCAGCAGCAACAGCAGCAGCAGCAACAGCAGCCACCACCAGGTCCAAGATTACCCCCAAGGCAGCCAACAGTAGCATCACCAGCTGAATCTGAGGATGAAAATCGTCAGAAGACCCGTCCAAGAACAAAAATATCTGTGGAAGCCCTAGGCATTCTTCAGAGTTTTATACAAGATGTAGGCCTATATCCAGATGAAGAAGCAATCCAGACTCTTTCAGCTCAACTTGACTTACCCAAGTATACCATAATCAAGTTCTTTCAGAACCAGCGATATTATGTCAAGCATCACGGAAAGCTGAAAGACAACTCAGGCTTGGAAGTGGATGTTGCAGAATATAAGGAAGAAGAGTTGCTTAAAGATTTGGAAGAGGGTGTCCAAGACAAAAGTACGAACACACTTTTTTCAGTTAAATTAGAAGAAGAGTTATCAGTAGAAGGGAACACTGACATTAATACCGAATTGAAAGACTAATTGAAAAAGTATTTATTCAAGTGTCATTGCTGTTTGCTAATAAAATGAAATTTCCATCCTGTGTTCTGTCAGCAACCTCTTTATTCATTGTATGGCCAATGAATCTTCCAAAACTTGCACAAAAGTTGAGAAAAATTAAAGGATAATAGACTGCACTAGATATTTTACAAACTGCTTCAGAACTAGAAATGAAGCATTGAGGATTGTTTCATATTAATTTGTGTTCACTGGGTACACCTACATGTATCCAATAAGCATGATTATCTGTGGGTTGTTTCTTTACTCTTATTCTAGAGCTTTCAGACAAGCATTACTTTTGTGGCGTTTTGTATTTGTTTCTGTTTTTTTTTCCCAGTTATTACTGTTAACACTTCACACTTGATCTTTGAAAGCTCACATTTATTTAAATAAAAGAAAAAAAGGAGAGTTTGTTACTCTTGCTCTATTGTATGTTACAAAATAACTATAGACTGTGAGATGCAGTTTAAAGTTAACATATGCCAACAAATGCCTTGTATTATATGGCACTGCCGTAACTCAGATTTCTTTTCCTTTCAAGAAGTAAGAGGTCACTGTATCTTTTTCATTTTCACTTTCATTGTTACATGATTTTTTGAAAACAAAATGTGAAACACTGTTTATCGTCATTATTTATTTGTAGATCCTACAGCATCATGTTGTAATTAATTTTTAGAAGTTTCTGTTAAATGTAATATTGCTTCTCTTGTTATCATGATTTTTTTCTATTTATAAATGTATTTTGATGGGCAGTAAAACAAAGTGTCTTAAAAGTTTTAAATAGAGAAAATGTGCTTTACACAGTTGCCTATAAAAAGTGCTCTATGTTATCCAAGCAATTCATACTATAAGCTTCACTCTTATTGTTGTATGCAATTTTTACTATCATGCAAATAAGCTTAGGTAAATAAAACTAATAGATCACCTTAGAAACTTATGCAATTAATGTGAAAATAATTGATGTTTGCAATGTGTCTTCCTTTGGTTTACAATCAATTTTAAAGCTACAGCTGTATAAATTTTCTGTATAAAGGTGTATTTCTTTTTTATGAGTTTATTGCTATGAAAACACCAGTTATTTTGTTACAGCTGGCTGTTTTTATAAGTGTATCACAATTTTCTTTATGCAGAAATGTTCTGACTAGGAGTGGTTATTGACTGTAACTACACAATTAAAATTGTTTGTATGGTATGATACGTCAGGGTTTGTCTGCTTTTATGTGTGTTTTGGAGGAATAGTCCCCTAAATGTATATTGTACTTTTTATTCATCACCTTAAGAGAGAATTTTTCAACTGATCTCCTTAGTACCACACACTTTTTTCTTTTATATGACCCCAACATAAGTATTTGACAGTCAGATACTTTAGAAAGAAACCTTGTTTTACTGTGAAAATCATAACCTGTCTCGTCTTGGTTTTAAAAGTTGCCTGTCCAACAGAGATAGCAGGATATTATTGAGTCAAAAGGCTATCAGGCAAAAACATATTTACAGTTCCTGGCAGTAATGCACTTATAATGGATGCAGCTGGTTTTGTTTTACAGTATTTGAATTTATAATACTGTTCCTTACACTAATGTATACATATGTTTTAAAGCCATTAATAGTCAGAAAGTAAATAGGAAAGACGTACAATCCCTTGCTCGGAAATACTATTTTTAATGAACATTAATAAGGTTCTTGATAAAGAGTAATAATTATATGGTTTTGATTTCATGTAGACTACTTGTCATGGCTTGTAAGAGCTGAAGTGGAAAAAGAAAAAGAAAATGCTAAAGAATATTGGTGTGTTTTCCCAAAATAAAAGCTTATTAAGAATCCTGTGAATTACATTTAAATATTTAAATGGAAATTTGAAGTAATCACACTAAAAGGATTTATATTATTGCCGGCATTGCAGTTAGAGTAATTTTCCAAGATGGTGTATTTTAGGAATATATTTTCACAACATGTTACACAAACAGGTGGCATCCTATTGGCAATTTATACATACAATATAAGTTGTGGTTACAATCTATTACTAATTAAAGGAGGTGCTGACTGTGTTCTTGGTCATACACCCAGTTGTGTGATGGACCTGTGATCAGTACCTTGTTAATTCATGGAAATTCACCACCATGACTTAGCACCATTTCAGTTATACATGCGTAAATTGCCAATAGGATCCCAGTAAAAGATAAGCAACAGTCCAAGAAGCAAGGAGATGGTAAGAAGGTAAAAGGTTACTTGTATGAGATGTTGAAAACATTGGGGTAGGCAACTTTGGTTGGCCTTGGAGGCTTCAGCAGCCACCAGAGGCCACACCAAGACCACCAAGGAAAGTCTGGAAATAATCTCAAAAAATGGGGGGGGGGGGGGGTTAGAATTGTCCAGATGGCAACTTCCAGTTTTTGTCTGGGGAGGAAGTGGACCTCCCAGCTTCCTAAAGCAAATGTGCTGCTCTAGAAATATTTTTGTTACTAATAAAAGGACCCACCTTGGGTCCTTTTAAGGAGAGAGGCAGGGTAAAAATATTTTGAATTTAAATAATAAATATTTTTGACAAAAACAGTGGTCACAACCCTATTTGCAATTACTAAATTATTCCTGTTGAAATGAATGAGGTTGACATAAGTGTTGACTTACCAACAATTAATTCAGTGGATCTGCTGCAGTTGGTGCTAGCAAAAAAATTTAGGCCAAAAAGATTTTTGCTCTGAGAACCACAAGTGGGCTGCAGAGCTGCAAAAATGTCCCCAGGGGCAAATCAATGAATTAATGCAGCAAATGGAAGCCTTCTGCAACAACCAATTGGAGAGAGACAATTGACAGGTGCAACTCCTGTCACTTACTCATCATCTTGAGAAAATGCTGCTGATACTATCAAACTCCTTTGTTTAGGCTTCACAATCTCTGAGTCAAGATCAAACTGAGCAGATGTGTGGGAAGACAAGATTATTTTTCAAAAAAACATACTGTTGTCATTCACACAATTCTGTATCATTGGCCACTAATGGTCTTTGTTAAAGGAACAGGAGTGCACAAACTATAAAGTAAGGTTTTTCATTAACACTATCATTATCTCTAAAAACAGACCAGTGTGTTTGAATAGAAGTCATCTTCAAAGAAAGGGAGGGCTGCCCCAAAATAATAGTTTCTACATAACTTTCAAGTCACCCTGAGTATGCAGAAGCAGAGGAATCTGTAAATAAAAATGGAAAGGACCTGCTAAATAGCCCAATGTGGACTGAACATGCCCAATCCTCTCCAGCAGCCCCCAAATTTTGAATTGTTTCAAAATAAAAAATGGGGAAAGGATTGGATTGATCTGTTTGAACTTCTGCCAATTTACGCTACATTGGAGGAGGGCATGGCTGGCTTCCTGGAACCCTGAACAGGATTTCCTCAGTTGAGGATCTCATCATTTTGTTGCAGGTGATGCATTTTTCTCCATTCTACTAAAACTAATGCTTTAAGAATATCAAAACATGTTTTTTAAGTGCTGGCATACATGACTGGATATTACAACATCCAAACTGAAGCAATTCCAATTTTCAAATAAATTATTTAAAATGATATGACATCCTCACCATATTGTTACCCTAAAAAGCTGGTGTAACTGTTGTTTCTGTCTGGCAGTACTAAGGTGGAAAAATAATACGTGTTCTGTCCTAAAGGCCTCGAAGTGTGATACTGCTGTGCTTCTTTGTTGTATTATTTATAATTTGATCTCTTTTGTGGGATAGCAGTAATATTGTATATACCATGTATACACGCACTGCCAGTAGTGAATGGACAAATTTGAGTTGGGAAAGATCGCATTGATTTTGACATTCAGTTCTCTGCAAGGAGGGATATCAGAAGTGTCCTATGTTGGAAACATTTTGTGAGATAAACCCTATGGATGAGTTTCCAAGAGCTACTTCAAGTACATCCAGTGGCTTCAGAATGGCCAATGCCAATTTGGGCTTCGCCACCCCCACCTCCTTTGGGAAGCATAGATCTTCATGCAATTCCAGAAAATACTTTATAAAATTCCAGGTATGCTAAATTTTCTTTGTAATCATATTAACTATCTGTTACAAACAATAAAACAGCTAGGAAATCAAAGTGCAGTGTTTGCAGTTTTCTCCAGTTCTGCAAAGCATTAGCAATGTATGACAATGACAAGATGCTAAGACTAAGCTGGGCCACAATGGCTGAAATCCAGTTGTAAATGCATTCTGATACCTGAGATAGGGCCTCACCAAGTTTGCATTTCCCAAAATGTGACTGACCCAAAATGCGGGTCTCAAGGCTAAAATATTTAAAGCAAGTAGCAAGTTTATAGGCTTCCATGCTTCATTCCCATTTTTTGAAAATTAGGCAGCCCAGAGAATTCGAAAGCTTACACACTAATGTAGGATTGGATAGCTTTATTACGGTCAAAGACCAGCAAGATCAGAACAATATAAAATAAATACACACTAATGTGTAATTGCAGCTCCACAAATTTACAGTGTAGTCAGAATAAATGTATTGCCATAGCTGGATCCGAAGGGCGACATAATGCCCACTCTTGATTTTAAGAAATATCTCAGTTTAGGCATAGATGTGTTCAACTACCTTTCTTTGCCCTGTTTCAGGTAGTCAGACCAGTAATGCCTTTTTTTAAAAATATGTGGTTTATATGATCTTTGGAACACCAAAAGTCTAGGCATTCAATACATACAGTGCCTATTCTTAAATTAGAATCTCATATATATAGCCTGAGAGATCAAGTGCTTGCTCTTATTCCAAAAACATTTTTTTTTTCAAATTCTGTTTTGAAAGCTGTTTTTAGAAATAGGCTTGTTTCTTTTAAAAGCAATAACAAATATTGACAAAATTGTTTCTAGTAAAGGCAACAACAAATAAGACCCGTATTGATTATTAGCTTCATTCGAAACAACAACAGCAATAACACTGTCCCAGCATGAACCTAAACAGGTTCTTTTAAAAGGCTTACAAAGAAAAATAGGAGCAATTTTTTCTAAAAGGGCTGGGGAGGGGGTTTGGAACAGAAATTTGCTTTCATAGGGCCCAAACATTCTCATCTTGCACTTAAATACCTCTGATGGTCTATAAAAATAAACCAAATTCATTAGCCCTGTGTAGCAATGTATATTCCTTATTCATTTTGCCTCTTTGTCTTTTTGGTTAATAATCCAGCACCATTATTGTACTTCCAAGATGTGTCTGAATTTGAAGTGGATTAACTCAGAAGAATTCCTTTAATTAAACTACATATACCTCACTTTTCTTTACATTGTTTGAGGTGGCTTCCAGAATAATAAAAAGCTGGCTCCTACAAAAGGAACGAACAGCAATAAAAGCTGGCAATAAAACAATTTAAAAATAACAATTGTAAAAAGCATTGTACACAAGGCAGCAAGAAGCCACAATAAACAACAATTCAGGGGGGATTGCATATAATTATGACAAGAGAGCAATCAAATACAGCTTGGATTTAACCTAAGCAAGCTTTTTCTGGACTACAGTGCCCAGCTGTCTGCTGTAGTCCCAAAATGGAAATATTACTAAGCTTTGCCTCCTAAATAGAAAAACAAACATTACAGTAGGTCAGCAAGAAGGCAGTGTAAACAACACATGGTGTGGTAAAAGTTCCCAAAGCCTATCTGTGGAAACAACCCTAAATGCTCAGCATCAGGCCAAGCCCTCTTGCTGCCTCAGATGAACCAGCAAACCTGGCTACTCCATTTCCTCTTCTCTTTTCTACCATAGCAGCAAGAGGGGGCACTCCCCCAGGCTCCCCAGAGCCATGGTTTCATCCTACCCATGAACAGCGGGGTCTCTGAGTGTCTACAATCTGCGCCCCCCCCCCTGCCCAGAACAAATCCTTGGGAGAATAATAGTGAACTACCTGTTCAAGCAAAGCAGTGGGAGGGGGAAAAGGACCTCTTACTTAGGGTTGCCAGGTACATGGGTACCAAAAGGAGGACATAGAAAGCCAAAAAGGAGGACAGAGGAGGACGTATTGGGGGGGGGGCTCCGTGCGCAGGGTGGGGTGGGGGCGTGTCACTTTTAGAATTAGGTATTGGGGAGAATAGCTCTTTGATCATGGGGCAATACCATGACCATTCAACCTACTCAGTCTTGAAAGGTCAAGACTGGGAAAGTTACATTAAAAAACAAAATAATCAGCAACGATCAAACAAAATATAAGAGCTACTAAAACAAAGTACACTAAGAAATCACATTAATAAAAGCATAATAAAGTGAAATAAAAAGTTTAAAAAGTTGTGTGACAGATTTAAAACACTTTATAAAAACCAGAAGAAAAAAAACAAGGCATGGATTTCTCTCTGCTTGAGAAATGCAAAGGGTGGAGAAAATGGATTTGGAGAGAGAGAATTTTATACATACACACACACAATGCTCACTACACTACATATGACAAAGCCATATATGTATATATATAATGTATATATTATATATGTGTGTGTGTCTATATCTATATCTGTATCTATATATATACACACAAAGCCATTTTCTCCACCCTTTGCAATTTCTCAAGCTGAGATAAATCCGCTTGTGTGTGTGTGTGTGTGTGTGTGTGTGTGAATTTCCAGCTCCCACAAGCACGGGGGATAACTCTGCACATGCTTCTGGCACCTGGACCTGGAAATATACTCTGCACATGCCCCAGAGTCAGGGGTGTGTGGGGTCGGGGCAGAAGGGGGGGATAAAAGTGCCTCCTCTTCCCCGGCTTTAGGAGGAAGGAGGGACCGGACCGGCCCCTATTTCCCTGGCTCTGAACCACCGCCCCCCCAGAACCCCAGACCAGCCTTCCCTCCTGCTTGCATCAGTTCTTTTTCATAGTTTTGAATCAGTCTCTCTCTCTTTCACATACACACACACACCCTCCCTCCCTCAATTTTCTACATATATTTAAACAAGCTTGATGAAACCACCCGGTTCCTCTCTCGCACCTTTCTTCCCGCCTTAATTGGAGCCTTCTCTCCCTTGCAGTCACGTCCTTTTTTCATGGTTTTATGAAAGTCAGTCTCTCTCTCACATACACACACCCTCCCTCCCTCCCTAAATTTTCTACAATCTTACCTTTAAGCAAGCTTGATGAAGCCACCTGTCCCTCTCTCGCACCTTTCTTCCTGCCTTAATTGGAGCTTTCCCTCCCAATTGGAGCTTTCCCTCCTCCTGCTTGCAGTCACCTCCAGCGGAAGTAGTCATTCACAAGCCGGATTGACTGCCCGGGGCTGTTCTACAGCTGTAACCAATCAAGCCACCTTATCTCCGATCTCTAAAAGAAGGAAGGATTTACAAGGAAGGAGGGAGAGGTGGCTTACAGTTTGAGGTTCGGCTGCAGGGGGTGGGGGTGGGGGTGAAGATATAAATCTGGACATTTTAAACTTTTTTAGCTTTGCCTGCCGGACGGAGGACATTAGCCTGAAAACGAGGACATGTCCTCCTTTTGCCGGACGTCTGGCAACCCTACTCTTACTTAATCTTCTCAGCCTGACCTCCTTGTTGGGAGAATAAAGTGAAGAGGAGAGCCATGTACACCACCTTGGCCTTCCATGAAGAAATGCTGAATATAAAGTGAATACATGTATGAAATGAAGTGAAATAAAAATAAAATCCTGTTGAATATATTTTTCCTTTCAGAAGTGACTCCCCAAGGTGTCTTTCTAACTATGACATATCAATTGAAAATATTCCATATTCTGCTTGTCAGGCCAAAGGTTCCTAGCATAATGAAACATAGGTATTCAATTAATATCAGGCTAGTTTTCTGCCTGCCCTGGGCTTCCCCTTCCAAAAAGAGATGACATTTAGGAGCCACCATTTTAGGAGGAGGCTATAATTTTAACTTCTTCAAATATGTCATCACGCCACAATCTATGTCAGCAGTCTTGAGGGAAACACCAGTGGCAGCTCCTAGACATTCAGCAATTATTCAGAGTGCTTCTGTTGCTGCTACCACCTTCCCCAGGGTCCACTGAGGTCAGAAGGGGTTCAATGAAGGGCTCTTCACCATTGGTCCCTCCAAGTAGCCCAGGGCATGCATCTCCGGTCTTGCAGAGAGAGGCTCCGTTTGCGTAAACCCCTCTCAACTGAAGGGGGGAAATCAATTTGAATTTACAGATTAAAAAGCTCAGCTCTGGTTAAATAGCTAAGCCAGAATGGAGCACTGGGTGGGCCTCTGTGAGATAAAGATTCTGCATCATGCAAATTATGCTGCAGAAATCCAGACTGTAGTGATGCAAAAGAAATGAGCACTGTATTGTTAGAGACATTTAATAGCTCAAGCTCATAATACAACCATCATCATGAGTGACACAGTCAGGAAGTATAGAGAGAAGTGTGTTAGAAATGCACTTTCAATTGGTAGAGTGTTGTTCTTTCCCCACTTTTCCAATTAAATACATCCTAGCCAGTCTCTTTTCTGAACATTCACCCTGCTCAGGCTTCTCCAAGTCCTCATGTTGGCTGGTGGCTTGGCAAAGAGGATTACAGCTTGCATCTGGAGATATTTGGCAGCTCAGACACCAAATCAGCCTGGAGATTGCCAGCACTGTAGGCTGGTGTGACACATCAGTTGGCGCATCCAGCAGGTGCTCTTGTTTTTTGCACGGGACAGGTCTAGATCTCAGATGGCTTTGGGCTTGGTGAATGACGCCTGCTCAGTCCGGAGTCTTTGGTCCTGTGCCAAGCTCAGCACAGCTGCACTACAGAAGTAGGTCTGTTATTATTGTGATGCAAGGAAGCTGTAGTTGGGAAATGAAGCCCTGCAGGTGACACTGCCATGAAATACGACTATTTTTTTTTAAACCAAAGGTGTTAGATTATTCGCTAAAGCCACCAAATACTTACACAGACTCTATGTCTAAACAACCCTATATCCTGCTTCTTATTTTAAAAACCCTTGATTCCCCCCCCCCCCCGCTGCTGCCGCCGTTCTCAGTTTTCTCAGCTGTGCCTAGTTTGAATACTCCTGCTCTCTGCCCCAAGGGTTGAACACCTGGTGATTTTCAAGAGAAAGATTTAAAAGTGGTTGTGAAATACGTTAGCTTAACACACACTGACATAGCCTAATATCTTGTGCAGATAACACACTGTGGCTCTGTTTTGATCTAGTAATGACAGAACACTCCTTCTAGCCTTTAACTTGTTCATGGTGGACGTGGAGTATACAAATGTACAGCTCGGTTTGCCCAAAGTGAACTGTTATTAAGGGATATTTCCATTAGCCTTCTTGTGTAACGCTGCTTTAATCCTAGGTTGCCCAGGCTGGAATTCGCTTTTCTTTATGATCGGAGTTGTTCGGAGTACTGCTCCAACATTTTTTTAAAAAAGAAGCACATTTTTCCAGCTTATCCTCACAAGGCTTGCCTTTTTTGAAAGCTTTTCTAACATTCCTATGACCATGAACAAAAATTAGACAAATTTATAATATGTTACCAAACAGTGATAATGCACTACATACCCCACAACCACTCTTTGAGAATGCTAGTGCCATCAAATTATCCTTATCATTATTATTCAAATACCCGGCACAGTCAATCAGAATTACAAAAACATTGACTGGTATTATATAATATATACAAGTTTTAACCAAAAACCTAAATATCTGTTAAATATTGATGCAGTATATATGCTGTTCCCAATATTGTCGGTTTTTGTAGCTCTGATGATGTTATTTCTGGAATCTGCAACTACTTATAATACTTTGTGAAATTTCTTGATATTGTTCCCAAAGCCCCGATGACAATGGGGACCACTGAGGTATGTTTCATCCACAAGTGAGATGCTTCAATTGCCAGGTCTCTGTATTTTGTTAGTTTTTTCAATTCTTTATCTTCAACTCTGGCATCATCATCATCATTTTGTTTGTTTTATTTATAGGTCGCCTTTCTCCCAGTAAGAGGACCCAAGATGGCTCACAATATTAAAAATAATAGAATTAAAAATATAATCGTTAAACATTAAAAACAATTAAACTATATGCTAATTAAAATACAATTGAACAATTAAAAGCAGGTAAGCATTAAAAACTATCTTAATGTTATAAAGGCATTCAGGGACTAAATCATGATTGTTAAAAAAAAATTGAAACACAATGGCCTTGATCCAAAGTGTGTTAAGGTTAAACTAAAACCTGTGCCAAAAGTTCAGGAGCAGGGAGTTTGCAGAAGAGAAAGCAACAAGGACTAATTAATTTTCTTTGGCATAAGCTTCCATGGGATGCAACTCACTGCAGTGCATTGGATGAAGAACGCTGCAGTTCACAAAAACTGTCAGATTTGATGGCACTGAAGAGGCACAGTATTTATAAGCACTTCTGTAGAAAGATCTCTATAACATAGGGGCCAGAATCCTTTCAATTATGCCTGCCAGCATAAGTCAAATGGTGCAAAATCGCTGTACTGAATTCCTCTAGTTTTACATCCATTCATTCATTCATTCATGTACTTAAAACATTTCTAGAATGCCCTATATCGCAGGATTTCAGGGGAGGTTACAGAGCCATATAAGACAATTTAAAACAAAAAAACCTTTAAAACAATTTAATAATAACAATTGTGTGCCATCAAGTCAATTCTGACTTACAGCAACCTTTTTCAGGTATTTCTGTGTAAAGAGTATTCAGATGTGGTTTCCCATTTCCTTCTTCTGGGGGCACTTTTGTGCACCTTGCCCAAGGCTTACCATGCCTCTACTCACGGGAGGCACAGTGGGATATTGTACTCACAGCCTCTGGCTCTGCAGCCTGATACACTGAGCTATCCAGCCAGCTGAAACAGATTAGAAGACATAAAATTAAAACATTAAAAACCACTGCATTAACCCTGTGCAGGCTGAGATCCTCAATCCACAAAAGCATTAACAAATAAGCATGTTTCCACGTGGTGCCAAAATGATGCCAGTCTCAGTCCCAGTGAAACCTCCAAGTGGGTCACTGTACAGTTCGGGTGCTGCCGCTGAGAAAACCTTCCCCTGCACCTCCACATAATGTACGGTTCTCAATGGTGGGATGTCCCAAACCATTTAGGGCTTCGTCAATACTGATCTCAAGACTGGCTAAGAAGTCAGTATTCTGCTATGGCTCTTTAAAAACAAGCCTTTTTGCAGTGGCATTTAAATAATCAATCACAGAGAAAAGGGTGGGCTTGGGTTCTCCAAAGAATTGGCAGCACTCATGTGTTTCATATATTGTTTTTGTCAACACTGGCACCCAGATATCATGATAATTAGCACAATGGCATAAACACATGCTCTGCACACACTGTCCATATTTTTATGGCTTTATACTTGAAGCTTGAAAAAAAACAGGGCTTTTTTTTAAAAAACTTCAAGGAATATACATATTTTGGGGGCTGTAACCCTCAGCCACTCTGTTACAAAACAGTGGCTGGGCCAGAAATCTGCTTCCTCATAGTTTCTGCAAACTTGTCAACAAGTATAAATATTTTTGCAATAATCGGGAAATTATTGACCAACGACAACACCCCCTTTCTGATAAACGGTGGAAATGTTAATACTCTTGGCAAAATTGTTTTTGCACTAATTACTGTATCCATCTGCTCCACAAGATTGATTAGACTGTGAAAATGTTTGTTCTCTTCTCTACTGCAAGGATGGGATTCTTCCTGGCTCTGGACGAGTCCTGCCTGGTGTCTGTACAGAGATGGATATGCTGTTTTAATCAAACCAAAGCCAAGTTCATTTCAGATGCAACCAAGCCACACTCTTTTATTAAAGGACTTCGAAGGAAAGATCCAACACTCAAACGGATGGTACATTGGGAAGCCGGTTTTCTTGTGCAATTGCTTCTGCCTTATAGAAAAACACCTTTTTAATCCTAATGCTGAGATTCTCAATTCCAAGCAAAATGTGAATGGTGGAGAAGTCAACGAAAGAGCCTGGATGCCCATAAAGACTTCTTTGATGCTTGAGCTCAGCTGCAGAAACACAACCTGCTTTCCTTCCCACCTCTTGGCAATGTGTCTCCCAAGTGAAGAGCTACATGTCAATTAGCTCTCTGCCTCCACCAGCACCTGCAAAGAGGGCTGGCCTGTGATTGGAATATGAATTCCAGCCAACAAGTAAATCCCTTAAAGAGGTGCAGAAGAATAACATCCTCTCCTCCAATTAAGCCGAAATCACTGTCTGACTCTCCCTGGATCTCAACTTGCTCTAAGTTCAAATGCCACCTCTTGAACAGATGGGAATTACACTTTGCAAGCAATGACAGGCAGGGCCAGTGTTATAGCAAACCTATATGTTTGCCAGGAAAATCTCTACAGCTATTTGGTGTTGGGTCCAGAGGGAAAGTGTACAATCAAAATGCAAACTTCTCAGTACAGAGAAAAAGAATGAGACAAAAATATCACCTGGTGTCTGACAAAATCAAATGTGGTGGGTTAGTTCCCACCTAGCCTAAATGCGGGGGGGGGGGGGGGGCTTCAAAGTAATAAAAAACTGGCTGGATAGAACTGAAAAGATTAGCACAGTAACTAGTGGTAGAGCAAGGGGGGAAAAAAGATGCTCACTAAAGAAAATTATTGCCAAATGCAAGGAATGGGTGTGATTGCAATTAGCAGAAGACACACAGATCAGACTTTTTTTTTTATGGGGAGCCCTCCCCCTGTAGAATGTTAAACATGTAAATTTCTTGGGAAGACATTCATCTGTCATGAATAAGAAAAGGATGGGCAGGTGTGCTAAAATGTGATTTCTTTCATAGAAATAATGTAAGAAGGGCTATTAGCTGTCAGATCACAAGGCTATCTAATGCGCCATTCTGTTCTTACAGTGGCCAGCTGGAAGTCTATTCTATAGGAAACCTAGAGGCAGAGCATGAGCATAATGACACCCATCACTTCCTCTTATGGAACCAAATACAATGATTTACTTTGGCCTCATCCAGGTATTAAGCCTGAAAGTGTGCAGTGCTAAACACTGTTCCTCCCATGTCTCCACCCTACCTAGATGTCAGGGAGTACTTGTACATGATTGCTGTGAAAGTTTACAGAGGCACCTCTAAGCATGTCCAGCTGAATGTGCTTAGTATGTTTCTGTAATCAGGTGTTTTGATAAAGCACCTGAACACACTTCCTTGTGCCTCTGCAGGCCTTCATACCGAACACACAACTGACTTACAGGGAAGGTGAGGCTCTTATATATGAATCCCCAGTCTTAACACAATTGCAGCCCTACAAGCTTTCAGGCGTAACAGCTGAATACAGCTTCTGTGTGAGGTAAGCAAATCTGTAGGGATCGGTTTTCATTTTTTGGACTACAGATCCCTTTATTCTCCATTTTGGGGGCTCTACCTGACTTACACACACCTTACGGACACCTAAATGGGGCTTATCAGGGAGAAAAGGCTTAAATCAGAAGGCTTTGAGGCTTAGCTAGGCCCAGCTCCACTTTGCTTCATTTTCAGAAAACTCCCAACTAGCACCCAGGCAGGAATACATTTGTTTTCTTATCTTTCCTGAGTCCTCCACCTTCCTTAGGTTTGTTCTTAGCCACCTTTACTGTGTTTTTGTTTTGTTTTGGGTTTTTTATAGAAACCACAAGACAAAAATGTAATACAAGAAATATGCTACACGGCATGTACCTCCATTCCAGGATATTCCCCCAGTTGCCACTATTTATTTCAGAGGGAGACACAGGCATTTGGTGCAGCTTTCTACCAATAACCCTCCGTCCAAACCATTGCCACTTAATTCAGTAACAAGATTTTGCCAGCTTCCTTCCCTTTTTGTTGGCTCAAGTGCCCAGTTTACCAACTGAACGGCTGCCTGCGAGCATCTCTTTTCTACCGCCATTGCAGTGCTGGATGAGTAGTGATAAATGAAAAGATAAACAAGTCCAGAACTGGCTCCACAGCTTGGTTATTTTGAGATCCGGTGACAACATAGTGAAGCCATCATAGTTCCTTTCTTAATTGTCTCTTAGTTGCTTGTATCAAAATATCTTGACCTTTCAGAGTGCCAGGAGCCAAGAGTCATTTACTTAAAGGAGATTGACAGATTTTCTCTACTTAAGACTGAGTAAGGAGGCCCAAGAGGCTACTGAGGCAATCTATAGTTCTGAAAAGCAGGTTTTCAGCTGGAATGCAACATCTGGAGGGACAGAGAAACTGATTGTTCAAATCTGTGGAAACAACATACATGTAAGTAAGCCTGGTCCTTTTCTTTGCTGTATTAATTACCTTTTATAACTAAAACATTTATTAGTTTTAATAAAACAAGAAAATCATGCTTGAAGATAGCATTAGGTTAGAGTAGGCCCAGATTTATCTCTATTACCACAGTCCCTCAAAGAGATTCATCTAAGGAGACAAAGACTTTGTATAGTTGACAAAAGAAGCATATGAGATAACGACATACATCAGTGGATAAGAAAGGGGCCCCACACATAAGACAGCGATAGGCAATTGGTTTTGTGATGTATCCGCCAGTGCTCACAAAAGTAAATCCATTTCCCCCTTCAAAAAGTCTTTTGCCATGTTTTGGAGCATCTGGTCCAAAGGATTTTGAGCCACATGCCCTAAAAAAATTGTAATGTTGACTAATTAAAGGTGTGTGGGTGCTTTTTCAGCTTAAAACAAGGTACCTTTCAGAGGTGGGCAAAGCATGGGAACAGGTGTAATCCTTCAATGTCTGGATGTGGTCATGTGTGGCCCTCAGACTTCTAGATGTAGCCCCACCTCTGATCTATACCAGTGATTTACAAACTGAGGAAAATGTATCCTTACAGGGGAGTGAAGAAATTCTGAGGATTTGTGGGCGTGAGAGACACCGAGATTTTTATTTTAAATTTTAAACTATACTGTTTTCTTAAAAGGGTGCTGGATTATGGTAACTAGAGGTAGGTAGGTGTGAAGGTTCCTAAAAAGCCTAAAAGAGTACATATTGCTCAAAAGTTTGAGATCTGCTAATTTGTACTTTCTCCCTCAATCTCTTCTTGAGCAATTCCAACCCAAGGAACTCCAGGTAAATATGTTGAGATCCCCACCCTGCCCCACCCCACTGCTGTCGCTTTCCTTCATAAAATTTAATGTGGGAAATAATTTTGTTCGGAAGACCATTCACTGCATGAGTGAACAAATCACATGAAATATGGAAAAGTATTAGTCAAGTTGATAGAACAGTAAATCCTCTTTGACAGGCAGAAGAGATGTGACATAGTGTAGTGTGTGTGTCTGTGTTGAAAATAGATTCTGATATACACAGATGATCTAGGCCAGGGGTCCCCAACCCCCAGTCCGCGGCCTGCTGCCAACCCATGGCCTTCGCAGGACCGGGCTGCGGAGACAGATCTCCGGCCCCCCGCACGCAGTCCCCCCACGCCCGCCGACATGCACGCACGGCCCACCCACCCACATGGGTGCCCTGCCTACCCACAAGCACGCCTAGCACACCACGCATGCGCGGGAGTGCACCACACACACGCGCGAGCACGCCCCCACCCCCGTGAGCGGGGGGTGCCCCCGCACATGGACTCCGCCCCCCCCAACAGGTCCGCGGTTCAGAAAAGGTTGGGGACCACTGATCTAGGCTGCCTGAGGATAAGAAATAACGGATAACTTAAATATTCTCCTGACTGGGCTCACCCAAGATATTTGCTGTCTCAGATAGAAAAGCAAATGGTGCCCCTGACACTCTCCAAACTCTTGAGTCAAGATGCTCAGTACCAAAGACTGACCAAATCACTATAGTACTTCCGATGAAGAAGAACAGGCAAGCACTTCTGTCTGGTAGTAAAAAGACAATAATAAATTAGACAACTAAAGATTTCCTGACTGCCCCTGAGACACATGTAGAGGTAACTGTGGCAGCCGCCACACTCTCCTCCTCCTTTTCAGCTGTTCAACCAGTCCCTAGCAGGAGCATAGGTTTGCCTGTCCTGCCTCCTTGTCTGAGTGGGTGATCAGCCTGTGCTCCTGCTGGAGACTGGCTGAACAGCCGAAGAGGAGGAGGAGGAGAGGAACATGCACCAGCTGGTGAGTGGGGGGATCCAGCCGGGGAGGCAGGGGAAGAGAATATGGTGCTCTGCGTACAAATTTGCATCAACCTCTGAACCGAGGTTCATGTCCATCTCGACGTTTAAGCAGTAAGTATCTCAGGAAGGCTTTGTTTATGAACTTACAGATTTTTAAATTTAAAAAAGTTTTAAAATTGCTTTTAATCTTGGTTTTGATCATGCTGTATGTTTAATAATTGTTAATATGACATTTATATGGCATTTAAAAACTGTTAATTGTTTTATAGTTTTATTTGTCGTGAGCTGCCTTGCGTTCCCTATGGGAGAAAAGGTGGCATATATATATATGTGTATATATATATATATATATATGCCACCTTTTCTCCCATAGGGAACGCAAGGCAGCTCACGACAAATAAAACTATAAAACAATTAACAGTTTTAAAATGCCATATAAATGTCATATATATATAATATCTGTAAAGGTGATGAAATCTAGATGTGCCTTCCTGCATACAAGCTAACCCCAAGGCTGGTCCCAGGCTACAATTTAAACAAATGCTTACTAAGCTGGGGTCCTGTGCTCATTGCCCTGCTCTTTAATTGCATTCACTATATAGGAATTGTGTATTGCTTACAGCAGATGTAATAACTTGACCTAGAAAACATCACCCTGGCAAGTTTCTACAGAATAATTCTTTTCTTATTATGAACTTAATTAATAAATGAGCACTGCAATCAGTATTTGATCAGAGTTGTCATCTACTAGAAGCTGTTCCATCTCCTTTATTCACAGCAGTGAAGATGCTTGTCAGCATATTCATATCATGGATTGCAGTATGGCATGTTCAGCGGCAGAATAATCAAAACAGGTGAGAAATGAAGCTCTGTTTCAAAACTGATGATTTTCCTTTTATCCAGCACTAGTCAATCATTCCTTCCAGCCTGTGAATTCAAAACGAGCCCCACATCTCTGCTGAGGTTCTTTTCTCCCTTGTTTTTCAGTTGGAGGCAGTTGTTTGTTTGCTGTTGATCTGTTCAGTTGGTTGCAAAGAATGAGTGCAGTAAAGAAAGCAGTATACACAAGTCTGTAATTTCAAGCAACTGTAAGTATTTTTTCTCTCTCCTACAAATGTCTCAGATTGAGTTATTGAGACCTTAAGTGCCAGTTATTGAGAAAGGGTTGGACTCTGGGGAACTTGTAGCTATTCTCCTCTGTGGATCTCTGTACTTCTACTGCATAGCAAAAAGGAATTTTACCAGAAATTCAAAACCCTGCAACAGCCCCGCTCTCCTACATTGTTAAATGAGCCTTCACTATCAGACTATTGCCTGTAAAAGTCCATTTGCAACTCAATTCCATAACAGCCCTAGCCAAACCAGGGATTACAGAGTTCAAGCCCTGGGAAACTTCTGGACGATAACATCATCTGCTGCCTACCCAAGCAGGCTTCCTTGTTCCATCTGAACATGGTTGCAAATGTCAAAGTAGCCAGGAGAAAAATGGATTTTGCTTGGAAGGGTATATCATTGCAACCTAACCCTGTTGCAATGTAAAGTATTCTAGGGTGGTTTGAGGCTTGAACCGACAAGTAAGATCCATTGTCAGTCATAGGCCTTTAAAAAAAAAAATCAACTGGGCCTTTGGAAACTGACTGCTTTTGCTGTGGGTTTCATTTGTGAGGCAAAGGAAATATATGAACTGGCTTTGATAACAGTTTTTGTTCCCCTCTTTGCTTCAAGATTAGTACAGTTATTCTTGATTTTCCCCTCCCCTTCCCTCTCAAGGACAAATGGACAAACAGTGATTTCTTGTTGAGAATCTCTGTCTGGATTTTTTTTTTTATGTAGAGATTTTTTAAACTGTTCTTGGTTGCTCATTCACTAATTAGGCAGCTCAAGACAGCTTTGTAAAAGAAAATGGCAACTTTTTCTTCCTTCTTCACTTGCATTTTTCATTGTCATTTTGAATGTTTGACAACAGCCCCATCCATAATGCATGCGTATCAACAATGGGATAAGAAGTAATACTTCAAAACAGCAATTATTAGAACAAACTGCAAAGTTTATGGGAAAAAAACAGTCTCCTCTCATAAGGCTTATATCAAAGGATACCCAGAGACAGAAGAAAAAAGAACTGCCGGTTGGTGAGCTCTGACACAGTCCTCTAATAAAGCCATGCTTAAAGCAGCCACTTGAGTATTAATAACTACTGCAGAAATCCCGCAGAGCTGGATGGAAGAGGCCTCTCTTATTTACATTGCTTCTGCAAGAGACCAAATATACTGGAACTCTCTTCCAAGTCCTATTCGGGCATTCCCTCTGTGTGCACTAATTACATGAAGAGGAGAAGCGTTCTACCATTGCCCTCTCCGCCTGCGTTTCCAGTCACCCTCCACACAGGGAGGTAAACAGGATGGAACAGAGAGCCTTTCCTATCTATGAAGATGTTCCCCATGAGGTGGAACTCTGGGACTTCAGGCTGCTAACTCCAGTGAGAAAGACAATGTGATGCAGTAAATAGAATGTTGAACTAAGGTGTAGAAGGTTGCGATTTGAAAACCTATTAGGGTAGCCATATGTCCAAATGAATATGAGAGCACATAACAACAACTCAGGTGGAGCACCTCTACCTCTACCTCCACTTCAGACAGATGTCGGAGGGTGATGGAACTGAAGATGGATACAGCAGAGTTTATTTGCTTGCCTAATTAATCTACACATGAAGAGAATAGGGCTGTTAGTAGAAAACACATACTATGGGTACCTAGGAACAAGCACTTGCTTTTGAGAGCATTAGACTTCCTGTTGATGTTGAAACACAGAACAATGCTGGAGAGGGAGAAGGTTATTGATCATCATAAAGTCTCACAGATTTCATACATTTAGGAAGGACTGGAACCCCTCCAAAAAGGTGCCTCCAAGAGCCATCCCAGAAAGGGACCCCAGAGAGATACCATGGTTGATGGTATCAAAAGCTGCTGAGAAGTCTCACAGAACCAACTGGGACACACTCCCCCTGTCCAGTTCCTGGCATAGATAATCCACCCAGGCAACCCAAGCCTGTTCTGTAACCAGGCCTGAAAACAGATTGAAATGGATCTAGATAATCCACTTCATCCAGGGACCTCTGGAGCTGGAACACCATCACATGCTCCAAAATTTTGCCCAAAGATGGAATATTGGAGACTGGCTGATAATTATCCAATAGAATGGAATTCAAGGTTAAACAAAGTTCTTACTACTTTAGGCATGCTGGCACCCTGCCTTGCTGCAAGGAGGCATTCACTACTCCCGTAACCCACTCAACCAGTTCCCTTCCCCCAGCTGCTTTTATAAGCCAAGAAGGGCAAGGGTTCAGCACACATGTGGTGGCTTTTACCTTTCCAGAGATCCTGTCCACAACCTCAGGCTGCACCAAGTGAACTGTATCCATTATAACAGGACAAACAGGAGCCAAAGTTACATCAAAGGACCTGTGACGGCACTAACATCTAAGCCGATGTGAGTGACTTCCTCTGTAAAGTGCTATGCAAAATCTTCACAGCGAGCTAAGTGGTCAGTGTCCTCCTCTTGTGGCCATGTGTGCAACAGGTCCTTGGCTACCTGAAAGTGCTCCACTGGATAGCTCTGGGCAGATGCAATGGTAGCAGAGAAGAATAGCTTCTTTACTGCCACCCCTGTCACAGAGGATGCTTTCCAGTGAGCTCTATCCTGTGTTTGAATGCATCTGCTCCAGGTTTTCCACCATTATTGCTCTGGTCTCTCCCCCAGTTCTTTCATCATCCCCAGCTCTCTAGCAAACCAAGGAATGAGTGTGGCTGCACTTTGTGGGAGGGGAAGCTTTGTAGTGATCATGTCAATAGCCCTGGCTATTTCCCCATTCCAGAGGCCTCAACAAGATCACCTGCTAAGACAGCCAGAAACTCCCAAAGAGCTGTCAAAAAGCATTTGGATCCATCAGTCTCCCAGGGTAGGTCATTCTGATTGGCCCGCCACCACTGCAGAGGCTCAGAGTTCTAATAAGCCTAAACCCCACTAGGTAGGGATCTGTCCATAACAACAGAACCACTAAGAACTCCTCCACACCCAGATCATCACCACCCTGCCCAGTATAGAACAACAGCTCAAAAATGTGTCCTGGAACATGACTGGGCGCAGATACCACTTGGGACAGGCCCGAAGTTGTCACAGTAGACATGAAGTTCTGAGCCGCTTCTGATAAATTGGCCTCCACGTGTTGAAGTCCCCCAGCACAACAAGCTGAGGTGACTGAAACACCACACCTAAGACTAGTTCAGCCAGCTCAGGCAGGGAGATGGTTGTGTAGTGAAGTGGGATGTACACTAACACAATCCCTATTCTGTCCTGGACACCTACTTTCAGGTACAGGTACTCAAACCCTGCAGTCTGTGGGACAGGGCAGCTGGTAAGGATGATTGCATTTTGATAGAAAATTGCAATTCCTACTCCCTACCTCTCAGGTCTGGCCTGCCGCTGCAGGTGGACAAAGCTGAGAAATACTAACTCCCCCAACTTCATCCATCCAATTCTCTGTAATGGAAGCCAGATCAGGATATTCATCTAGAATCATATCCTGGATGTTAGTTGCCTTACCTTTCACTGACCTGGCATTCAGCGAAAAGCACCTTCAACCTAGAGGGGTTTGCAATTAAGGTTATTTGAGTTGGGAGGCAGTTTTGTGGGGAGGGCAACCAGTACTCTTATTTTCTACCCTCCTGCCACAATATTATTGATATCTCCCAACTCCATATCTCCCCCTGCCCTCTGTCATTGTAATGGCTGCTCCCTGCACATCCCTCCATAACAGACAAAAGATCTCACAACAGCAAACAAAGTCAGGCAGGCACAGGCCACATTAAATAAGTCCCCTCTTCCTGCGTGATCTTGTGGAATCAGGATTTCAAGCAGCTGATGAAGTGAACACAGAACAGTAATAAGCATTTTCTCAGCTCCAGGCTGATAGATGTGCCATCAGCTCAAAATGCAGATTTTCTTGGTGACAGTTGCTATGTGAAATGTTATGAGATAGAAATTACTGTCATAATTAATAATAGGTAAAGGTTTTCCCTTTGATGTGCTAAATTCCACATTGCTTGATTGAGACTTTGCGGCTGTTTATTAGTGTAACTTCTATTTTGTCTTACTGGTTTGATTGCTATCCAGATGTAAACTTCCACAGGATTTATACAAAACTATTAATATTTTGGTTGTTAAGCAAACTTATTAATGAGATTATTAATAAACATTTAATTGTAAAACTTTTATATAGCAATCAAATTTTTAAACAAAGCTAACAGTAACAAAAATGGTAGTTAACTATTACAGACCTATAACTGTAATAATTAACTTTAAAAGTAACTGAGGGGTGACTACATGGACATTTGTCCCACTGTTTTCTCTGCTGTGGGGATGGCCTAGTATGCTTCTTTTGCCGGTAACCAGACAGCGGAAGTGAAAGCATGAACCAGCCTGGCCCTGGAAGGTTCCTACCCATACCTTTCTGTCTTTCTGTCAGGAACTACTCTTTTTTGGGCGAGGCTAGGTTTCCTCCATTTTGGTTCATTTCCAGTATGTGCGATCACTGGGATTGAACCAAAGAATAGCTTCCTATTTTAAATGTCCTATCTGGGTTCAATTTCTCAGTATCATTAAGCTTAATGATATTGGGAAATTAAAAACTGTTTTTGCTCCTCTGTGGAGGGGCAGAGGGAAGAAACAAAAAAAAGTTTTTAAAAAGTCTTTTAGGGCAGTGCTGATGTACTGTATCTTTTAGACTTTTTTAAAATTGAAAGCTTCCTCCCAGAAGGATGAGGGGACAAGGAGGAGAATTTTTTATTTGGTGTTTTTTTTTCCTTAAGAGGGATGGGCCAAATACGGTCGCTTGAGGTGTGTACGCCATGTGGATGTAAGCATTGCACCAAATGGCATACCAGATCTCTGTGTGACCTTAAGCAACCCTATTTAACCCAGTCCAGCTTGCCCCAAATGAGCCATCTAGACTAAAAGGCATTGAAAAAACTATAAACAATATAAGTAGTGGTTTAGAAAAAATAAAAAATAAAACCACCCTGTAAGTTCATAGAAAGCACACTGAACACACTCCTCGTCCAGGGACTCTTTATGGTCATGGCCATAATATTTCCTGACCTTGTGCATTACCGTACTCAGTTACTGACTGTGTACATTGTGATTTTCTATGTTCAGTATCCATCACGAACATAGAAAGTGCACCTTAAGAATCATAAAATGGAGTTTGAATTTCACATGCATTCTAAAATTAAGGCCAGGAAGGAGGATAATTCAATGAGAGGGGGGCAAGTATCCCCATCACAAGTGAATGTCTGGGCATATGAATCTTGCAGCCTCTTACTGTCAGAGAAAAACCGAGAAATATATTCTTGTATTCTTGAAGGCTTTCACGGCCGGGATCCGATGGTTGTTGTAGGTTTTTTGGGCTGTTTGGCCATGTTCTGAGGGTTTTTCTTCCTAACGTTTCACCAGTCTCTGTGGCCAGCATCTTTAGAGGACATATATATAGTCTTCTTTTCTCCTCTCAGCAAGATTTCTCAGTGCAAGCTTCTTTTTCTCTCTCCTGAGAAATATCTCACAGGATTTATTCTCATATGTTTTGTGCAGTTTTTTTCCTAAGGAAGAAACCTCAACTTATGTAGAATTATTACAAATCTTGCACAAAATGTCTGTTCTTCCTGTGCAAAATTCTCTGGAAAGGGCAAAAAGTTGCACAGAATGTGGAAGTTTCTTGCAGAGGCAAAAAAAATGGGTGGGGGTGAGAGACTCTTCTTTTTAAGCCAGCAAATTTCACTGGTGTAGTGAAGAGTCTCAGAGAGGAGTCTCAGAAAATCACAGATAATAATATTTTTTTTCAGTGTTGTCCATAATCCTATTCTGGATATGGCTGAGATGGCGGGTATTTTCAAAAAACAAAGCCCTGCCAAAACCTTCCAAAGGTAGTTGAAAAGAACATACAAGGAGGGCAGTTTGCTAGCCAAGCTCTCTGTGTCACCACTTCCATCCCCCTCCCAATGACAAGACCAGCTTTCTGAAGAGAAGAACCATGTCTATGCATAAGGGCTGTGTGGTGTTCACCCCTTGTTATGCAAAATAGTCATGCATTATTATGTTGTATGCTAATGTTGTTGAGAGGCGGAGCCGAGAGAGAGGTTAAAAGGCGGAGCCTGAGAGCCAAGAGAGGAGAGAGGAGAGTTCAGTCAGAGTCAGAGTCAGAAGAGGGAGTCAGGAGAAGAGAGTCAGAGCAGAGTGGAGAGAGAGTTAGAGAGAGAGAGAGTTGGGAGATCTGAGGTGTGATTAGTGAGAAGAGTGAATAGTAACCTGTAAGATCAAATAGAATATTGTTGTTGATGATTGATAAACCTGAAGAAGATACTTATGATTTATTATAGAAACATCTGTAATCAATAAACCTGTTTTATTTAAAAGACAGTGATGAATGGACCTTTATCTTTCTGAAGCAAAGTACGTTGATTTAGTGATCAACTGGTGGCAGCGTGTGTAAAGGAGTTTGGTTTGCCATCATGTGCTCTGTGGTTGGAAGATAACCAGGGGCAACCAGGGGCAAACGTCACAATTGGTGTCCAGCAGCAGGATACGAAGCAATCCAGTAAAGCCTGAGTTTAAAGAGGATTTTTTTTTTGAGTCAAGGGTACCTTTTAGACAGAGGTCTGTGGCGAAGAAGTAGGTTACCTGCTAGAGCTTTTGGGAAAAGCTTAGTGGCGGGGCTTCTGAACCCAGATCTGGGGGACTAAGATAGGGAACGACTCTGAAGAAAAAAATTCCTAGTTTTACCTCAGGATTTGAGAGACCTAGTGGCTATCTTAAGATCCAAGGCTCTGAGAGAAGGGAGCGCTGGTGGATAAAAGCAGAAGCCAGGGGTCAGAACAGATCTGAGGGAATAGACGAAAAAGCAGAGGCTTGAAGTAGAAATTTATTTCAGTAACTGGAATTAGAAGAAAGACAGGTCCTTTTTATAATCAGTATAAACACACTCAAGACTAATTAGCCCAGATAAATATGCCACCCAAAAGAACTAAAAAGCCAGTAATTGTGGAAACTGATGTTCCTCAAGAGGCAGAAAGTTTATTACCTCAAGAAATGGAGGGAAATGGAGATCCTTTAGCTCCAGTGGATCAGGAAAAGACTGAGGAGAATACCTCAGAGAGACAAAGGGATCTAGGCTCCCAAGATTTTGAAAAATGGAAGCTGAAACAGGAATTTAAATTGAAGGAATTAGAGATTAAGGAGAGAGAGAGGGCCAGACAAAAGGAAATAGATTTTGAATTAAGACAACTAGAGATGAGAGAAAAAGCTGAGCAAGAAAAAAGACAAATGGAATTTCAAATGGAAATGAAAAGATTACAATTAGCCTCCCAAAATAACAACAATAATAACAGCACTAATGAGGGAAATCTCTCAAAGATAGATCTGAAGAAATTTCCCCAATATAAAAAAGGTGACTGCCCGGAATCTTTCCTCATTTCCTTTGAACGTGCTAGCTGGAACTTTAATATCAGGGATGATGAAAGGATGATAGTGCTGAGATCCCAAATAAGTGGAGATTTGCTTGAGATTTATTCTCAGATTCCCCTAGAACAGGCTAGAGATTTTGAAGTCTATAGAAAATTGGTGTATTCTAGATTTGGCATTAATGCAGAACACCTGAGGCGAAAATTTCATTCTCTTACCAAAAGGCATTCTCAGCTAGGGGCTAAAGTGCTCCAATGTTTGGAGAAGTGGATGGAATGTGAAAATGTCACTTCTCTTGAGCAGATGAAAAATGTGATTTGGTTGGAACAATTTTATTCTATTTTGCCTGGGGAATTGCGTTACTTAGTCAAGGACAAAAATCCCAAAAATCTATTAGAAGCAGGTGAAACAGCGGATTACCTTGGGGAGATTCGAAACCACAGGTTCTCTGAGGTAAAATTTAACAGGCCAACCTGGAACCACAATAAGAAACCCTTCAACCAACCTTACAACAACAGTAAAATGTCAGGGAAAGAAGACCAGGGCGGGGCCTCATCTAGATTAGCCCGGCCTAGTTCTCTTGACTCTTGAGAGTCCCCTGGACTGCAAAGAGAACAAACCTATCCATTTTGAAAGAAATCAACCCTGAGTGCTCACTGGAAGGACAGATCCTGAAGCTGAGGCTCCAATACTTTGGCCATCTCATGAGAAGAGAAGACTCCCTGGAAAAGACCCTGATGTTGGGAAAGTGTGAAGGCAAGAGGAGAAGGGGACGACAGAGGACGAGATGGTTGGAGAGTGTCACTGAAGCTACCAACATGAATTTGACCCAACTTCGGGAGGCAGTGGAAGACAGGAGGGCCTGGCGTGCTCTGGTCCATGGGGTCACGAAGAGTTGGACATGACTTCACGACTAAACAACAACAAGTTCTCAGAACCAAATGAATCTTGAGGAAAAGTTTAATAGATCTTCTCAGAATAAGAGAAGGAATTACAAATGCTACAAATGCGGCAAGCCTGGTCATTTACAATTCAATTGTACGAAAAATAAACCTAAAAATGTGGAGAATGCTGTCCAGACCAAGAAAGTATACTGCTTGGGAACTGTGGAGGCCTCTGAGGGAAGCCGTGGCCAAGGTTCTGTCTCCATGGCAATTGGCACGACAGAAAATTCTGATCTGCCACTAGTCCAGGTCGTTCAGTGTTTTCTAGTAAAGGCAGAAGATATTTTAGTTCATAACCCTGGTGAGAGGATCCTTATTAATGGAAAGTCTTCTGTAGGAGTGGTTGATACTTGTTCTAATATCACCCTGTGTCATCCTGAAGTGATTCCTCAAGAACAAATTCTCCCAAACCAGACTGTTACCATCAAGGAAATAAGTTCTACTCCAGTGATTTTAGCCATGGCTAAAGTGAAAATAAACTACAGAGATTGGGTTGGAATTTGGGATGTGGCCATCTCTGACCAAATTCCAGCACCTTGTTTAATTGGGCTAGATCTCTCTAAGCATGTGCAGAGTGATTTTGAAGTAACAGGTTCCCTGAGAGAGCAGTTGGCAATCCCTGAGGGAAAAATGGAATCCCTAACCTCTGAATCTATCCAGGGATGTCCCAAGTTAGAAAAGAACCATGAGGTAACCAAAATGAATGATGAGGTGATTTTGAAAACCCCTAATGATCCTTCCTGTATTGAGGAACAGATGGAAGATAGTACTTTGAATGATTGTACTACGAAAGTTAGAGAGAATCCCATTCCACCGACCCCTGAACACCCAGAGAGGTCTATGACTGATAAAAACCTGACATATAGAGAAGGTTTACATCTGATAGAGCATGTTAAGAGTGCTTTTGTACTTGCACGCTCACTAGGGGGCCAGGAATCACCCACGGCAGCAAAAACGGATACAGTAGCAGAGGGAGGCCTGGAGGGAAAAAGTCTCTTGAGAAGTCAGCCTAATTATCGTCCAGAGGCTGATCTTATGCTTTTAGAGAATCCAAATAAAAATAGTTTGGCTCAGGAGCAGAAGGAGGAAATCAGTTTGGTGGGTTGCTTTGAACCAGCCACCAGTACACCCACTATATTATCTCCTGAATGCCCTGAAAGGTCTTGCCTGGATAAGGAGCTTTTATATAGAAAAAAGTCCTTAGAAGTGGCAGAGCCAAGCTTGGGAAATACTCCTGAAAAAGAGAAAGGCTTGTATGAGGCCCAGGAAAGAGTATTCTGTCTTGAGGACCAAGTATCAGAACTGAGACTATAGAGGGGAGAAACTTGCTTTTGGCAGGGGCTGAACCAGCAGTCCTTAAATCCTTGCAAGGCGACCCCCTTTCTAGCGTATCACTGAATAAAGAAATATAATCAGCTAACATACTCAGTGCATCTAAAACAAACCAATCGTTGATTGCACTTAAGAGAAACTTGAAGGAGAATATTAAAGTGACCCATGATAGTGATCCCCCACATAGGGAGAACTTTGTAATAAAAATATCTGTGAGTGAATGTGTGAGTGAGGAGGAAGGCGTAAGCCCTGACGTCTTGAAGAGGGACACATCCAGAAATGTTTGGGAGGAGGAGAGGGAACTGCCTACCCTTTCCCCAGCTGAGAAAGTGAAGCCCCGAGCCAGAAAGAAAGCAGGCTTCACTATAAAATGGCCAGCAGAGGACGTCCAGTGGACATCAGCGGGCCCGATGACCTCCAGTCGAAGGAAGAGAACACGGAAGAAGGAGCCAGTGATCAGCAGAGGGAGCCCTGAGTGCCAGCAGTCGTGTGACCAGCTGAAGGAGGTGATAATGACCAGACCAGTCCACAGCGCGCCTGACTACAACGGGAAGGTGAAAGACTTGGACTTTGCAAACTTGCTTTGCAAAAGAGACTCAGATTGTGCCTCGAAAGCCCAATGACTGACGGGGGGGGGGGGGGGGGGAATAAACCAAGCTGATAATGTATAATAAATGTTCTGTTTGTAAATGTGATGAAAAATTGAATATTGATGGACAGAAACGTGAAGAATGATGCAAGAACTTACAAAAGAAACTAGAATGGACTATTGATTTACTGAATTATCTATGTAAAAGTTTCCTGATTGTGATATATTTCTGTAAGGTTGAAAATGTTAAATGTAGTAAGAGCAAATGATGAGGTAAAGTATATTATTGAATTGTAGTGGAATGTTTAGTGTAAAAAGGTATTGTGATTGTTATATTAAATGTGGTATTGCTTACAGAATTGTGCCAGATGGTAAGTTCAGTTTCATGCAATTGTGCCTGTTTGTTTAGGAGGGAAAACGCGTTTCCCCTCCCAAACAAACATATTTAAGGGGGGAGGTATGTGGCGTTCACCCCTTGTTATGCAAAATAGTCATGCATTATTCATGTTGTATGCTAATGTTGTTGAGAGGCGGAGCCGAGAGAGAGGTTAAAAGGCGGAGCCTGAGAGCCAAGAGAGGAGAGTTCAGTCAGAGTCAGAAGAGGGAGTCAGGAGAAGAGAGTCAGAGCAGAGTGGAGAGAGAGTTAGAGAGAGAGAGAGAGAGAGAGAGAGTTGGGAGATCTGAGGTGTGATTAGTGAGAAGAGTGAATAGTAACCTGTAAGATCAAATAGAATATTGTTGATGATTGATAAATCTGAAGAAGATACTTATGATTTATTATAGAAACATCTGTAATCAATAAACCTGTTTTATTTAAAAGACAGTGATGAATGGACCTTTATCTTTCTGAAGCAAAGTACGTTGATTTAGTGATCAACTGGTGGCAGCGTGTGTAAAGGAGTTTGGTTTGCCACCATGTGCTCTGTGGTTGGAAGATAACCAGGGGGCAACCAGGGGCAAACGTCACAGGCTGTGAACTGGAAAATGGATGTTCTGAATCACTAGGAAAACCTCCTCACACAAAGGGTGAAAAAGCCACTGACCACCCGATACAAAAGAGTGGGAAAAGCTGTACTGGGATACAATCTCAAAAATGATAGAATGATTTCAATACGAATCCAAGGCAGACCTTTCAACATCACAGTAATCCAAGTTTATGCACCAACCACCAATGCTGAAGAGGCTGAAATTGACCAATTCTATGAAGACTTACAACACCTTCTAGAACTGACGCCAAAGAAAGATGTTCTTCTCATTATAGGGGACTGGAATGCTAAAGTAGGGAGTCAAGAGATAAAAGGAACAACAGGTAAGTTTGGCCTTGGAGTTCAAAACGAAGCAGGGCAAAGGCTAATAGAGTTTTGTCAAGAGAACAAGCTGGTCATCACAAACACTCTTTTCCAACAACACAAGAGGCGACTCTACACATGGACATCACCAGATGGGCAATACCGAAATCAGATTGGTTATGTTCTCTGCAGCCAAAGATGTAGAAGCTCTATACAGTCAGCAAAAAGAAGACCTGGAACTGATTGTGGCTCTGATCATCAGCTTCTTATAGCAAAATTCAAGCTTAAACTGAAGAAAGTAGGAAAAACCACTGGGCTAGTCAGATATAATCTAAACCAAATCCCTTATGAATACACAGTGGAAGTGAAGAACAGATTTAAGGAACTAGATTTGGTGGACAGAGTGCCTGAGGAACTATGGATGGAGGCTCGTAACATTGTACAGGAGGCAGCAACAAAAACCATCCCAAAGAAAAGGAAATGGAAGAAAGCAAAGTGGCTGTCCAACGAGGCCTTACAAATAGCAGAGAAGAGAAGGGAAACAAAATGCAAGGGAGATAGGGAAAGTTACAGAAAATGGAATGCAGACTTCCAAAGAATAGCAAGGAGAGACAAGAGGGCCTTCTTAAATGAACAGTGCAAAGAAATAGAGGAAAATAATAGAAAGGGAAAAACCAGAGATCTGTTCAAGAAAATTGGAGATATTAAAGGAACCTTTTGTGCAAAGATGGACATGATAAAGGACAAAAATGGTAGAGACCTCACAGAAGCAGAAGACATCAAGAAGAGGTGGCAAGAATACACAGAGGAATTATACCAGAAAGATCTGGATGTCCCGGACAACCCAGAGAGTGTGGTTGCTGACCTTGAGCCAGACATCCTGGAGAGTGAAGTCAAGTGGGCCTTAGAAAGCATGGCTAAAAACAAGGCCAGTGGAGGTGATGGCATTCCATTGAACTATTTAAAATCTTAAAAGATGACGCTGTTAAGGTGCTACACTCAATATGCCAGCAAGTTTGGAAAACTCAGCAGTGGCCAGACGATTGGAAAAGATCAGTCTACATCCCAAAGAAGGGCAGTGCCAAAGAATGCTCCAACTACCATACAATTGCACTTATTTCACACGCTAGCAAGGTTATGCTCAAAATCCTACAAGGTAGGCTTGAGCAGTATGTGGACTGAGAACTCCCAGAAGTACAAGCTGGATTTTGTAGGGGCAGGGGAACTAGAGACCAAATTGCTAACATGCGCTGGATTATGGAGAAAGCCAGAGAGTTCCAGAAAAACATCTACTTCTGCTTCATTGACTACGCAAAAGCCTTTGACTGTGTGGACCATAGCAAACGATGGCAAGTCCTTAAAGAAATGGGAGTGCCTGACCACCTTATCTATCTCCTGAGAAATCTATATGTGGGACAGGAAGCAACAGTTAGAACTGGGTATGGAAAAACTGATTGGTTCAAAATTGGGAAAGGAGTACAACAAGGCTGTATATTGTCTCCCTGCTTATTTAACTTATATGCAGAATACATCATGCGAAGGGCTGGACTGGATGAATCCCAAACCGGAATTAAGATTGCCGGAAGAAATATCGACAACCTCAGATATGCAGATGATACCACTCTGATGGCAGAAAGTGAGGAGGAATTAAAGAACCTCTTAATGAGGGTGAAAGAGGAGAGCGCAAAAAATGGTCTGAAGCTCAACATCAAAACTAAGATCATGGCCACTGGTCCCATCACCTCCTTGCAAATAGAAGGGGAAGATATGGAGGCAGTGACAGACTTTACTTTCTTGGGCTCCATGATCACTGCAGATGGTGACAGCAGCCACGTAATAAAAATACGCCTGCTTCTTGGGAGGAAAGCGATGACAAACCTAGACAGCATCTTAAAAAGCAGAGACATCACCTTGCCGACAAAGATCCGCATAGTCAAAGCTATGGTTTTTCCAGTAGCGATGTATGGAAGTGAGAGCAGGGCCATAAAGAAGGCTGACCGCCAAAGAATTGATGCTTTTGAATTGTGGTGCTGGAGGAGACTCTTGAGAGTCCCCTGGACTGCAAGGAGAACAAACCTATCCATTCTAAAGGAAATCAACCCTGAGTGCTCACTGGAAGGACAGATCCTGAAGCTGAGGCTCCAATACTTTGGCCATCTCATGAGAAGAGAAGACTCCCTGGAAAAGACCCTGATGTTGGGAAAGTGTGAAGGCAAGAGGAGAAGGGGACGACAGAGGACGAGATGGTTGGACAGTGTCATCGAAGCTACCAACATGAATTTGACCAAACTCTGGGACGCAGTGGAAGACAGGAGGGCCTGGCGTGCTCTGGTCCATGAGGTCACGAAGAGTTGGACATGACTTAACGACTAAACAACAACAGGAACCCGATACAAGCAATGGCAGAAGTGGTGAGGCTAGCAAGCAACCAAGTTCCATCTCTCTTTCATTTGGCATACCTTCATAAAGTTTGAATGGGGCTCAAATCTCTCAGAAACCACAGATGCTCTGAAGATGGTGCTCAAAAACTAATTTAGAATATATGGTAGGCCCTATTTACCTCGGCTTCTGAATAGTTTTACTGTGATTTAGTGGCTGGGAACCTGTTGCTGTATGTTAGCCTGTGTAAGATTGATGAAATTATCAGCTATACATGGCATAGGTGCATTAACAGGATTCCAACCAGTAGTAGCAAATTCATAGTATTGGGTTCCTGTTGTCATCTGTGGGCTGTACATGCTCTGTGCACAAACCAGTTATATTACTACTAGTAATGTTCAGGAATGCTATAAAACCATAGTTTGATCTTAGCTTGTTCTCTCTAAACTATAAGTTATATCAGGGTGGGAGTCCAAAAACCCAGCCAACTCTATTTTTGCAGGTATGCATGCATGCCCCCTTTTAATTTTTTTTTCCAGAATAAAGGAGAAGTATCCCTCCTGAAACTTCTAGGAGTGAGGGTCTTCCCTCCAAACAAGGTACAGGGCCCCTCTGCACCTAGAAGCTTGGGCTTTTAAGTCTGGGCAGTTTACAATTTAATTATGCAGGCTATACATTTCTCCCTCCCACGCAAGTTGGCTACTCACTTTACTGACCTTGGACAGATGGAAGGCTGAGTGAGCTACCTGAACTTGTCGGGATCAAACTCAAGTCGTAAACAGTCTTTGACTGCAGTTTTACTAATGCACTACAAGGCTTTTATAAGTAAGTCGTAGTTCTCAGCATTTAATGTAAAAGTGGAAGCATTCAATATTATCACATAAAATTAGTTTATTTCTCATGTATTTTTAAAGGCAGCTCCTTCTGGAAAGTGCAGGTTGTGAGTGAGTGTAAATTCACCACAGAGAGGCCATAGAGGGTTTTGGAACCCAAAAAATCTTGGTGTGTCTAGGAGGAACGTATTGGGAAAAAAGGCCTGAGGAAAGAGTGTTACTGAGAGGCAGTTCTTGGTTTCATGTGGGAGCAGGCGCTGCCAAATAAAGCATCTATGTTTCCTGAGGCACTCTGTTCTGTGGAGAAATACCTGCTTGGCTGAAGTAGGTAACAAAGCCATGTAACCATATAATTCTATGGTATGTCAAAGGGAGCCTCAGCCTCAGGTTCATGCAGATTCAATCACAAAGTGGGAAACAATGACTTCCCATTACATCTGAATAGGCCACAGCCAGGAAAAATGAATGCCCCTTCCTGTAAGTGCCATTCATCCCGAATAATGCTTGATTAAGAAAACTTCACATTTGTCTGATAATGATTATGTCAAGAAAGCTGCTGTCTCTCAAGACTGTTCCATTTGTGGCTCAGCCATCAAAATAGTCTCTGTTCTACTCAGGACCACCTTACCCGCATCAAATATAGTTGGGTATCATCAGGCTTTCAACTCACAACTTGATCAATGTACCTCCATCAGTGGATTCCACTTTCCTTTACAGTGGATCTGTGACAGTCATTTCACACATGATACTTGTCTTTGTCATGAGATAAATATAATTACTGGAACAGCCCCAAAATGTTAAAAATAAGCTTTGTTTGCAGGTTGTTCACAGTGCCACTCATACTGTCAGCTCTGATGCTTTGAAGTGCCACGAAGTCACATTTGGAACTGAGTCCACAAGGAAGAGATTTTATCACATTCTGTAAAGCAGATGGGTAAGACATTGGAGTTGAGCACCAGAGCAGTTTGTGGGTGGAGTTGGTATTCTTTTGATGGAGGAGCCAGCGGATTGTTGATAACCTCTCTTAACCAAAGCTTTTTCTGCAGACTGACGAAATGGCTTTGTTTGTCTTGTTCAATATGTACGTAAGGCATTGGGGAAAGTGAGCAACAGAATCGCAGTTGTTACTCAGGAAACTGATGGCACCCATTGCCATATCTCTATCAGCTCTGGCACAATGAAATAGATCAGAGACTTGATGAGCCTGCAGTAGGGATGGGGTTTAGCAAGTGTCATTCAAGAGAAACTGCACAAAAATAACACTGGTATGGATTTCAAAAGATATCCTGAGTCTTCAGTTGAGCTTGTGAGAGATTCTCATAGAGAGACTCTCACAGGCACCACAAGGAAGACATTTGTGACTTGCCATATTTCAGGAGACGCCAAGAATGAAGAACATTCTCTGTACAGTCTGAGAATGGTGCAGCCACCTCTTCTAGAAGCTGGAAGGGATATTGGCAAGTCATTGGGTCCGAGTCCTGAGACCAGGTCTTTGGTACCAAGTCCTGAGTCCCAAGACCCAAGTCTGAGTCCATATTAAAAGCAAGCTCTTTTCTCCAGAAAAAAAAGGAGGGAGTGGGTGGGTTCTGAGTCGCGAGTTGAGTCCGAGTCGTTGGGGAAAAAATGAGTCAAGTCTGAGTGCAATCACTGGTACGATTTAAGTCTGACTTGACAGCAAGTCCCGTGACTCTAGTCCTTATTCTTGGAAGCTGGCAGTGCCACAGATATTTCTTGCATTGCTATTGGTGTTACCCTGATGCTGGCATCACAGCAGATGATGTTCTACATTTATTACATCCGCTCTTTTCTGCAGGGCCTAGTGCAAGGGTGCCAAACCTATGGCATGCTGGATGGTTTGGACTACAATTCCCACAATTCTTTATAATTGGCAACATGGACTGGGGATTCTGGGACAGAAGTCCAAAACATCTGGACTACCAAAGGTTTGCCACCCTAGCCTATTATGTCAGATCCCCTTGTAACTGTATTGTCAGTTCTTAAATACTAAGAACAAGTGGATGTAATAATGTGGTAAAAGTTTAATGTTTGGTGGGCATTATCCATTTTACTGGCAGAAAACAACAGTGACTTGAAATGACTACTGATGAAGATTAAAAAGAAAAAAGAAAATGCAAAAACAGGACTGCAACTAAACTATAAGACCAAAAGCAGAAGAATTAGGTAAAGGTAAAGGTAAAGGTTCCCCTTGACATTTAGCCCAGTCGTGTCCGACTCTAGGGCGCGGTGCTCATCCCCGTTTCCAAACCGTAGAGCCAGCGTTTGTCCGAAGACAGTTTCCGTGGTCACGTGGCCAGCGCGACTAGACACAGAACACCGGTACCTTCCCACCATGGTGGTACCTATTTATCTACTTGAATTTGCATGCTTTCAAACTGCTAGGTTGGCAGGAGCTGGGACAAGCGACGGCAGCTCACTCTGTCGCGTGGATTCGATCTTACGACTGCTGGTCTTGTGACCTTGCAGCACAGAAGCTTCTGCGGTTTAACCCGCAGCGCCACCACATCCCTATGACGAAACTATAAGACCAAAAGCAGAAGAATTACATAACCTTAATGTTGACAATGGAGAAATTTAAAATTGTTGAAGATTTTCTATATCTTCATTCAAACATCAATTCATGCAGAGGCTGCAGCCAAAATATTAGGCTAAGACTCATAAGGGCACCTATGAGGGAATAAGAAGAGATCCTCAAATGTAAGGCTGTGTAACTGGAGAACAAAGCCAAGATTCATCCATACTATGGTATTCCTCCTTTCTATTTAGGGATATAAAAGCTGGACAATTAAAAAAGTGGATGGGGAAAATATTGGCTCATTTAAAATGTGGTGTTGAGACCTTTGCATAAGACACAAACCACTAGAAAGACAAACAAATAGGTTCTAGATCTAATCAAGTCTGAACTCTCACAAGAAGCTAAAATGATTTGATTGAGGCTATCATACTTTGAACATATCATGAGAAGCTGAGGCTCACTGGAAAAGACAATAATGCTAGAAAAAGCTGAAGGCAGTAGGAATTGGGGAAGACGGGACATGAGATAAATTGACTCAGAAGAAGCCATAGCCTTTCATTTGGAAGACTTCAGCAGGGCTGTTATTGATATGACACTTTGGAAGTTATTTATAAGGTTGCCCTAAGTCAAAGGCAACTTGGCAGCACATAGCAACAACAAGCTGTCCATTAAGAACTGCGCATACTTCAGTCCCTTAGGAATGGACCTCAACAGATGGGAAACCTTGACATCTGAGCGTTCAGCCTGGAGGCAGGTGGTGCATCATGGCCTCTCCCATTTTGAAGAGACACTTGTCCAGCAGGCCGAGGCAGAGGCAGTCCCAAAACCAGCAAAATCAGGGAGCTGGAGAGGGGACAGACTGTATTTGTCTTCATTGTGGAAGGGATTGTCACTCTCGAATTGGCCTTCTCAGCCACACGAGACGCTGTTCCAAGTCCTCCATTCAGAGCACGTTACCATAGTCTCTCGAGACTGAAGGATGCCTAATCTAACTTCAGTCCCTGGATTTCAAGGGATTATGGATTGTGACCATACTATTTGAGATATTACAATAGGAGGCACCCCATTTGGCTGCTTGCAAAGATGTATATTGAGTATGATTTGCTTGCTGTCTGTCTACATCTCATTTTGCTTCCCTGTGGTGACAGAAAAGGTGGTGGATATGGGAACAGGATGTCCAGGTCACCAATAAACTATCCATTCTTGCTGGAGAACAATCTCGGACCTTGCGTCCTGATACCCCATGTCACCTTTCACAAGGCAAAAGGAAATCCCTTTTTGGCCCATTTCCAGTATAACTAACTTTCCTTGTTTTTAGTACTCAGGGTTCTTATTAAGTGGAACAGCCTTCAAACCCACAACCTCTTCCCCACATTCTGAAATGCTATAGTCCCAGGATGGTTTTACCAAGTGTTTTTGAGACCATATCTATCAGCTCACAGAAATAATAGGAAAAGCTAATGCTACTGAATTAAACATGCATAGGAGGCTGAACTGTTAGCTCTGGGGAGGAAGTAAAAATAGTTATACAACACTGCACAAATATATGGCTACACAAGGCGAGCATAACCCCCATTGCCCCTTGATCTGTGGATCAAGCTGTTAATGTTCTATTCATAATGGTTTCAATATAAGAAAAAACAAAGAGAGAGAAAACCCCTGAACAGTTTAAAGCTATCACCAGAGGATAAAGTATCTACCAAAGTATTAATATTAACATGATTATGGGAGTTTTATCAAGAGTGCCTTTATCTTCTGATTGCAAACAATAGCTGCCTGAAGGCAAGCAATTCCCTTGGGTATTGTGGGATGAAAACCAACCAGCTTTAGAGCCACATAAAGTCTACTTGTGGCTTCAAAAATCATGAGGAAAAAAATCTTGAAGCCACAATTATGAGCAGTTAGAGAGTAAATGAATCTATTTTTCATCACCTTGGGCGGCGGAGGGAAAGCATTTGAGAGTTATATTGATAAGAAAAGGAGCCGAGATATTCAAACACATTTAATGTTTGTTTAATTGATTAAGTGAGATTGGGAACATTTGAGATTTCTTAAAGGAGTTGGGTTCTTTTCTATAAATGTTGAAATACATGTATTGGCTCCGGAGACCCAGTCCCTGCTGTATCCTGTAGCCTGAAATAGTCCAAAGGGTTTTTTCCCCCAAAATTTCTTCACCTCTTTCTAATATCTTCTCATTTTTAATCTAATTTATCTAGATTAATGAATGAATTAATCTAATTTTCCTATTATGCTGCCCTGAAATATAAATATCCCCAGGGCAGCTTACAAATCGGTTGCTCCTTGATTGTTTTAACATTTGAGAAATAGAAGTTATTAACGGAGGAAGGTAAGAACCTTCAGATGGTAAGTGAATGCATAAATAAATAAATATCAAGATGAAATAAGTAAAAGGGGGCTGGAAAGAGACATTTCAGAAGTCAAATTATCTCTTTAGATGTAGGTATACTTCATCCAGACACATCAAGAGGATGAGGGCTTAACATAAAGAGAGGGATCTGGACATAGTCAAAATAAACTAGTCTTCCCCAGCCTGGTGTTCTCCAGATTTACTGGAAAGACTGTACAGCGGTACCTTGGTTTACGAACGCCTCGGTTTACATAATTTTCGGTTTACGAACCAAAATCCATAGAAAATAATGGTTTATTTTTTTCCCCTTTTTTCCCACTGTACGAAAGGGTTTCCCCAGGATGCATTGTGCCTGGAAGTTTCTAGCACCACCCCCGTTCCTAGTGCAATCCATGTTTTGGTTTATGAAATTTCTGCATTACATAATGTCCCGGAGGACGCATTAATTTCGTAAACCGAGGTATGCCTGTAATTGTCATATTGTTAAGAGATGATGGGAATTGTAGTTCAACCCTCTGCGAATCATGAGGTTGGGAGATGCTGTTGTGTTCCAAACTTTGGATCCTTTCCTATGAGTCCCGTTGCTTTCAGTAGGAGCCACATTTATTTCTTTTAAAGTAAATAGGACTGGCAAATATGTAGTTATGGCTAGATCATGTCCTAAGTCCTTTATTTTAGTGTGTTGCTTAATTCTTCCCATCTTTGATTGTCTCTCTTTTCACACAGCCTTGTTTCTGGACTGCAGTCTGAGAATAATGTAATTCTGTCACCACCTTATTGACAAGCAAATGACCCTGTGCTAGGCTGATTGGAATTCTGAACCTCCATAGAGATGGGGGGGGCAATTAAAATGGTTCACCCTAAAAGACTGATGGATCCAAGGAATTTCTGGCAGGCAATCCTGTCAAGACTTTGATGGATCTCTGGATGCAGAGATGGCCAGGGCTATTGACATGATTGCTTTTAAGCGCTCCTTCCCGCAGAGTGCAGTCAAACCTTTTCCTTGGTTAACTAGGGAGTTGGGGACGATGAAACGAGTGAGACAGAGACTAAAGCAATGAATAGTGGAAAATTTGGAGCAGAGTCAATCGAACACAGGCTAAAGCTAATTGGAAAACCTGCTCCTTGGCAGTGGTGGCAACGAAGAAGCTATTTTTCTCTGCCACCACTACATCTGCACAGAGTCGTCCGGTGAAGCTTTTTTCAGTGGACAAGGACACATTGCACACATGGCTACAAGAGAAGGACAAGGACCACTCAATGGCCCACTGTGAAGATTTTGCATGGCACTTTGCAGAGAAAGTCATGTGGATCCACTCCGAGTTACATGCTATAGTGGACACAGATCCTGTTGCTGTAACTTTGGCTCCTGCTTGTCCTGTTATAGTGGATACAGTTCAATTGGTGCAGCCTGAGGTTGTGGGCAAGATCTTTGTAGAGGTAAAAGCCACCACATGTGTGCTGGATCCTTGCCCTTCTTGGCTTATAAAAGCAGCTGGGGGTTGGGTGGGAATGGCTGAGTGGGTTACTGGAGTAGTGAATGCCTCCTTACAGCAAGGTAGGGTACCAGCATGGCTAAAGGAGGCAGGAGTAAGTAGAAAAAGCCCTCCTTGAATCCCATTGTACTAAATATTTATCTGCTAGTCTCCAATATTCCATTTCTGGGCAATATTCTGGAGCATGTAGTGGCCTCCTGGCTCCAGAGGTCCCTGGATGAAGTGGATTATCTAGATCCATTTCAATCTGACCTTGTTACGCTAGAGATAACTTTGATTGCCTTTGTGGATGAACCACACATGGAACTGGACAAGGGGAGTGTGTCTCTGTTGGTTCTACTGGACCTCTCAGCAGCTTTCTAAACCATCAACTATGGTATATTTTTGGAATACTTTTCTGGGGTGGATCTCAGAATTATTTTTTTACATGGTTCCAATCCTTCCTGGGTGGCCGAACTCAGAAGGTGGTGTTGGGGGAATCCTGTTCAACACCCTGGCCATTTTACTGTGGTGTCCTCCAGGGTTCAATTCTGTCACCCATGTTATTCAACATCTACATAAAATTGGTGGGAAAGATTGTTCAGACTTCTGGGGCTCAGTGCCATCAGTATGCTGATGACACCCAACTCTCTCTCTCCTTCCCATCTGATTCCAAGGAAGCCGTTCTGTGCTTAGAGCAGTGCCTATTGTCAGTAATGGACTGAAAGAGGACTCACAAACTAAAACTTAATCCAACCAAGACAGAGGTGCTCTTGGCCAGTCACAAGGCAAATCCAGGGATAGGGATCCAGCCTTTACTGGATGGAGTTCCCCTGAAAAGTTAGGTTTGCAGCTTGGGTGTGCTCCTGGACTCAACCCTGAGCTTGGATGTACAAGTCTCAGTGGTTGCTGGGAATGCCTTTGCACAGTTAAAATTTAGATTTTTAAAATGTTTTCAAAATTCTTTTTAACCCTGACGAATATTTAATTATTTAAAATATATTGGTTTTTTAGCATGTTATTATTGTATTGTATTATTGTATGATTTTAATTATTGTGAGCCTCCTCGGGTTCCCTATGGGGGAAAAGGCAGTATATAAATAAAATAAAATAAAAATAAAATAATAATGATAATGCTGTCAGTTTCTTAGGTACTTTAAATAAATATATGCTTATGAAAATTCATTTTGCTAGAGTTTCTCTAATTAAAAAATTAACTCCTTGGAGAGAATCTCTCATTAATCTTAAACTTAGAGAACTATTGGTATTAACAAGAAAGCAGGCCATTGAAAAAGGGCTCCGAAGTCCGTAATAGAATAATTTCTCCCCCCCCCCCTTTCTCTCACTTTTTTTGTTACATCCATGAACATCAAATCAGGACTAAAAGAAAGCAGGAGTCTGCAGTGGAGTTCATACCAATGGAGCTAGAAAATGTAAATGTCTTTAATAATTCTCAGATAAATAACCCTGAATATATTGCCTTTAAGTGCTTCATTTATTTTAACAAAATACTTCTCAAAGAAGTGCTCCAGTGTCAGACCACAGAGAGCACTTTATATAAAGACATATTAATTATATCTTGAAACTTACAAGTGTCACTGGATAAGAGTCCTGCTGTATAAAATACCAATATACCGTCTTACTCCATGACTAATTTCGGCTAGTCCAGATCCTGAATTTCCAGCTGAGAACTGGAATTATTTAGCAATTATTTAGTGGAGCATAAATATTTAGAGACAGTTTGTACTAACAAATCTTGTCTCTAGGAGCCAGGCCCACAACAATATTCACAGTGTAAGTTTTCTTCATATAAATCAAGCCTCTAAACTTCACACCTTCCTTATTTCATCTTTACAATTTTTTTGCAGGCTACCCACGCTTGAATATTCATGTGCCACCACATCGAAGGTTTCTGTGGAATGCCAGCACTTTGGGGATATAAATATATAAAGCAAAGTACTTTGTGACCTGTGAAAGAATCTAGAAAACAGGTTTTGAATGTGGGAGTATATTTCTTTCTTTATTTTAAACCAGCATCCGTCACTGTCTGATCCCAGTCACTGGTATGCTGCCAAATAAACAAGTCAAAAAGAATGCTAGGACAATATTGTTACTTGCACCCTCATCACCTGGGACACGACATCTCCAGAACATCTAGACCACCCTTTCTGATCATGGTTTCCTTTTCATATGCTCAGCCCAAACTATACATTACAGAAGTTAAAATCCCTAAATGTTTCAGGCAAATATTTGTGACTGAACCATCATACTGGCAACAAAGCTCAGCTTTATCTCCTGGTGATCAATCACAAAACAAAGCAGGGTAAATTTGCAAAATACAAGAGGTGCGAATACTGCCCATCAGACAAGCAGACATTTTGAGCACTTTCTTATAATGATGGGTTGTCTCTAGCTTACTGTGTGCCCCTTAGACTACAATTCCCAATGCCCATGCAGTAGGGCCATGGCAGAAGTTACTGTCCTACGATGTTGGATTAAAAAAACAGGTTGGGGAAGTCTGATTCAACCTGAATCCAAATGTTGTGGAGGGAGAAGGAAATGTAACACCAAGCATGGGTGGGCAGGAGCAAGGGTTAACCCTTTTTCTACACGCATGCACGCACGCGTGCACACACACAAACACCCTTAAGCTAAATCTAACATGCAAACCATGGTTCCAGAAGAACTGTTTTCCCCTATACTCCTCTTTGAGTCCTCCATGTTACCTGAAAACTGGCTGAGCAGGATTTTCCAGCACCCTCCCCAGAGCCAGTTTTGGGAGTGTGATTGGAGCTGCCGGGCAGAGGGAAATTGGCCTTCCCTGTTCTGCTGGATTTTACTGTTTCACTGGTGCCATCATTTAATCTGCCTCTTAAAGCTCTTGTCGTTGTTGTTGTCATCATCTCCCTCCTTTTCCTCCACTTTAGGTTGTTACATTTATAATCCGCCTTTCCTCCAATGAGTTCAAGCCAGCCTAAAGGACTCTCTTATTCCTTCCTTTTCTCTCCACAATAGTGCTGTGAGTTGGCTTAGGCTGAGACAGAGTGACTTTCTAAGCCACCCAGTGACTGAAATCCTGTTGTGCAACTTGTACCACATAAGGCTGATGTCATCATCTGCTGTACTAATTTTTCAGGGGAAAAAAAATCTGATTCCCACTCTGAAGGTTCCAACACTTCCTTGGGATCCTTTGCATCTTGGGGAAGTTGTTTTAATTTCCTAAAATCACTGCCAATAGTAAAACTATCCCAGCAGTGGCAATTTTTGGAAATTAAAGACTTTCCCTCATCTGCCACATCCCCCCAAATGACTTCTTCATTATGAAGAAGATCCCAAGGAAGCCTCAGTACTTTTGGAGGTGGATCCAAAATTTTTAATTTTCAAAAACTCACTGTGGTTGATGATGCCATAAGCCTTACATGGAGTAAAGTTCTGCAACGAGATGTCAGGAACTGAGTTTCATGACTTACCAGAGACATCTACCAAATCCCAGTTCAGCATCCTAACCACTGTGCAACACTGGCTCCTGGATTACCTAGGGTAACAGTAGTAGACATGAGCACGAACCACTCTCTGGCAGTTTGGCCCAGTTTGGCATGGCACCTGCACAGGTGTTCCACAGGTGCCGTGCGCTTCCCTCTTCCACCTCCTCGGGTGATCACCCACTCACTGGCAGGAGTGTGTGCTTTCCTGCCCTGCCTCCTTGACTGAATGGGCTATCGCCCAAGGAGGCAGGGCAGGGAAGCCCAAGCTGCTGCCAGTGACTGGGTCGCTCAAGGAGGCAGAGGAGGGAAATGCACAATACCTGCAGAACACCTGCCCAGTCACTGTGCTGAACTGAGCCAAATCATCGAAGTGTGATTCATGCCCATTTCTACCCAGAAATGAAACAAAACTAGTTTGGGAAGCAAATGAGTGTTTTTGCAAGAAAAGCATTTGTGTGGACTGCCCATAACTCTTTGACAGATGGTCCAGATGGTCCTGATGCTGATGGCCCTGACTTGAATCTCCACCTTCTCAGAATAGGGCTGGGACACACTCCTGTCTGAAATGTTCTGCCATTTAGTGACAACAGCACAGGGATAAGTGAAATGTTGACCTTTTATAAGCTTCTGCTTCCCTCCTTCCATCCATACTGACTGTGCTGTAAAGTTCCCCATAGATACCTGAGCATGGGGAGGTGGGCAAGAAATGGCAGAAGATTATTCGCATGTGCTTCATTTTTAAGAGTTTAGAAAAGTAACTTTTGTGAACTGATACTCCCAGACTCTGCTAGCCAACCTGACCACTTCAAGATTCTGGGAGTTACAATCCAAAAAGTAATTTTTCCTATATCTTCTCTGCCTTTTAACAAACTTTGGGCCACACATCAGCTTTCTCAGCAGAAGCCTGCCAGGCGCATGCAATACAGAATGTTGCTTCTCCACCTATGTGGTCTGAAACTAATGATGATGTAACAAAGGTACACGGTGAGTATTCTGCATTCTGACAACTGTTGCCATTTCGCCTCATCTCTGTTGTATAGAATCTTGCACTGCCTCCTTCATAACTAGGTTAACAGTGGAAAGTGCACAAAGATGTAGCTGAAAGCAGATATTAAAATTTTTAAATAAGTAAATAAATACTTAAATTAATGAATTACCAGGAATGGAGCACAGGGCAAAATCAGTGTCCAGATAACATTGTCCTTAAAGTGTATTGTGGATGCTTGAATTAATCGGATGCGTTGCCTCAACGTGCTTGTGCCTTGCATTTTTATTCTGCCTTTTTTCCACTGAGCTCAAGCACTTCCTCTCTCCTTTTATCCTCACAAGATATTTTACATTGAGAAAGAGTGACTGTCTCAAGTTCACCCATCATGACTGAAGCCAGGTAGTCCCATTTCCAATCTAAATCAGTGGTTGCCAAACTTGGGTCCCCAGCTGTTCTTGGACTACAACTCCCAGAAATCCTAGCCAGCACAGCTAGTAGTGAAGGCTTTGGGAGTTTTAGTCTAAGAACATATGCGGACGCAACCACTGATATAGAGTCTGAAGAAGGGGGGTAGAGAACTAGTAGGCCTCTAGCAGTTGTTAAAAAAGAATACCCCTTGGCTCTTGTCAGCACAAATGATGGTGAAAAATTGTGGGAACTGAAATATAACAACATCTGGAAAGCTGCAAGTTACTCATCCTACTATTGTTATAATGGGTTTGCAACACTGACTGGGGGTTTTGATAGGTTTTCTTTGTATCAGTTGCATTCTGTAGCCTCTATAGTCTGATTGTATGACTGCTGAAACAAAGGCAACTATACAGTATTTGAAGTAACTAGTGGGGTTATAAACAGATAGATAGCTATGTGAGGTGGGGCATTTCGGCCTCCCATGATTTTCTGCATGCATAACAAAAACAAGGCAAAATAAAAGGAAGTGTATTATGATACCTCACAGCACAGTACTTCTACTTTAGTTGTTATTATTAATTTTGGTACACATGCCAAAACAAACTAACATGGCTACTGCTTCGAAGGCTCTTGTTTTCTGTATGTGAGCACTGTGTTCATTATCACCCTTAGGTCACTTCCTCTTTAGGTCACTCCCCATTTCTTCAAGGAAATAGTTGTTATTGTTGTTTGCCTTTTTCTGCAGTGGAGAGCTGGCCATGAGATTGTCCCAATGTTGGCTTTCAGCACATTTGCACACTTGTAGAAGCCAGCTCCTGGAGCCTGTGTGCTCAAGTCTAGCTTTTATTCTGTTTTCTCCTAAATGCATTTCTTAGAATGATTAATGCAAGTTTCTCTTTCTACCTTATCATGAACATCCTGAGTAATTACTCCTTAGTTTATTAGCCTAAACTCACCTTACTAGCCTGCTGCACTCGGCTGCCATAATGACCAGAAAGACATTCCTACCTGATTCTGAAACTTTTACCTTGGGGATTTTTTTTTTTTAAAAAAAAAGGAAAACCCAGCATAAAATACATTGTTTATTACTGATTATAAAGCTGTGATAGGTCAATTATTTGTGCATGCTGATATATTCTACAAATGGTGTCTGGTATAATTCTCAGCCATAAGTTGAAAACTGTGTTAGAATGAGCAGCATCTTAAATCTTTATTAGACAACGTTATTAAAGCTTCACTGATACAGAAATATCTCCCATCTGGGCCTCTCTTTCGTTCTTGTTGTTATTGTTGCTGCGAAATGTCTATTTCCCAAAGGAATGCAGCCCATTTTAACCTGCTGTGGGACAGAACACCTGTTCCACATATCACTTCATATGGATAATGTACAGTTCCACCATTATCATGCAAAGCAGTCAGAGTAAATGAAACGACAGCTTCATGGGACATGCAAGATTTAAAAGCTTCTTCAGTGGTATATGTAACATGACACCTCTCTCCTCTTCCTCCTCCTTCTCCACCCCTCACTGTATCTCAGCCTGCCAGCAAACCTGCCAGGAAGAACCACTCTCCTGGCCCCTCCTAATAAAATGGGGGTGGGGGGCATGAGAATAATAATAATAAACCTAAACCTCCCACTACTTATACAGATGCACTTCTACCTTATTAGAAATCTGCTTGCAAAGCCAGTCAGTGACATGAGCCAACTGTATCTTGGCTGCCTGTTACATATGATAATGTATGGCCCCAAAGTGGATAGATGGCTGTAATTCACTTGAGGGACTCTGCTTATGTCATAAAGCGCTTGAGCAGTTTATGAACAGCAACAGAACCTTGAGAGTGAATTACAGCCTTGCACTCACTCCTAGGACATCTGTTGTTGTTGTTCAATACGGAGGATATGGATTTTTTTTTTATTTTAATAAATTTAAAGGGGAAAAGATGCTCCTTCACTGAATGTTTTATCTCCAAAAATGGTTTGCTTTGCTAGTGCGTCTTCTTTTAATTTCCCCCCTCTGAGGGAGGCATTTCCTTAAGGATTCTGCAACCTGATGATCCAAACCTCCTAAAAATCTATTTTCCTCAGGTTGGCAACTATATCTGCCACAAAACTGATACGATTCCATAAGGAAAGTGAAGTTAATGACAGTGTTGTCCTGCCAACCTGGGCTGAATTAATCAGTAAGCTAATTATACTGTATAATTGTCCTGGAGTACCTCTGGGTGGAGAGTAGTTTGCTAGATGTCATGTAAGGCAAGACTTACAGGCCGTCAAGATAATGTCTATGAAGTTACAATTACCTAGCATGATTAATTGTAACCACCCACTACTCTTGGAAAGAACCTTGAGGATTATTCTTTTCTAAGGGGATTGGAAATATTAGGATTTTAGCAATGGATGAAAAAGATGGCCACCATTCACTGAAGGGACTCGTATTATGTAATACTAATTTCTGCATTCAGTTTCCCCTGTCCAGAGCATGGAAGTAACTAATTAATAATAACAATAACAGAAATTGGTATATAATAAGTCATTTTTTAAATAACAAGTCATGCAACTAGTAGTTACCAAGTTACAGTTGTGGCAATGAAACAAGTAGTTACATAATTACAAGTAGTAACAAATAGTTTTTTTCAGGTGCAGCAAGCAATGTTTTCTAGATAGTTTTAAAACTTACTTTCAAAGGGCATTTTAAAGTATTTTACAGGTATTGTTACAGGAACATTTCAGATTTTATGCCATTCTTTTACCTGTCTTAAATGGCAGATGTCTTTAGTTTTAACTTTTGTATTTCTAATCAGTATTTCCAAGATATCAGAATATATCAGAACTGGCCACCAGAGAGAAACAGAAGGTATCTTCCTATGTATCTCTGACCTGTTGGTAATGGCAATGCAACATACTCATTATTTGTAACACAAATTATTTGTTCGATCAGTGCAACAATAACTATAGAGCACAACCTAACATGAATTAAGAATAGTACAAAGAGTTTCTTTTAAAATATAACCTTTTCAGCTCTGTTTCTGCAGCCTCACTGTTTGCCAGTGCCCCACCACAGCCCAGCTATGTGTATAATATATACTGTATACCTGAAATCATCATCATCTTAGAACTGCAGAGCTGGAAGGGACCCTATGGATCATTGAGTCCAGCCCCTGTCAAGGAGGCACGGCAGGGGAATCAAATTCCAAACTTCTGTTTCCGTAGGCAGATGGATGGTATTCCATGAATTTGATGAATTGAGCTTTGGTCTATGAAAGCTCATGCTACTATAAATGTGCTGCTCCTTCAGTGTTTAAAATGAGAGGCTGGAGCTGCAGCTGTGCAAAAAAGAGAATCAAATGTACAGAAAAGAGAACCAGAAAAGAGAATCTTCTGCCGTGGGAAGAAGGCACACTCACCAATAACTCCTGTTCAACTATTCCAGAGCCCTTTTCTCTACTGGATAAGGTAGCCCTAGTGAACATCATTTGTCGAGTATTTATTAAACAGCTGTGTACTCTTTGACATGGTAACATTTAAGGATGGAAGACTGTCTGTTCTGCTTTCTCCTGCATTTTAAACTTCAGGTTCTTTCTGTCCCAGATATGAGATTACAACATTTTGGTAAATCTGTCCAGAATGGTTTGAAACAAAATTTAGCTTGTTTTGCACTGGTCAGATTCAGTAGGTACAGCTACCCTGAGCACAGAAATCAGCACACTGTTATATATGTGTTAAAGATGAGGAGCCTTTTAGAAAAACAGAAAGGAAGAAATGGCACCCTTATTCAATACTAGCTTGGTTGAATAGCAAATAATTGAAGCCCAGACTTTGGGAATTAACCAATGAGAGCCTGAGCCTGGCTCAAGAAACGTGTCAGTTTTAGGTTCTTCCACATTCAAGTTCTTTCTATTGAAAATATGAAGAAATCTGTGCATGTTGGGAACTTTTCATGAAAACAATCCAGAATAAAATTCTCCCTCATCCATAGAGTCATTCCATGTTACATGGCAGATAAACAGTTGCCACAGACAACTACAGCATGGAAAAGAATATCACAGTTGTCTTGCTCATAGTGAAGATCAGAAAGTCTATCTGTGCCTTACTATGATGTGTGTGTGTGTGTGTGTGTGTGTGTGTGTGTGTGTGTGTGTGTGTGTGTGTGTGTGTGTGTGTGTGTGTGTGGAAAAGAAAGTAACTTCCACAGCAGCCTGGTTGTGTATTCAGCACTAACTAGGAGAGGGGAACATTTGCTAGGCAAAAGCATCTGTGTGGTGATAACTTGAACAGAAGCCATCATAAGGTCTCCTTCCATATCAGATGGTGGTTGTGGAGATGTGAAGTGTCGTAGTTGAGCAAATGGTAGCTGACTGAACGTTTGTTTCACAACCAGAGCTTGTGAATGTTAAGTTTTGGACCACAACTTCCAGAATGCTAGCTCAGGTGTTCTGAGAATTGTAGTCCCAAAAAGTAACTTTCCCATACACTGGGAGCAGTTTAGTGATCTCATCAGGGTTGCCCTCTATGTAGCAACGATGTGGTTGCATGGTGCTTGTCTCCACCCTTGCCTCTACATCTGCCTCTTGTGATGCATAGGTAACATCAAGGTGTCCTGTCCTTTCAATAGCCCCACAGTGGAAGCCAGCAGTTTCAACCAATGCGCTCCCCCTACTCACATCTTACTTACCCACTTCTCTCCAGCACACTTGAGGAGAACACTGAGCCCCTCCTCCTCCTGTTGTTGCTTTCTCTGTGTGGAGAGCAATATATCTGAAGATAAGAGGCTCTAGCTGGCATGTAGGCTGTCAGCAGGCTTGAGGGCCCTGCTCATTTACTGGAGAAAATCAGGAAAATATCACCTGTATCCCCACTGGTCATCACTGCTTGCACTTGTTGTTTTTTTTAACATACTGAAACAAACATGGCATCTTTATTAGGGAGTTATGGGACTTCAGAATCTGCATAAATGTAGCATATGATTTCCTTTAATCCCATGTTTACGAATTTGGGCAGCTATCAGGGTTTGATGTACTTTAATTATAAATGGGGTGTTGTTGTTTTTGGAACAGGAATGAAAAGCAAAACATCCTTTTCATTCCCAGCCATGAAGGACTGTTCATGGTCTATGATTACGGAGGACCTGACTTGGCTTGCATTGTACTCCTGTAAATTCATAGTTAGATACTCCTTCCAGTTAAAGCCTCTGCTAGTTTATTCACTGTGTGCCAGCATAAATGATCTAGATGACTTTCCCCCTTAATTTTCTGTGGAAGGTGGATTTTTTTTTTCTAGGACAAAGAACAAACAATGGTGGGGGGGAACTGCTTTTCTCACAAATACAACTTTCAGAAGTTGATTATTGCACAAGTATATGAGAAAGACGGATTTTACCCAGAAATTCTGGTTCTGAGCATTAAAAGGAATTGCTGGAGAGCTTTAGAAAAACCTACATTTCTGCACATTCCTTTTAATTATGAATGCAATCGCTGTGGACATTTGCTGGAAAATACACTACTTGTTACAGAGATATTCATTTACTCCTGCCGCTCAGTCCACAACTGAAGTCACTCCTATGCTTCTGGCATCATAATTAGCTGTTCTGGAGATGGCTATGATGTCACAGAGGATGGAGAGCTTGTTCATCATTAAGTGAAGAACAAGCAGCAGGAGCAAATGATCATACATAGAAGAAGAAGAAGTGGTAGTAGTAGCAGTAGTGAGGAAATATACCAATGTCTTGATGGTAATCTAATAACAGAAAAGCTGAACCCTTATGTGCAACATCAGAACTATGAACTAAACTTTTACACATGTCTCAAAGAGAAATACATGTCTAAGTTTGATGCTTTTTGAAAAAATGCAGCCATAATTGTTTCTCGAGGGAAGATTTTTATTGCAAAGATAAAATGGCCAAGTTGACCTAACCTCTGTGGTCAGGGATGTTAACAGAGAGGGTGCCACTAATAACTACTCTTGCAAGCTGCCATCAACTGTGCCTCCTCCAAAGGCAGTGGCACACATTAGGACAGCACAGCAGCTCGCTGTATTGATCAGAAGCATAAAGCTTCTGATAAAGTTGCCTTGGGTTTTGCAAGCACGAAAGAAGGGATATAAATGAAACAAATAGATAAATAATTGCTTAAGGTGTTTGATTCCAGAATTTTATTCCGCTGAGGTCTTTCCTCTCATCGTTAATATTTTGTCCCTGAAGAAAGCTCAAATGCCATTCAAGTTGCCATTTCCAAGATAGCAGAAGGTGCTTCTAGAGCTGAGTTGAACATTGCAATGTCACTATCTTTGTCACATGCTGGGGTCCTCCCAATTAACACCATGGGTAGGAGATACTGCATGATCAGCAGATATAGTGTCTACCTTGTGAATGTGCTATGGACTCTCCAAAGAAATTGTATCAAGAGTTCAAGATACACAGTTTGCTGTTCACCTGTGAAAATCACATATTGCACAAACAAGCTGATCTGTGGCAATTGGCTACATCTAACAGCCATGTTTGAAAACTGCAAGATGAATAGTTCCATTTCTTCATAGTTCGCCAGAATAGAGACAGTGTTATCAGTGTCCTTGATATTCTGTTTTATTTTGACATAATTATTTCCAAGCCCTTCTTGCAGGGAGGTTGGCAAGTCTTTGGGTCTGAGTTGCAAGTCCGAGACCAAGCCTTTGGTACCAAGTCCTAAGTCCAAGTAAAAACAAGATTTTCCCCCCAGAAAAAAGGGATGGGCGGGTTCCAAGTTGTGAGTCAAGTCCAAGACACTGAAAAATAAAACTCAGTCAAATCGCTGGTGTGACTTAAGTCCGACTTGATAGCGAGTCCAACAACTTGAGTTCCCATACTGCCTTCTTGAACATTTACTTACTACATCTGAGAATCAAAACAGAAAACACATTTGTCATGCTTTTTGCAAAAGTGCTCCCTCAGGTGGTAAAAGACAACTGCTTGTCATAGCACATGATTTTCCCTACTTATATACATAGCATTTAGCATGCAATGTTTTGTGATTGGTCACTGGAAGTTAAACAGGGGCTTAATTTGCAAATATAATGACTGAGACTTGTATTTCTGAAGAAATCAGAGATACGTGTCTCACTAATCAAGTTTACAAATTATGGGGGAAGATTTCTTCAGAGATGGGATTGTTGGGAATGCACATTCCTGTTAATGTTTAATTTGACCCTGACTTTCAGGTTAGTTATCTTTCTTGTAATTCATGATGAAGCATTCCCTTACACACTTGCATGCAGCTTCTCCCATGTTGCATGGAACCAGGAACCACAATAAACTTGAAACAACAAATTTGATAATAGCATGTCAAATATGAGCAGCTTGGTTCAGAATCTACTAAGACAGTGTTATAGGTTTAATCTACAAACCATGGTCTCTTCCAAATACATAATTTCTACCATCTCCACCCATTCCCCCTTGTTTTTCAGTGGTCTGGAAGAGTATGGGAAGTTACAGGATTTGGGTTCACAAGTGATTCCTTTTAACCACATGAGTAAACGAAGCGAAGTGGGGAGAATCAGACATCAAGAACCTCCAAGTTTCTAGGTTGTCTTCCACTTCCTGTGATCCCCTCTTTTGATGTCTTCTTTTGGAAAAAATTGATTTAAGAAGTACCACAGCACTTTTCTCTCCCCCTCTGGAGGCAGGAAGGCAGGATTCTTCTGTAGATCCCTAATTTTCTAATATAGTACACAGGGACACTCCTTTTGGAGGCAGAGAGATAAGGCAGCACTAGAATTTAAAAATCCCATCCCCCAGAAGGGAAGGAAGGAAAAAAGGAGAGGAAAACACCAAGCCATGGACTGCAGAGAGAAAGGCCTACAACCACTTCTACCTCTGGCAGCTTGTACAACTTGTTTTTAATTGGGAAGGCACAAATTCACATACATAAAGACACTACAGGATGCAGATGTTGGGTCATTCATGGAAGTGTGGGAAGCAAAGAGTGATGATGTGGAACAACAATGATAAAAAAGAACAAGTGTTAAGGAGGGGCCCCAAAGTCCAGGAAATCAGGCAAAAATGCAGTTAGGCTCCTTTTGTACTGATATAAGGGCCAATATTGTCTGGATAGTTGGGAGGGGGAAAAACAGGAATCTCAGGACCAATCAGGTACAAACACTTTACCCAGATGGCCCCTTCTTAAATGTGTTGCATGAAGTTTAGGATCATTCAACACCTTTGATGTTAATAGAGCGCCCAATTTTTTTCTCTTAGCCACTGTGTGTGTGAAAGAGGCTGAATTATGAAATAAAAACCATCTGTGAAGGTTTAAAGCTTCACCACCCACACATGATGGTCCCAATCCAAACCAGAGCCCCTTGTTCTTTTCTGAATTTAAAAAGAAAAGTGATCTTAATTGGGACACTACGTATTTAATGTAGCATATAATTTAGCCCTTCGACACTTAACATCTGATGAAGTGGACAGTGTCTGCAGAAGCTTATTGCACAATAAATTTGTCAGTTTTTATGATGCCTCAAAGCCCTTCATTGTTTTCACTTAGCCTGTGAGAGGACAGCCTATAGCCTTTAAGCTAAAAAAGAACTAGCAGCTCTGTTGTCTGCTCTATGAGTCATAGCAGACAAATGTGTTGAATGGTGCATATAAACAGCTATGCCAGCACATCATTGCAAACAGAATGCTCTGTTGGTGCCATGGAGCTGCCATCCTAGAGAGATACGCACACATGTTTCTCATTCTAGTGCCAGAAAGGTGAACATCCGGGTCTACTGGCACATTCAATTCCTGGATTTAGCTGGAAGCTGTGGCAGCTTTTAGATAGTGCTTTGGCCACTGTCAGGCAAACTTATCCTACAACTGTTTGCATCAGGAAAAGCTGGAGAGGATAACTTAGCTAATGAGATACTGGTCCTGTGAAATCTGAACCATCCAACAGAGAAGTGGGAAAAAGGGTGAAGACCTTCGTATCATACCATCTTAACCACTCCCCATTGTAGGTTAATAGAAACCTAAGTATGGGTGTCTTACAAAGAGAGTCACCTTGATTCCTTTTTTTCCCCACCTTGCTTTGTTTTCATTGAGCATTTCATTATTCTCACCCTCTACAATTCAATAAAGCCTCAAGGTCTATTTGCCAGATCAGAACGTATTTACATGCCACCTTCAGTGTTTTTCAGACCTTCCAAATATCAAAGCAAGTGTTGAATTAAACATTCCTGAAAGGGAGTGCTTCAAAGTATTGTTTTAATAGATTTAGGGCTGCCCTGTCTATCAGATGGGCTAATCTAACTAAATCTAGCAGGGTAGGCGGGGGGAAATCCACTTGGCGCCACGAACTGCTGAAGAGCACTTTCCCCTTTCTGACTACTAAGCTTGCCATTTAATTGTGCAAATATTTGTGGGTTTGGCTTGGTGAGAGCTAATTTGTTATTCTAGCAAAAAGCTTCAAAATCGTTTGGAGCGTGCTGGGAAAAGAGTCGCTGCCTTTCCACGCATGACGTGCTGATAGTTCAAGAGAAACCACGGTGCTGCAGACAGGATCTTACGAGTCACTGCTTGTAAAAAAAAAAAAGAAAGAGAGAGAGAGAGAGAGAAAGATAATAAGAAGTTACATTTCCAGTCCCTGACTCCTGGTATGCTGAGTATCAAAGCTTGCAAAAACCTGCCTAGTGATCACTGAGCAAGCATGCTCACCTGCATATTGTTTTTAAAATTGTAGCTCTTTCACACAGTTCATTGCAGAGATGAAGAATGTTCTCTGCTTTTTGCCAAAATAGAAGATGTTTGAGTGGGTACGCTGGCTGTGGGTATTCTGGCACTTGTCGTTCAAAAAAGTAACTTTTCACTTCTTCCAATAATGAATGCATTTGTCTTACCTTTAAAGGGAAATGCGGAAATGAATGATTGATATCTGCTATTGGTTGCAGCTGCATTGCCCCTATGGAGGAAACCAATCAGTCCTTCTTAAGCTCACATGACTCTTGAGAAGTTTAATTTGTTTTATGCTACAGTCTCCCTTCAAATTTATGACAAATATGAAACATGGTTATAAGTTGTAACAGGAAAACTAGTGTACCGGATGGCTTTCGGCTAAGTTATGCATAGTTCAAAAGTTCAGTGCAGTTCACTAATTTTGTAAGTTTAAAGCTAGTAGAGACAGGCCAGGCAGCCATCTGGATGTCATACAGAGACTGCCACATTTCTCTTTACTTTTGTTTCTGGCCTCACAAGGGACCATTGTGTTTTGATCAGTGGTGGAGACAAATCCAAATAACTACTAGATCGTATATTTTCCAGATTCAAAGGACCAACCATTATGGTTTCTGTGTTACTGCTACCCTCTCCATAGCCTAAACTCTTATATTTAGCAGAGACTAATCCAATTAAGGGGGATGTGGGAGGGCTTCCTGGAGGCCATGCAATTGTAGGAATGTCCTCTTCCTCCCTGCCTAAACAGGAGGTCCACCCTGAGCTTGGGAAAATTAGTTTCTAGGATTACAGCATATAGAATCCATCAGCCAACATGGTTGCTTATTTGCTGGGGGATTCTGGGAGTTGTCATGAAAAAACATAATTTTTCCCAACCTCTAGAGCCAACCTGTGCAAGTCCTCCTTCTTGCAAGGTAGTGGAAATTGTAGCTGCTCTAGTAGCAGTGCTTTATTGACAATAAGGCATAATTCTGGGAGGGCATGAGAGATCATCAATAACTCCTGAGCTGGCCTTTTCCCCCCCTCCCATTGAAGCCAATCAGAGGGAAAATAATGAAAACAAATCTTGGCCCCAAAGGGAAAAAGGCAGGGCTTAGAAGATCTGCTATATAGACAAACACCTTCTGCCATGGACAGTGTAAAGCTAGCAGAACATTGGCGTGCAATGTGTGTCTTTTGCCATGGATTCTCACACCTCTGCCCCCACAGGACAGCTCTGCTGCAGTTTGTGAGAAGCCTGACATGGAGTCCAACACCATACACTCCATGTCAGGCTTCTCACAAACTGCAGACCTTGGTGTTTCAACATCATGCCCAGCCAAGTTGGTTTTGGATTATGTCTCACTACTGATGTGATTGTTACTACCTGAACTGGCCTCCTTCTTATATATTGAAGTCAGTTTGTTTGATTTATTGTGTTAATTTTATTAAGTTTGTTTGGTACATTGTTATTAGCCACTTTGGGCTTTCTGGAAAGGAAAATAGGGTAGGAATATTGATATGAACTTAAAAGCAATGCTAGTGTTTGCTCGAAGGAAGGAAGGAAGGAAGGAAGGAAGGAAGGAAGGAAGGAAGGAAGGAAGGAAGGAAGGAAGGAAGGAAGGAAGGAAGGAAGGAAGGAAGGAAGGAAGGAAGGAAGGAAGGAAGGAAGGAAGGAATTTTCGATTTCATTTCTGACAAGCTAATGGACAAGACACAGAATAGCATTATTATCATACATTGCTCAGAATCCTACTGGGAAAAACCAGGCATGTAAAGACAATCACACAAAGAGTTTTCTTTGGCTTGTCCATTGCCTTGCCAGTGTGTGGCTGAATGGGCAACTGTTTACGCAATCAGTGGCTTCATGGTAGCATGATGAATGGCAGAGTCAAGAGGTAGCATTGTTCATGTGATTTGCCAAATACAGTCACTGTAAGGCAATAGGATGTTGGACAGTGGGATAAAGGTGGGGAGGGGAACATCATGCCCTATGGCTGAATGTGGTTCTTCTGGAGTCCCAGTATGGCCATGTCAGCTTCCCCAACTGGTCATGCCCCTTGGGGAAGCTTTTTATTCATACTTTTTATAGTTTTTCAGCTTTTGTTCAAGTTTTTCCCTTTCTGAAAAGTTGAAGCACCTCTCCTAAGGTGCAATGAAGGGCAGTAAGAACTTCAAGCTAAGATAGGATGAATGTTTGATCTCAGCCTTTCATCTGACCTCACACAACACTGAAATGCAGCCCCCTCGAGAACATATCTGAAACTGGGTTCAGCTCTCGGGCTGAAAAAGGTTTTCTGTACCTGCACAAAATGAACTGATATGTAGCTACCTTAATGCAGAAACTACAGTTCAAATGCACGTGACACAGCCAAGCTGAGAAGACACATATGACATTCTGACACCTGTTTTTGTCAGTGAGGAGTTTCATGAAAAATAGTAGACTATGTGGTTCTATGACATTCTAGAATTTCATTGAAATGCCTTATAGGACTAAATGGGAATAATATTCTTATCACATATCAAGGCTTCTCAGAATTCATGCTGCAGAGTATGATTTGAACAAACTTAAGTGGAGACTTCATCTCAAACTACAAGAAAATTTAATAAGAGCAGCAATAAAAATATCTTTTACTCAAGTCTCACATATCCTTTCAGTAGTATAGAGCAGCCACGATCCTGATTGGGGTAAAGATAATGCATTCTCATCAGGCATTACTAAAGTGGGAAAAGATATAAGATAATAAGTGAAAAAAAATTGTCAAACCACCAGTTCTATTCACATTATGACTCTACAGTGCTTTTTATTTATTTTAAGAGAGGATTTATATCATGGAATAATGGAGTTGGAAGGGATCTATAAGGCCATTAAGTCCAACCCTCTGCTCAATGCAGGAATCTAAATCAAAGTGTATCTGACAGATGGTTGTCTACTTTTCTCTTGAATGCCTCCAGTGTTGGAGTCCTTGCCAGCTCCTGAGGTAATTGGTTCCATTGTCGTACTGCTGCGACAGTTAGGAAGTTTTTCCTGATATATTTTTTTATTTTATTTATTTCTTGAACTTGTATGCCGCCCATCTAGACATAGTCTACTCACAGAACAAAAAAAAAATTAAAATAAAATAAAATATTCAACTGAAATCAGACTTCCTGTAACATGAGCCCATTATTATGTATCCTGTACTCTGGAATGATTGAGAATAGATCCTGCCCCTCCTCTGTATTACAATATTTCAAGTATTTGAAAAGTGCTATCGTATGTCCCCTCAGTTTTCTGTTCTCAAGGCTAAACATGACCAGTTCTTTCAGTCTTTCCTCTTAGGATTTGGTTTCCAGTTCCCTGATCCTTCTTGTTGCCCTCCTGTGAACTTGCTCCAGTTTGTTGGCATTCTTCTTAAAGTGCACTGTCCAGAACTAAACACGGTAGTCTAGATGAGACCTTACCTGTACTGAATAGAGGGGAATTAGTACTTCATAAGAATTGGGGACTATACTTCTTTAATGCAGCCTAAAATAGCATTTATCTTTTTTTGGAGCCACATCACACTGTTGGCTCATATTCATCTTCCATGATTCTTCTCACTCATAGTTTTACTGAGCCATGTATCCCCCATCTTGTAACTGCGTATTTGGGGGGTTTCCCCCGCTAGATATTGAACTTTGTACTTATCCCTATTAAATTTCAGTCTGTTGTTTTCAGCCCAGTGCTCAAGCCTATCTAGATCTTTTTGAATTTTGTTTCTGTCATCCAGGGTATAAGCTACTCCACCCAATTTTGTGTCATCTGCAAATATGATAAGTGTTCCCTGAACCACCCTCATCCAAGTCATTAATAAAAAATGCTGAAGAGCACCAGACCTAGGACTGAGCCTTGGGCTACCCCACTTGTTACCTCTTCCCAGTTTGAGAAGGAGACATTGATAAGCACTCTCTGAGTACAATTCTGTAACCAACTGTCTATCCACCTGACAGTTGTACTATCCAGCCCACACCTAGTTAGCTAGCTAATTAAAATATCATTGAGCATTTTGTCAAAAGTTTTGCTGAAGACAAGATATATTACATCTGCAGCATTCCCACCATCTACCAGGGAGGCTACCTGATCAAAAAATGAGATAAGATTAATCTGGCCGTATTTGTTCTTGACAAATCTGTGTTAGCTTCCAGTTGTTACTGCATTGGTTTCAAGGTGCTTGCAGAGTGACTCCTTAATAATCTACTATATTATGTGCCCCCCTCACCGAGGCGGTGGCTAACTATCTAACTGCAATTATGAAACTCACTGTTGCCTCATAATGTAGAACTTTCCTTTACCCCATTCCCAGGGTATTATGTATTACTTCTCATCATTTTGTATTCCCTCATTTAATGTTGATTATGTCTATTCGCCTTGTGATCCCTTTCCCCTTATGTTTTTATTTCCTTGTTCACTTTGCTTTATGCCAATAAAGGTTTACCATACCGTACTAAAGAATTTTCTCTGGGATTGATGAAAACAGATCCTGATTGATGTCAGGCTGATTGCACTTTTTGAAGATAGGGATAATGTTATCCCTCTTCCAATCATCCTGCACTTCACCCATCCTCCATGATTTCATGAAAATAATAGACAGTGGTTCTAAGAGTTCTTCAGCCAGTGCCTTCAATACTTTTGGATGCAGTTCATCTGACCCTAGAGATTTGAATTCATTCAAAATAATAAAGTGTTCCTTGATTATTTGTTTATCAATCTGAGACTGCAACCCTGTCCCCACCACTTGTACTTCACATTTGCCTGGAAGGTCCTGACTGTTTTAGGGGGAAATGAAGCTAAAGTAGGAATTGAGTATTTATACTTTTTCTTTGTCATTTGTTAGCATTTTTCCATCTCCATTACGTAACTGAGCCACTATTTCTTTTCACTGTCTTTTGCTATGGACAAACCTTTTGTGAAGCCACATTGATCTTTTTTACTGTCTTCCACCTTTTTTTTCTTGTTGAAACTGTTTGTAGTTGTGCCTTTAGAGTTTTCTTTTTCAGCATCTCCCACTCATCTTGGACTCCTTTTCCTGTTAGGATCTCCCACCGTGGGACCTTACTTACCATTGTTCTAGGTTTATTAAAATTGGCTTTCTTAAATCCAGCATACACATGTGACTACACTCTGCTTTTGTTTCCTTTGAAATCAAGAACTCAAGCAGAACATGATAACTTTCCCCCAGAGTTCCCCTTCCTGCCACTTCTTTCACCAAGTCATCTCTATTTGTTAGAATCAAGTATAACTAGCTAATCTTCTAGTTTCTTCCTCCACTTTTTGTAGGAGAAAATTATCAGCAAAAGAAGACAGGAATTTGTGTACACTGTATTGTTGTTCTTGAGCACAAAGACCCTTGCACACATTTTGCAGGTCACCACCACTGAAGTGTCTCTTCCCTCCATAATCCCTGTTACCTTTTTTAGTTTTTTTTCTGTTTGTCTATGAGTGCACTTTCCTTTGTCTTATCTGCCTTGAAGGATGCTGGGAACGACCACTAATATATAACTATATCCAAAATCCAAGGATTTTCTTCAGGGCCTCCCCCTTGGCCTCCTCCATCAAACTCCTATTAGGTCTCCTTGCTTGCTCACTCTGGTTGCTTGCTCCCTGAGGTCTGTTTCCATTTTATTCCTCTGCTGTGCTCTGTTAGGAACCAGCAAACAGAAAAGCCTTTTTCTGAGACATACCTTGGAAATCATTTCCTAAGTGGACCCAAGTTTTAAGATATCAAAGGAATAGAATAGAATAATTCTGTTTTTGCAGTATATATGGTGAAGAACTTACAGCAGGGAGTTCTTGGACTATGAAACGTAAAGACAACCTAGAAATCTAGGACTCTTCCATTTCCGAAAGAGAGAACTGCATAGCTATAACAAAGATACTCGAACAACATAGCACTCGTGCTCAGTTCCTTTTGCTGCTGCCAGCCATCCCTTTTCTGAGATATGGAAGATCACCAGAGACTCTCCACAACATTTCAGAAGTTTTTGCCCATTATCCCTCATATTCTCAACAAGAGGTGCATCTGATTGCTTACAAGAGTACAGTGTTCTGTCTCTCTGTGTAGAAGCCATGTATCAGTTTTAGTTATTGAATATAAAATTATACCTGTATGAAAGTTAGGATTCACTAAAAGTTGTGCTTTAAAGCTGCATACCTCAGCTGAAAATAAAATATGAGGTATAAAAGTGCATCTGACAAAGCAGGGCCAGTCTTAACATTAAGCAGAGTGAGACAACTGATTTGGTATGTCATAAAGGAACAGAAAATTATGAGTTATTTACTTGGTTATCTTTGTATATTTGTTGACAAAGATGGGGAGAGATCTTGTGATTTGGCTCTTGAGTTCCTATCTTCATCTGGAAGAGGTACAGCATAAGAATGTGCACAGTGTTCAGAAAAATGGGCAAAAATGGACGAAATCAGGGATATTTGTGGGATTACAGAACAAGGAGATGGAACAGGAATCTATTATTTAATATTTATTGTCCAGAATGGGCACATCATGGAACCTGTGGAGGACGTGCTTTATTGTGTTATATCTTTCCCATCTAATGTTGCAAGACTGGTGAAGCTGGTTGGTTTTGCTGCATTGAAAGCTGGTGCTATGTCTTAATCCCCCAAAATATGGATAATATGGCAGAACAAGGAGCTATTCTTTTTCTGATGTGGCTGCCTCATCAGTTGGTTCTCTGAGTCATTTTTCCCAGAACCAATTTATTGCCCAGAATTGCAGGGAATGTCCAGAGATATTTCTCATGGCAGTGCTTCATTCACACCTAAGCATTTGTGGTTTGCCTATTTGCCTCTGTTTGATGCTCTTGATAGTCATTCTTACCTTCTTCCTTTATTAATATGTGTTTTGACTGGCAATTGGCTAATAACATTTTAATAATGCATGAACTTCATTTCTTTAAAAGCATTGTTCTTGTATGTATTTAGTGCAACCCACTCCTTCTGTGCAGAATGATATTATTTGTAAAATAGCAATGCAGGAACAGGTGATACCTTTAATCAATGGTGCAGTCTCCATAGGCCTTTATATATATATATAATTGACCATTAAGAATATATATATATATATTCTTAATGGTCAATTAAAGGTATTGCCTGTTCCTGCATCTGCATTGTTTCTACGACCATAAGGCCTTTTCCTCATTTTTATTTGTAAAATGTCCATTTCAATCTGGTGTGTTGTCTTCCGGATGGGCTCTGAGAGAGAAGCAGCAGATAAAAGTATAATATTGGAAGGTTCCTTCTAATACCTTCAGTACCTGAAGACATCCCACTGGTTCTGACTCCAGTTTCATTTATAAAAGGACTTTTGCTGCCTAGTCCATTACAGCTTTCACACCTGTCATGAACTTTGGAGACTCCAAATTCTCTTCACTTATGACAAGACACCAGTGCAGGCCCAATGAAGTGGGTCCTGATCCACAAAGGCTAGAAGATTATATGATTTTTTTTTAAGTGGTCTATAAAGGTATTGCTTGCTAATGTCAGTGATGCACAATTAAATTTGTGGGTAATTGACAAAGTGCTGGGGCATAACTCAGTTGTGTAACTGGGCATGTGACCAAGACATGTCCTGGCACCTTGGCAATTAGCTGTGATTAATTGTGGCATGTTATGCATATCTTACAAGAGACCAATAGGATTCTGGCCATTATTATTGTTATTACTACTATATTCCCTGCAATCTACTTTCAGAAGGTTATTTTTGTTTCATTAGAATCTTGCATTAAAAAAAAATCATCTGTACTAACTGGGTTCTCCCACAAACCTCCTTTACATCCAACAAGGATTTATGAGGCCATTCTTCCAAAGTCTCTCAGCACTTGTTTGAGCTAATCTACTCCCCCCACCCGCCACAACACATACACACACCCATCATCAAATTCTTCCATGGTGTTTGCTGCTTCTAATTTGCTTATTTTGATGAACAGAAAGAATGCAAAACAGCCAGCGGTTTCTCATTTGCCCAAAAAGGAAGGCAGAGGAAGTCTGAAGAACAAACACACAGGAAGGGTAGCTAATGATATAGGAGCATCACATACGCGGCAATATGGGAGCATTCTTCTCTTGATGCATGAGAGACTTTAGCACGTGCATGGGATTAATGGGTGGAGGACAAAGAAAAGGGCCTTGAATTAACCACAAAAGCAATCTATGGATGGCAAGTATCTCTATAAAGTGAATATATAGCATATTAATCATAAAGCAAGCAGCTGAATGCATGTAAATTAGATAAAAGCCTTGGGTATAGGATACAGGATGTACAGAGTATGTCAACAGATGCCTGAATTTCTGAGGGAATTGCATACAGAGGGTGAAGCCCCCCCGCCCATTCCTTTCAAAAAGAGAAGTAGATCAAGGAACCTGGGTGTGTATTAGGTCTTCACAGACAATGAAATACAATTTTAGGCCAGGTACATTTGACATTATTGTAATGACTAGTCCAGAAATTTTAGTCTTGAATTCAGTTTTATGACCTTAACGTATTCATAAAGAGTATGTTCAAAATGCCGTTCTTTTTATTTCACCAGATTTCACATGACTGTCTACAAGCTGCTACCGTAGATGTTTTTTCTTCAAACAAAGCCCTCAAGTCAAGTTCCCTTTTCTAGGAGAACTCTGGAAAGTAATTTTTTTCGACTACAGCTGACAAAAATCTCCTAGCAAAAGAAAGACCACTAGCTATGGTCACTGAAATATTCTCACAGTTATATACCCTTTTTTTTTTACTTTTTGAAGCTGTGTCATCAAGAAATGGGAGGCTCAGTTTTTACAATGTAAAATCCTTTTCTTTAAAAATATGGCATTGAAATGCTACCTTTAGAATAATCTATTTATTTATTTTTTTAAAAAGCAAACAGGTTTCCCAGGCATTACCAGGATACAATTGTTGTCAGTCAGATCCCCTTGTATTCCTGACAAGCTCCCCACCGAGGAGAAAATAAACCTTTCAACAGATATATATACAGTATATGCAGTTTTGCATTGTTATCTCCATTTGTTTGTGTGAAATACATAAGGTAAGAGTGTTTTTACAAGAAGGTTTGAATGCTGTACACCCTCTAGCCTGAGCAAATGGCTATTTTTCACATTCTTGTTCCATTTAAAAGCTATCAAAATGTGTGAGGTTTGTTTTTTTAAAGTCCTTTGTTATTGTTGTCATTCTAAATACTTTTTTTAAATATTTTGCCAAAGTTTCTTTGTTTCACCCCACTGCCCACAGTCTGCCATCATGGCTGCTGGTCTGGAACAAAGCTCTCAAGCATACTGAAAACTGGCAAGAGGAACTATGCGAAACAGAACAAAACAGTAAACCAGCCATTAAGCAGAGAACAGAATAAAAACAAAATAATGCAGAAGATCTTGGGAGAAGAATATTGACTTCAGACAGACCCTTTCTTCGACACACGATGCTTCTTTATCTAAAGACACAAGGCGCTGGATTGGGTTTGGCAACCAGCGACAGATCCACAGTTGAATCCTGGCTCAGCTATGAAACTCAGTGTCTGGCCTTGGACCAGTCATGGTCTCTCCGCTAGCCAGCTCAGAGAAGGGTTGCAAGGATAATACATAATATGGATGTATTGAAAGCCATCCATGGCTTCCTTAATAAAGGACAGAAAAGAAGACTGTATCAATAATTAGGGTATCATATTTAACTCTCCACAAAACCCTGCAGCTGAACATTATAGAGCAAGGGTTGATAACTAGACCCTCCTGGTGTTCATGGGCTGCAGCTTCCGGCATCCCTCAGAACTGGTTATGCTGGCTGTGGCACTTTGGCACTTGTAGTCTTAAAAAGTGAACACTTTATCTCTGACTAGGACTAATAGAAGTTGCTGACCAAATCTGATGGACTTTAGTTGCCCACCCCACCTACAGAATTTCTATATTCCTGCTCTGGTCAATATGCTTTAGGTGGTGGTGGTGCTTCCTCTCCTAACAGAGATTGGATGCCATAACAGGTATTTGACTTTGGAAGTAGCAGCTCTAAACCATAATCTAAATCAGTAGTTGCATCCAAACCAACCTTCCAGGTTAACAAGTTAATAGCCAGCACAAATAAAGAATCCTACACCTCACATTACAAACTCTACATCCTTAAAGGTAAAGGTTCCCCTTGACAATTTGTCCAGTCGTGTTCGACTCTAGGGGGCGGTGCTCATCCCCGTTTCCAAGCCATAGAGCCAGCGTTTGTCCGAAGACAATCTTCCGTGGTCACATGGCCAGTGCGACTTAGACACGGAACGCTGTTACCTTCCCACCGAGGTGGTCCCTATTTATCTACTCGCATTTGCATGCTTTTGAACCGTTAGGTTGGTGTGAGCTGGGACAAGCGACGGGCGCTCACTCCATCACGTGGATTCGATCTTACAGCTGCAGATCTATAGACCTTACAGCACAGAGGCTTCTGCGGTTTAACCCGCAGCGCCACCACATCCCTACAACCTTAAGTATTTTATTTATTTAAAATATTTTTACCCTGGCCTTCTCCTTAAAAAGGACCCAAAGCAGCTTGCATCAATTAAAAGACAATATTTAAAACTAAAACTAGTAAGTATACAAATACTAAAAAGAGTCAAACAAATATCACAGTAAAACACGGTAAACAAAAAGAACACCAAAACACATTAAAAGCAGTAAGGCACAACAGTCCATTTAAAAATCCCATTCAGGCAGGCAGCTCTTAAGGGAAAGCTTGCCTGAAGAGAGAGGTCTTTGCTTGCTTGCAGAAGGACAGCAAAGATGGAGCCAGCCGGGCCTCTTGTGGGAAGGAGTTCCAAAGTCTTTATGTATTGAAGCACAACATTGGTTGGATTACTCTGGGTAGATCCTTCCTGCATGGGGCCATTCCGGCCTATTGGCTGAGATGCTTAAACTCTACATCCTAGAAAGAATTGCATCTACAGTCATGAAGATGCCTCCCACTGCTGAATTAGAGTTATCAATCTAAGGAAATGTCTCAATCTCTCCTCTGACCCAGAAAATTTCAATACTGGAACCATAGCATAGCACTGGATCCAAATCACACAGTCCTAATCCATGCAGTTCAACTTCTCCTCACATTCCATGGACAATGCTTTGAAATATTGGAACCTTTAATGAGTGATATTGTCCGCCCAAATTTAAGGCCAGCTTGAGCCAGTGGAAATTTCCAGCCAAAAAGAAAAACATGGCTATTATCTCCACAATAACCTAGGCTAGGCCCACCCTCTGCCACACACTAATTGATTTATGTAAGCATATAATTTTTAAAAATAAATATATATTCTCAGTTCAGCTTAATAAATGCATGTCATTTTTGAGACTACATTTACAAAAGAAATAATTTTGTTTGCGGTATCTGTTAAGCATGTTCAGATATTCACCGCTCAGAGAAACCATCCTGACTATGGTAATAATGGAGACCTGTGTTGCTGAGGTCCTGTTTAGCATACATCAGGGTCAGTCAATGGTAACATGCATCTTTGAGTCCATATATCTTAATAGACTCAGCAAAATGCACATATCTTTCAGATTAAATCCCCACATTTCATACATTGCTTGTGTGCAGCACAATTATATGGCATCTTCTGAAGCAGCCATCTTGGCTGACTGTTTCCAGAAGCATGACGCACAGCAGTTAAGAGTTTGCCTGGAGATAGATTATATTGCATGAAATCTACTATCCATAAAGTTGAGCTGCTGGACATTTTGGGATTGTAATCACAGCTGGCATGGTGGAGTGAAGGTGTTTATATCACCCTGGACATAAGGGAGAGACAATCCTACATCCACAAGTACACACCCGAAGACTAGATTTGTGAGGTCTATAAACTTAGTACTTAACTATCATGTATACTCCTTTTCATGGATAGAAATAGAACTGCTCCTTGTGATAATTAGTCACTTCCAAAAATGAAAGTAATGAAAGGTCCTAAGACAGCAGTGCAGATTAAGACAAGCTCGTCACTCACTTTGTGGCTTCTGTACAACATCTAGGCTGAGCATATACAACCCACTTCTATAGTTAACACCTGTGTAGTGTTCAATAAACCAGTCCCACAAGCCTCATTTGGTATCTCCAATGTGTCGTCTGTTACGTTCCTGTCAATGATGGAGCACATAATTCATTTAGAGGGGCAGGTTGAAGTGTTCATGAATGACAAATTAAGATTTACTTCTAACATCCCTGATGAGGTCTTGTTGCATTTACCAGGTTTATAGATCTGTTTCATGGGAATGTACTTGATAAAGTTGCATTTGTGTGTTCTTTATTCAATGAACAAAGTAATCCATTATGTATTTGAATCTGGTTTAGACATGAACGGTGATCGGGGGTTACTAAACGTAAGGACTTCTTCCTGATTTTCCACAAATCTGAGCAAAATATACTAACAGGGATCTTGTTTTTTGCATAGGACTACATGGAATGTACTTAAATGATTTTCAAAAGCAAATATTTGACAGTTTATACAAAGGCAGGAAAATCTCGGGGAACAATTAATATAGATCAAATAAAATATTAACCTTGCCTATAGGTCAATCAAAGAATGTTGATAAACCATACCTCTCCATTGTCCCAAGGTAATCTAAAAAGTTTAGAGTACTTCTAACAGCTTTCCTGCTCTGTTTTCTGTTTATTGAGTGAGGTAAATTGTATCCAACTAATTTTGCCCAGTACAAAAACCACTTGAGGTAGCATAAATGTATTTTAATCAGAGATGCTTTGTCTGGCTTCAATAGGACTAGCCTAACTTAGTATATGTTAACAACTAGACTATATAGTTATAGGAATTGTTTCTCTCTTGCCTCCCTTGCTGCGTGCCTCAGATTCCCTGTCTTATTGACAAGGCTGGGGAGCTGTCCAGCAAATCTGTAGATACACTGGGACGCGGAACAGAAGAAATCTTGCACCACTCAGGCATCTGCCAATCAAAACCTGTAGACCTACTCCTTTCTGCAGCACTAGCAGGCTCCTCCCCATGAATGGGAGGTCTCATCCTGACAGATGTCTTGACCTGCTAGTCTGATGTTGAGATTTGTTCTAGTCTCTGCTCCTGGAATCTTGATGGTAAGGGAAGAAGGTCTGGAGATGTCTGTGTATGGTTCAGAGAAAGAGATGTGGGGAAAGAGTGACTGGCAGTGCACCTCAGGAGCCCAGAGTCTTCAAGTGGGGCATCTTCCAAAGTATGCCCAAACATGAAAGAGCCATTGGAAAGGTCACCCGTCCCCACCCGCCCTGAGATCATGTCCAGTTCCAACTCTGATTGGACCTCTGCAGGAAGTAATGGGATATGATCATTGTCAATTAACATTTTTGATTCAGGAAGACCACTCCTTGTGGCTCCCCCATGGCAACTAAGAGAAAAATAAAGATGAGCAATTATTTGGCCATCCTTCCTCCTGCCTTAATTCTATCCACTCATTAGAAGGAGCCGAGTTACATGAGCCACATGTGTGTGCATGTGCATGTAAACATATATATAGATAGAACAACATGCATGAAATCAGAGAATTGTTTTATTGGTGCAAGTTCAGATTCAATATTATGTGTCAATAAAATAATACAGAAAAACATTCTCAACTTAAAGCAGTTATCAGCTGTCAATATGTGGAGAACATAGACAAATCACAAAATGAAACTTAAATAAATAATCTTACGATGGCCAAAATCCTCTTGGGTAGTTATACTTGCAGAAGTGAAATGGTATAACTTGCAGCAGCTACTTGCCACTAACTTACAAATCCCCACTAGGTTTCCTTCCTATGCAACAGTGGTGTGTTTCCAGAAATACAAGTGGGAACTCGTTAACTAGTGCAAACCTGCTGCTGTGAGTTATGCCATTTTGGTTCCACCAGCATAACTACACAAAAGTATTTTGCCAATTATTTTCAGTTTTGTTCAGCACATCAAATGCTAACATAAAGCATAAGCTCTTAAGAGCCATAGGCTTGTAACAATCAAAAGGATACCCCTTGCTAAGCAGCTCTTTCTTGTTATTCATAAAATGAACAAGATATAAATGTGATTTTTTTAAAAAATGGAAAACAGTGGTTGGTTATGTTAACAACTGGACCAGCAGAGCAGAAAAACAAATATATTTGCTAATAGAACTTTAAGATTTTCAAGAACAGATGGTTAGGCTCCTGTTTATTCCGGCTTGTGAAAACTGTAGTGAACAACAAACCATAACATTGGACTTAGAAAGACATTGTTCCGGAGCAAAACCAACACCAAAGATAAAACCTTTCTCCTTCAAGAGCAAAGTTTTGATCTGTGACTTTGAGCCTGCTGGTACTTTATTTTAACTGCTAACTGAAATTTTCTTAGAATTTCACTTACTTATGCTTCCCTTTTGTAGAGTTCTGCTATTCTGACAGTCAATTCACTTGTGACATTTCTCCCACTGAAGTACACTTCCCTGATCAACTTTCCTGTCATTTAGCTCAAATAATAAGTGGAAAACACAAGGTGGGAAGAAGGATCAGCCAACTTGGCATAAATTGGCTGTTCACCTTTTTAACCTTGTTGCATTTAACTGGGAATATTTGTCCTCTGATGGAATTAAAATGGGAGCAATATAAACACAATGGCCTACATGCTTTCAGTGTAGATGCTTCACACCAGCAGCTCTTTCAATCAGCTTCGAGTGAATGCTACACTGTGGTAAACTCATTGTAGACAATCTTTTTTCCTGCGGTGAAGTGATGGTTTAATGTTCTTCTAAATTATATTCCCTCTGCCTTGCTTTGACTGTTGGAGGTGATACTTAGAGATACTTGGAAGCTGTAGTTTATGTGTGAAGCAGACAGATTGCATCTCTAACATCTAACACACAATAACAACAATAAAACAGGGTGACGTGTGTTTTTCTGTGTAAACAGTTTCTCTGAACATAGAGCCGGTGAAATGTTTTAAGAACTTTGGCTTTTATGACTATATTTATCATTTTTGGGAACATTTCCTCATGGAGCCACATTGTATATTTTATGTTCTCTGGAGAAATAAAAAGTGTTTAAACTTAAAATGCTGATGTGATTTTATGAGGGCCCTGTGGACATGGACAAGTGCACATGGACAAGTCATGCTGGGACAATGAATGATGTAAGCAGGAGACGTTTAATATCCAAATTTTAAAAATGGGTGAGAAAAACAGACCTTGGAGCTAAAGCAACTTATGAGAAACACAAACTCTTTTCAGGTGTTTCTGACTTCTTTCTGTCTAATAGATGAGTAGGGGACAACTTAGCCCCACCCCCTCCATCATTGCTTTCTCCACATCAAGATAAGAGGTTCCTGCTCAATTATAGGTTCTCTGTGCAAGCAAGGAGCCTGGGAAATTAGGGGTCTTGTTTGCTTGAGTAGAGAGCCAAAATGGAATCCTTCTTCTGAAGATACATCACTCTCCACATAGAGAAAGCAAAAACACAGAGGAAAGGCCCTAGAACTGCTCAGAACATTGGAGAGAGTAGGAAAACAACAGCTGACTCGGGCTTCAAAGAACTGCATTTTAGCATGCATTCCAGGAAGAGGGAGGGAATGCATTTTCTTGTGATGCTTTTTATTTTATACTGAGTGATTTTATATTTTATACTAATACAACTGGAACCTTGATTTTTTTTAAAAAGAAAGTATAAGGGTAACTTCAGAAGAACATAAAGCCCCAATGAAATATCACATGTAATCACTCCATTTTTAAAAAGGGGGACATTCACAAGAAGGAATTAGATGGAATGATTTCCTATTATTTCCTATGGCATTATTTCCTTGTGTGTAACACAACAAAAAGGCAGGGTTCATACATATAGAATGTATTAATCACCTTTGAAGTAACATTTTGCTCTGGATGACTTATACTACACCTCAAGTCATCTTATAAAACAAATAAATGTAGCAGTAAAAACTACCTAACCCTCTCTGTGCAATGTTGCAAAATGCATTTGTTAACCAAAAATGTCCAGTAGATTCTGCTAACACAATTCTGACCTCCCTAGACATGAGAGAGAGAGAGAGAGAGAGAGAGAGAGAGAGAAGATGGAGTACACAAAAGAGAAGATACTATAGCCAAAAAAGTCCAGCTGCACTTCCTTTAATGACTGGATCAAGCATTAAGGCACATGTATTATTATTATTATTATTATTATTATTATTATTATTATTATTATTATTATTATTATTATTATTATTATTATTATTATTATTATGTACAAGTATACTTGGTACAAGAACAATGAAATCTACAGAACACAAAGAGTGATAAATATAAATGTGCATCACTATTTCTCGGCCTTTCTTTTGTCACCTCTGAAATGATCTGAGAGGACAAAATAATGCTGTTCTTTTCATTTACACATACAGCCCCCAACGTGTAAATGGTGTCATCAGCACAGAAACCAGTAAGATACTTATGTTCTGTGGGAAAAAGTGGGTAGCAGGATTGCATTATTTTAACAATTGTTCAGCATTTTCCTTCCTGAGCCATACTGGCTTTGCCTAAGGCATCTTCTAGGCAACAGGAAGAGCTTCTAGCTGAGTGTAAAGTTTATATTTAATTTTGTCTCATCACAATCTCACAAAATAATTGCATGTTTATGACCAGCACTAGCTGTGAAAAGGGCAGACAGATTTTTATCTGGTTCATTTAATTTCTTCTGTGCCTGGACTCTTACAAAGTGTTTTGGGAACCCTGCCCTTCTGCTGTGTTAAAAATATTGCCCCGTTATCTGAAGTGTGTATAATAGGAAAGAGTAGCAAGTACAATAATAATTTAGAAAAGGATTCTCTTCTCTTCTCTTCTCTTCTTTGGTGCCCCTTATCCTATTGCAACCACTAAGAACACAAGTATGTGTAAAATAAAGCAATTGACTGCATGGTAATTCTTATTGTGTGTTGTGGTGAGGGATGGGAAAGGACTTCATTTCATTTTGCTTTTAATAAGAATTTTCTACAGTTCACTATTATTGCTTCATTCATTCATTTTTTGGGCAATATCTTCACATTCATAATAGAAAGTATTTGAGAGTTCAAAAACCTGGAATATTAGAGAAACCAAGCCTCATATATCTTCCATTCAGACCAAGGACTTCCAATGCTTAAAAGACGGAATGTGAATCCCTGTATATTCAACTGTGTTACTGTGAAATTAGATTTGCCTCTTTTTAAAGAAGGAAGTTTTCATCTTGTTGGTTTTTACCATAAACAGGTAACTTTCCTTAAAACCTAGGGAGTTTGGGGGACCCCAGAAACACAGCTGGCAAGGGACAGCTATACAAAATAAATGCAACTATGTAGACTTGAGCCACTGCAGAGAATGTTCTTGTACAGGTTCTGTTTTCTTCAAGTTTGCAAACTTGAGACAGATTGTTATTAAGAAATAGTTCAAGAAATAGAATGATTTGGGCAGTAGTCTCAGGGCACTCACTATGAAAGCTCATGGAGATAGACCGCACATCTATAGATCACTTAAAGCATTGACCTTTATTTCTGACAGTCTTCTTCAGATCCTGCTTCACCTCTTAAGTGAAGTGGTCTAAAACCTGGGGAATATTCTGATTTTATTTCATTTGTGCTTCTAGAAGTCATGTTGCCCATTGGACTTCCCATGAGAAAGTGAAAGGTCATGCATTATTGTGAGCATTCCTTGAACACAACCAAGCACCCTCTAGCCTTCCACTCTGTGCCCTGAGAAAATTTTCAGACAAAGGTTTCAATTGATGGGAGATCCTCCTGTGCCACCATCTGTAATTCTCTTTATTCAGTTTACAGTCATCAAAAGGAGTAATGTACCATAATGAGAAGTGGGAGAAATTTGTCAGGCCTAAAGTTTATACAGACGTACCACTTTTGGACCTTCCCTTTGAAATCAGTGGAACATACCTGCATGCTGCACCTGTGAGGACAAAAATGTGTAGAGCAGGAAGAATGCACACACAAATATCTTAACATTTTTTCTGCTTTTGCAGACTAACAAAACCAGGCCAAAAAACACCAATTTACAATTGGAGATATGAGAAATACAGTGAAACTGGAAATTTGTGGTTTCAACCATCTGTAGTACCATATAAAGCTGAACAGTCAATCACAGGCCTTAATTTATAGTTGTAAATCACGGGTTCCCAACCTGGACTCAAGAGACCCCAAGAGGGTTGCAAAGTGTTTTCTGGGGGTTGCCATGGTTATTTTTAGTTGCAATTATTTTTATATTTATTATATTAAATATAGTATACATAATGCTGTTTTATTTTAATTCTCTTGGCCCACAGATAGATAATTTTAATCTGAACCAGAACTACAGGCAATCTAAGTTCTTATTTATTTCTGTATACCTTTGGGTGGATTTTTCTTTTATTCATGCATATCACTCCTAGTTCCTCCAAAAGAGCCACTCTTGCTTGTTTCTCACTGCTTTACCACATCACCCTTTGGAGGACTGACATCAGCCCTTTGGACCAGAGCATTAGCCTGGCTCAAAGAGGTCTGAATAAGGCTAGGATGGTTCTTAAAGAGGTCTTAAGGACATCTCTTGCTGAAACCCTTCTAGAGGCTGAAATCCTATGTATCATGTGAGTCAGTATGCAACAGATAAAGTCTGTGGAGATTTCTAAACCTACAGCAATTCATGTATAAAAGTTAAGTCATTTGTGGAATTGTGAAACAGGATTTCAGCCATAGCATTTCCTTGTGAATAATCGGTCAAGTGGGTAATTATTTTATTTTATTTTTGTTACAAATGTTTTGGGTGGTGGCCACCCAATTAGGTGACATGAAAATATAATTGTTTGTGGCTGGTCAGCCCAACAGCTGGGAGGTTGTGGTAGCTACAAACAGAGAAAGGAACTATATCAAAATAAGGCCTCCCACCCCCTTCCACAGTTCCTTTGATTTTTTCTTTTTTTACACAACAAAAATCCATCCTTTGTGTGTGTTTTTCAAAATGTATCCATGTTTGAGCACATATTTTAAACTGTATGCATTGCTTGACTTCATTCCTCCACTGACGAAAGCATGTTTCAACAGTGTTTTGTGCACAGATGTAACACACCATATACTTTTCCAATGTACACATTTTTGTTAAAACACATAAAGATTCTGGGGCTCGATTTGCATCTGCACCACAGCTATTCAGAGAACTGTCGACCAAGACAAGCCCAATGAACCTTGGGATGAAGTCAAATACTTCACACATCCCTACAATTAGGGACTGACATTTTTTTTTAAAAAAAAAAGGTTGAGGATTACAAGTATTTCAGGCTGTGGAGGTATTTTCAGTCATGTCAGCATAATGAAAGTAGATGAGTGTGTTCAAACTCCGTTGGAAGCAGTTACACTTGCCAGCTGTAGAACAATTTACCCAGCAGTGCTTGTTTAGAATGTAAAGTGGCCTTTGCTGTATGTTAGATTAGTGTGTATATAATATTTCCCCCTCTTTTCTTTAATCTGCTTTTCTTCTTGTGTATTGTTTAGACCTAGGAAGAGCACCATGCATGCAATCAAGCAGGCACTTCGGCAACAAAACCTTTTAGCAGGACTTTAAAAAAAAGTAGGAATTTTTAAAAAAATAATCAGATATTTCCCATGCAAACCTCATTAGAAGGATGCTGGTGCTGTGCTTTGGTGGATTATACTTCAGCTAACAGATTCTTAAAAGGTTAATTCGAAAGTAAATTGCACTGATTTCCATAGCATGTATGTCAAGTACTTATACAGTATTTATTTAGCATGTGGTTGATAGGCTTCTTCTATCTCGGCATCCCACATAAGGTGACTGCTCTACATTCTAAACCTAATCTCACCTCTTTAACTGCAGCACATGAACCCAGTATGGCATAGATGGAACTGAGATCACAACCATGTCTGTATACAAATTGTCTGCATAACCTTGCTTAAAGACTATAGAACAGTAGAGCAAGGTGGCCAATGAAAGGTGAGGCCAAAATCAGGGGTAGGCAAAGCCAGCTAATTCTGATTTAGTCCCCTTCCTCTTCTCCATCAACAGTACTGCAGTATAACACTTTAATATTTATCATCTAACTGAACTGATGAGGTTCTTATCTTGGATCAGTTGTGATCAGCTGTAGTGTGAATGAGGGAGCTCATCCTCATAAAATGACAAGCTGAACTTCCCTCCTGTTTGGATCACGAGCTGCCAGTGTTCAGTAGGCTTCCATATTCATTCATTCGTTCATTCATTCAACTTGTATGCCATCCCGTAGTTCAAGCATATATAGCTCCAGGTGTGCCCCATAACACACAAAAATTCAAGGACAGAGAGGCCACTCGAGAACTGCTGTAACTGGGTATGTTGAGGTCCTGTTTCTCTTTACAGTCATTTTGGATGTAAGTTGATAAGGAGATAAACATCGCCTTACATTGGCTGCCTGTCCGGTTCCGCGTGGATTTCAAGGTCTTAATGCTTACGTATAAAGCCCTAAACTGTTTAGGGCCTCGTTACCTGACGGAACGCCTTCTCCCACCTAGATCTACCCGTATCACCCAATCTAGCCAGGAGGTGAGACTGAGGAGCCTAACACCGAGGGAGGCCCGGAAGGAAAAAACAAGAAACTGGGCCTTCTCGGCAGTGGCTCCTCGTCTCTGGAACAATCTCCCTCCTGAGATTCGCATGGCCCCTTCCCTGGGCGTCTTCAAATGCCAATTGAAAACCTGGTTGTTTAAGCAAGCCTTCCCTCCATCCACTGTTTGAATTTTGGTTTCTTGTGTTCTTTCCATCTTGGATCATTGTGGGTTTTTTTCTTTCTTTTTTTAGTAACATACCGTCATTTTAAATTGTAATTTTGTTATATGTTATGTTGTTACCTGCCCAGAGTAGTCTATATGACTAGATGGGCGGGCTAAAAATGTAATAAATAAATAAATAAAATAAATAAATAAAATGCTGGCACAGAAAAATGGCCACGCTAATCTTCCTCCTAGCTCTACTTGCAGAAGGAAGAGGGCCTAAAGCTAAAATGGAGAGGGAGGTCTTTGCGGTGGCACAACTGCTGCAGTGGTGCAACGACGGTGGAAGCAGAACGATGGGGACGGTGGTGGCAGTAGTGGCATGACAGCAGCATGATAGGAGAAGGCAGCCCCCCTACCAGGTATGAACCAAAAACCAAACCAGAAGCCAGTTGGGTTTTCCAGTTGGTTCGTCGTAGTTCATGGGTTGCAGCTAACCACAAACCATAATGAATCACAATTTTTCAGGTTCATGTCCATCTCTATTGTTAAAGGGCTAACATGAATGCCAGTCTAGAAAGATTTTAAAGATTGATGTGGGGAGTGGAAGTAAGCATTTCAGATATATGTGAAGACCTCTTCTCACCATATAAGCAGGGAGGAAGGAATCATCCTGAAACAGCTTAGGAAGAGGCCTGACCGAGGGTACCTCATTACCATGCAGTTAAGATCTTCCACCACCCTGTTCCTTTCTCATCCAACTCCTAGCTAACTTTTCTCTTAATTCCCTATTCCTCCAGTGTTCCTCCTGTGTTGTCCTCTCTCACTCTGGTCTCCATTCTGTCCAGTCTGACTGACTGTCTGACAGTCCCGGAGTCTCATCATTGTCTCCCACCTACCAACAGTGCGCAAGGTGGCACCAAGGCACAAGACATCAACTGAAGTATATCCCTTGTCCTCCACCATTTAGTGAGGCCATTGTAATAACAAGTAATAAAATAAAATTTGAGATACATTGTAATTCTGTTCCAATTATTTTTTTAAAAAAAATCCTGATTTTGCATCTGTATGTACAAATCAGGATATACAGTTTTATACAAGTAAAAATCTTCTTTTACCCTCTATTTCAGTGGTCCCCAACCGCGGACTGGTGTGTGTGTGGCGCACCCACAGGGGGGCGGAGCTTGCTCGGGGGGGTCCCCACTTGCACGCATGCGCACAGCCCGCTAAGAGGGGGTGGAACGCACTCGGGTGCATATGCGCAACGGCACTCGTGGGGGGGCTGCTCGCCGGCAGAACACGCTCACGCGCATGCATGCGACTGTGCTCATGGGGGGTGCTTGCGGGGGGGTAGGAGATCTGTGTCCACGGCCCGGTCCTGGATAGGCTGCGGACCGCTGCCCGGTCGCGGACCAGGGGTTGGGAACCTCTGCTCTATTTTGTCAATGCATGTTCTTCCTTTTTAGTCATATGTCATGGCCACCTTCATTCTCCACCCCCAACATATGAGGATGCTGGGTAACTCTGAGCTAAGAAATAGGCCCCAAGAGCTTGCAGATTGCACAAAACACTTGGTGGACCAAGAGGCTGACTCCAATTACACCAGCTTCACATGGGGTTCCTTCACATTCATATTCAGCTTGGGTACTGGCTGATAATTAATTGAATTCAGTAAAGCTTCTTTTTGAAATGTATTGTATTGTTTATCCCTCTCTGCTGTAAGGAGGTCAGAGTATAATTTTTTTGTCCTCACACTTTGACCCCTTTGCCACCTGGCTCACCTGAATCCACCTCATAGGCTTTATTTATAGATGCAAGAAGTTATGTTTCTGGACTACAATTGTCAACCACCATAGCTTCTGGCTGTATACATTGGGATATTCAGAAGCTGCAGTCCTAAAAAAGTAAATTTTCCAGTCTCTGGCTTTACTTATCACTGACAATCGTACTGTATGATAGGCATGAAGTTTCTGTCAGAATAAATATTTAAATAGGGCTTAGTAAAAAATAAAGTAAGAGTTTTTGTATTCTCCTCAGCAAAGTGGCCTGAGTCATTTGCTTGAATAATCTGGAACTGCTTGCTGTGTAGGCAATTTAGGGTTGCCTGATCCAGGGATGCTTCTTTGGGTCTCCATGTTGGGAGACAATATTCAGGGTGAGCAATGCTGGAGGAGGAGGAAGACTGAATTTCTTGTGCATGATGGTTTTATGCCTGGGGACTCCTCTTCTCTTCACTCCTAGCTGGTGCCAAAGCTTAGTGGTTGAGTTCAGTAAGGTATGTGTGTTTCTTTGTGTATTGTAAACATAATTAGGGGTGTGATCTTTCATATTTTTGGACTGCAAGTCCCAGAATTCTCCAAGAATTCCCCAGGCAGAACACAAATCTAGATTTGGACCCCAGAGAAGGCTTTTCAAGTTATTTACTTCCAGCTCTGCCACAGTGTTTTCTAGGAGTCATAGTTCTTTGAGAGGCATCCTCTATAGAGCCTAATGAACAGTGAGACTAAAACTCCCAGCATGGCTTCAAGTGCAGAATCCTGTGATGATGCGAGTAGTTGATTGGTCAGAGGGAGTGACTGACTGACCAGATCCCACTCCAACACTCTAACTACTGCAACACACCAAAAAAGAGCCCCATTAAGCCAGAAGATTACCATTTTTATCAGTGTGGGTTTCTTCTTAGGGCGTATTCCTATGACATGAAAATAATGGCTCTGTATACCACCATGTATATGGCACAGCAGGAATCCTTATATGGCAGGAAGTATATAGAATGGCCAACGATATATGTCGTAGAAAAAAACATTTCAACATAGTACACAGGAAGTTGCTATAACAGATGAGGAGATGAGGAAGTCTGTCAGCATGAGTTCTCACTTTTTATTTTTCTTTCTGATTGTTTCAGTTTCATACCACATTATTGTTTTTTAAGTCTGAGTAAAAATCTATACACATTTTCATGTGCATGTTCAAATATACATGTTAATATCCTAATTTTCCAAATATATTTATCTTTTGCCAGAAGCTTCCCCTTGGAGAATGTGGTTTTTGGCATAATTTCCAGGAAGACATACTTTTTCGCCCTAAGGCAAACATTTTTGCATGAATTTTTGACTGGCAAACTGAGCTACAGAAACCCATGAAAGTGCAAATTTCAGTGCTCAGTACATTTTTCTCCATGGGAGGTGCAAATCAGGTAAATTGATATGAAAATTCAGACTGAACATAAATCTCCCCCATCTCTTAGTCAAAGATTCTGATTAATAGTGGTAAGTAGCAACATAAGTTGCTCACCAGGAAATCAGAGAGAGGTTTTTACCTCCCTTGTAGCCAAATCTTTTGAACAGAGATGGGAAAAATGATGATGATGATGATTACTTTTTTAACCACAATTTTTTTTAAACTGGAATCCCTCAGCTGGCCATACTAAATATAAATAAGGTGTTCTTGGAATAGTATTCTTAAAAAAGTAACTTTTCCTGTCTCTGCTTTTGAGATGCCAAGGACTGAACCTGCCTGCCAAAGAGGAAGGTACCTCACAATGGTATGGACACCTGTTTCTGTACAGGCAAATATAATACAGTACATGCTGAAATCCAGAAATAGAAACTAGGTTGTCATTGCCATGTTCCCTTAGGGATCTTTGTTAGCCCTTCCCAGAGATCCCTGGTATTTCATGGTGGTCTCCCATCCACATACTAACCAGGCCCCACCTGCTTAGCTTCCAACACCAGAAAAATTGGGAATGCTTAGGGTGGTGGTGACCCATAGATCGTGTGTGTGTCACTCACAGCACGAGAGGAAAAAAGATATCCAAAAGGCTGCCATGGAAAACTGTACATAAATAGCTTGTGGCAATAGGAAAATAAATGTAAGAGGTGTTCTGTTTTACCCAACACTATAAACATCTATGGAAATATACCCTACCAACATTGAATTGGTATTTCAGTACCTCAAAGCTGTGACCTATGAGTTGTTGTTGTTTTTTAAAGGGTGGGGGATAGCCAAAGAAAGTATTACAAAGCAATCTGCCTTGTGAGCCCGGAGACCTGGGTAAATGTACATACACAAACGGCTCTTTCTCAGCTGCCATTTTATGTCGCTACACCTTCAATGGCAATTACATCAAATCACATTGGCATTACAAAGATTTGTGGCATTCTCGTCTTTCCACCTCACTGACAGCTCAGGAGATGCATCTGAAATTCATAGTAGCCTCATTGCCTGTGGCAAGGGAAAAATCATACTGCTAAATTTTTATTCTAGAATTCAAGCAGCTTCCCTTTAGTCTAGAGCTTGCCCGTTTTTAATCTTTTCCTGCCTCGTGCACTGTATCAGAATAACCAGCCAATATTGTTAAACTGTCAGGTGGTCTCTGCTGCCGCTGAATTTTATCGGTAGAAATAAATGATATAGCATTCAAAATCTAGAGAGAAGGGTGAAGAAGAAATAAAACATCTCTTTTGGGTAGGATTTCTGGAATTAACATTACAAGGGTCAGAGGGAGAAACCTCAGCAAACTTCAAGCTGATCCCTTCTCTTTTTTTTAAAAAAAAATGTATGATTTAAAAAAGAAAAAAAGATTGGAAGAGAATATTCAGGCTGATTTACTACACAGAGAGAGAGTGATGCCAGCCTGCTTCCCAAAATTGAACAGCATTCAAGGAAAAGAGATTTTAAAATCCCAGAAAGAAGAAATATTTCCACATTAATGGCATTGCCCGAATGCCTTGGCTCTTTGCACCCCACCAGGAAGGTTTATTATTTTCTGGTAAAATGTTGCTAGAATGGGGAGTGGTAGTCAGTGATGCGTCAGAGCTGCTCTTTGAAGACATTAAAAAGCTGAATGCACAACAAAGAACAGATGTTCCAGCATGCTTTATTTATGCACCCATCAGCAATCTTCCAATGACCACAAAACACAGGCTTCTCTCTCTCTCCCCACTCTCTTTCTCTCTGCACAGTACTATTTTCTGATCAAGCCATGTTATTTTTTTTTCCTTGTGACTGAGGACCTTAGAGAATCTTGTGGTAGGTGTTTGTATGTATGCATTTGTGTTGTGAGCGAGCACATACATGGAATGGTGTGTATATGCTTGAAAGTCTGCCTCCATCAAAAGCCATTTCTATTGAACTGTAGAACAGGTGTGGATTCAGCAATTAGATCACATTTCAGAGACGGGGAGGAGGGGGAAAAAGAGAGAGGGGGAAAAAGAGAGAAACAGAGAGACACAGGGTAATAATGGTGGTGAATTCTTCTCCGTCAAATGCAGCACCATAGCGACTGGTAACAATGAAGAATAATAGGTATTAGTATTAGAGTGATTATTTTTAGTTTATGGACTCATTTGATTGAATACTGCCATAAGGCACTGTTAACATGTGTGCAGCGCTCGCCAGCTGTAGCGCAAACTTGTTTTACTGGCGCTTAACTGAGATTCTCATCTCTCCCACCCCCTTCGTTCCCAATTGGAACAAAAAGTAACAATTGGGAAGTGGGATGTAATGTACAAAATGTTATGATGGACCAAGAGCCTGATGGATTGTGTGAAAGATTTATTTGGATGTAACTGTTTGAGAGCAGAGTACATATCACCATTTTATATTTGTCAAAGAGGGCCTCCAAATTTTAAAGATAAATCTAAAGGGCACTGGGGAAAGCACACTCAGGCATGCACACATTCCTACATCTCACTAGCTAGCTGTCTATAATAATAAAACCTATCTGATCGGATGCTTTCTAATTTATGCACACTGTAAATATATGTTAACTTAAGTGCAACACAACCGTCAGCGGTTTGAGGAGGTTTGATTTAGAAAGAGCTGAATTCTCTGTAATGCGCAGGCTGAGCATTTAGCAGACCGAAATTGGCATATTTCTGTTAAAAGTCACCAAAATCTCCATCAGTTATCACCAGCTGAGTATCCTGAACAAAGGATATTAAATAAAATATGGCAGGCTTTAAACTGAGCTGCCTAGAATTGTGACAGCAGGAAGGTCAGAAGCCAGCACTGTTTTTGTGAAATGATTTGGTTTAAATGGATAAAGAAATCATTTTAAATAGGGAAATTACTTTATATTTTATTTGCTCTGTTTCTCAGCAGCTTCTGATTTATTCGTTGTTGTGCACACTATTGATATGAACAAATCTTTTCAAACATACCTCTTTTGTGTGTATGAGATGCAGTTCTGTACATAGTTCCTAATATGTCTGCAGCCCCAAATCCAAATATTTTGCTTTTCTGTTCACAGCCACAGAAGTGACACCATAGCTACGCTTACTATGGCTTACCTCCCTCCCTCCCTCCCTCCTATACCATAGTCTGGAATCAGTGACCGCTCCAAATGGTAGGATCCTACTTCCAAAATTTATGTCACCCTCTATATGTAAAATATGCCGAGTCTGAAGTGAAGAGTCCGCTGTATCATTTGGGGCTGTGCATGTGAATTAGAACCATGGCAAAGCAGTATTCTAATACATATGTAGAGCCCCTATGGAGGCAGGAGGGTCTTTTCTTCAGACTCATTGACCTCCTCATACAGATGACAATGGGTTGGAGAACCAAGAAGGCAGGCCTAGAACACACTTGCTTCTCACATGTTGCTGAACATGTTTTGAAAACATATAAATAGGGTTTAAATTTCTCTATTGCTGACTACATGGCACCTGTAGCATCAACCACAAGTAACACTAGATTGTATATCTTGGGCAATTAGTTGTTTATCCTTGTTAGCCTGCATTTTTGTCTAAAACAGGTGCTTAGTCAAACAATTACCAACCAGTAAGATTAAATGTTCGGTATTATAAGTCAAGACTATGATAATGGCCATTTGCAGGCAACTTTGTGAAAACAGAATGGTGATGACATACTGAAGGGACAAAGCCCAGGTCATTTATTTATCCTGAAGATAAATAAATGACCTGGGGTTCATTAATAGCAAATCTGAATAAGTACAATCTAATTCTTACTTAAGTAAATGAATATAAAATGTTGCAGAGAGAAAATATCCACAAGTACCACCTGGAAAAATAGAAAATCCCAGACACCTGGTACCTAAAAATCTGTTATAATTACATTTTATTTCACACATGATAAAAAATAGAGAGGAGCTCTATTATTTATGCTTATGATGTATCATTTTTGAAAACAACATGTTATATCCAGACAGTTCTGTCATCACCATGTCATCTGAAGAGTTGCTTTTATCATCACCACATATTGTTTTCACAGCATGCATTATTGACATGATATTCTTACAATAGCTACCTTCTGAACTGCAACAAACTGACTTTGTGGCAATTAAAGAGGTACACTGGCCCTGTTGCTTTCCCAGCACAGCCATGACCACAACACAAATGACAGCCACCTATTCAGTTTAAACACCCTGCAGAGTCCTCTGTCATTTACATTAAGTGACTACTTCTTTGTTCATGTCGGAAGCAAACCAATGGTGCTTCTGGGGTGGAAGGATCAACTGACAGGGCACTGTCATTGGCCAGGAGACACCCAAATGTGATCATAGTCCTCACATTCTTTGAGGAGACTCCTTGTGTTCTCCATCCCCCATTTATAGGCTAAAGAGGACATGGTTACAGATTTGTTTTTAAAATTATTAACATAATCTTTTATGGTAGTTCCATAGGCTTCCTTTTCTGGGCTAAAGTATGTATGGTGGGTTATGACCTACTCTTTCAGGACTCAAGGTAGCAGTTGGTACAGGAAGGCTATGGTTGGAGAACACTACATGAACATCTCTCTAGCATGTGCTACTTACTTTGGTATATTCCCACCAATGTCCTGAAAACATGCAAGAGTAAAAGCCGAGATAGCTTGCAGATAAATTCCACATCATGGATGAATTATGAGACTGGAGCAATATAAAATGTGGGGAACTTTAAGAAAAATAATCTGTAAATGCCACCAGCCCAAAGGCTATCTGTTCAAGATATTGTCCGTGAATATTCATCAGTCTATCTTTTTCCTGAGAATTTCATTGTTTTGTAATGCCCAATCTAATGAAGACTTTGAAGGGCTCAAAAGCTGGTTTTTCCTCACTTTAAAAAAATATTTTGGTGGCCCAGTTACCCAACTGTACTTTTATTTTACTTTCCTCATGTATCAAACAGATAAGGTTGTTGTTGTTTTTTAATTCTACAAAGGAAACAACTGTCTCACTGATTCTAAGATGTGCTTTCATCACCAATACGAGCCTACTCCATCAGAGGCAGTGAATATAGCCAGGTGAAAAGAGCAATCCTGTAAAGATATGCCTTAATCAGATATACTTGGAATAATACTTCTTTGTTCATCTTGACTTTTCTGAACTTCCCAGACTGAATATTCTGATATAACATGTTAGAAATGGCAGTGTGATTCAATGGTAATACAGCTTTTTCTGGACCATATTATTGGAGGTGAAAAATTATTTGTTCCTGTGCTCACTCATATTACAGACTTCCCAGCAGCCCAAAGAAAAAGCATTCTAGGCTAGACTTCTAATTTCTTGCACATAGAATGCAAATGGAGAACGTTCAGATGGGTAATTCTTAAACTGTCCTATGATTTACAGTGGTCCAGTCTACATGTGGCTTTGCTATATGACACTTTTGTATAGTGAGTCAAGGCTCTAATTTTTTAATTCTGCTTATTTATGAATAGCTAGGACTAATTCTTATTTCTTATTGGTATCAAAAACTTCTGAAGGAGAGGATGGAGTGACATATATCCACATCTTATATCCCTGAACAGAAAACAGGCTTTGTGGTGGCGGGGATCTGATTCAAATGTATTGTACTATGTTGTGCTTGATACTATTACAAAATGTAATATACTGGGGCAGTTTAGGGAGAAAAGACTATACCGAAGGGAAAGAAAATTGAGACAGATTCCCCACCCCACCCCTTCCCTTCCAGAGTAAAACAACTGACAGGTGCAGCATTATTCTGCAGATGGACCAGGAGTGGCAGAATACAATTATATAAGCCTGGCACACATGTGCTCCTGCTTTACCTAACATGCCAGCTAAGCCGGTCTTTAGCCAGATTTTAGGGGACATCCCCAACAGTTGTTTTGCTCTGACAGAGACAGAGAGCACAAAATCAGCCCCTGACAAAACATCATTAGCCATTTTCCAGAACAGGCCTTGTGTCTGAGCCAGAGTTGTCTTGCTCGCTTTCACTTTTCAAATAATGCCTGCTTAGGTCACAAAAAAATCTGTCTTGACTCAACATTCAGATAGATCTTCTCTATTCAAAAGGACACTTTTAATTCACAAATGGTCAGCTTTCCCTGGAAAAAACTGCTTGTGCTTGGTAAAATAGACAATATGTTCATTAAAAAAACCCAAAAAAACACACCTTTCTGCCCCCGGTCTTATTCAGGAAAATCTTTCCCAGTCAAGTGGCCAGCCACTGATCACATCTGTAATGACACAAAATGGTTATAAATGCAGGCTTGCCTTCTCCTCCAGCTCAGCACCTTGAAACGTAGGAGAAATTGAAAGCAAATCCTGAACAAATGTATGAGAGCAAACACTCCGACCCTGTCTCCTGTGTCAGTACGGCCATCACCAACAGCATGGCTGCACAGGCCTTACTTAAGGGCATCCATGCAGTTCCATAATGCAACTTTTTCCCCAAGTGAAGAAAGAAACTAGACTTGGACCAGGTTACTCCTACCCTTTATGAGTGTATCCTAAGGTACGTGATTCTGTCCTGCTTGTTTTCATCCTAGCACACACAGAGGTAAGAGGGCACTGGTTTCATGCAGCTAAAGAAAGCATGACTACTTGGAAATATGTACTGTTGGCATCCAAAGAAGATCTGGCTAGATGATAATCTAATTTTGCGTCTTCTTAGTGGAACAGAATAGTCATGGGAAACTGCTTGTGTTAGGAAGAGTTGGTTCTGATGTGCTTTTTTAAAATGGCTAGATGCAAATACACATCAAAATATGGCTCAGTAATCATGCAATGAAATCTCTCCAAAATGCTTGCGACAGGCAAGGAGTAAAAGCCAAAGAGCTTTCTTTTTACATTAACACAAATCAAAGGTTGATAAGAATCAACTGCTAAAATTTGACAAAGCTGGAATTCAGGTCAAATGTTGCTGCTAGTCACTTCTGAGTCATAACCTCAGAATTATGGCAGCCATTCTGACATTTGCCAGGCTTCTGACAAACCTATTGAGGTACCATAACTATATGAATGAATATGAACTATTTTCAGTCTCTGCATTCTCACGATCGTTCAAGGCTGTGTTTTTTTCTGCCAAATGATCTGAATTTTTGGGAAGAGCACGTGTGTGTAAACATCCAAAGTCTTTAACTGAAATGAGCAACAAATCCTGTTCAAAGGCTGATAAAAGCCTGCAAAAGGAGGAAAGCTAACAAAATAGAACTAAAAGTGGGGTTCTTCTGGATACATAACTCACGTGCCTGATTCTAGTTGTAAGCAAATACTATAATTCAATTTCGTCATCCAGAAGAGTTGCTGTGTTTGTTACAGGAAAAACAACAAATAATGTAGTAGCCTCTTTAAAAAAAGATTTCCTGGGGGAGTCTGGTTGTTCATGGTGAAGTTAAGCATATGAACCATCGTTCTGTTCCTGTGCTAGATTAATTGAATGATCAGTCAATTCTGTCTATGAATTTGAATCCATGGACAGAGAATTCAAATCTTGCCTGATTCACAAATGCTCTGTTGAAACAGAGTGTCACTCTGTGAAAGGACGTATATAGATCCTGTTAACTATGAAAAATCCAGTGAGATTTACAGCAGTTAATCTGTTGGGAGGGGACCTGACTTTTACCCATGCCATCCCTATGTGGTTAGTTTTGAGTGGGCTTTCACCTCAGCACCGATTTCTACATATTTTTGGATACACACAAAATACCGTGTGACATATAGAGTTCTTTGTGAGTAGCAGAAAGATAAATCATCTTTAATCTGTGCTGAATTCCTCAGCTTGCTCTGCACTTAGAGGTAACTACTATCATTAAAAATGTTTATTCCTTCTCCTGTGCATCATCAAATTGCGCCAATTTTCATAACAAAATCTTTGCCCTGGTATAATTTCCTCAAAGCTGCCAATCTGGCAAAAATCTGCTGTGGATTTTTCTCACTGCTCTGACCTCGCAGTGTCACACTATCTTGGGGACAGACTAAGAGAAGGAATGACAGAATATTAGAACAGAAGGAGAGAAACTGGGGCCCTTTCAGTCCTGCTCTAAGGACAAAGATGGAACTGAATACAAATTATGTCAGAAATTGGTGGTAAATGCTTCTTTTAATCAGACATGGAATTCAACAGTGCTTATGCTATTTTGAAATCCTAGATGTTTTGGAAAGAAAAAATTGTTGAATTCCTATACCATTCTAAGAATATTTTACCTGGAAGTTACTAGGGATGGGATTTTTAATATTCTTCTAGACTACAAATTCCATAATTTTCCATTCTTGGAGTTCTACCTACCTCAAAGACACTTTGTTGTTGTTGTTTAGTCGTTAAGTTCTGTCCAACTCTTCGTGACCCCATGGACCAGAACACGCCAGGCCCTCCTGTCTTCCACTGCCTCCCGGAGTTGGGTCAAATTCATGTTGGTAGCTTCGATGACACTGTCCAACCATCTCGTCCTCTGTCGTCCCCATCACACTTTCCCAACATCAGGGTCTTTTCCAGGGAGTCTTCTCTTCTCATGAGATGGTCAAAGTATTGGAGCCTCAGCTTCAGGATCTGTCCTTCCAGTGGGCACTCAGGGTTGATTTCCTTCAGAATGATTAGGTTTGTTCTCCTTGCAGTCCAGGGGACTCTCAAGAGTCTCCTCCAGCACCACAATTCAAAAGCATCAATTCTTCGGCGGTCAGCCTTCTTTATGGTCCAGCTCTCACTTCCATACATTGCTACTGGAAAAAACATAGTTTTGACTATGCGGACCTTTGTCGGCAAGGTGATGTCTCTGCTTTTTAAGATGCTGTCTAGGTTTGTCATCGCTTTCCTCCCAAGAAGCAGGAATCTTTTAATTTTGTGGCTGCTGTCACCATCTGCAGTGATCATGGAGCCCAAGAAAGTAAAATCTGTCACTGCCTCCATATCTTCCCCTTCTATTTTCCAGGAGGTGATGGGACCAGTGGCCATGATCTTAGTTTTTTTGATGTTGAGCTTCAGACCATTTTTGGCGCTCTCCTCTTTCACCCTCATTAAGAGGTTCCTTAATTCCTCCTCACTTTCTGCCATCAGAGTGGTATCATCTGCATATCTGAGGTTGTTGATATTTCTTCCGGCAATCTTAATTCCGGCTTGGGATTCCTCCAGTCCAGCCTTTCGCATGATGTATTCTGCATACAAGTTAAATAAGCAGGGAGACAATATACAGCCTTGTCGTACTCCTTTCCCAATTTTGAAGCAATCAGTTGTTCCATATGCAGTTCTAACTGTTGCTTCCTGTCCCACATATAGATTTCTCAGGAAATAGATAAGGTGGTCAGGCACTCCCATTTCTTTAAGAACTTGCCATAGTTTGCTGTGGTCCACACAAAGGCTTTTGCTTAGTCAATGAAGCAGAAGTAGATGTTTTTCTGGAACTCTCTGGCTTTCTCCATGATCCAGCGCATGTTAGCAATTTGGTCTCTAGTTCCTCTGCCCCTTCGAAATCCAGCTTGTACTTCTGGGAGTTCTCGGTCCACATACTGCTGAAGCCTGCCTTGTAGGATTTTGAGCATAACCTTGCTAGCGTGTGAAATGAGTGCAATTGTATGGTAGTTGGAGCATTCTTTGGCACTGCCCTCCTTTGGGATTGGGATGTAGACTGATCTTTTCCAATCCTCTGGCCACTGCTGAGTTTTCCAAACTTGCTGGCATATTGAGTGTAGCACCTTAACAGCGTCATCTTTTAAGATTTTAAATAGTTCCACTGGAATGCCATCACCTCCACTGGCCTTGTTGTTAGACATGCTTTCTAAGGCCCACTTGACTTCACTCTCCAGGATGTCTGGCTCAAGGTCAGCAGCCACACTATCTGGGTTGTCCGGGACATCCAGATCTTTCTGGTATAATTCTTCTGTGTATTCTTGCCACCTCTTCTTGATGTCTTCTGCTTCTGTTAGGTCCCTACCATTTTTGTCCTTTATCATGTCCATCTTTGCACAAAATGTTCCTTTAACATCTCCAATTTTCTTGAACAGATCTCTGGTTTTTCCCTTTCTATTATTTTCCTCTATTTCTTTGCACTGTTCATTTAAGAAGGCCCTCTTGTCTCTCCTTGCTATTCTTTGGAAGTCTGCATTCAATTTTCTGTAACTTTCCCTATCTCCCTTGCATTTTGTTTCCCTTCTCTTCTTTGCTATTTGTAAGGCCTCTTGGACAGCCACTTTGCTTTCTTGCATTTCCTTTTCTTTGGGATGGTTTTTGTTGCTGCCTCCTGTACAATGTTACAAGCCTCCATCCATTGTTCTTCAGGCACTCTGTCCACCAAATCTAGTTCCTTAAATCTGTTCTTCACTTCCACTGTGTATTCATAAGGGATTTGGTTTAGATTATACCTGACTAGCCCAGTGGTGTTTCCTACTTTCTTCAGTTTAAGCTTGAGTTTTGCTATAAGAAGCTGATGATTAGAGCCACAATCAGTTCCAGGTCTTGTTTTTGCTGACTGTATAGAGCTTCTCCATCTTTGGCTGCAGAGAACATAATCAATCTGATTTCGGTATTGCCCATCTGGTGATGTCCATGTGTAGAGTCGCGTCTTGTGTTGTTGGAAAAGAGTGTTTGTGATGACCAGCTTGTTCTCTTGACAAAACTCTATTAGCCTTTGCCCTGCTTCGTTTTGAACTCCAAGGCCAAACTTACCTGTTGTTCCTTTTATCTCTTGACTCCCTACTTTAGCATTCCAGTCCCCTATAATGAGAAGGACATCTTTCTTTGGTGTCAGTTCTAGAAGGTGTTGTAAGTCTTCATAGAATTTGTCAATTTCAGCCTCTTCAGCATCGGTGGTTGATGCATAAACTTGGATTCCTGTGATGTTGAAAGGTCTGCCTTGGATTTGTATTGAAATCATTCTATCATTTTTGAGATTGTATCCCAGTACAGCTTTTCCCACTCTTTTGTTGACTATGAGGGCTACTCCATTTCTTCTACGGGATTCTTGCCCACAATAGTAGATATGATAATCGTCTGAATTGAATTCGCCCATTCCCATCCATTTTAGTTCACTGACGCCCAGGATGTCAATGTTTATTCTTGCCATCTCCTGTTTGACCACATCCAGCTTACCAAGGTTCATAGATCTTACATTCCAGGTTCCTATACAATATTTTTCTTTGCAGCATCGGACTTTCCTTTCACTTCCAGGCGCGTCCGCAGCTGAGCGTCCTTTCGGCTTTGGCCCAACCACTTCATTAGCTCTGGAGCTACTTGTACTTGTCCTCTGCTCTTCCTCAGTAGCATGTTGGACGCCTTCCGACCTGAGGGGCTCATCTTCCAGCATCATATCTTTTAGCCTTTTGTTTCTGGCCATGGAGTTTTCTTGGCAAAGATACTGGAGTGGCTTGCCAGTTCCTGCTCCAGGTGGATCGCGTTTAGTCAGAACTCTCCACTATGACCTGTCCGTCTTGGGTGTCCCTGCACGACATAGCCCATAGCTTCTCTGAATTACTCAAGCCCCTTCGCCACGACAAGGCAGCAATCCGTGAAGGAGCAAAGACACTTTACAAACATTTAAATCTGATGCACCTCAGACAAAGGTCTAAATTGGAAGGCTCTGAGGCTTAGCTAGGTGTTGCTCCACCAAGCTTTCTTTCTGAGTATGGGATAGAGAAATCAGTTTATTTTGAATTTTTATGCATCTGAATATTTTAAGGTCTTTAAATTTTTTTATTCTTCAAATGCAAGCTGGTTGTTTCTCATTTGCACCGAAAAAACTTTATTCAATCCAGTTGCGACTGAATAAACAGGAATTCAAAGCCAGACTCTTAAGAGTTAGACTATACTGCAGTGGATGTCTCTGTCAGTTTTGGATTTTCCCACATTGGAACGTTTTCCAAACTCAGATTCTTTTCATCATGAATACAAAGAAATCTTCCAGTTGTGGTAATTTTTAAAAATCAAAAATAAACTGAAACAAAATGTTAGGGACTGCAGCTCAGAGTCAAGGGGCATGGCTGCTGTTTCATTTAGCTCTTTCCAAAAGGAATGAGAATTAGAGAATGGCTTGTATAAAAATGGTTTAATAAAATGAAGAACCCCTAAAGACAACTTAGAAGTATGTAAGGAACAGTTTTTCAAATTCACTGTGATACTTGTTTTTTAAGTTTCAGTATGTATTAGAACAGTATTTTGCTATTTCATCTAATTGTTGGATTAAGACAATGGTTTTTCTTAATGATGAGAAAACATTTTCACTTTATATCCCCTATTCACAGCTCAATCTGAAATTGTAGCAAAGAAGCGGAATGATAAATATTGTTATAGAGAAACAAAGCTACTCAGTAAAACTCGTCATCCCTCAGGAGCACTTCCAGCCTGCTTATCACAAAGCCTTTATTTGGGTTGGTTTGATTTTACAAAGATAACAAACCAGTCTTTTCAAAACCACATTTTTTCAAAAGATTTATTCTGAAGAGCTCTGTTTTGAAAATATCTGTAGTTCCACACTTGTTCTGAATGCTGTGTCAAATCAATACCATTGTTAAACTTTGGTGAAGAGCTTTGTCAAGGGTCAATTTTCAAAGGTTGTATTAAAAGGATCTGGAAAATGCAAGAAGAACACAAAAGAAAACAAAACTAGTTTGCTTGGCTGAAATGCTCTGTTTAAACAGCTGGCTTGTAAAATTTTGCAAGAGGGTGGAATAAGCAGACATTCTCCAAAGATGCATAAAATAAAAATGGACTGAAAGATCCAAACTTTTAAATAGAGATTTTTGACTGACCTGCACTGACTGCATTTTTTAATTGAGTCAGAAGCAGCTTTTAGGATGCAGACTTTTGAGGACAACTGAATATCATATTCTAATGTTGCATCTGGACAATGCCCAAGAAATATTACCCCAGTTCTAAGCCAGGAGTACACAGATGGTACACTGGAATCCACTGGTAGATCCTTGGGTGAGATGTTTGTTTGTTGAATTCATATATAATCTTTCTGTCAAAAACTAGCACTCAAGGCAGTTGATATATATTTGAAGAAAAATAAATATAATTAGAACAGGATAGAGTTAGAACATGGTTAAAGCACACCCCAAAAAAGAAATAATCAGATATTGTGGGGGTTTTGATCTAAAATTCTGAGAATATGTAACAACCCCAAAACAGTTCACCTTCCACCAAAAACAGCACCCTGCCTTAAATATCAAAGGCCTGTCTCCAAGTTTCCCTCTAAGGTGCATGGCTGAGCGTGTGTGACTCCGCCTCCCTTCACACAGTTTTCCTCCTCCTCCATGCAGTGATTGTTTTCAGCCCTTTTCGTTCCAGTCACAAAGGAACCCCATGTGCAGGGGTGTGGAGTTGCATGCGCACACAGGGGCAAAGTTGCACAAGAGAGGCAGAGCCCCACCTAGTGATGCTGAAAATTAGAGAGTACGTTGCCTGTCTCAATTAAAAAGGAAGGACAATAGCAAATTTACGTTAACAGAAAGTTCCAGAGCATGGGAGTGGCCACTGAGAAAGCTCTCTCTAACACACATTCCCACCAGACAAATGGTGGCAGTACCAAGACTGTGGTATAGTGAATAGACTGACAGATTAAGACTCTGGAGATCTGGGTTCAAATCTCAGGTAAAACCACTTTTTAAATATCTCACATATTTCATATACTTTGAAAACCTTATTAGGATTATCATAAGTTAAAAGCGATTTGATGAAACAAACATCTTAACATGCAACCAAGTTTCTTTGGGGCAGAATGCAGTCTTTCGGATAGCCAGGTCCAAGGTCTGGAAGATATAGTAGCCAAGATCCTGCTGCTTAGTAAATTGCACTACAGTAGGCTCACTGGCTCAACAAGGATTTAGTAAGCCACCTCCTCCATATGCTCCATTAATCATAGAATCAGAGAATAACTGAGTTGGAAGGGGCTTATAAGGCCATCATGTCCAACCCCCTGCTCAATGCAGGAATCCAAAGCAAAGCAGATCTGACAGATGGTTATTCAACTTTCCCTTGAATGCCTCCAGTGTTGGAGTGCTCACCACTTCCCAAGATAATTGGTTCCATTGTCGTACTGCTCTAACAGTTAAGAATTTTTTCCTGATATTCATCCTAAATCTGACTTCCTCTAGCTTGAGCCAATTATTATGTGTACTGGAATGATTGAGAACAGATCCTGCCTCTCCTCTGTATGATGACCTTTCAAGTATTTGAGAAGTGCTATCATATCTCTAATGGGACTACTCTAACTGGGACTTACTATGCAAAAGTAAGTCCCAATAAGAGTACGCCTATTTGAATCAATGGAGCTTTTGGAAGAGTTGACACCCATCCCCATTGATTCAATGGCCCTGCTCTGATGTAATTTATTATACTAAGCAATAGAGTTTCAGCCAATGACTTCTAGTTGCTTAATGATGGCAACAATATCAAGGCTTTTGCCTATGTTGTTGTTGTTGTTTAGTCGTTAAGTCGTGTCCGACTCTTCGTGACCGCATGGACCAGAGCACGCCAGGCCCTCCTCTCTTCCACTGCCTCCCGGAGTTGGGTCAAATTCATGTTGGTAGTTCGATGACACTGTCCAACCATCTTGTCCTCTGTCGTCCCCTTCTCCTCTTGCCTTCACATTTTCCCAACATCAGGGTCTTTTCCAGGGAGTCTTCTCTTCTCATGAGATGGCCAAAGTATTGGAGCCTCAGCTTCAGGATCTGTCCTTCCAGTGAGCACTCAGGGTTGATTTCTTTCAAAATGGATAGGTTTGTTCTCTTTGCAGTCCAGGGGACTCTCAAGAGTCTCCTCCAGCACCACAATTCAAAAGCATCAATTCTTCGGCGGTCAGCCTTCTTTATGGTCCAGCTCTCACTTCCATACATCGCTACTGGAAAAACCATAGCTTTGACTATGCAGACCTTTTTCGGCAAGGTGATGTCTCTGCTTTTTAAGATGCTGTCTAGGTTTGTCATCGCTTTCCTCCCAAGAAGCAGGCGTCTTTTAATTTTGTGGCTGCTGTCACCATCTGCAGTGATCATGGAGCCCAAGAAAGTAAAATCTGTCACTGCCTCCATATCTTCCCCTTCTATTTGCCAGGAGGTGATGGGACCAGTGGCCATGATCTTGGTTTTTTTGATGTTGAGCTTCAGACCATTTTTGCCGCTCTCCTCTTTCACCCTCATTAAGAGGTTCTTTAATTCCTCCTCACTTTCTGCCATCAGATTGCCTATGTTAGGCTGCTAAAATGGAGGGAGCTTGAGAAGATTAGATGTGGGTCTTTGTGTGAAAGGTCTATGGGTTCGGTTTTGGAAATGAAAACAATCATGACTCATGAGATATGTGCTTTGTTAAATTCTAGGTACTGTTTTGCATCTTTCTCCTGCTGGTGGGCCTTGGGGATTCAGGTTAAAAAATACAGAGTTGATCTGCAAGCTGAAATTCTGCTCATCCTAGTTTTAAAGGACACAGTGGCTGAGATCCAGTAGTAAATCACAACTGAAATAATCCTACTGAAGCAGTGGAGATTTGGTGAGTAAACTCCTCTGAGTTCCATTAATTCAATGGGCCTGCTCTAGTTGTTGTGATTCACTACCGGATTTCAGCCAGAGATAAATAATGGAAAAAGTACACCCCCCCATCTGAATTCCACTCTTGTTAGTGTGAATCCAGTAGCCATAAAGCCTAGGGGTAACAGCACAAAAAGATATGTCCATGTCTATCTTGTCTGATGGCATAGGTGTCATAGCTCACACATGCTTGACATTTGCAAAAGCCATGCATTAGCCATCTTAGCATTCAGGGTAGCGTACAATACAGACTATATCAGGTCAGCACAGCTTGCAACCCATTAAGCCAAACACAAGTTCACTTCACCGTAGTTTGATCATTTTGGTTGCCCTCCTCTGGACACGTTCCAGGTTGTCAACATCCTTCTTGAATTGAGGTGCCCAGAACTGGACACAATACTCCAGGTGAGGTCTGACCAAAGCAGGATAGAGTGGTACTATCACTTCCCTTGATCTAGACACTATACTCCTATTGATGCAACCAAGAATTGCATTGGCTTTCTTGGCAGCCGCATCACACTGCTGACTCATGTTCAGTTTGTGGTCTACCAAGACTCCTAGATCCCTTTCACAGGTACTGTTTTCTAGCCAGGTGTCTTCCATCCTATATCTATGCAGTTCATTTTTTCTGCCCAGGTGTAGGACCTTACATTTCTCCCTGTTGAAATTCATTTTGTTAGTTTTGGCCCAGGACTCTAATCTGTCAAGGCCATTTTGAATTTTAATCCTGTCCTCTGGGGAATTAGCAACCCCTCCCAATTTGGTATCATCTGCAAATTTAATCAGCATACTTTCTATTCCTTCATCCAAGTCATTGATAAAGATGTTGAATAGCACAGGGCCCAGAACAGAACCCTGAGGCACCCCACTAGTTACCTCTCTCCAGAATGAAGAGAAGCCATTGGTGAGCACCCTTTGGGTTCGGTCAGTCAACTAATTACAAATCCACCGAACAGTAGCATTGTCTATCCCACATTTTACTAGCTTCCTTGCAAGAATATCATGGGGAACTTTGTCAAAGGCCTTACTCAAATCAAGATATGCTACATCCACAGCATTCCCTTCATCTATCAAGCCTGTAACTCTATCAAAAAAAGAGATCAGATTAGTCTGGCATGACTTGTTTTTGAGAAACCCATGTTGACTTTTAGTGATGACAGCATTGCTTTCTAAGTAATAACAAACTGTCTGTTTAATTATCTGCTCTAGAATTTTTCCGGGAATTGATGTCAGGCTGACTGGGCAATAATTATTTGGGTCTTCTTTTTTCCCCTTTTTGAAGATAGGGACAACATTTGCCCTCCTCCAGTCTGTGGGGACTTCTCCTGTTCTCCAAGAATTCTCAAATATTATTGCCAATGGTTCTGAAATTACTTCTGCTAGTTCTTTTAATATCCTTGGATGTAATTCGTCTGGCCCTGAAGACTTGAATTCATTTAGAGTAGCCAGGTATTCCTGTACTACTTCTCTACCTATTCTGTGCTGCATTTCCCCCACTACATCACCTGCTCTTCGCCCCTCAGGTTGAGCACTATTTTCCTTTTTGGAGAAAACTGAGGCAAAGAAGGTGTTGAGAAGTTCAGCCTTTCCCCTGTCCTCTGTTAGTAGTTGGCCATCTTCTCCAAGCAAGCGACCCTATCATTTCCTTGTTTTTCCTTTTGCTGCGGGAATAACTAAAAAAGGCCTTTTTATTGTTTTTAATCTGTCTGGCAAGCCTGAGTTCATTCTGCACTTTTGCTTTTCTTACCTTCCCCCTAAATATACTGGCTATTTACTTGTATTCCTCTTTGGTTTTCCCCCATTTTTCCATTTCTTTTACATTTTTTTAAACACTTAGTTCAGTTGAAAGTTCTTTAGTCAACCATTCTGGTTTCTTTAGACATCTCCCGTTTTTACTTCTTATTTGAACAGTTTTAGATTGTGCCTTTAGTATCTCCCTTTTAAGAAATTCCCATCCATCCTGAACTCCCTTCCCTTTCAGTATCTTTGTCTATGGAATTACAGCCAGTAATTCCCTAAGTTTACTGAAATTGGCCTTCTTAAAGTCTAGAATGCGTGTCTGGCAGCACTTGGCTTCCCCTTCCCACTGTATAACAAATTCCAAGAGAGCGTGGTCACTCCCACCTAAGGATCCCACCACTTCGACCCCATTAACAAGGTCATCCCTGTTGGTTAAGATCAGATCTAAAATAGGTGATCCCCTTGTTGCCTCTTCCCCCTTCAGGACCATGAAATTGTCTGCAAGACAAGTGAGGAATTTGCTGGACCTTATGTTCTTGGCAGAGTTTGACTGCCAACATATATAGGGATAGTTGAAATCTCCCATTACTACTGCATCTCTCACTTTTGAATGTATGGTCATCTGCTCCAGGAAGGCATCATCCAACTCCTCGGGCTGGCTTGGGGGTCTGTAGTATACCCCCACAATGACATCCCTCTTGTTTCTCTCCCCCTTAATTCTTACCCAGATGCTCTCAACCTGGCTTCCTGGATTTAAGTCCTGGATCTCTTCACAAGAATAAACATCCTTGACATATAAAGCTACTCCTCCTCCTTTCTTGCTATGTCTATTTCTCTGAAATAGTTTATACCCCCCAATAACTTCATTCCAGTCATGAGTTTCATCCCACCAGGTTTCAGTGATACCTATTATATCATATTTATTTTGCTGTATTAAGAGTTCCAGTTCATCTTGTTTATTTCCCATGCTCTGTGCATTAGTGTAGAGACATTTAGGACCATGTGTGTTTTTCTTCCCCTTGTTGTGCTCTAGTACTACTTGCCCTGTTGGGCTTTTCTTGCCAGCACTTGCTGAACTTCTGCCCTGAAAACTATTGTCTTCCCCCCCCACCCCAGAACTCAATTTAAAGCTCTCTTGATCAGATTTGTGAGCCTCTTGGCAAAAACATTACTGCCAACAGCTGTGAGGTGCACCCCATCCCCTGCCGAAAGACGATCTTTGTGAAATAGCAGACCGTGGTTCAAGAAGCCAAATCATTCCTGGCGGCACCATCTGCGGAGCCAGTTGTTGACCTCCATTATTCTTCTCTCCCTTCGTGGGCCATGTCCTTCAACAGGGAGGAGAGATGAGATTACAACCTGCGTACCCAGGTCCTTCAGCTTCCTGCCCATATCCTCATAATCCTTCGTGATGTCCTGAAAGCTATGCCTCGCAGTGTCATTGGTTCCCACATGAACCAAAAGGAAGGGGTAAGAGTCAGTGGGATTAATGAGTCTTGTCAGTCTCTCTGTTACATCACGAATTTTGGCTCCAGGGAGACAACACACCTCAGGATTCATCTTGTCAGGCTTGCAGATTGTGGCTTCTGTTCCTCTGAGCAAGGAGTCCCCAACCACCACAACTCATCTCCTCTGAAGCTTGGTAGGGGATTGTTCCAGGGTCCTCTGAATATTCTCTGCAGGCTGACACTGCTGCTCTTGCTGCTGTTCCATTTCCTGATCAATAAGGGAGAGAGGTTGGAATCTATTCTGCAGCTCCAAACTCTCTGTAAGGTTCCAGGGCCTTCTACTTCTGTGTGTGACATTCCTCCATGTGTCTGCCTCCTGTATTTCTGAACTGCCTTCCTCCGCAATGATGTTTTCCATGTGTTCTGTATTGAAGATGGTCTTCACTGCCCCATCCAAGAAATCCTCATGCTCCCTAGTAATCCGGAGATTAGAAACATGGGCCTCCAGCTGCCGGACCTTATCTTCCAAGTGGGCCACCAACTTGCACTTGGTGCATGTGTAGCCAGGCACATCCTTTGGCAAGAATACAAACATGCCACATCTGTTGCAGGTGACTGGAGTGAGTCCATCACTCTCCATATTGAACAATTAGGCCAGTCAATTAAAAAAAAGAGAAGAAGAAAGGAAGTCTTATCCTCTCCCTAAAACACCATGTAAGCACCCCTGTTTGCTTTGCCTGTTTGCCAAGCACTGAGAGCACACGGTCAGAAACAAACTTACTCACATAAACCTTTAAAAAAAAACACCCAGTCGAGGATGGCCTCCCAGACACAGCTCTCCTTCTGCTCCCTCTGCAGGGACTGAGCTTGAAAGCTGCTGGAAGCACTTGTATGGAGCTAAGCTGCTAGCTCCACCCCCAGGGGCTCAGAAGAAGCCCTGCCCCCTCAGACCATCTGCTCAGGGAGAGATCAGGGATCCTGATGTTGCCCATTGACAAAGAGCATCCTGACAGCAGCCGCACAGGCCACCTGGCCACAGTCTTCCACACCCATGTGAAATGTGTTGTAGTTCTGAATGAGTTATAAAAATCATTTCAAATTTTGCATGTGTACGACATATAAATTAGCATATGAGTTAGGGTTGATCCATGCTATGGGTTGTAATGTCAGTGAATCCTTGCTGGACTTTCCCCCCCCCCCCTCCTAACCACAAAGTGGGTGGAAGGAGAGAGAGAAAAAACTCCCATCCAAATCTCCTGAAGATTTTCAAGTTAAATATGTGAGGATCAGTCTGGTTAAATTTATTATTTCTTCTGGGAAAACCATTTTAATCAAATTCTTGCCTCATGACACCTCTGGTAAATGCTGGTATATGGGACATTTGCATTCTGTTTAACAAAGGATGCCTCAAGCTTGTAGTACATTTATGCCTTGCAGACTCAAATTTTGCCCTCAGCTGTATCCCAGGGAATATATTTGGATATTCCTAGCCAATAAAGACGTTGCCCAGGAATACCAGGAATAGTTGGGGCCCTTAAATCTTTATATCATGTTCTTTTGTACTGTCACTCTTATGGAGAGCTGCAAGAATATATGATATCCCCCCACTCCTGTGTAAAGTTCAGGGTTCTTCTGACAAATGGCTGGTTATGTACCAGAATTCTTATGTTATTTTCTCAATTGCTAATTTGTTCTCAGTCACAGTGTGAATGCAGGTTTAGTTATAAGCTCTGCCGCCCCAATTTTCAGTGTACATTCTGTGCATTATGTATAAATGGTTTGGTCTGCACTGTGGAGAGATCATATGACTGGAATTAGCTATATTGTGTTGTAAATTAGGGCATGCAGTTTTGAGCAATGCATCTTTTTGGTGATGGCTGTCCTCCCATTTGGTGACACATAAGGGGCATCTCTGTGGCTTCGGACTGCAATCCTATGGTAGACTTGGAAAGTTGAAAACTTGTGAAATTGACCAATTTTGTGGGTCTTTCCCAACACTTCTTCTTTCCTGAGTGCATCCATACAATTGGCCACATGATTTCAGTTTTCAGATTATCCTCTGCCAATCATGTCACAGATGCCTATCCGCTGGACATCAATAAAGCTGCTTTTCAGGGATGACTGAAACTTGGGGGGTTGTGAACTGCAGACTGGAGGGCTTTGTTTGGTTTCGTGGATCAACATGCTGCTCTGTGGGAGATGCGGGTGACTACTTTCCTAAATGCAGGCATTAAACTCCTTCCGGCTTGAGGACGTTCCATATGGTATTAATACTGGGGACATTTCAGATGAAGAGAACAGCAGCCTCACTCTTTTCATTCATAACTGGGAGAAAAGGACACAACTGAATGCTGATATTTGTTTGCATATTCTTGAACCCAGGTAGCTTTGCTGCAATTCTGCAAAGAATAAAAACTATTTCAGAAATGACAAACTGTGGCCCTCCAGATATGTGTAGGTTGCAGCTCTCATAGCCTTTCACTATTCATTACATTGACTAGGGCTGATGGGATCTATAGAACAAAAAACATTGAAATAGGTTGCAGTTGCTCACTCCTGTTCTTTGCAGACAACTCTGAGCTTGTCGAGGCAAATTCCAGATTTTAAAGTTGCATCTTCTATATAGACATATAGGAAGGACATGTCAAATACTGAAATAGGTGACACACTGTTTCAAAAAAATAGAACAGAGTAGCAAGACATTGAGTAGCAAGGCAGCGGCAAAGAGAATCATAGGAGGCGGCCATCAAATGAATCTCTAAAGAACATTGTTTTCAGCAGCCTCTGAAATGTAGGTGGGGAGGGGGGCAGATATAGCTCAACCAGGAGATGGTTCCAGAGGATAGGTGCCACTGCCAAGATGTCCTGTCTTCTAGTTGATGCTTTCCTGGATTCCTTTGGTTTGACCACCCGGGGGAGCATTGCCTGAGTGCATCTGGTTGTACGGGTAGATAATCTTAGGTAGAGGCATTCAGGCAAGTAACAGGGTCCCAAACTGTGAAGGGCTTTATATCCAAGTACCAGGACCTTAAACTTGATCCAGGATGCAACAGGTAGCCAGTGCAGGTGAGCCAGGACTGGGGTGATGTGATCAAATCAACCCACACTTGCCACCAGCCAGTAGCTGCATTCTACAATTGTTGAAGTCTCTGAGTCAACCTCAGGGGAAGTCCCATGTTGAGATCATTGCAGTAGTTGATTCTGGAGATCACCAGTGCATGTACCAGGATCCTGAGGCAGCCCTCATCTAGGTAGGGGCAGGGCTGGGCGATAAGCCTAAGATGGTTATAGGGTGACCTGGTCATGGCTGCAATCTGGAAATCCCAGGAGAGAGATGGATCCAGTAACATTCCCAGGTTCTGGAGATGATCCCTAAGGGAGATTTTCCCACTTATCTCTCTGAAGGACCCTTGGGAGGAGGACCTCTGTTTTGTCTTGGTTCAGCTTGAGCCTGTTTGCCCTTGTCCAATCCAGAACTGAAGCCAGGCAGTGCTCCAGGGTCTGAACAGCATCCACTGCAGAAGATGAAAAGGAGAGATAGAGTTGCATGTCATCAGCATACTGGTGACACCTCACTCCAAATTTCCTGATGACCTTCCCCAGCAAGTGAGGGTCCAAGGGACCAACAATTCATCCTAAATTGTACTCTCTGGACGTTGCCCTGGCAGAAGGGCTGGCGTCACATACCTCATAGCATCCTTTTGTATTTTCTGCTGGCAGATCTTCACCAGCAGTTGTGCCAACAGATCAGCAGATCCCTGAAATCAGCCAGCACAATGGTAGTTGTGCAAGTGTAAAGAACATGCCCCACCACAAAGGTTTCTGCCTATTCTAAACCCACTACAATAAGTGTGTCTTTGAATTGTACTTGTATAGTTGCATGGTACTTGTATAGTTGCATGGTACGTGTGATCCAAACCATTGTGTATATGTACCAAAATGATTCTTTGTATGTTTGTTACCAATGACAGAAGACAAGTTGTTTTTTTTCGGGACTGATCAGAAGAGTTCTCTCCAAGGTGTATACGTCTGTTCTGTTTATGGGTCACAACTGATTTTACAGTCATGTATAAACTGTACTTCTGTGTGCTGTAAGAAGTATTCCCTGTCTCATAATAAAAATATTATAGAACATTGTATTTCCATATAGTAATGGCACTCTTATTTTACTAGTAGGAAAGGTATTGTACTAATTTAATTGACTATCATAAAAGTCTCACAAGCAGAATCAATATTTTATTTTCTCAACAGGTTTTTGTCAATGAAGATTCAATTTACCATGTATTGAGTGTTTTTGTGTGTGCAGCAATTATAATCAGGACTTCAACATGCTCTGTGGTGTGACTTCTCACATCTGAAGATTTTCTTCTCATCGCAGAGCCATAAGTTTATCTGAACACTGTTCATTACTGGTGAGTATTGGAAATGGGAGCTTCATGATTCATATGAAGCATGAAGCACGGCACCACAGATGGTGCTGAGTTCCAACTCCCTCCTCCTGGGCCTCCTGGTCCACTTACCAGACTCCGCATGCTGCTGGGGTCCTTCTTAGGCAGCATCACACCAATCCAGGCAGGAGCCCAGCCAGCCTTTCCCTGCCTCCCCAGGCAGGCAATCACTCATTGGCTGTGCAGGAAGACTCACTGTCCTGCTTCCTCGCCAGAGTGATTGGCTGCCTGAGGAGGCAGGGAAAGGCTGGCTGGGCTGCTGCCTGGATTGGAGGAATGCTGCCAAAGAAGGACCCCAGCAGCATGCGGAGCCCAGTAAGTGGACCAGATGGCCTGGGGGGAGGGAGATGAAACCCAGCACGACTTGTGGTGCTGTGCTGAAGAACGAAGCTTCCATCTCTAGTGTGTATAATTACAGCATTTATACAGGCCTGTCCTATCACAGCTCCTAATCACGGACACCCAATATACACATATATACATGCCAAGTGAGACCAGAAGAAAATTCAGTTGGGACTGAAAAAACCACAGCCACATCAAAATAGCAAGATTTTCACATCTCTGTGCAAAATTGGAGCAAAATTCCACCGTCAGTTGAGTCATCCTCTACAAGTAGACTGAGGAGGGGCACTATTTCAGCTTTACCTGAGGAAGTAAAATGGTTTACACAGTTACTGATGCACACTGACAAGTTAACTTTTTACATGTGCCAACAGCTAACAGATTGAACATCATGCAGAGACAAAACATTTATACCACATAACATCAACATAAACCACTGTTTAGTCTTTTAAATCTTGGGGGGAAATGTTTGCAGTTTTATTTTGCGAGGGGCTTAATTTTCAATTGTTTCTCAACTTTGTTATTTTTTAAGTGGACCATGTATTTGATCTGGTTTTTACAATTTTACAATTTTGTATATAGACTTTGATTGTATTTTAATTTTTCAAGCCACCTTCAATCTACTGTACTTTTGAAGAAAAATATGGAAGACTAAATTTCCCAAATCTGGTCAAAGATAAACAAAAGATTTACTGGAGTACAATAAAAATACAAACCTATAAAATAACTTTAAAAATAATGTCTGAGCTGCTTGCATTAATGTGAGTGTACGAAACATGCAGAAAATACATCTGAAAGTAAATTAGCCCCTACCTCAAATTCTACTGACTTCTCTGCTTGTAAAATATTAGAGCAGAAAGGGTGTATATAAACAGGACATACAAGAGCCTATAAACATAATACAGGTTAAAATGGATGCATTTACTCTTTGCAGCTGTTGGCTACACTAAATTGTACATGTAGTTTGGAACAGCAAATCAACTCCCCTGGATATCCAAAGAAAACCTGTTTCAAGGCTTCTCTTGCTCCTCAAATTCTGGCACAGAGAGCAACCTAATAAAGCACCATTGAAAAAAAAATATTTTCTTGATTGCAAAGATCTGCACTCGTTCTAGCAGGTGGCTGAATTGCAGTAAATGTTTCACAGTACATTCCCTGCTGCTGAATCAGGTCCTCGGAATGGAAATAGTGATGTCTAAACTTATGAGACACTTCCCAAAAGCCATGAAATATAAAAGCTGTACTAACAGCTTCACTGCTGAAGTGCACCTCCTTCGTTCCAAGATCCTGAGTTAATTATTTATTCTCACATGCATTACTGCCCCCCCCCCCCAATCTTTTGGTGGCCTTCTTCTCATTACATCCCTTTCATTGGCTCTACGGTAGAAGTGTAAACATGATTAACTAGTGGATTGGTGATTCATGAGCCTCTACAGTTACAAATAAACCTTCCATCAAAATGCTCATTGTCTTGAGTTTCGGGAAAAAAGTTCATCTCTTGTTGGCTTCTGGGTAGAGACATTTATCTTATGGTTGGAAATCACATTTCTTCCCTTATCCCAGGAATGTCCTTCTCATTGTTCTCAGGCTACAACTCCCATAATCTCTCACCATTGGCCATGCTGACAAGGGTGGGTGGGGAGTTGCACAGTAGTTATCCTACCTAACCAGAAACACGGAACATGTTTCAGTATCTAAGAACAAGTGAACAATTTAGTCCAGAGGTTCTTAACCTTTTATTTACCACGGACCCCCTTTAAATGTTGTTTGTTGACGTGGACCACCAAGACATAACTCAAGATTTAAAACCCTAAAGTTCATCAAATATTTATTCAAAGTTTCTCATGAAGGGTCTCATTGACAGATATTCCTTGCTATAATGGCAACACTTTTTAAGATGACTGGAAGAAGCTTCATTTTGCTTTGAACAGGATGCACCCTCATCAACAGCATCAGTTCCTTTACATTTCAGATTCACTTAGCGGTCCACTCTGAGGCTCAGCCAAAATATATTGTTACGAAATTCACTGCAATAATATCGAAAAGTCACTTTACCCAACAATAACCAAATGGTTTTATTCGCAGAAATTGAAGAGGAAACACAATCACAAAGTCTGTCCAAATATTCACTCACACTGACACTGACTCCAACTCTCTTCCTGCGGCTTCTGATTGTCTGTGCAGTAGCAAGATATGCCACGTGCTGTCTCTCAGCCACTCAGCATCATTCACTTGCATCCTGTCACAGTGTGCAGAAATATCAGATAGTTATTTTCTATCAAACAGATATTTTCATAAATAATTTTTGCTTTTGTTTGTTTTTAATGCAGGTGGTAGGTTAGAAAAGTCAAGTTATACACAAACAAGCAAGGGTAATTAAGATTTTGTTCTACGTTTCCTTTTCTTTCTTTCTTTCTTTCTTTCTTTCTTTCTTTCTTTCTTTCTTTCTTTCTTTCTTTCTTTCTTTCTTTCTTTCTTTCTTTCTTTCTTTCTTTCTGTTTTAACTGCAAAAGCCTTCGCAGACCCACCGTGAGGGTATCATCCCCCCCCCCCGGGGGGTGCACAGACCACAGGTTAAGAAACTATAATTTAAGCAATAGAAGAGGCTCCCTAGTCAGGTAACATGAAATCCAGTGTGAAATGGGTGGTGCTTCCCAAGCAAAAAATGATACTGGATGTTAGTGATGCTACTGCCACTGCTTCCCCCGCTCCGTTTTTTGGTCTTACCACTCTAGAGAGTTAAAAGGCCAGACGGTTGCACTGTCTGCTCTGGTTACTCAAAGAACTTTCAAAACTGGTAGAGTAACTTTGTCAGCTGGGAGTTTTATTCATAGTTTGCTAGAAGCCACATTAAATAGCAACATCAGTCCGCATTTCAGCTCCACAGCAGTGCTCTTATATCGGAGCTTGTGCAGATGGGTGATTCCCTCTGTGCTCACTTTAATGGCCATGCTTCCGAAGACACTAATATTGTAAGACATCTCTCTCCAGAGTGTTGTTGATGTTGTAGTAAAATGAAATTTATGGCCTGCTCCCCCTCCCTCTGGCCCATTCAGGTACCCAAGCAATGGGGTGCTACAGTAGGAAGGCCACTTTGCAGTGCCATCACATAAGGACCCATCCGAGGGAACCTGAGTCCTGTAGATTGCATAGGCAAATATATGAACAGCAACATCTCCAAGCACTTAGAAATATTTACAGCACTTGCTGCCTTTGAATTTGGGGTCTCTTTCACAGGGAAACTCTGGAGGCTATTATGATATGCCTTTTGCTGCCAGACTGTATAGGAGGGAGTGCACTGCTTAAACAACCCTCAGTTGTCACCTTTTTCCTCCTTTCAGTTGCTGACCTTTCAATTTCAAGGCCTCTTCAAACTGTGTAGCAAGAAGAAAAGGAGATTTAACCTTTGAGGAGGGATGTAACCTCTTAGGCATTGGTTTACTGGGCCTTTAAGAAGGCTAGAAGCAGTGTTAGCTGACTTACAAGCATTTTCATATATATATGAGTCTTTATATATATATGGTCTTTGTATATATATATGAGTCTTTATAAAGAGTATGAAAGAGGCATAGGAATTTGGTGTTTTTTGGTGTAGCACCAGTTTGGATGTCAGTTGTTTCGGGGGGGGGGGGAGTTTGCATTGTTGCAGTTCTTCTTTCATTGCTGGTGGCTTATAGTCTATGCTGGAGAGGGGTGGGGCCCCCAGACGACATCCCCACCCTTCTGTTCCACCCAAATGACCATGACATGAGCTAGATCGGTGTCTATTTTATCCTGAGTCACTCTGCAGAGATGAGAAACTGTAGCAACTTTTGAAAATAAATACCTTCTTTCAAAGATCAATGACAATTGGGACGTATTTCTGTTCACCATGATCATAAAGGGGATTCAAATAAATTCTTATAAATATGGCCAACATTAAGGCTGGTCCCCCCAACCATAGCTGCAGAGTCCATATGTTTCCTAGTGATACCCCATCATACATGTATCCAGTGTGATATCTGAAAAGGAAGCCTACATGAGTACACTCTCCTTATCCAATGAGTAGCCCTGTGTAATCAGGATCCCCAACTGTGTGCAATTTCTATCCTTGTGTCTGCATGCATATCAACTGGCACTCCCTTTTCAGGCATTACATTGAATGTTCAGATGATGGGGGTGAGGATGGTGACTGGGGATAAGCTAGGACCATGCTTCTGTATCTCAATCCCAGCGACTGAAAAGGTTACCTTTTGTGCTACAACTGGTTTGGGATTCCAAAAAGTAACTTTTTCCAAATGTGTTTGCTCCATGCATTGGCCTTACGTGGTTAGGATGACAATTCAGTGCAATACAGAGATGAATATTATCCTCTGTGAGTACCAAGTGAGTATCAAGGTCTAAACAGATCTCTGATATTATTCAGCTAACTGCAATTACAGGAGATAGATCGAATAATAGAATATGACTGAGGACACCTGTGTTAAAACATACTGAGGGGTGGCACTAGGCCTTAAAAACCCTATCAGGTTTGTCATAAGTGGGATGTGACTTGTGACAACACATAAAATAATGCAGTTATAGAGCTCCATTGATGAGGAACACAACTGTGACCAAAGAGTTCTGTAAAGGTGTTCAGCCAAATATAATGAAGGAACTTCCTCAGACCTCTGCATTCAGCACCCAAAGGTCTAGGTGCTCCCATCTGAATGGGAAAAGAATAATGAAACTACAGAGGTGTAAGGGACCCCAGAGGACATTGAGTCCAAACAGATTATCATTTAATCTCTCTTTAAAAACCTTCAACTTCACACTACAACAGGTCATTGTGTCAGGAAATTCTTCTTGAAGTTTAGTCAAAAGCATCTTTCTTAGAATCCAAATCTCTGGATCGTTGACATTGCAATTCCAGGAGATGCCAGAGTTAAAAATAAAGAATTGGAAAAACTAACAAAATACAGAGATCTAGCAATCGAAATATCTTGCTTGTGAATGAAACACACTTCAGTGGTCCCCGTAGTCATTGGGGCTTTGGGAACAATATCAAGAATTTTCAGACACTATTATAAGCAGTCGCAGATCTCAGAAATAACACCATCAGAGCTACAAAAAACAGCAATATTCGGAACAGCATACATACTGTGCTGATATTTAACAGAAGGGTTTTGGTTAAAACTTGTATCTGTGATATAATACCAGTCAATGTTTTTATAATTTTGATTGACTGTGTCTGGTGTTTTTTTTAACAACTACAACTACTATAACAACAATACTGCAGAGCTGGAAGGAACCCTATGGTTCATCGAGTCCAGCCCCTATCAAGGAGGCACAGTGGGGAATCAAACTCACAACCTCTGACTTTCCAGCCAGATACCTAAACCACTGAGCTATCCAGCGGTTCTTCAGCTGTTCTTATAATTTTGATATTTGGGGACAGAGCTTATGGTCATGCCTCTATCCCCACCACCCAATTAGCCCCACACAGGAGTAGACAAAGGCTTGAAATGGGCTTACTTTAGTCCTGAGTAAGAACTCTTTTTCTGAGAGGAACCTAATTGTTAACATGATACAGCATCAGGTATGAGATGTTCCTCTTCACACTGGTAACAGTCATTATTCTTAAATTTGGTGAGTGCAAAAGCAAAGCAATTTTGGTGTAGTTAAGATCTTTGAATATGAGTGAGACCCGGACAGATTTCCCCAACCTTATTTTTCCATCCCTATTCTGAGACCCTGCTGGCATGTGAATTCAAGCTACTAATATGAAACAAAGCCAAAGGTGCAGAAATGCTTTAAGGGACACAAATGTAAATATCTCCACATTGAGGAAGAGGAAGGTAAATGATTATGACTTCTACTCCCTCGGGACTTGATCATTATTGACTGGTCAAGGCACAGAAAATCAGAAAGAAAGAAAAAGAGCACAAGTTTGCACTGGTTCCTCCTTTAATGTGCATTTTTAGTAACTTCAAAATTTACGTTGAGCTTCTCTCTCTCTCTCTTCCAGCATTAAGGGCCTTTCTGCTCAGGCTCAGCAACAGGCCCCAACCCAGCACGTCACTTAAACATATGGTTAGCTTTATGGAAGCGAATAATCTATTGAACTCAATATGGGGCTACTTATATGTTTAAACTCAGGATTAAATGTCTGCAGAATCAACATCACCATGAGGGGTAAATGAGGTAAAATGTTGCCAGTACATTTTGTTGTTAAAGCTATAAAGAAAAACAACCCCAACAAAAAAAGAGCCTTTAAAATTATTGTTTCTGCATTCCTTCAGCCTGATTTCTGGTAGGAAGTTGAGTTCGGCAGTTCAGAGCCATTTTGTAGAGAGCACTCCTTTTGTTTCTATGATAGGCTTACTTTCCTGCATGCTGATCTCAGCTCTCTGCAGGTATCATTCAGTGCACCTATTTAAATCTTTGCCATTTCAGATCTGATTTCAACTGATTTATTTTAAAAGCTGATTCAATGGGGTAACCCTTCCTCAAGATTATGTTCGTTTGGGCCTGCTTCATGTTTTCTATTTGGAGCATATCTCACAATATAAACCCAATTTCAGATGATATATTTGCATTATGATTTTGAACAAAGGTGTGTTCATTTATTTGTGTAACTCATTTTTGACTGTGAATCCTGGGGTTTAAATATGATATTCCCAGTGAGCACATGATCCATTTTCTTTTGCTCAGCAGTTCTCCCTGATTATCTGTTGAACTGTTCAGGAAGAGTCTGTCTTATCACTGGGTCATAGGGATATAAAAATATCTTTCTAGATTAATTCATTGATTCCACATTATAATTTGGATATGATACTGAAATACATTTTACTCATTTCCTCAAACATTGTCTCCTGGCCCAACTGAAGAATGCATGCATTGCAGGTAGAGGCTGCTCCTCCTTTTCTTTGCACTAGTTGTGCTCACAAGTCTCAGAAGGGCTAGTGAACATCCAGACACCGCAAGGCGAAAGGTAAGCAGGAAGATTAAGGTGTTGGGCAGTGTGTGGGGCCCTTGGCAGCTGCTCAATGATTCTGTCTTGTGAGACTGGCAAAACAACAGGAGATGCAGAAGGGCGGGGAGGAGCCTGGCTCGTCCCCAGAGTTTGGAAGAGCAATACTTTCAACCACATCTTCTAGAATCCCCCAGTCACCATACTAGCTCAGCTATTGTATACTATACTAATATGGGCAAATTACTGAGCAAAAGAAAATGAATCATGGATTCAGTGGGAACGCCAGATTTAAACCCAATGGTTCACAATCAAATCTGAGTTATACCAACAAATAAAGACCCTTTTTTGTTCAAAATTATAATGCAGATGATTCTTCTGAAATAGGAAGAAATTGTAATCCAAAATAATTTCTTTCCCAATCTCTTGTCATCCCCTGACTTCATTGTAGAGATATAAATGTTCGCTTGTCCCTCAAAGGACTAGAAGTCACAGAATGATTCTTCTTGAGCACAGATCTAACTCATACAAATGCATGGAATTAGGTACATCTGAAAAAATGAGGGTGCCCCGCCCAAGTTTTTGCACAAATTAAGCAAATAAAGCTTAAATGCAAATTGTTCAAACTGTGAAAGGCTGCTGCTTTGCTGCATGGACTTTGAACAATCAGGCAGTCCTTTCACACTTGCTTTGTACTGGTATTTTGCTTCTCAAGAGGAAAAGACATTAATTTGGAATAGTTGCCCGCCCTCGGCGTCAAGGACCTCCACACACTGAGGCCAGTTCCTCTTCCTCCTGAGTCCCAGAATCATATCATTAGCCCTGGCCTGTACACGCCAAACAGAATTCTGTGGATCCCCATAACTAGACTCTGCACATGCATGTCCATGAATATCACAGAATGTGTTGTCTATTAGCAGCCAGGAAGTGCTTCTTTTTTCCCCTTTTAGGGACTAGTTTTTCCCCAATATTAAATCAAGAGAACTCATATGTGAACAAAGGAGAAAAGGAGCTAGCAAGTCATTACACAGAGAGAGCTCCTCTAACCCCCCCCCGCCTCCAAATTTTGACAATTCAAGATTTTTTTTTATTTGGATCCTCCCTAGCCACAGTTGCTCACTCTTACATTATAATCATGAATGCTTTGCCTTATGGAATGCTTTACCATTAGAGGAGATTATGGCTTTAACTTGTCTATATTTGCAGTTATTTCTCTTTTTGTTATCAGTAGCTTTTAACAGTCACAGTACAAAGACAAGCATCATTTGCTATAACACCTTTTCTCCCCTCAGCACCACAACCAAAAATGAATACTAACAAAAACGCTTATCAAAGGAAAGGTGACTGGTATGCGTTCTAAGAATGGGGGAGTTGTTTGTTGTTCATTCTTTTGATAAGAACTTTCTGAATGCAAAACATTTCTTCACGAATTTGTTGGAAGCATTTTGATATTTTATAAGTTGAATGAGAAAGGAAGCATGACTGAGAGCTCACAGCAGCTCAGCCCTTAAAAATCTGTTGTTGATTCCCTGTCTTCAGCTGTGTTTGTGCCAAGCTGAATTAGGGTTCCTACCCCTTTTTTCTGACATTCCCCTTAACTTCAGGAGCTACAGGGAATGCTCGAGCCGCTGCTGAGCTAAAGCTTCAGCAGCGCAGCTCGCCTTTGCCTCCCTCGCTGGATAACGCGAGACCCTAGGTCTCACGAGAGCAGTTGGGCGAGAGGGGGGAACGTTAGGTTATTTAAGGGACATTCCCCCCCCCCCTCTCCACCCTCTTCCTTTCCTGGCAAACAAGGAGGACGGAGCCCTGCTGATCTGGATAATTTCTAACTGCGTAGTATTGGAAACGGGGGTTTGCATCAGCAATTCCCCACACACACACACACGGTTTGCCTAAAAGGTTTTGTAGCTCCCCAACAGAGGAGTTATTTGCATTGGAGGAATTTATTTTGGATTTTATTATATTAACTACAGGCAGGGAGTGAAGACTACGCACGGCAGGGAGGCACCACCGCAGGGGCGCCTTCTAGGCATCTGGAGGGAGCGGGTGGTGATTGTTCTACAGGAACACCAATTAATTCGCTTGTGCAATACTTTTACTTAAGATTAAATTAATTTATTCAGTATTTAAAACTAATAATAATAATTAATTCAAAACTATATGGGGATTACTATACTTCAATTTAGCGGGCCAGGTGTCTTTAACAGGGCGCCTGCTCTGTGAGCGGGTGTGTAGCGTGCCAGAACAGCTGAATCAGGAAGCAAGTGCCCGCGCTTCGGAACATATATTAATAAATAAATATGGAATTGCACGAATTAAATGTATTTACTTAATTAGGCAGAGCTGGGTCCATTTCAGTGTGTAGATACCTGACTAATATTTTTATTAGTGTTTTGGAGTGGGTTTGACCGTTAGGGGCGTGGCTTTGTCTTAGAGGACATTTTTATTTGTTGTGTGTGTGTGTGTGTGTGTGTGTGTGTGTGTGTGTGTGTGTGTGTGTGTGTATAAATTGCATGATAAGTAGACTAATTCGTATAGTACATAAATTAGGAATAATAAATAGATAATCTAATTAATTAATTGATTAATTATTAATAATATAAGTAATTAAATACTAATTATTTAAATAATTAAATAAGAATAAATATAAGGTAACAATACCTGTAATATTTGAAAGGGTTTACATTAGCCAAAGAATATAGGAAGGGTTGGCAAATAATTAGCCTTTGAAAGAAGGGAATAGCGAAGGAGCTGGGCCAGCCCAGGCAGCAGCTGGAAAGGGCATAAATAAATGAATAAATAAGTTTATTTTTAAAAAGGGGGAGGGAAGAAAAAGGAAGAGGAAGTTTAGCTGTATTCACTGCATAGAGCTCCGCATTATCAGTTAACTTCTTGACTGATATTTTCAGGGTTTGTCTTATAAGTATCTGGTGATTCTAAATCAAGGAGAGTGGCGGTATTGGTTTTGAGTTGTCAGGGTACTTGGATGCGCAACATTTTGAGTGGTGTGGTAACGATGGCTTCCAGAAAGGGTCCTATTTGGCAGCAGCTGCATGACAAAATTGCGGCCTTAGAGGCGGAGAGAACGGAGCAAAAGCTTCCACAGAGCAGCAGTGCACAGTTGCACCGCTGTGCCAGGGAGGCCAAGTGTCATAAGAGGGTTAAACTTAAAGTATTACAGATAATTTAATGTCTTGTTTTGCTGTGCTTGAGACGGATCAGCAGGTATCTGGGTCGTCCAGGAGGGAATTGGATGCGTCTGGGGTAACAACACAGCCTCAGAGCGAGGACAAAGAGAGAGAGTCATGGACCCCAGAGGCAGTGGGACCATTGGCAGCGGCCAGGAGCCAGCAGGAGGCAACAGACGAAGTGGCAGCTGGTTCCCAGAGGGGCAGGAAGGAACACGAGGTGTTGCCACCTATGACAGCAGAGCAACAAGCGGAGGAGGCATCCAGACGAGAAGCAGTGGGGCGGTAGTAACACCGCTGCAGCAGTGCACTGAAGAAGGGAGATCGACCACGATCATGGCAACAATCGGTGCAGAAGTGCTTGGCAGGCAGCAGGTGATGGATGAGGTTGGTGCAGACTGCATGTACGGCGAGGAGGTGCCAGGGTGACGACGCCTCTGTCAGGTAAGTCAACTACTGCACCAGACACTTCTCCACCGTCACCTGCTTGGCCTTGGCCAGGCAGTGGTCAATTTAATTCCCCAATTTACTCAGCACATAATACTCAGAGTTAGGGCTCCAAATACTCCATGGCCTAGTATGAATGTGCACTTTGGCGGCTGGACTACTCCAGACCCATTACTTACATCTCCAGCCCCGATAAATACGACGGCGAGTGTAGGGGCTTGGCCATAACTATCAGTCTCGGACACGGGTTATAACACCGCACCATTGCAAGCCTTGCCATTTGGGGATCCGCTATGCCCCCGGGTGATCACCTCACCACAGCGTCTAAAGAAAAGATTTGAGAAGGCAAATAGGTAGAGTTATTTGAATTGCTGAACAGAAATGTGGAAAAGAACGATTTGGATGAGGACAACGACAAGGACAAAGAGAAACACAGGGGGCAGAGATCAGACAGGACACGGGCGAATCGGCTGCCCAGGTTCTCAATATACACCGGGGTTGTGGTAAATGCCCAGCCTTGATGGGCGCAATCCTTATTCCAATATTTAGACTTGATCTATAAGGCATATGTGGACTTCGCAGGACAAGCATGGCTTGTGTATGATGGATCGTTCTGCAGGAGGGGGGCGATTAACCCAAATTTACATTGGGACAAGCCCCTGCCAGGCCTCTGGCTGCAGTCTATGACCCCAGGCAGGCTCTATCTAGGTGACAGGACTGATAGTGGACACCTTACTAGAAAGACTGCCCTGAATCAGAATCCCTGAGTAGGAGCGGGGCAAGCTACTTACTGGGGGGCGTTTTAGGAAAGGCTCTAGGATACCGGCGGTTGTGGAGCGCAAGGCATTTTTTGCCCAAAACCTTAAATCTGTACGTGGCATGGAGGTTGCAGTCGAGAAAAGATGGCCAAAGTAGCACAGGAAGGAGAGTGTTGGGACCATTTGCAACAGCTCCACTGGAGACCCGGTGGGTCTCACCACTGGAAGTGGTAACAAAGGATGTACAAGGTGAGTTTAGATCGATACATCATCTGTCCTACCCCAAGGGGGAGTCGGTTAACAATGCCATCCCTCAGGAACTTCTTGAGTGGAAACTTAGGTGTAGAGTGGGATGTAACTGCGGCCCATTATTGGGATGCTTATCTTTTTATGGTGAAAGGAATACAGGAAGGTGTAAAGTTATACTAGATGCCTTTCGTTCAGTGGCAGAAGAGTTAGGCGTACCTCTGGTTGAGGACAATCAGAGGGACCAACCACGTCCCTGACGCTCTTGGGCATTGAAGTGGACACGGTACAGCAAGTGTCTAGGCTGCCAGACGTCATGTTGGCTGACCTTAAGGTCAGAGTAACCTCGATGTTGCAAAGGAGAAAAGTGTCCCTGAGGGAGCTTCAGGAAATGGTAGGACATTTACATTTTGCTTGTAAAGTCGGGGCTCTGGGTCGCACCTTTCTGCGTGGCTTTGCAAGGTGAAAGGGCTCCATCACCCGTTTCACAGGACTAGAGTTGCATATGGTATGAGAGAATATTTGAAGGTTTGGGGGTTAGTTCTTAGCTGAGTGCACTGGCATTTCCTTTTGGAGAGGAGACAAGATGATTAAGGCCAAATCTCAGGTCCAGTTGGACGCTGCAGGCTCCTTAGGGTTTGGCATTTACTTTAGCGGCAGATGGTGCTCAGGCAAATGGCCGGTGGAATGGCACCACGCGGGAATCACCAGAGACTTGACAATTCCGAGTTCTTCCCAATAGTTGGTGCATTGTGGCTTTGGACAGAGGAATGGGCAAACTCTGTCGTACATTTTGGGGGACAATCTGGCGGTGGTCTATGTAATTAATAACCTCACATGCATGCAGACCGGGTCATGACACTGGTGCAGGCTGGACATGTACCAGGTGTAGATAATAGCTTAGCTGATGCATTATCACATAAACAGATCGAGTGGTCAAGGAAGTTAGATCCAGGAGCCAACGAGTTCATGGAGACTGTTCTCCCAGAGGTTTGACAAATTGGCGTGATGATGTGAAAGGACAATAGGCCTGGCCTGGCACCGGGGACTCGAACAGGGTAATCGGCAGTGAGTATAGATTTTCTGGAATTTAGGAACTTAGTTGATTTAGAACCAGCGTGGCCTGCCCCAGTGGAGCATCTTCAACAGTTCATTGGGTATCTAAACAGGAAGGGTTTGGCGCCAGGATCTATACAGGGTAGGTTATTGGCGCTGGCTTTCTACGCTAAAATTAATGGGTATCAGGATTATTCTTCAGACGACTGCTTTAGGAAAATGATGGAAGGTCGGTCTAAGGAAAGAGGCAGAGTTAAAGATTCAAGAGTACCCATATCGCTTGGACTATTAGAAAGCATTGGTAAGCAGTGGTAGGCTCTCTGCTGAGATGATTATGAAGTTGTTTTATTCAGGGTGGTGTCCTTATTAACTTTTTGATGCCCTCAGGATTAGCGAAGTGCTGCCACTGGAAAGGAAGATAAAATCGGAGTAGTTATGCAATGGCAGGATGTTAGGGTAGTCAACGGGATGGTGCAGATTCACATCCGCCAATCCAAGGCCGATTAGCAAGGCACCCCCTGACGTCTAGGTAGGGGCCCGGTTTGTTTTATCTTGCAGAAACCATAACGATGATGAGAAGGAAGCACACCATGATCATTTGCCGCAGCTATGTT